>JAQPPZ010016942.1:3750000-4375000 GCA_028583015.1 Wollemia nobilis | reverse complement strand
TTTCTACCAAGTTCTAAAACATAGATAAAAAGTGAGTGGAATTTTACCTTGTAGCGAATCCACTCCAATATACACTAAAATGCGTGCAGAATGGAACTTCTATGCCTTAGAAATTTTTTCAAAATTATATAAGCATACATGTGGCCATTTTGGGCCTACACTTATGATTTCACTCGATTCTATGAAGCAGGTGAAAGTTTACATAACCTTCCATATGATAGTGAGGAATAATATCAAGATCCTCCTATGAATGGATAACTAATGATGAGTCAAACTACAAGGTAGCACCTATCGAATCTTCTAGTTTAGATGGGAAATATGTACAGATCATCCATTTCGATGAAGAAGATGAGTTATGTGTACATATGTTACCACTATCGCATCCCATTTGGTGATAGATTCTACCCTTATAAGGGTAATATCACCCACTCCTCTAATAATTTTGCTTCCACCATAACCACCTCCACAATTCTTACGATAACCTGTTGTCAATAGACCCCATCAACCACCTAGATGAGACCATACATCCATCAACATGATTTCCATAGACCTTTTTGAACCCTTGTATGATCCAAATAATTCATCAAAGCCACTACAACTCAACTTGAAGGTAATCAAATTTGATTAGGGATATTCTCCACCATATCCTTAATAGTATTTTCCTTCTGATGAAATGGTACAACCATTTAATTTTTCTCTAAGGTCTATGAAATATATCTTTTACACTGAGGTTGAACCTAAATTTCCAATCGATGACATAAATCCAGTTGACGACATTCATTTTATCCCTACTCCACAATATTTGGAAGAGGGATCTCCTATGTCAATTGAGTCAATAATTGATAGGGATATCAGCATAGATTCTATAAATATTCAATTCATCAATTTAGGGGAAGGCTTATCCCCCATTAAGCAAGCTAATTTCATAGCTCTTATCAAAGAGAAGAAGAAAGCTTTTGTGTGGGCATACAAAGACATGCAAGGACTAGATCCAAATCTCATCACACGTAATCTTACGCTTAATACAAATGCCAAACCAGTTAAGCAGAAGCTATGTAAAATGCATCCAATAGTAGCCTTAATGGTAAAATATGAGCTACAAAAGCTATTAGATGCCAATATCATTATATCAGTGGATTATCCACCATGGTTGTCCAATATGGTTCCTATCAAGAAACATGATAGGAGGATTTGTATTTACACTAACTTTCATGATCTAAACAAAGTGAGTCCTAAGGATGCCCTAGTAGATGTCATGCAGGCCATGAGATGTTATCCCTATTGGATGATTTCTCTAAATATAATCAAATTTGTGTGAATCTAGAATACTAACACAAAATGGTGTTCACAATACCTTGGGGAATATTTTGTGAAGTAGGAAAAAATGGTGCACCTAATTATTAGCAACAATATATGTATCTATCCTATCTCACTTATGAGCATCAAACGGAAGCATGCATGTGAAAATGAAGCAATACCAAACAATAAGGAATGAAATGAAATGGGTCTATTTATTATTAATTTGGTGGATAAAATCCAAGGTTACACAAAAATTCAATTGAGGTCTCAAATGTGATACAATTTTTACAAATTTTGGATGCCCAATGATCAAATCCTTCAAGAAATCCGGATGCACATCCAGTGTCTTTCCTCGTACCCACAATAGAGGTGGGTGGGAAAATGTTGCCGTTGCTTGTATATTCAATAAATGATGTATGATATTCCTTCCCAATGCATTATAGGAACCTGAAACTACACATAAGTAAGCAAGAAAGGTCAAATAGCAAGGGCGTGTGAAGGAAAACATGCAATCCCCATAGGCACAAAATGGCATATATATTAAAAATATATCAAATCAACTCATAATGACTTGAAAAATTATGGGGATGTTAAATAAGATGTTTTTAGGGGATATCACCAAAAAATTATATAAAATTACATTCGTAGACCCCTCAATTTTGCACCGCCTGCCTACAATCTACGAAGACCAAGATAAATAATTCCTGCATCTAAACATGTTCAAAACACATGAAATTTGGAAATATTGCACAAATAAATATTTTAAGACAACCCATGTGGTTATATTTTCAAAATGAGGTGTAGATCCACCTGTATGCAACTAGGGTTCCTGGATGGACCCTACTAACCTGCAAAAACTTAAAAATATGATATCTCTGCCAATTTAACTCCAAATTGCATGAAATATGAACTGTAGAATCCTATGATGGTATAGAATAATACTAAAAAAAATAAAGAAAATTTCCAAGTATTTGTTCTCATCCCGAGGGGGAGGTGGTTACTGCAACTAATTGGAGGGTACCTTGGGAGGGGATACCCACAAATTTTGCATACTTTTTACTAACAATCCTACTAGGGAATGTTATTGAAAAGTATAAGGGGTTTTTTCATCGAATTTGGTGAATAAATTCACTCGAATGGAAAATTTATGCTCAAAGGAACCTCTTGAAGTCACTCGGTAATCTCTGTCACTAAGGAGAGATTCTGAGGGCAAGGGAGCACAATAAAGTGAGGGTAAATCTCGAAAGAACTCCATTGCATATCCTATAACTACTCTCTATATTATATGTGTGTCTTGTGTGAACATTGTACCCATTTTATAGCCCAAAGGGACTTATGTGCAAAATGGCATGCAAAGACATGCATGGTAGGAGGCGCCATTTGTCAAACGAGAGGCATGCATTGAAAGGGGAAGGGAATATCCATTTTTGGACTCAATTATGAAGCATTTCATAAGGATGTAGTGTCATCTAACCCACATGCTTCAATTTGTTTGGTAAATGGCACTTTTTGGGTGCCATTTGTCCAAGATTTGACTTTTATAGGTCAAACTTGCTCACCATCCTACCTTGGGACGATGGCTCACCACCATACTAGGGTGGGACGGTGGGAATATTCCACCATCCTAGGGTGGGACGATGGTGAATTTTGGACCAAAACCTCCCAAAATTATGCCAAAAGCCTCCAAAACCTCTTCCAGAGTGGCTAGAACCACTATGAGCCTTCTGAGGGCTGCCCAAGGGGCCATATGATGCCAATTTGGTCATTGTTTGTGGATGTTTAATCAGGTTAACCATATTTTAGTGTGTAAAAATGCCCATTTTTGAGATGCACTATGTACAACACAGTGCTGAGCAAAAATAGATGACTAAAATATTTAATTATTAAGGTTACTCAATAACCTAACCAACTTTAGATGCCCCAATCATGGAAATGACATGTGTTCTTGAATCCTTGTTTTTGACTCATTTAAATGAGCATCCCTATGCTTGAACATTGTACTTCATCAAGGGACATAGCCCATGAATTCATGATGCCATTAATTTCAAGCGTTATGATGTGATATTGTGTGCTTGTTTGCTACCCTAAGCAGGAGCATGATTGTCTTTATCGAAGATTCGTTGAACGAACACAATTCACATAATTGAGTGTTTAATTTTTTATTTTGATTATTAATTTGTTAAGTATGACTACCCCTTAAAGCAATGAGTTGTTGATGGAATGACCTAGTGAGAAAAGTGATGAGTCGCTTGACCCATATTTGACTTAATTTTGGTGGGTTTTGGATATTTTCTTTAGCTTTTTGTGTTGTTTTTGTTGTGTTTTAACTGTTTTTTAATTTTTGAGTTTTAATGAGATTTCAGAGAAGAAAACCTCATCAACATTGGATGCCCCAACCATGGAAAGGGTATGCCTCTTGAAATTAATATCTTTGATAAGTTAAGGAACTTGATTTTGGTGTTCTTTGGCATATTGGAAAACAAGCTTAAGTCTAATACTAGCCTTGGTGGCAGTTGAAATATGAGCTCAAGTCTATGCTTTAGCCTAGCCTTGATGGAAATTAGGAGATAATCTTAAATAAAATCCTAGCCTTGATGGTGATTTGGAGATAAGCTTAAATCAAATCCTAGCCTTGATGGCAATAGGAGATAAGCTTAAATTAAATCCTAGCCTTGATGGCAATTTGGAGATAATATTAAATAAAATCCTAGCCTTGATGGCAATAGGATATAAGCTTAAATCAAATTCTAGCCTTGATGGCAATAGGAGACAAGCTTACTAGTTTGCTTGAATTTGATTTTGATATTTTTCTTATTTTACCCAAGCAAAGGGGGTGCATGACTGTCTTTGGAAATGATTCGCAAGACGAACATGATTAACTTGATTAAGTTATTCGTTGTTGATTTGGATTAAACATGTTGTTATTATGACCAATGGACTTAGTGGATGTCATTGGGGCATTTGGGGTGACCAAAGGATTTATGGATACCTTTGGAGCTTTTGGGTGACCAAAGGGTTTATGGATACCTTTGGGGATTTTTGAGATTGATTGCTTAACTGTTTGATTGCTGATTATGGGAGGTATGATACCAATAATGCCCTAGTTGATGTTACAAAAATATTTGCTTGATTTGCAATTATGATAATTTGGGGCGTTATATGCATTATGTGTTATGATCTATGGATGTATTTATGGATGCATGTGTTGTACTATGATGTTATTTGATGATATGCAATGTGTGTATGCATAAAAAAATGGATGATCTATTGATGTGTATTGATGGAATATGAATACTATATGACATACTATGTTATAACCATAGACTGTATAGAATTCATCAATTCATGTGGAATATTTTCATGAGACTATGTAATGGATTTGTGAATAATTTAACTGAAATGGATGTGGTGAAGTGATATGATGTTTGTAGGATGTTCATGAGATTTTCACGAGACTCAAACATTCTAGTCAATTGCCCAAAAAGTTGTATACTAACCATGCAAGATTTTTTGACAAGGTATGAATCTGTTAGGATGACCAAGATACTCAATATCCCTATGTGTGCAAGCAAGTTTATTTTTATGAGATGCATAAAGATACTGCCATTGACAAGTAGGATATCTACCAAAATTATAATGAGGATCACTCTATGAATGCCACAATTTGGAGTTCTATACTTAGTTGGATTAGACCACTAGGTAGTATAGGTGACCAAAAGCTAGCTCGTACACATGCAAACATTGGTCTACACACACGCAAAGCTAATGTGGTAGACATATCGTCATGCGTTTTAGGATACCGCCATTGACAAGTAGGCTATCCACAAAAACTATAATGAGGATCACCTAGATGGTTTTCCAAATGCTGAGAGTTCCAGGGATTCAAGTTCAACTCCCTACTTTCTTCGATTTATTGGGATACTTGCTCTCATATATAGTGATAAAAATCACTGTTTATTTTTTCTCTTTTTAGTGACTATAATCACTATTTATTTTGAGTTTTTATTTTTCTCTTGAGCAAGGGATTCGAGTTTTGAGTGATGTGGATCACTGTTTCTTGTGCTTTTTGATGTGTGCACTTTTGGATTTTGTACTTTGGTATTTGTATTTTGAATTTTTGCTTTGTGGGGATTTGCAAATTTAGACTGTTGCAAATATGTGAAAATGTGGGATTTTGATGATAGAAAAAGGGGGAAAATCCTCTTATTGTTGTGGAGGGAATGGGGTAGGGGAGAACTTCTCCTTTTGCCAAATATCAGCATTCTTGAACCATTCGCATAGGGGGATGAGCAGGATAAAATTTTTACTCAAGGTACCCTAGACCACTTTATGGATTTCATTTCTTTGCACCAAAATTGGATTTATTAATGTGAAATGTGTTGGGATTTGATGTATACGAGGCAAAATATAAGAAAGACTCTACCTCCTAAAAATATCACTAGCCTTCTACAAAATTTGAGTAGAAACTGGATATGGCTGAGTTGTCGAAAACCATACTGACATTCTAAAACAAATGTCTAAGTGAATGGAATGAACATGACTATGGAAATATATAAAATGTAGATGAAAATGATAAGTAACTAAGGAATGAGGTGAATGATGACCTTGACAACATTGATTGTGAATTGTGACTAGTGTACCATCTTAGTGCTAGACATGTATGAGCCACTCTAAAATGCAAAGTGCAAATGATGATTATGCCTAATGTAAGTGATAATGCAATGGTATGCAACTTGATGATAATGCAATATTTTTGTATTTTGTGCTTTAATGATGTTTTTGAATTTTTGATTGATATGTATATATATGTGACCAATGGGCTTATTTGGGGGCCATTGGGGTGTTTAGGGGGTGACCAAGGGGCTTAAAAATGCCTTTGGGGCCTTTAGGGTTGACCTAGATGATTGTATATGGTCTAGGGGCATTTTAGTTTGACCAAGCGGGTTGTAGACACCCTTGGAGCATTTTTGTTTGACCTAGATGGTTACTGATCGCCTAGGAGCATTTTAGGTGACCTAGATGGTCAATGACACTCAAAAAGTGTTACGGACTACCTAGAGGTGTTTGGTTGTGACCAAAGGGCTTATGGATGCCTTTGGGGATTTTAGGGTTGACCTAGACGATCGTAGATAGTCTAGGAGTGTTTTTACTTGACCTAGATGATGAAAACCTGCTAGGAGCCTTTGGGTGACCTAGACATTCAGCAAAACTTAAATAGTGTCTATGATTGCCTAAGAGCATTTGTTTGTAACCAAAGAGCTTATGGATGCCTTTGGGGATTTTAAGGTTGACCTAGATGATCATAGATAGTCTAGGAGAATTTTTATGTTGACCAAGTGATATGTAGATACCCTTGGAGCCTTTAGGGGTGACCTAGATGGTTCTAGAGCACTTAGGAGCCTTTTAGGTTGACCATTCAGGATGCAGGTACCCTTGGAGTAGTTTGTAACTTTGCTTACTTTATGTTCTTAGGATGAAGGTGCAATACCTTGTATACCCCCAGCATTTGTGGTGATCAAAGGAAGTGAGGAAGGTGTGATACCTTTAGAATCCCTAGTTTTTACTATGATTGATGCGATGTTAAATAGGACCTATCCTAATGCAAGTATAATGGCTGAAAAATACCTAATGCAATGCAATTAAAGTATGCAAGGGTACATGCCAAATATTTTTGTGTTTTAATGTTTTACAATATTTTTGAATTTTTTATTATTTTGAATGTTTGTGGATTTTGACATTTTATGATTTGTTTGGATTTTTGGTGTTTTAAATTGTTTTTGAATTTTTAGTGTTTTGCGAGGGGGAAGGCATGATACCTTAGGAACCCCCAGTGTGTGTGCTACTCAATGAAGGTGAGAAATGTGTGATATCATTAGAGTTATCGCTATGATTCATTGGTTGTGATGTGGATGGTGGGGAAGGTATGCTACCTTTGGGTTACTCAAAGTGGTTGGCAGATGTTGTGTTTACATCGTGTATGGGCCAGAGGTCTTAGAAGTATCCTATTGGTTGGTTGTTAGGAGCAAGATGATTGCCCACCGAAAGCTCTTGTCTCTCGATCATATCCTAAACTAAATATATAAAGGGATAACATGTCTGGATGTCATGACCTATTTTTCTATGGTAAACATAGTATAGATCTTTCCAGTGTGCCTTTGATCTATGTTTTTTAGGTTTTAATGGATGGATCTCGAGAAGTGTGATTTCTCATGCCTCATACAATAAATTGAAGATTGATGCTAAGGTCTCTAACAAATGAGTATATTATCTTTGCTTTTGTTGTAGATGGTTTTTGGCCAATAGAGGCTGAGCCTGGTAATTAGGTTGAACTGGTAATTATGGTGGGGGGGCTTGGTTTAAGGGTTCAGGGATGCTTAGAACCACTTAATTGATTGGGGCTACATTTTGCTTAATGTTACCACCTTTAATGTTCTTGTTTTGTTTTTCCATTTTGTGGAGTCGTACATCATCCTCTTGTACCTTGATGTCCTCAATGATTTGGGATTGTGTTAAGGCCTCCTCGAATGTTTGATATCATTATAATTATAAAAGAAGTGAAATTTGCTTTGAACAGATTCTAGTAAACATTCAGATGAGTTCTATTATGGTTAGGGTGAAATGTAGTTTTAACATCACCTTTATCCATCTATTACCATACTCCATGGTTGGCTCATCATCAAGTTGATGAAGGCTAGACAAGTCAGTCAAGTTTGTCCTTTTCTTAGCGCTAGACGCAAAACATCCCAAAAATGCATTAGCTAATTGCTCAAAGGTGTTTATGCTATGATGTGGTAGATGATTATACCATTCTAAAGCATCTCCAGATAATGTTTTAATAAATATTCTCAACATCAAAGGGTCATAATATTGAAGATGAGAGCACTTAAAAATGAAGCTTGTCACGTGCTCTTCTGCATCTTTATCATATTTGAAATCTTCAAGTTTGGGCATCTAGAAATTCAATGGATATGTCAGCGATGACACTGATGGATGTACAGGCTGATTACTAAGATGCTTTAGTGTGGGTTTTTGATAACCCAAAATTTAATCTGGCTTTTATAATTCCTTCAACCGATCAGCTAGCACTTTGTATGGTCCTGACGACATAATATGATCATTCTGTTGTCGCCATTTATTAGATGAAGGACGTCACTTTTGATGTTAATTTGGATGATAAGTATGATCATTAGGTACTATAACACCCTAAAATTTATGCAATTTAATTTACCCTAAGGTAATAATTCGAAAATCAATCGTAAAACCACATTTTAACAACCCACATTGTTTTTCATACCAAATATAGAGGCAATTATGGTAGTTGGACGATATCATCCCTAATTGGATGAGATCATATGGAATCGAACATCCAGATTATTTCATTCAAAAACCAAATTTTCATAATTGGAAATAGTTCCAAATCTTGTTCCCAGCTTAGCAAAAGTGTGTCTACACCATTGGAGGACTTTTTGCTGGAGATCTCCCAGATTGGGATGACTCCTAACTCCCCCCTCAATCCTATTTAAACCTTGATTTCCATTAAACCCACCCTATCTGATCGATTTCCTATAACCCAAGCTCCATACCTTGTTAGAACATCTTGAAATTCAATTATTCATATAAGTTTTCTAGATCCATTTGCAGGTTTTCATTTTGCATCAGTCAGAGGAAGCTTGGATCGTCACAAGAAATCCTATTCAAATTAGAGATGATCTCATCTCTATTGGATATGATCCAGTACCATTTCAGGTGATCTTTACTATACTCCTATTAGGGGCAATCAAGATATGAGGTTTGAATTTCCTAGTGATTCAATTAATCAATTTACATTAGTTTAGATATTTATTCAGTATTGCATCTGGTGTTCACCTCATTCTTATGACATTTTGTATTTAGGATCAATTCCAATTAAAATATAAGGGCATTTCATTATTTCAGATTTTCTAAGATCAATTAAGCATTCAGTTAATGTTTTTATCCTTTTAGATAGTATTTTTCACTATATTTTCCTTTGTTTTGGCATCTATCTATTATGTTGCAAGTTTTTGATGAAATCGGTCAGGAAAAATCATCCGATTTTAGACGATTTAATTAAATTTTGGATGAATCTATGCAATTACAGACAAACCTATAAAATTGCAGGTGATTTTGTCCAATTGCAAAAAAAATTGCAGAATTAGAGACGATCTGGACTGCTTCAAAAAGTCAAACCTTCATCAGACATTCGAAATCGGGTAACATATTTCATTTTCCTTTCAAGCATTGCATTTAGAGTTTAATTTTGTTTTCTGTCTGCATATAAATCACAATTTTTATATATAATAGTTTAGCTTCATTCTGGCTAACCTGGGTATTTGAGTGTTTTTAAACTAAAACAAACACATCCAATTCATTGCTAGCCTAGGCTCGGAAGCTGCCCCAAAATTATTCTTAGTGAACCCACCATCCATTGACAAATCACCAAAGAGGGCATGATTCAAAGTGTCTCTCCATCGAAGGTGTAGATCTATCCTTTTCCCATCCCCCTTCCAGGCGCAAATCCATCTTCCTGAAGGTAAGGGTGCAAAAATTTTAGATCTACATTATTTGGTGAACTTGACATGAAACGCATTAAAGGTATTTTGAAAACAAAAAAAAATATAGAGAACTTAAAATTTTAAATCATTTTATTTATCAATCCATTAGATGGTAGATTACAATAGAAGACGTGGTGTTTTGATTAATGTTCATGTTTAACTAGCAACCATAGAAATTTCTACTCTAGTTAGAGGTCCTAGATTTAGATATCAAGCATAGTGGGACAAATTGGATAGAAGGTTAACTATTATTGAGTCCAGAGCACCCGAACTTAGAAAAATCAAGAGGCTGATTTAGATAGAATCCAATATTTCGATAACTTATCCTTCTATCATGAGATTCAGAGAGCTTGCCATAGATGGCTAGTAGATAAATGAGCAATATTTTCCTCTGACATATACACCTTTGAAGATTATCTTGAAAATGCTGTGGTAGTACATAAATTTCTATCTCGTATAGAAGACCGAGAGGTTGTATTAACTAATAGATGAAGATTTGGCAGAGTTCCTATGGTATTCTTATACTGATAATATTGTCACGAAATCTATTTTTATGTGTCTAATTCTGAAGTTGATCATATCACTATAGCACATTTTATCCAATTTTTGAAAGACAACTTTCAATTTGAAGAAGAGCATTACATGACACCTGATGAACTTGAACCCATCAATGATATTTATAAGTTGTTTCTGGAGAGCTAGATTATAATATTTATAATACTTATATTATAATATTTTGTATTTATTTTTTTCCTTTAATTTATGCAAATTAAAGCTATAAAAATATATAAAAAAAACATACATATATACATTATATTAATTAGGTATATATAAAATATATACCTCCTTAAATTCCACCGCATATCTATATATATATATATATATATATAAGAACATATGTATTTGAAAAAAAATTAAATCTACCATAATGCATAAACTAAGGAGTGGTAAACAAATAGATGATGAGTGGGTGGAGCCACCACCTACTCAAAATACCACTCTTGAAGAACAAGATCAAGAGGAAGGTGCTCATGACCACCATTATGGGAGTCTTGTTGAAGACTATGAACAAGAAGAAATCAATAGAGAAGATGAAACTGGATCACCTAAGGTGACTCCAAAAGGAACTTTTAAATTTAAATCTATGGAACACCTTCTAAAATTTATAAAAACCAACATTGAGGATTTCAACCTAGTAGTATTAGTAGATAAATCTGGAATTAGTGAAACATGGACCACTTTAGAAAATGCATTTCAAATGCATACAAAACCTCTTTCATTCATAGATCAAGAAAGTGACCAAGAAGGACCATCAAATGCAAATATGGCATCCCTAATTCAAAATATGCAAAAACATTAGACAACCCAACATTCTAAAGTTCCTGTCAAAAATCAAAGAACAATCCTCCACCTCAGAGACCATCATTTACTGCTTTATTCTCTCAACCTATTAATCAAAAAATTTCAAAACAACAAAAAGTTAAATCGAAACAAAATACAAACTATCAACATCAAAAATTTCAATAGAACACTGTCCCACATCTACTTCATAACACCCTTCCTAGTAATGCTTTGCATAATATTAATTTGGCATCTAATCCTTATGTCACCCCTTCATACACTCAAAGAACCAATACCATAATGCAACCAAATTAGTATGGTGGACAATTTAGTAATATTGAAACCATAGTGAAACAATTAGTTTTATGCATGGACCAGATAGATCCCTACCGTACCTCATATAACTATCAATAGATGTGTAGTCAACCTTTGGATCCCATAGTGGTTGCCCAACCTAATCCTAAGCATTTTCCTATGCCTGTTCTCCCTATATATAAAGGAACCAAAGATCCCATAGAGCATATTTGTATGTTTATAATAACATGTCATCATATATCTCATGATGATTTGCTATAACTAAATATGTTCTCGAAAAGGTTGGGAGGCATGGCATTGTAATGGTATTATCAATTGCCTACCAATTATTTGAGAAATTTTTAAGAAATAGATGAATCATTTGTCCACCAATTTAGTGCCTACATAGAGAGGCATGTGACAATTAAATATTTGTACAACTTGAAATAGGGCAAAGATGAATGCTTTTCTGATTTCCTAGCAATATGGAGACAGATGCTAGGGAAATTACACTTTGCATTACCCCATAGAGAGATGTTGGAATTTTTTATCAATAACTTGCAAGAACAATTGTCCTATGGGATTTCAACTACTACATTGACAACCTCCGATCAGGCTATAGACTTAGCATGAAGATTTGAAGATGACCTCATTAGAAGAGGTAAATTTAAGAAGAAGGATGATGATAAGGCATCTAAAAATCAATATAATAATAAGCAAGTTGTGGGTGATGGAGTCACAGAAAGTAGAAATACTGTGAATGTTAATGCTACAAAAACTACAGAGAAGTTTGTATTGAAGGCTCCTGATAGACCTCCGAGAGAATTTACTAGGTTAAATCAAACTTTATCCACTATCTTGCCATAGTTATTAGAAAGAGGTCTAATACAATTACCTAATATTTGGGAACATGATACAACCATACCTGGATATAGAGCTGACCTACATTGTGATTTCCATAGAGGACCTAGACATTCAAAAAATTCTTGCAAGATATTAAAACATAAAATACAAGACTTGACCGATAACAAAAAAATGGAAGTACAAAATTTCCAACCAAAACAAAATGCTTCAAACAATACTCAGAAAGATACACAAAAAAATCAGAATCAAAATGCAAATCAAACATTGGATATTTTTCAACATCCTTTACCCAAAAATGGTAAATAAGTGGCTAATCAAGCCGAGCATCATAATGTTCCCCATCCAACCCGATATGTGGGAACCATTAGTGGACATGTACCTTCTCAATACTTTGAGATATTTGGGAAAACATTATCTGTGGTCACCACTAGACCCATACATAACATTCTAACAACATATCCAAGTGATACAAATTTTGAAATAGAAAGTGACCTAGATATTACATCTGGACAATCAAATAGCTTTGAAGATGAGTCAGAACCTATTCTCCCTATCACAGCTCAGATGGTTCTAGAGGAACCATTTCAAAGAAGGGTCATGACATGACCATCCTCACAACAAATCCTCGCTAATGAGAAATCTATAAATTCTAGACCACAACCCATTCACCATGCACACAATAATATTTTAGATACCATCAGATCCGTTACTAGACAACAGGCCCAAAATTCTCAACAAGATCAAAATCATAATGATAAGTCAACCCTATTTGTTTTGAAGGTTCCTAGTAAAAAAATAATGTATCAAATGCTCAACCCAAACCACCTTATGATATCAATGAACAACTTTCTAATATTACAGCAATGAATTCTCTCTTAGACCTTCTAATATCATCTCCCACACATAGGGAAGAGTTAATGCATACATTAAGTCAGATGATGGTACCACAAGACATACAACCTAATTCTATGGTTGTGGTCGCCTCCTTATTACCCTTGGAGTTGGATGACGAGTATGCTACCATCATTATTCACTGAACCAGGAACCTGCTTCCACAAAATCCTATTTAGAGCCATTGGATGTATTTCTAATCAATGAAATTACTCTTGAACCATGGTACATTGACATCCTTAATTTTATCCAGATAGGAACTTTTCCCAAAACCTTCAATAGAAACCAACATCGGTTATTACGTAAGCGAGCAGTTTGCTTCGTAATAGTTGAAAATACTTTATATAGGAGATCCTTTGAAGGTATCTTATTACGATGTTTAAATCTATATGAATCTAGAAGAGCTTTAAGTGAAGCCCATGATGGATCTTGTGGAGGACACTTTAGTGGTAGTGCCATAGCTAAGAAACTCCTTAGAATAGGATACTTTTGGTCTACCATGGAAAAGGATGCACATGATTACATGCACCGTTGTGATAAGTGCCAAAAGCATGCTGACCTTGTCCATGCTCCTGCTCAAGAACTCCAAGCTATTTTATCTCCTTGGCCCTTCTCTAAATGGGGTTTAGACATCATTGGAAAAATTAATCCTATATCATCTGATGGTCACAAATTCATCATAACAACAACTGAATACTTCACAAAGTGGGTAGAAGCTATGCCTTTTAATTAACAACAACAACAGGCGCTTCACCTTTTGTTTTGGTTTATAGTGTTGAAACTATCTTTCCTTTCGAGCTAGAAGTTCCTTCTTTGGATTTGCTACTTCAAGATATTGAAGTAGGAGATGAATATCATGCTGGAAGATTCAGTCAGCTGGAGCTTCTAGATGAGAAGTGCATAAATGCTCTGGAACATCTTTGTGCCTATCAAAACAAGCTCAAAAGAACATATTCAAAGAAAGTGCATAATCGATATTTTGAAATTGACGATCTAGTATTAAAATAAAATCAAAAGAATACTAATGCAACTAAAGATAATAAAGGCAAATTTCAGCCCAATTGGATTGGACCATACATCATCACTACTAAATTTGGATCAGGTGCATATCTATTGGCAACCTTGGATGCAAAATATCTCAAGAAACCCTTGAAAATTATGCATATTAAACGATATTATGCTTAAAAATAAAATGAATCATCATTATACATAATTGTATATGTTTTCTCATTTCAAAAATTCATATAAAAACTTCAAAACCATCAAAAACATTTACATTGCATAGCTTTTCTCATTTCAAGCAATTTACATAATAATTCAAAATCAAACAAAAATAAAAAATCATTAAAACTATCAAAAACATGTTCATTTACATTACCAAAGTTGAAATTTTGCAGTTATATTTTCCTTTTTTTCGAATGAATTTAAAAGTTATCTTGGACCATGCACTTTAAATCCACATGAATAAATATTTTTTATCTTAGCATTATGACTATAACTCTCTCTTATATCGAAGCACTATTGCAATAACTAATATTTTGAGTTTTGGGATCTGATATCACTATTTATTTGAATCAAATCCACTTTTACATAATAAAATGATTTTTTGCAAATTCAGAAAATAATACTACACAGTAGTTGTGGTCTCTTAAGTGAAAAGTTTCCCTTGCTATCCTATCATGCACATGGTCTAGAATCTTTGAGAATTGGCAAAAGGACAAGCTCACACCTACTCGGAATAAAAATCCCTTGCTCCACATCTAAGCTGAGCAAGTATCCCTATAATAGAAAGAAAAAGAAGAAGAAAAAAGAAAAGAAAATAGCAATGTTCAAAATACAAAAATAAATCCAAGCAATATCCAAGAAATATCAAATATCAAAGTCAAAAATCTAGAAAAATCAGAAAAAGCAGGAAAAGAGAAAAAGAAAAGCAATAAAATCCCACATACCCTTTGAAAAGAAAAGAAGGGTGAATGATTTTGAATCCCTAGAATTCTCAATTATTCAAAAACTGTGAGGTAAACTCCATAACAGGTGATTAGTGCCCAACTTGCTTGGCCTTGGGTAACTCCTCACGTGGCGACATGTTTGTCACATTAGCGACCTTCTTTTGTACAGACCTATGTCAGCTTGTGGATTAGCTAACTTTTGACGACCTAACTTACATAGTAGTTTGGTACGGTTACATACACAAAAATAATTGTTAATGAATTTTCAATCGCACACACATTGGTTCATTCAAATTACTTGCATCAAAATACCTTACTCAAAATCAGTAAATGAACACTACAAATCACACACAGTTGATCTTTGGGAGATTTTATGTCATTATGTTAAATCAAAATGGGTAATGAAATCACATTTGCACACACTGGTTCTTGATAAATTTAAATTTCTCTTTGAAATAAGTTAAAATATGATTTTGAAATTTCTAAAAAAAAAAAAGATATCCATTATTTTTTGCAAAATAGTTATTTCTTACAAAAACATTGACTTCATTATGATGGCATCATTTTCAAAAAATTATAAATTCAAAATTTTCATACTTGCAAATTTTTCCTAGTGTAAGTCAATTTCACGATCTCTTAAACTCTAATTTTATTTTTTATCAAAATATTTCAAAATCTTGCAATAAAATATTACAATCAAAATATTTACTTTCACAATGATGGTATAATTCCTAACCAATTTGGAATTTTATACCTAGTGCAAGTCATATTTACATAATTTTATACCCATCGTAAAAATTATCAAATAAAACATCATATTTTCTTCCATCATGATTTTTCGCGATGATGGTATAATTCCGCACTTTGGAATTCTAAGCCTAGTGCAAGTCATCATTTTAATTTTTGTGTGTCCACAAGCATTTTATAAACTTATAAAAATATGTGACTTAATTATTCTTTGCAAACACATGCTTTATAGAAAAATGAATTTTTCATACCATTTTATCATTTCGATTTTTGATTCCTAAGTACACATTAAATTGCCCATCACACTTAGGAATTCTATACTTACACACAAATAATTCTCTCATGTTTTCCTTCTTAAAGTTATTTGAAATACTGTTATAAAAAGAACATCAAAACATCATTACTTTTCATCACCAAAAGCCTTAAGAATTACTCTTAAGCAAAACCAAATACTTTTGCAATATCACAACATATACATAAAATGACCTAGAAAGTGACGACTCCATAAAATGGTCATATCACAACGTATACATCCTTCATGGTTTATTGTTTTTTTTTTTTTTTTTGAATTTAAATGGTGGAATCGGTAGTCGCCACGAATCCGGGCAGGTTGTCTAGATTTTTATGGCTGCCACAATATTCTGTGTTGTCCATCCCAGAAGCCACCACACATATCTTCGTGTAGTCCGACCCTATAACCACCATGCCACAATCATTTAAAACCTTTTACACCGCTGAAAGCACCAGGAAAGGGACAAGTGTTCAGTCCGACGAGGCCCAAGATTTGAACCTTGGACCTCTTCATGGTTTATTGTTAAAAGTATTTTTTTTTCTATTTTCATTTTCATCCACACATTTGTTGTCATAAACACAATTTTTGTTTAATTCTATAGCATGAGAAAACCATACACATTTCACGATATGCAATCATATGAAAACATAAATTCACAAAGCATCATTATGAACATAAGTCACATGAAAAAAACATATATCTACATATATATCATCATCAAAATATATACATCCATCATATCGATTGGTATGCCAAAATACATGACTCGGCATACTCAATAATCATACAAAATCTACAAATATATATATATATATACACCCCATCTATCTATCTCCTAGAGCCTCTCGAGATTTCTGCCTCATCGCCTCCACGTCTAGGAGATGGTATCATAAATGCATATGCAGTCTGTATCCTCAAAGTCATCCTCGATGAATTATTGGATGATGATCTAACCCCAATAGATCCTACTATGTCTGTAGGAAACTCCTCTCTACGGTATTTGGGGGCCAGTGTGTAGTACATCCCATGATAAAATATTGTCTATGCTATAGACTGTGCCAACTCGAAGGCCCTAGCTCCTCCTCCTCTCTCCTTGAGCCGTAGGACCTTTGCTTGTAGACTCTGTATCTGTCCTTGCAGTGTAGTGTCCATCACTTGGATATCCTACACCTACCTCTGTAGTGTGGTATTCTTCGCCCAAAGAGCTGCCATATCACTAATCTCTCCTACCTCCACACCCTTGCCCTTATTAGGTGAAGGAGACCTATCTACCTATAGAGGAGAAGATCTATCCCTCCTCTACTCTCACATTTGCCTCTCCCAAGACTATGTATTTCGAGCATCCATGGATACCACATGCCCACCCCATGTCCTAACCCTCCTCTGTGTAGAAGGTGCCCGTCCTCTCTGTCTACTCTCTCTCTAAGATGCAACCTGTCACTGCTGTACAATCTGTTGCACAACCACGTGTATAGGTCCCCTCACCCTCATCAAACATGGATGGTGAAGAGTGGTATACCACGTGTCATAAATCATGGCAACACCTATATCATCCCCATATATTGGTTGGATGGGGCATCATCCTCATTGTGGCTCACTAAACACCATATTTTTGGGACCCCACTCAATGTTGTGGCATCTTGCATTGTCCTCAAAAACCTGTAATCCCTCATCATTGAAATCCCCTACTGGAGCCTGAACTGATGGAGGACTCGATCATGCTGATGGAGCTCTACCTTGCCCCACTCCAATATCATCCAAATGACTCACTTGATGTGAACCAACTCATACCCATATTATGGCTACCCTAGAAGCTCTCTCCATGGCCTCTAGGTAATCTGATCTGGAGTCAAATTATCTATCAACCTAAGATAGGTAGGTAAATAGGTTCTCCTCTATGATCCTCTCCGCAACCACCAGTAGAACACCCTAGGCATCTCTTGGTCAACCCCTATCAATGGTAGCCCCATAGTTCACCTCACTACGATGTGCTCCCAACACCAGACCTGGAGGAGTGAAGTCAACACCATACATTTGTCTCTATTGTACATGATCCCATGGAGGATCCTATACAAGTGGCATAGAACATACGACTCCTAATAAAATTGGTATGTGCTCTCTCATGTCATAGATGACATCTACAAGCAGCCATGGTACTCTACATATGCTCTGGTGGCATAGCAATAAGCCACCTACCACCCCAACCAACACCTTAGTCAAGGTGGATACTCCATATGTATGTCTCAAAGTCTCGATGTTCACTCTGCCCTTCTCCAAGACAAAGCTAGCATTGCTAGTCAATCCCAACATCGCTCAATCATAACTGGTCAAGGCAGCAATAAATTTTCCCTAGATGGGGATTCGTAAAATTCTCCATACATCCTCCAAAGTAGGATTCATCTCCCCTATCGATAGTCGAAAGCAAGATGGCCCTGAATACCATATCTCTACTAGGGCTATCAATAGCCCCATATCTGTAGGCACCTGTGGCATCTCTGCCACATGATGTAGTCCCACTGCCCCTAAAGTATCCCTCTCTATTGGGGTTAGTGCAGCCAAATCATCTCTTAACTTGTTATATTTCCACTCCCGACTGTTTAGCAATTCCTTCTACAAAACAAACAACAAAAATCAATAATTAGTACATCATAAAACAATTAGTAACATCAACAAATTAAAAATCACCTAATTTTTTTTGGATATCATCCATTATTGGAAGATATCATTCCTAATTTCACAAGATCATCCTTGTTTTGATGAAATCTTTGCACCCTATACGATTTGGCCCTAACAGCCGAATCGTCCCAAATTGGATGTAACCATCCCGAATTTATCAAGATCATTTGATATGATATTGCTGAAATTGGGATGATTTTGTCGAAATTGAGACAATATCATCTCGACTTTGTCAACACAATGAAATACGGCTGTGGTGCCTTAAAATCCAACAAAAATTCAATCTAAACATAAAAATTTAAAGCTATTTTTTTTAGAAAAGATTAGAAACCTTACCTGCATCCCTCATCGCACTACTATCGCTCGATGCTTGGTGTCCATAATTTATACGACCTTAGAGCTCTGGAATGGTAACAGTAAAAATAAAAATGAAATTAGGTTTTACTCTATTTTGTAAAAATATATATATTAAAAATTCACTTTTTGTAACTCTTCCACATTTTTACCAAATGTCTAATTTGGTTAAAAACCCAAAAGGGGCACCATAGTCATCAGTTGTATGATTCGACTTAGAATTGTCACTTAAAAATTTGAAAAAAAATTTTGCTTTCTCGTAAAGCATGCCAATATCTTCTTTAACGCATTTTTTGTAAAAAATTTGCTAAAGAGGGGGCAAAATGTAACACCCTAAAATTGACGAAATTTAATTTACCCTAAGGTAATAATTTGAAAATCAATCGTAAAACCACATTTTAGCCACCTGTCTCTTTTTTTGTACCAAATATAGATGCAATTATGGTAGTTGGATGATATTGTCGTTGATTTGACGATATCTTCCCTAATTGGATGAGATCTTCTAGAATCAAACGTCCAAACGATTTTGTTCAAAACCCAAATTTTCATAATTGGAAACAGTTCCAACTCCTGTTCCTATCTTAGTAGAAGCGTGTTTGCACCATTGGAGGATGTTCCACTGGATATCTTGTTATACTTACAATGGCACTAAGAGGGGGGTGAATCAGTGTAGCTCTTTAATCATGAATTAACAACTCTAAAAATAGCAGCAGTTAAAACTTATAAATAGATATAGCAAGTATAGCAAGAGAACATCACACAACACAATATTTTAATGAGGTTCACCAATGTGGCTACTCCTCAAAAATGACTTCTTGGACTACCATCCAAATCCAGCCTTTGCAAAGCAACAACTTTTACAAATAGTTTACCAACACCCACTGGAAGGAGCACCAACCCCTGATTTATCTGAACCAATAGAAAGGAGCACCAACCCCTTATGCCAAGCACCAACTTGGACTTCAAATATGAAACTTAGAAGAATGATAGTAAGATACCTTTGCCTTTAACAAGACCTTGACTGGTCTGCTTCACTTTTTTGTCCTGTGCGCACTCTACTCTCTCTGCGCTATCACTTCACATAGTCTGCTACTTAACTGTCGAACGTTCATCTTCTCCCCTTTGTGCACTCTACTTCCTTTGTGATCTTCGCACTTAGAATGATTTGATGAATTGCACTCTGCACCCTACGACCGAACTTTGCACTCTGCACACTATCTCCGAACGTCACACTTCACAACATACAAACTCTTCAAAACAACCTTCCTTTTATAACAATATTTTCAAGATCAAAAACCTGATCTTAGTCGGCTGTAACCCTAATATTAGTCGGTTGCAAACCCTAATATTTGTCGATTGCAAACCCTAATCTTTGTCGACTGCAAACCCTAATCTTCATCGGCTAACATCGATCTTCATCGGCTTCAACTGCCTCTGTAACTCTTCTGTTGCTGTTGCCGCGAAAACACATGTCACGATATCGCGACACTTTTGCCTTCTTACTTTCTCTCTCCTCCTTTAGTCACGAAAATGCGACATGTCGCGATATCGCGACACTTTTTCTCCTTAGCACTTTATCTTGCCTTTGGGTTGGGAAAACCCGACATGTCACGAGATATCGTGAACACTTTTCTCCTCTGCACTCTCTCCTTTTTTCGTATCTTTTCCTCTCTCTCTTCTTTTCTCTTTTTGTTCCTTTTTTTTTGCAACTTTTAAAGTGACACTTTTTCCTTACAACCTCTCCTTGCAATATGTCATGAAATCATGACACTTTTTCATCCGTACAACCTTCCTTGCAATATGTCACGAAATCGTGACATTTTTCGTCCGTACAACCTTCCTTGCAATATGTCACGAAATCGTGACACTTTTCCTTCTCTCCTTCTGCTCTCTTCAAGTCGTGACATGTCACGAAATCATGACACTTTTCCTTCTCTGCCTTCTCTCTCTCGTCAAATACATGTCGTGAAATCGTGACACTTTTCCTTCTTTGCCTTCTCCTTTTTCGGTGGAATGCAACATGTCGCGCAATCATGACACTTTTCCATCTTGTTCTCTTTCTTTGAACATGTCACGAAATCACGACACTTATTTCTACTTTCTCTTTTTATTCCAACATATCGCGAAATCGTGATAGTTTTTCCACTTGCCTTTTTGTTTGCCAACATGTCGTGAAATCGTAATAGTTTTTCCACTTGCCTTTTTCTTCTGCTAACATGTCGCAAAATCATGATAGTTTTTCCACTTGCCTTTTCTCTCCAACATGTCATGAAATCGTGATAGTTTTTCCACTTGCCTTTTTCTCTGCCAACATGTCACGAAATCGTGACAGTTTTTCCACTTGCATTTTTCTCTGCCAACATGTCACGAAATCGTGATAGTTTTTCCTTCTTCTTCTCTCTCTTCCAACATGTCGCAAAATCATGACAATTTTTCTAGATTTTTCTCTCTCTTCCAACATGTCATGAAATCACGACAATTTTTCTTGCCTGTTGTATATGTCGCGATATCGCGACACTTTTCTTACTTGTATTTTTCTTTGATCTTTTTGCAAATGGGCTACTATGGTCTTCTTGGAAACTCACTGTCCATACTCTGAATAACCTTTGAACTCCTGTCCTCTACATCTGAATGGCTTTTGAACTACCTTTCCATTGCATCATTAGATCTAACTGACTGTGTTGACAACAATGACAATACTCTTGTTGCACCTTGCTCAACAATCTCCCCCTTTGGAATTGTTGGCAACACATGTGCAATTTCCTATAACTCTTCTCCCCCTTTGTCAATAATACCAAAGGGCTACTGCAGACTCCCCCTGAGTCCATGCACAACATTCTCAGGCACAATTTGTTACACTTAGCACAAATTATGATCATGAGCAAAGAAATAATCAAATACTCAAATGCTCCCCCTAAGAATGTGATCCCTGTAGCTAGTCAATTCTTGGGAAGTGTGACCACTCCCAATTTGTTTTGAAGGTACTCAAACACTTCCTTGGGCAATGGTTTTGTGAAGATATCTGCTACTTGTTCTGTGGTTGGAACAAAATCCAATTTAACCTCACCTTCTGCAACTTTCTCCTTCAAAAAGTGATACCTGATGGCAATGTGCTTTGTGCGTGAATGCATAACTGGATTCTTGGAGATGTTTATGGCACTGGTGTTATCACACTTAACTGATATTGGTTCACTGAAGCAGATACCAAGATATTTCAGGGTTTGTTTCATCCACAAAACCTGCGTACAACATGTTGTCACTGCAATATATTCTGCCTCTACTGTTGATAAAGAAACTGACTCTTGCTTCTTACTGTGCCATGCAACCAATCTGTCTCCAAGATAGAATGCACCTCCACTGGTACTCTTTCTATCATCTACACATCCAGCCCAATCTGCATCTGAATATGATATAAGGGTGAAGTATTTACCTTTTGGATACCACAACCCATACTCCATAGTACCCTTGAGATACCGAAGAATCCTTTTTACTGCTGTCACATGAGTCTCTTTGGGATTGGCCTGAAAGCGTGCTACCATGCATACTGCCTGCAAAATATCTGGTCTGGTAGCTGTCAGGTACAGTAGGCTTCCAATCATAGATCTGTACATGGTTTGATCAACAGGTGGAGATTTGTCATCTTTGCTCAACTTGCAGCCTGTCGTCATGGGAGTGCTAACTGGCTTACAATCCTCCATTGTGAATTTCTTTAACATCTCTTTTACATATTTAACTTGAGAAATAAATATGCCCTTCTTACTTTGATTAACTTGCAAACCGAGGAAATATGACAGTTCACCAATCATTGACATTTCAAATTCTTTTTGCATCTTATTTGCTAAATCTTGACATGACTCATCTTTGCTATTGCCAAATATGATATCATCTACATATACAACAAGAACAATAAGATGCCCATTTTCTATTTTGACATACGAGTTACTATCCACCATACCTTTCTTAAACCTTTGTTGAGTGAGATAGTTGTCTAGTCTTGCATACCATGCTCGGGGTGCCTGTTTTAAGCCATATAAAGCTTTCTTCAACTTGCAGACAAAGTTTGGATTATCACCAAGTTGGAACCCATCTGGTTGCTCAATATAAACCTCTTCTTCAAGTTTCCCATTCAAAAATGCTGATTTCACATCCATTTGATAAACTTTGAAATTCTTGTAGACTGCTAAAGCCAAAAACATTCTGATTGCCTCTAGTCTAGCTACTGGTGCAAACGTTTCCTCAAAGTCAATGCCTTCAACTTGTGCATACCCCTTGCATACCAATCTTGCTTTATTTATGACTACCTGTCCGTCTTCATTCAATTTGTTACGAAAGATCCATTTAGTCCCGATTATGTTTTTGTTCGCAGGTCTAGGTACTAACTCCCAGGTTTTGTTTTTCTCAATCTGGTCTAATTCTTCATTTATAGCCTTCATCCAACCTTCATCTTTGCTTGCTTCAACAACATTCTTGGGCTCAATGTTGGATAATAAAGAGTAGTTACTTGCTACTCTTCTTCTTGTTTGAACACCAACTTTGGGGTCTCCAATTATTTGATCTCTAGGATGATTTTTTTGCCAGCTGCCTGTTTTGAATTTATTATTCTCTTCTGCTTCTGAATCACAACTTACATCATCTGAGTCAATTTTTTGTATCTTTTCAATTTCGTTTCCCTCATCTCCTTCAATAACCTCTTCATAAATTGGGTAGTTCATTTCATAGCTAATTACTCGTTCTTTACCTTCATCAAACTTAACATCAGCATTGTCCACAATTTTCTTTAGCCTCTTGTTGTAGCATTTGTAAGCTTTGCTTCTTGGTGAGTAACCAACAAAAATACCTTCATCTGCTCTATCTTCAAACTTGCCAAGATTGTCTTCAGTTCTTTTGATATAGCACTTGCTTGCCAAACACTCTGAGGTATTTTGTTGTTGCCCTTTTACCGAACCACAATTCATAAGGAGTTTTGCTTTCATGTGTTCTCAACATGTACCTATTTTGGATATACACCATAGTATGGACTGCTTCTTTCCAAAATCTATCTGCTACTCTGCTTTCAGCCAACATAGTTCGTGCCATTTCTTGCATAGTCCTGTTCTTTCTTTCTACCACCCCATTTTGCTGAGGTGTCCTTGCTGCTGAGAACTGTCTCCTAATACCGTATTTTTCATAGTATTCTGCAAACTCCTCTGAAATGAATTCTCCACCTCTATCTGATCTTAAACATTTGATCCTCTTTCCTATTTCATTCTCAACCTGGTTTTTGAAGATCTTGAACATATCAAAAGCTTCTGATTTATGCTTCAAGAAGAATATCCATGTCATTCCGGAATAGTCATCAATGCACAACATAAAATATTTGTCACCATTTATGCTTTGTGTTCTCATGGGTCCACATAAATCAGTGTGTATTAGTTCCAGCGGTTTGCTTGTGTAGTATTCTTTAGTTTTGAATGTGACTCTAGTTTGCTTCCCCTTTTGGCATGAAGCACAAATGTTGTTTGCAGGTTTGCTGATGGTGGGAATATCTCTTACAACCCCTTTTGAGGTGATTTTTACTAGATTATCAAAACTGATATGACCAAGTCTCTTGTGCCACAACCAATTTTCTTCTTCCTGTCCAATAAAGCAAGCTCCTTTTGAAGTCTCTAAGAGCGTATACAGGTTACCAAAAGTTCTTGACCCTGTTGCTATCAATTTTCCATTGTTGGTTTTTTTGACTTCACAACCCTGCTTCATAAAGACTACTTCATGACCTTTATCACAAATCTGACTTACACTCAATAAATTATGTTTCAATCCATCCACAAATAAGACTTCTTCTGATTTAATCCTTCCATCACTAATTTTGACTGAGCCTTTGCCGACTATCTTGGCTCCATCATTATTTCCAAATTTTACTGATCCTCCTTCATATTTCTGTAGCTTATCAAATTTTTGTTTGTCACCTGTCATATGACTGGAGCATCCACTATCTAGTATCCATGGTACATATTTATTCTGTGCTTTGAATGCAGTTTGAATGATTAAGGATTCCTTTTCTTCCTTCAGTCGTTCTTTTCCTTTCCACATTGTTTTGATAGTAGTTTTGGGCTCTTGTTTTGTTTTTCCCTTATCAGCAACTTGTGCATGTTTTACAGGAAGTTTTCTATCTTGTCTCATCCTGTTTGGTTGAACTTTTCTTCCCTAAAACTGATTTGATGAAAATGTGCTTCTATAGTTTCTTGCAATGTGCCCAAAATTGTGACAGTTATAACATTCTACTGTGTAATTCATCAGAGGAGAAAAAGCATTTCTACTGGTGAAATTCCTTGGTCTAACATTGTACTTGCAATCTGAGATTTTATGTCCATAGCCATTGCATTTAAAATAGAAACCAAAGAAGGGATAATTGAACCTGGGAGATGGTCTTTGCCATGTTGCCGTAGGAGCCATAGGTCTTCTTCTTCTTTGATGTGTGACATTGGTGAATCCATCATTGTCAGTTCTCCTTTCGTGCCTGGCATTATTGCTTTCTTTTGCATGAGGCAATTTCCCTTGATCAACCTATTTCTTATCTTCATTCTTTGTGGATTCTACATTTTTGGCCTTTGATCCACTTGATGATTCTCCTTCGATAAAACCCAGACCAAACCTGATGCCTGCAGGTCTTTGGTCATTTATGATCTTATCCAGCTTCATAGAACTTTCTTCACGTTTGTGATAACAGCTGATTTTCTTGTTCATCTCTTCTAGCTGCATTCTTAGACCAATAGTCTCTTCTTCTAGCTTGTTGCAATAGTCTATTCTCATGGTTATTTGTACTTCGAGATCTTCGGAGATTTTCTTAGATTCTTCTATCTAAACTTTTAATCTGGTTATGATTCCATTTGCATCCTCAAGCTTTCTTGATAGTTTCTTATTCTTTTTCTTTTCTATCTCCCACTCTTCAAGTGCAGATATCAACTCACCTTCTAAGTCTACTTCAGCCTCGAGATTTTCACCACAAACTTGAGAGGTCACTCCTTCTTTTTCTGATTTAACTTCTTCAAATGCCATAAAAAGAGCTTCATCTCTTTCTTCTTCAGACTCTTCACCGGAGCTGTTTTCTGATGAACTAACATTCTTGGAGATGAAACTTTTCTTTTTGAAGTTGCCTTTTCTAAAATTTGTTTTCATCTTCCAGTCACTTCTTTCTTGGTGGGATCCTTCATCATTTTTGTTCTTCTCTTTCAGTGGACATTTAGTTGCAAAATGCCCAACGCCTCCACAGTTGAAACATTTAAATGGAAGCTTCCCTCTGTATTTTCCTTTCCCCTTTTTCAATTTTCTAACAAAGTTTGCTTCCATTTCATCTGATGTCTCTTCTTCCTCGGACTCTTGTTTTGTGTTTTTATTTTTAAGGGCTTTGAAAGCTGCTTCTCTGTCAGTGGGTTTAGATCTTCCTATCCTCATCTCATATGCAGTTAAAGAACCATACATTTCATCTATACTAAAATAATTTAGATTTTTAGCTTCTTCTATTGCTGAGACTTTGGAATCAAACCTTTGAGGAAGAGATCTTAATACCTTTTTCATGACAACAGAGTCATCGATATTCTCATCGAGTCCTCTGATTGCATTGATGATTCCATTAACTCTCAACATGAATGCCTCAATGTTTTCATCGTCATTCATCTTCAATGCTTTGAACTGAGCTCGATGTGTCTGTAACTTGGCTTCTTTGATCTTATCATCTCCTTCATGAACACTCTTCAATTTGTCCCATATTTCTTTTGCCGATTTATAGTTCATGACCTTTACTAGTTCACTGTCTACTAATCCACACAAGATGGCATTCTTTGCTTTCGAATTGTTTTCAAATAGTTTCTTTTCATCCGCTTCTTTTGGAGGAATGATGGGAATTGTGTATCCACTAACTACTGAATCCTAGATGTCATATCCCAAAGCACAAAGATATGTCTGCATCCTGACTCTCCAGAATGCATAATTAGATCCATCAAACAATGGTGCTTTGTTTGATGAGAAACCTTCACCACCTGCCATTGTGTTATTTCCAAGATCACCCTAGCTGGTTAAGCTTGTACAGGGACTTGGCTCTGATACCAATTGTTATACTTACAATGGCACTGAGAGGGGGGGTGAATCAGTGTAGCTCTTTAATCATGAATTAACAACTCTAAAAATAGTAGCAGTTAAAACTTATAAATAGATATAGCAAGTACAACAAGAGAACATCACACAACACAAGATTTTAACGAGGTTCACCAATGTGGCTACTCCTCAAAAATGATTGCTTGGACTACCATCCAAATCCAGCCTTTGCAAAGCAACAACTTTTACAAATAGTTTACCAGCACCCACTAGAAGGAGCACCAACCCCTGATTTATCTGAACCAACAGAAAGGAGCACCAACCCTTGATTTGCCAGCACCAACTAGAAGGAGCACCAACCCCTTATGCCAAGCACCAAATTGGACTTCAAATCTAAAACTTAGAAGAATGATAGTAAGATACCTTTGCCTTTAACAAGACCCTGACTGGTCTGCTTCACTTTTTCATCCTGTGCGCACTCTGCTCTCTCTGTGCTATCACTTCACACAATCTGTTGCTTAACTGTCGAACGTTCGTCTTCTCCCCTTTGTGCACTCTGCTTCCTTTGTGATCTTCGCACTTAGAATGATTCGATGAATTGCACTCTGCACCCTATGACCGACATGTCACGATATCATGATACTTTTTATATTGGACTCTCTCTCCTGCATTATGTCATGAAATCGTGACACTTTTTCTCTCATACTCTCTCTTCTACAACATGTGAAATCGTGACACTTTTTCTTTTGGACTCTCTCTCCTACATTATGTCACGAAATCGTGACACTTTTTCTTTTGGACTCTCTCTCTTGCAACATGTCGTGAAATCATGACACTTTTTCTTTCGAACTCTCTCTCTTGCATTATGTCGTGAAATCGTGACACTTTTTCTCTCGGACTCTCTCTCTTGCAACATGTCGTGAAATCGTGACACTTTTTCTCTTGGACTCTCTCTCCTGCAACATGTCACGAAATCGCGACACTTTTTCTTCCGACTCTCTCTCCTTGCAATATGTCACGAAATCGTGACACTTTTTCATCCGTACAACCTCTCCTTGCAATATGTCACGAAATCGTGACACTTTTTCGTCCGTACAACCTTCCTTGCAATATGTCACGAAATCGTGACACTTTTTCGTCCGTACAACCTTCCTTGCAATATGTCACGAAATCGCGACATTTTTTCGTCCGTACAACCTTCCTTGCAATATGTCATGAAATCGTGACACTTTTCCTTCTCTACCTTCCTGCTCTCTTCAAGTCGCGAAAATGCGACATGTCGCCAAATCGCGACACTTTTCTTTCTTGCCTTTCTACTCTCGTCAAGTCATGAAAATGCGACATGTCACGAAATCATGACACTTTTCCTTCTTTGCCTTCCTACACTTTCTGATTCACGATAATGTGACATGTCATGAAATCGTGACACTTTTCCAACTTGTTCTCTTTCTTCGAACTTGTCGCGAAATCGCGACACTTCTTCTTGCTTTCTCTTTTTCTTCCAACATGTCGCGAAATCATGATAGTTTTTCCACTTGCCTTTTTCTGCAAACATGTCACGAAATCGCGATAGTTTTTCCACTTGCCTTTTTCTTCCGCCAACATGTCGCGAAATCGCGACAGTTTTTCCACTTGCCTTTTTCTCTGCCAACATGTCGCAAAATCGCGACAGTTTTTCCACTTGCCTTTTTCTCTGCCAACATGTCACGAAATCGTGAGAGTTTTTCCACTTGCCTTTTTCTCTGCCAACATGTCACGAAATCATGACAGTTTTTCCTGCTTCTTCTCTCTCTTCCAACATGTCGCGAAATCATGACAGTTTTTCCAGCTTTTCTCTCTCTTCCAACATGTCGCGAAATCATGACAGTTTTTCTTGCCTACTGTATATGTCGCGATATCGCGACACTTTTCTTACTTGTATTTTTCTTTGATCTTTTTGCAAATGGGCCACTATGGTCTTCTTGGAAACTCACTGTCCATACTTTGAATAACCTTTGGACTCCTGTCCTCTCCATCTGAATGGCTTTTGAACTTCCTTTCCACTGCATCATTAGATCTAACTAACTGTGTTGACAACAATGACAATACTCTTGTTGCACCTTGCTCAACATATCTCCTAGATTGTGATGACTCCTAATATTCTAAATCCCCCATAAATCCTATTTAAACCTTTATTTCCATTAAACCCACCCTGGCTGATAGATTTCTTGCAATCCAAGCTCCATACCCTGTTAGAACATCTTGAAATTTGATTATTCGTATAAGTTTTCTAGATCCATTTATAGGTTTTTATTTTTCATCAGTAAGAAGAATCTTGGATTGTCGCAGGTGATCCTATTCAAATTAGAGATGATATCGTCTCTATTGGAGATGATCCGGTACCATTTCAGGTGATCTTGACTGTACTCCTCTTGGGGGAAATCAAGATCTGAGGTTTGAATTTTCTAGTGATTTAATTAATCAATTTACATTAGTTTAGATCTTTATTTTGTATTGCATCTAGTGTTCACCTCATTCTTAGTGAAATTTTTCATTTAGGATCAATTCCACTTAAAACATAAGGGCATTTTGTTATTTCAAATTTTATCAGATTTTCTAGGATCAATTAAACATTCAGTTAATGTTTTTATCCTTTTAAATAGTATTTTGAACTATATTTTACTTTGTTTTGGCATCTATATATTCTGTTGTAGGTATTTGACAAAATTTTTCAAGCGAATTCGTCTGATTTCAAACGATTTCATCCGATTTCGGATGAAATCATTTACAAAAACAAATAAACCTGCAAAATTGCAGGCAATTCTGTCCAATTGCAGGTGAATTTGTAAAATTACAAACGATATGGACTACTTCAAAAATCCAAACCTTCATTAGACATCTGGAACCAGGTAAGATATTTCCTTTTCCTTTCAAGCATTGCATTTAGAGTTTATTTATGTTTTCTATCTGCATATAAATCGTAATTTACATATAGAATATTTTAGCTTCATTCTAGCCAACCAAGGTATTTGAGTGTTTTTAAACTAAAATGAACACATCCAATTCATTCCTATCCTAGGCTCAGAAGCTGCCCAAAAATGCTTCTTGGTGAACCCACCATCCGTTGACAAATCACTAAAGAGGGCACGATTCAAAGTGTCTCTCCATCTGAGGTGTAGACCTATTCTTTTCCCATCCTCCTTTCGGGTGCGGATCCATCTACCTGAAGGTAAGGGTGCAAAAATTTTAGACCTACAGGTACCTCATCATAAATGGATTTAGGGTAGATATCTATTTGATCCTGATGCTCCCATTGGGACTCTTCATATGATTCCTCCTCGTATTGATCTTGGTACTATTGAGGAGTATGCGGCTTTTGATGATAACTAGATAATGGCATTTGATGTTGAATGCGAGTTTAGTGTGGCCAAGGGGAAATATTTTGAGATTGTATTGGGTGTCTTGTCCTATAGGTGCTAGTTGTAAGCACAACTTTAGGTACTGTATTATGTAATTTCTCTTGTTGTATCTTTTGTTGTTCTTGTATCTTTCGTTGATACGACTCTTGTAGGTGTGCTCGTTGTGAGTCCACCCATTTTTGATGTACTTTTTGTTGATCCAACTAGAATTGATCCGTATGTTGTTGCCTATTAATATTTGGCCTAATTTCCTAATGAGTATGATATGGTTGCTCCATTGCATGGGGTTTGTGTATCCTCATATTTGAAATATGTATGGGTTTATCATGTCTTTCCCCCTAGTAGGGTCTAATTCTTGTTTTCCATGCTCCCTAAGGATCACATTACCTTGAGACTTTGATTTATGAATTGGCTATGTATAGTCCGATGATGTAGAGCCATCATATGGTTGCACCAAGTACTCTTCATGAGGAGTAGGTAGATGGTTGGGATATTCTCCCTCATCTATTAGGAAAGCCTCATATTCAATTTTGAATGTAAGCTCTATATATTCAAGTTTCACAGAAGCACGATGTGTGGATGTTGAGAGCTCTTTTTGAGGAGTATGAGGGCAACTTGCTCGATCAAATGGTGTGGTTTTATCATCCAGGCTAGGCCATGGTGTACTCTCATGTTCATATTATGATTGATGTATAGAGTAAGCTAGGGTGTGAACCCATGATATTGATATTTTAGACCCCTTAGTGGACATATTATTTGCTATATATAATTCTATCAAGGTATCTCAATTAGGGAGTTTTCCTAGAGGACCTATGGGTGCTTCCCTAGTAGGGGTATCTCGAAGGTTTGCCCCCCTAGGGATGATATTATTGTTATTATAGGACCTAGGATGCCATTCAGGTATGGGCATGTCCTCTAGATTTATTTTGAGATATTCATTGGCTATGGATCTTGAATCTCTCACTAAATTGGAGGTCTTGTTTTCAACCACCTTTGGACCAAATTGGTAAAACGGGGGTCCGTTGACCATTTTTAGAAAATTTTGAATTTCCCAAAAAGGTTATGTGTTACATATCAAAAAAATCAGTGTGACGAGCTAATAATAATGGTCTAGGTATCCAAAATTTGATTTTTGGATCAAAAAAATGTATTTTTGGAATATTTGGCCAACTGGGGCCTGTGGGGAAATGCCCACTTTTAGGATTTGTGGGGAAATTTTGAACCATGAAGATTTAGGACTCAAAATTTCTAGGAAAGGTGCAAAAGGGTCTAACTAAGACAAAAAAATAAATTTGGCAAGTTTTGGAGTTGTCTAGACCATTATATGACCATTTTAGTGCAATTTTTCTTTATTTTCGGCTTCGAAAATAGAGTAATCATAAAACCAAAATAAATTTTTTGTTATAGCTCCAATTTGTATGATAGTGGATCTATTGGATGCAAAATCAAAAAGTAGACAATATTATTATATTTTACTGATTAAATGTGTGTCCTAAATTGGTTTCAGTGTATTGTTATTCTTTTCTCTTGTTGTGGAATTAGAATGAGGAAACTCAACCAAAGTGGTGACTAGGGACACTAGTGCCAAACATGATTTCTCAAAAGAGTCTAGGGTACACTACTTAAATCCTAGTGGGAGGTTCGCCTAGATCTTCCACTCTAAAATAATGTTTCCAATAGTGGGAGGCAGTTTGAACATTAGTGACCTATTCCATCTTGAGAGAGTGCCCTATTCTATTTAAGAAATATAGGGGAAAACTGGTGGAAGGAGGTGAAATCCAACATCACCAGTCTGAATTGGAGGGGGTTGGTGATGAAATCCAACCTTACCAATGTTATTTTAAAGCATTCAAGTGTGTGTGGTTCCTTTAAATCCCAAGAAAGTAAGAAAAAAAGCATTCGATGATCCTTTACTAAATGTATGTAATAAATACGTTTAACTTTCACAAATTTAGGATAAAGAAACCTACAAATGTAACTTATGAATTCAAATCCTAAATGCTAACTTACCCATTGGGTAAGCCACAAGCAATCAAGACACAAAGATGCATTGCTACTTCAAATTTCTTTTGAGTTTTCTTCTTCATTTTGCTATATGATGTTGTAAGAAAAGTAAGAATATGACTTTTAACATTTCTATGCAATAAAATGAAGCAAGAAAAACTAATTTTAACATTCTCTAAAAATGCAGTAGAAAAGCAAATGGTTTAGGCACTCACCTTATTAATTTTAAGACCTCCAAATTCCAAAATTTTGAGCAAAAAATTCTCTATTTCCTCACCGATCCAGGGTGGTATGATTATAAGCCTCACCACCATCCTAGGGTGGGATGGTGAAGCCACCATCCTAGGGTGATCTAGATAAAGGCTCTGCCACTGTTCTAGGGTGGGGAGGGGAGCACCTGCAACACAAAAAGGGTAAAATTGGCAAAAATGGAGTCAAAATTTCACCCAAAGCATAAGGGAAAATGGTCCCACCATGATCACCACTAAATTAGGAAAAAGTGATGCACCTAATTATGAGAAAAAATATATGTATCTATCCTATCTCACTTATGAGCATCAAACAGAAGCATGCATGTGAAAATGAAGCAATACCAAAAAATAAGGAATGAAATGAAACAAGTCTCTTTATTATTAATTTGGAAGATAAAATCCAAGGTTACATAGTAGTCACCTTGAGGGATCAAAGGTGATACAATTGTTACAAATTTTGGGTGCCCAAGGATCAAATCCTTCAATAAATCTGGGTGCACATCTAGTGTCTTTCCTTGTACCCACAATCGATGTGGGTGGGAAAATGCTATCACTGATTGTATCTTTAATATTTGATGCTTGATATTCCTTACCAATTCCTTATAGGAACCTACACCTGTACACAAGGAAGCAAGAAGGATCAAATAGCAAGGGCGTGTGAAGGAAAACATGAAATCCCCACAGGCACAAAATGGCATATATATTAAAAATATATCAAATAAACTAAATATGACTTGAAAATTTATGGGGATGTTAAATAAGAGGTTTTGAGGGGATATTACCAAAAATAGATCTGAAATTGCATCCGTAGACCCCTCTATTTTGCGTCACCCGTCTACAACCTATGAAGACCAAGACAAACAATTCTTGCACCTAAACATGTCCAAAACACATGAAATTTAGAAATAATGCATATATAAATGTTTTAAGACAACCCATGTGGTTAAATTTTCAAAATGAGGTGCAGATCCACCTGCATGCAATCAGATGGGCCCTGCAAACTTGCAAAGACTTAAAAATATGATATCTTGGCCAATTTAACTCCAAATTGCATGAAATTTAAATTGTAGCATCCTATTATGGTCTAGAATATTAATAAAGAAAAAAATTAAAAAAATTATGCAAGGATTTTTCCTAGTCCCAGAGGGGTGGTGGTTATTGCAACTAATTGGAGGTTACCTTGGGAGGTGGTACCCACAAATTATGCATACTTTTTGTGCTAATACCACTAGGGAATGTTCCTAAATAGTATAATGGGTGTTTTAATTGAATTTTATGAAGAAATTCATCCGGATGGAAAAGTTATTCTCAAAGGACCCTCTTGAAATCACCTGGTAATCTTTGTCACTAAGGAGATATTTTGAGGGCAAGAGAGCACAATAAAGTGAGGGGAAATATCAACAGCACTTTGTTGCATATCCTAGAACTCCTATATATATTATATGTGTGTTTTGTGTGGACATTGTACCCATTTTATAGCCTAAAGGGGCTCATGTGCAAAAGGGCATGCATGGCAGGAGGTGCCATTTGTCAAATGGGAGGTATGCATTGGAAGGGGAAGGGAATATCCATTTTTAGCCTCAATTATGAAGCATGTCATAAGGATGTAGTGCCCTATGACCTGCATGCTTCAATTGGTGGGGTAAATGGTAGTTTTTGGGTGTCATTTGTCCAAGATTTGACTTTTTATGGGTCAAACTTGCTCACCGTCCCAAATTCATCAACATAAAAATTTATCAAAGGTTAGGTCATTGTTGATAAACTCGTAGAGGCTTCTCTCTAATATGATCAACCTCTTAACATAGAGCTTCCCAATTATGGAGTCTTTCAAGTGTCAGAAGCACCTAATCCTGAAGAGCCTGAATCATAGGCTGATATGACTATATTTTTTTATGGCTTTGAGTACGAGCAAGAGGGTGGCACGAGAATCATTTTTTTCACACCTCAAGGGGTTCCAATACCCCTATCGTTCAAACTCAATTTCCCATGCACAAATAATAATATCGTGTATGAAGCTCTTCTCATAGTTCTTCAAATGATAATTAGCATGAAAATAACTAAGCTCAATACTTTCAATGATTTATTGCTCATAGCGAACCAATTCAAGGGAATATACCTATACAAATGTCTAATATTGCAAGCCTACAAAGCCCTTATGAATAAAATTATGATCAAATTTGAATGGTGTGACATCAAGGCACTCCCTTGATCATATAACCTTTTTGTGGACACAATGGTTTCCTTGGGGTCTTTAATCCCATAGAACCCTGCTAATGATATAACCAGCATTCAGGTAAAAATGCTATCACAATCTATGATTGAGTGTGAGAACATCCACTACATGCTATAAGTCCACATGATTCAAATTGAACCTTCTCATGAAAAATTATCACAAATTCAAAATCACCCGAATCATGTAGCTTGGGGGAATTTATTCCCTCAAAATCCTTTTGATAGTAGCACAACGCTATATTCACAAGTTATCTCCTAATCAACATTTACTAGGTATGAAATTCAAAAGAATCAAGCAATTCATGCAATTAAGTCTTATTCAAATAAATATTGGTCCACTCAGATAAAATATTACCTAAAGCTTGGTAATATCCCTTCTGGACAATCGCATGCCACCAAACAGACTTTAAATAAAAAAGTAGAAAAATATGTCTTAGATATATTTTGTATCGTTGGGGCTATGAAGGTATCCTCCTTCACTGCTTAGAATCTCAAGAGTTAGTTTGCATGATCACACAAGCACACAATAGTACATATAGTGGACATTTTAGAGGTATGGCCATCATAAAGTGCATTATTTCTATGGGCTATTATTGGCCAATTTTAGAGTGACATTGTTGTACTTGCATTAAGAAGTGTGCAAACTATTAAAACCATGCTAATTTGACACACATACCTTATTAGGCCTTACAACTGATTCAATCCATTTGGAATTTTTCTTCAATGGGGGTTTAACCTATTGGGGAAGATCTAACCCTCTTCCTCTAGCCATCACATGTTCATCATTATGGCCACAAAGTATTTCATAAAACAGGTGGAAGCAATTCCCCTTATTACTATTATTGGATCCTGCATTGTGAAGTTCATGTTACATAATAGCATCTACCATTTTGTTATTCCATCAAAAAACAATTTTTAGATAATGGGCTACCTTTCAAGAATAAATATGTGTGAGCTTTAACAACTAAATATAACATCTAGCACAAATTTTATACACCCTATTGTTATAATCACAGTGACACTGAGAGGGGGGTGAATCAGTGTGATCTTTTAATATTTAAACTTGCAATACTTAAAGCTGAAATAAAGCAAATTTAAACCAGATAGAACAAAAGAGCATCACACACAACACAGATTTAACGAGGTTCACCAATGTGGCTACTCCTCAAAAAGGGCTGCTTGGACTACCATCCAAATCCAGCCTTTGCAAAGCAACAACTTTACAACTTATTTACCAACACCAACTGGAAGGAGCACCAACCCCTCAATTTTTTTGCACCAACAGAAAGGAGCACCTACCCCTAATTCACCAGCACCTACTGGAAGGAGCACCAACCCCTTATGCCAAGCTACAACTTGGACTTCAATAGAAACAATGAAAATAACTAAATAATACCTTCACCTTATTGCTCACAGTCTGCAGATTCTCTGCACTCTGCTTCTGCTATGCAAATGCTTCGCACTATCGGTCTGCTTCTGCGCAATAGCCTCTCACACTACGCTTCATCACAATCAAACTATCGCTTCTGCTCCTGTGCGCTTTTTTTGCTTTCTGTACGCTCTTGCTTCACACTCAGCTTAATTCGATACGACGCGCTCTCAGCTCTCTACGGACTTCACTTGCACAAATTTTTCTTCGCACTAGACTTGGTTCGATACGATTCGCATACTACGCACTGCAGACTTAATTCGCACAAAATCGAGACGCACACTTCAATTTAAAACTCCAAAACAGCCCTCCTTAAATAATAGAAATTTAAAACTTGAAATATAGTCGGCTGTAACCCTAAAGATCGTCGACTGCAAAACCCTAAATTCTGTCGGCCCAGATTCAACTTTGTCGGCTTCAACCCTAAAGATCGTCGGCTGCAAAACCCTAAATTCCGTCGGCCTAGATTCAACTTTGTCGGCTTCAACCGTCTCTGCCACCTTTGTCACTTTCCTGTAGCTTCTGCCGTGAAACTACAACATGTCACGATATCGCGACACCTTTTACATCCGTACGCCTTCTTATCCCTGCTGTCGCGAAATCGTGACACTTTTGTACTTTTATCTAACTATTGCTGACGTCATCCTTACTTCTGTCATGAAATCATGACGTTCCTCGCTTTCTCAACCTTTTCTCGCTTGCACCAACAAACAGAACATGTCACGAAATCGTGACACTTTTGCCTCCGAGCTTTCTCTCTCCTCTTGGGTCGCGAAAACCCGACGTGTCAGCGATGATCGCGACACTTTTCCTCCTTGGCGCTTTTCTTCCCTGGCTGAAACCCGACATGTCACGATATCGCGACACTTTTCCTCCTTAGCGCTTTTCTTTCAACATGTCACGAAATCTTTTCTTTTTCTTCCTTAGCGGTTTTTTCCGTTCTTCCTTTTTCCAAAAGAAGTTTTCTTCCTTAGCGCTTTTTCTCCAAACATGTCATGAAATCGTCGATAGTTTTCTTCCTTAGCGCTTTTCTCCAAACATGTCGAAATGTTTCTTCGTTTTCCTTGTGCCTTCTCTCTCCTCGGCCATGTCGTGAAATCGTGACAATTTTGTTTGCGCTTTCTCTCTCCTCTAACATGTCGCGAAATCATGACAGTTTTTCTTGCCTGCTGAAAATGTCGCGATATCGCGACACTTTTCTTACTTGTCTTTTTCTTTGATTTTTTGCAAATAGGCAACTATGGTCTTCTTGGAAACTCACTGTCCATGCTCTGAATAACCTTTGAACTTCTGTCCTCTGCATCTGAATGACTTCTGAACTGCCTGTCCACTGCATCATTAGATCTAACTGCTTGTGTTGACAACAATGACAAAACTCTTGCAACACCTTGCTCAACAATCTCCCCCTTTGGAATTGTTGGCAACACTTGTGTAAATTCCTTGTAACTCTTCTCCCCCTTTGTCAATAATACCAAAGGGCTACTGTAGACTCCCCCTGAGTCCATACACACAATTCTCAGGCACAATTTGTTGCACTTAGCACAAATTATGATCATGAGCAAAAGAATAGTCAAATACTCAAATGCTCCCCCTGAGAAAGTGATCCCTGTAGCTAGTCACTTCTTGGGAAGTGTGACTACTCCCAATTTGTTTTGAAGGTACTCAAACACTTCCTTGGGCAATGGTTTTGTAAAAATATCTGCTACTTGTTCTGTGGTTGGGACAAAATCCAATTTAACTTCTCCTTCTGCAACTTTCTCCTTCAAAAAATGATACCTGATGGCAATGTGTTTTGTCCGTGAATGCATTACTGGATTCTTGGAGATGTTAATTGCACTGGTGTTATCACACTTAACTGATATTGGTTCACTAAAATTAATACCAAGATCTTTCAGAGTTTGTTTCATCCACAAAACTTGTGTACAGCAGGTTGTTGCTGCAATATATTCTGCCTCAGCTGTTGATAAAGAAACTGACTCTTGTTTCTTGCTGTGCCAAGCAACCAACCTATCACCGAGATAAAAAGCACCTCCACTTGTACTCTTCCTATCATCAACACATCCTGCCCAATCTGCATCTGAATAAGATATAAGGGTGAAGTCTTTACCTTTCGGATACCATAACCCATACTCCATAGTACCCTTGAGATATCTGAGAATCGTTTTTACTCATTGTCACATGAGTCTCTTTGGGACTGGCCTGAAATCTTGCTACCATGCAAACTGCCTACAGAATATCTGGTCTGGTAGCTGTTAAATAAAGTAAGCTTCCAATCATTGATCTGTACATGGTTTGATCTACAGGTGGAGATTTGTCATCTTTACTCAACTTGCAGCCTGTCACCATAGGAGTGCTAACTGGCTTACAGTCCTCCATTGTGAATCTTTTTAGCATCTCTTTCACATATTTGACTTGGGAAATAAATATGCCTTTCTCATTTTGATTAACTTGTAACCCAAGAAAGTAAGACACTTCACCAATCATAGACATTTCAAATTCTTTCTGCATTTTATTTGCTAAGTCTTTACATGATTCATCTTTGTTGCTGCCAAATATGATATCATCTACATAAACAACAAGAACAATGAGATGCCCATTTTCTGTTTTGACATACAGATTACTATCCACCATACCTTTCTTAAACCCCTATTGAGAGAGATAGTTATCTAGCCATGCATACCATGCTCGGGGTGCTTGTTTTAAGCCATATAAAGCTTTATTTAATTTGCGAGACAAGATTGGGATCTTCACCAATTTGGAAACCATCTCGGTTGTTCAATGTAAACTTCTTCTTCAAGTTTCCCATTTAAGAAAGCTGATTTTACATCCATCCGGTAAACTCTGAAATTCTTATGAACTGCTAAGGCTAGAAACATTCTGATTGCTTCTAATCTGGCCACAGGTGCAAAAGTCTCTTCAAAATCAATGCCTTCAACTTGTGCATACCCTTTACAGACCAATCTAGCTTTATTTCTAACTACCTGTCCGTCTTCATTCAATTTATTTTGAAATATCCATTTGGTGCCGATTACATTCTTATCTGCCGGTCTAGGAACTAATTCCCAAGTTCTATTCTTTTCAATCTGATCTAACTCTTCATTTATTGCCTTCATCCAGCTATCATCTTTGCTTGCCTCAGCTATATTTTTGGGCTCAATGCTGGATAAAAGAGAGTAGTTACTTACTACTTTCTTTCTTGTCTGAATACCAGCTGTGGGATCTCCAATAATTTGATCTCTGGGATGATTCTTCTGCCAGCTGCCTGTTTTGAATTTCTTATTTTCTTCCACCTCTGAGTCATCAATTAAGTCATCTGAGTTAAGAGATGGTTTCTTTTCTGTTTCATTTTCCTCTTCTCCTTCAATGACTTCTTCATAAATTGGGTAGTTTTCTTCATAGTTAACTGTTCTTTCCCTTCCTTCATCAAATTTAACATAAGCACTGTCCACAATTTTCTTGAGTCTCTTGTTGTAACATTTATAAGCTTTGCTCTTTATCGAATACCCAACAAAGACACCTTCATCTGCTCTATTTTCAAACTTCCCAAGATTGTCTTCAGTTTTTTTGATGTAACACTTACAGCCAAAGACTTTGAGGTGTTTTGTTGTTGCCTTTCTACCAAACCATAGCTCATAAGGAGTTTTGCTTTCATGAGTTCTCAGCATGTACCTATTTTGGATGTATACTGTAGTATGGACTGCTTCTTTCCAAAATCTGTCTGCTATTTTGTTTTTCACCAAAGATAGTTCGTGCCATTTCTTGTACTGTTCTGTTCTTTCTTTCTACCACGCCATTCTGCTGGGGTGTTCTAGCTGCTGAATATTGTCTCCTGATACCATGCCGTTCACAGTATTCTGTAAACTCATCTGAGATGAATTCTCCTCCTCTATCTGATCTCAAACATTTAATTCTTTTTCCTGTTTCATTCTCAACTAGATGTTTGAAAGATCTGAACATTCCAAAAGCTTCTATTTTATTCTTTAAGAAGAATATCCATGTCATTCTGGAATAATCATCAATACATAACATAAAGTATTTGTCACCATTTATGCTTTGAGTTCTCATGGGTCCACACAAGTCTGTATGTATAAGATCCAGAGGTTTACTGGTGTGGTACTCTTTTGTTTTGAATGAGGTTCTGGTTTGCTTTCCCTTTTGACATGAAGCACAAATACTATTTGAAGGTTTTCTAATGGTTGGAATGTCTCTTACTGCCTGTTTCGAGCTGATTTTCACTAGATTATCAAAACTAATGTGTCCAAGCCTCTTGTGCCATAGCCAGTTTTCTTCTTCCTATCCAATGAAACAATTACCTTCTGTAGTTTCTGAGAGTGTGTACAGGTTGCCAGATGTCCTTGATCCAGTAGCTATCAATTTTCCACTGTTTGATTTCCTGACTTCACAACCCTGCTTCTTGAAAACAACTTCATGTCCATTATCACAGATCTGACTAACACTCAACAGGTTATGTTTCAGACCATCCACAAACAAAACTTCTTCTGACTTGATCTTCCCATTACTAATTTGAACTGATCCTTTTTCGATTATCTTAGCTCCATCATTATTTCCAAATTTTACAGAACCGCCCTCATATTTCTGTAATTTTTCAAATTTTTGTTTATCACCTGTCATATGACTTGAGCATCCGCTGTCAAGTATCCATGGTACCCTTTTACTCTGTGCCTTGAAAGTTGTTTGAACTATTAAGGATTCCTTTTCTTCCTGAGGCTGCTCTTTCTGTTTCCACTCGATTTGGCTACCGTATTGGGCTCTAGTTTGGACTTTCCTTTTCCAGTATCTTGAGTATATCTTTCAGAAGGATTTCTATTTTGTCTTGTCCTATTTGGTTGAAATTTTCTTTTCTGAGGTTGATTTGCAGCTAAAAGACTACGACAGTTTCTTGCAATATGTCCAAAGTTGTGACAATTAAAACATTCTACTGCATAATTTAACGGTGAAAAAGCATTTCTACTGAAGAGATTTCTTGGTCCTGCATTATACTTGCAATCTGCAATTTTATGCCCATAACCATTACACTTGAAACAGAAACCAGAAAAGAAATGATTGAACCTGAAAGATGGTTTTTGCCAGGATGTTGTAGGAGCCATAGATCTTCTTTTCTTTTGATGTGTGACCTTGGTAAATCCATCATTGTCAGTTCTCTTTTTGGGCCAGGCATTACTGCTTTCATTTGCCTGAGTTGTTTTTCTTTCATCAGTCTGTTTCTTCTCTTCATTCCTTACAGTTTCTACATTTCTGGCTTTTGGTCCATTTGACGATTCTCCTTCCACGAAGCCTAGACCAAATTTGATGCCAGCAGGTCTTTGATCACTTAAAATTTTATCCAGCTTCATCGAACTTTCTTCACGCTTTTGATGGCAGCTGATTTTTCGATCCAGTTCTTGCATCTGCATTCGTAGACTAACATTCTCTTCTTCTAGTTTACAGCAGTAATCTATCTTCATGGTTATCTGAACTTCGAGATCCTCAGACATTTTCTTGTATTCTTCTGTCTGTATTTTCAAACTGGTTATGATATCATTTGCATCCTCAAGCTTCCTTGAAAGTTTATAATTCTTTCTTTTCTCAGATTTCCATTCTACAAGAGCAGAGACCAGCTCACCTTCTAGATCTACTTCAGCCTCAGGATTTTTAGCAGAAACTTTAGAATTCATTACTTCCCTCTTTTCTGATTGTTCTACCTCTTTCGATTTTTTTGATTCACATGCCATGAATAGAACTTCACCTGTTTCTTCTTCAGAATCCTCACTAGAGTTGTCTTCTGAAGAATTTGCATTCCTGGAGATGAAACTTTTCTTTTTGAAGTTGCCTTTCTTGAAGTTTGATTTTTTCTTCCAGTCATTTCTTTCTTGGTGCGAAGCTTCCTCTCCCTGGTTCTTCTCATTGAGTGGACATTTTGTCGCAAAGTGCCCAATGCCTCCATAGTTAAAACATTTAAAAGGTAGCTTTCCTCTGTATTTTCCTTTTCCCTTTCTCAGTTTTCTGACAAAATTTGCTTCCATTTCATCAGATGCCTCCTCTTCTTCAGACTCTTGTTTTGTGTCTTTGCCTTTTAGGGCTTTAAAGGTTGCTTCTCTATCTATGGGATTAGACCTTCCTATTCTCATTTCAAAAGCAGTCAAAGAACCATGCATCTCATCCATACTAAAGCGATTTAGATCTTTGGCTTCTTCTATGGCTGAGACTTTAGAATCAAATCTAGGAGGGAGTGATCTTAATACCTTTTTCATGATAGTAGCATCATCCATATCTTCGTCGAGACCTCTGATTGAATTAGTGATCCCATTGACTCTTTGCATGAAAGTCTCTATGTTCTCATCATTGTCCATCTTTAAGGATTCGAATTGAGCTCGATGTGTTTGAAGCTTGGCCTCCTTGATCCTATCATCTCCTTCATGAATGTTCTCTAGTTTATCCCATACATCTTTCGTCGATTCACAATTTATGATCTTGACTAGCTCACTGTCCACTAGTCCACACATGATGGCATTTTTGCTTTTGAATCATTTTCAAATGCCTTTTTATCAACAGTGTTTGTTGGAGCGATGGCGGGAGCTTTGTAACCATTAACTACCGCACCCCGGATGTCAAAACCCAAAGCACGGAGATATGTCTGCATTCTAATTTTCTAGAATGCATAATTAGTTCCATCAAACAATGGTGCTTTGTTCGAGGAGAAACCTTCACCACTTGCCATTGCATCACTTCCAAGATCACCCTAGTTGTTTGAGCCTATTCAGGAACCTAGCTCTGATACCAATTGTTATAATCACAGTGACACTGAGAGGGGGGTGAATCAGTGTGATCTTTTAATATTTAAACTTGCAATACTTAAAGCTGAAATAAAGCAAATTTAAACCAGATAGAACAAAAGAGCATCACACACAACACAGATTTAACGAGGTTCACCAATGTGGCTACTCCTCAAAAAGGGCTGCTTGGACTACCATCCAAATCCAGCCTTTGCAAAGCAACAACTTTACAACTTATTTACCAGCACCAACTGGAAGGAGCACCAACCCCTCAATTTTTTTGCACCAACAGAAAGGAGCACCTACCCCTAATTCACCAGCACCTACTGGAAGGAGCACCAACCCCTTATGCCAAGCTGCAACTTGGACTTCAATAGAAATAATGAAAATAACTGAATAATACCTTCACCTTATTGCTCATAGTCTGTAGATTCTCTGCACTCTTCTTTATGCAAATGCTTCGCACTATCGGTCTGCTTCTATGCAACAACCTCTCACACTATGCTTCATCACAATCAAACTATCGCTTCTGCTCCTGTGCACTTTTTTTGCTTTTTGTACGCTCTTGCTTCACACTCAGCTTAATTCGATACGACTAGCTCTCAGCTCTCTGTGGACTTCACTTGCACAAATTTTTCTTCGCACTAGACTTGGTTCGACACGATTCGCATATGCACACTAGGACTTAATTCGCACAAAATCGAGATGCACACTTCAATCTCCAAACTCCAAAATAGCCCTCCTTAAATAATAGAAATTTAAAACTTGAAATATAGTCGACTGTAACCCTAAAGATCGTCGACTGCAAAACCCTAAATTTTGTCGACCCAGATTCAACTTTGTCGGCTTCAACCCTAAAGATCGTCGATTGCAAAACCCTAAATTCTGTCGGCCTAGATTCAACTTTGTCGGCTTCAACCGTCTCTGCCACCTTTGTCACTTTCCTGTAGCTTCTATCGTGAAACTACAACATGTCACGATATCGCGACACCTTTTACATCCGTACGCCTTCTTATCCCTACTGTCACGAAATCGTGACACTTTTGGCCTTTGTTTGCTTTGACAATATTTTTGTCATGAAATCGTGACACTTCTAACTATTGTTGACGTCATCCTTACTTATGTCATGAAATCATGACGTTCCTCGCTTTCTCAACCTTTTCTCAGCTTGCACCAAAACAGAAACATGTCATGAAATCGTGACACTTTTGCCTCCGAGCTTTCTCTCTCCTCTTCGGGTCGTGAAAACCTGACGTGTCGCGATATCGCGACACTTTTCCTCCTTGGCACTTTTCTTCCCTTGTCGTATCGTGACTTTTCTCCTTGTATTTTTTATGTTGTTTTCTTCCTTAGCGCTTTTTCCCAAACATGTCGCGAAATCGTGATAGTTTTCTTCCTTAGCGCTTTTTCTCCAAACATGTCACGAAATCGCGATAGTTTTCTTCCTTAGCGCTTTTTCTCCAAACATGTCATGAAATCGCGATAGTTTTCTTCCTTAGCGCTTTTCTCCAAACATGTCACGAAATCGTGACAGTTTTCTTCCTTAGCGCTTTTTCTCCAAACATGTCATGAAATCGTGATAGTTTTCTTCCTTAACGCTTTTTCTCCAAACATGTCATGAAATCGTGACAGTTTTCTTCCTTAGCGCTTTTTCTCCAAACATGTCACGAAATCGTGATAGTTTTCTTCCTTAGCGCTTTTTCTCCAAACATGTCACGAAATCGTGACAGTTTTCTTCCTTAGCGCTTTTTCTCCAAACATGTCATGAAATCGTGACGTTTTTTCTCCTTTTTTCTTCAAACATGTCACGAAATCGTGATAGTTTTCCTTGCGCCTTCTCTCTCCTCGGCCATGTCACGAAATCACGACAATTTTGTTTGCGCTTTCTCTCTCCTCTAACATGTCGCGAAATCGCGACAGTTTTTCTTGCCTGCTGAAAATGTCGCGATATCGCGACACTTTTCTTACTTGTCTTTTTCTTTGATCTTTTGCAAATAGGCAACTATGGTCTTCTTGGAAACTCACTGTCCATGCTCTGAATAACCTTTGAACTTCTGTCCTCTGCATCTGAATGACTTCTGAACTGCCTGTCCACTGCATCATTAGATCTAACTGCTTGTGTTGACAACAATGACAAAACTCTTGCAACACCTTGCTCAACACCTATTATCCACAAGAAAGTGGGAAAGCCAAGGTATTAAACAAAACGGTAGTTGCCATTTTAAAGAAAATTGTTAAAGATAATCACAAAGATTGGCATACACAATTACCCCTTGCTTTATGGGCCTCCTACACTAGTATTCAGACACCCACTAGGGCAACTCCATTTTCACAAGTGTATGGTGTTGAGGTAGTCATGCCATTAGAGCTAGAAATCTCATCGCTTTGCATATCCATGCAAGAGTTCATTGATGATGAATCGCATGATAGTCTCACCTAGATCAACAAAAAATGCTTGTTGAATAATGTGTTAATGCTCTTGAGCACCTATGCATTTATCAAGAGCGAATTAAGAGAGCCTATAATATGAAAGTCTATCCTAGAGACTTTCAGGTTGGTCACCTTGTTATGAAAGATACCCAACCAAATTCTGACTTGCCACCCCATCTACAGGATAACTTTACAACAAACTAGTTAGGTTCATTCATTATCACTAGCCACACTATTCTTGGAACTTATCGTCTAGTCTCCAATGAAATAATTGAGAAACCTAAACCATTGAATATCCCTCATCTACATCCTTTCATGCTTAAAACGTTGTGCCCCTAAAAGCCCCAAAGGTATCCATAAGCCCTTTGGGGCTTTTTGGGGAAATCCTTGAGATGCCTCCCCCTACTATCATCAACCAAATTCATAGTCTGTAAGGTAAGGTTGCATCTATCAAGTGCTTCATATCATAGTTATCAGATAAGTATCTACCTATGAACAATTTTTTACACAAAGGGATCACATTCAACTGATATTATGAGTATCAAGACGCCTTTGATAAAATTAAGCAATATTTGGCTTCGCCACCAATATTGGCTCCTCCATGACCAGTATTGCCATTTTATTTATACATCACAGCTACTGAGATTGCATTGGGCATCATGTTGGACCAAAAGAATGAATTGAACAAAGAATAGACTACGAAATATATTAGCTGCACCTTGGTTAGTTACAAAATTAAATACGCATACATTGAGAAGCTATGCTTAGCAGTGGTTTTCACCACTAAAAAGCTCTGCCATTGCATGCTCAATTGTACCATTTATGTATTATCCAAAGAGAATCCATTGTGATATATGATGAGTTGTACTTATCATAATAGTCACATGATGAAATGGATCATGCTATTGATGAAATTCAACCTCGAATTCATAAAACAAAAATTAATCAAAGTTCAGATCATCATCAATCAACTCGTAGAGTCTCCTATTCAATATGGTCAACATCTTAACATAGAGATTCTCGATGATGGATTATTTCATGTCAAAATCACCTGATCCTGAAGAACCTGAATCATAGGTTGACATGAATCTATTTTTTTATGGATCTAAGTATGAGCAAGGGGTGGCACAGGAATTGTGTTTTTCACACCTCAACAAATTCCAATACCCCTATCGTTCAAAATCAATTTCCATTGCACCAAAAATAATATCGAGTATGAATCTCTTCTCATAGGTCTTTAAACGGTAATCATCATGAAAATAACTAATCTCAACACTTTCAATGATTTCTTGCTCATAGTGAACCAAGTCAAGGGAATATACCAATGCAAATTTCTAATATTGCAAGCCTACAAAGCCCTTATGGATAAAATTATGATGAAATTTGAATGGTATGACATTGAGGCACTTCCTCGATCATATAAACATTTTATGAATACAATGGTCTCCTTGGGGTCTTTAATACCACAAAAACATGTTCATGATATAACCACCATTTAAGTAAAAATGCTATCACAATATGTGATTGAGCATGAGAACATCCACTACACACCAGAAGTCCACATGATTTAAATTAAACCTTCTCATGAACGGTTCTCACAAATTTACAATAACCTGAATCATGCAGCTTGGTGGAATTTATTCCCTCAAAATCATTTTAATAGTGCTATATTTACAAGTTCTCTCCCAATAAACATTCGCTAGGGATGAAATTCAAAAGGATCAAACAATTCATGCAATTAAGGCTTCTTCAAATTAATATTGGTCCACTCAGATAAAATATTACCTAAAGCTTAGTAATATCCCTTCCGGACTATTACGTGCCACCAAACAGACTTTAAAGAAGAAATTAGCAAAATATGTCTTACTTGGAGATATTTTGTATCATTGGGGCTATGAAGGAATCCTCCTTCACTGCTTAGAACCTCAGTAGTTAGTTTTGGTGATCACCCAAGCACACAATGATATATATGGTGGTCATTTCAGCGGTATGGCCATCACAAAGTGCATTCTTTGCATGGGCTATTATTGGCCAACTTTAGAGTGATATTGTTGTGCTTATGTTAAGAAGTGTGCAAAGTGTTAACACTATGATAATTTGACACATGTACCTTCTCAAGCCTTACAATTTATTCCATCAATTTGGCATTTTGGAGTTTGACCTACTCGAAAATATCTCATCCCCTTTCTCTAGCCATCACACGTTCATCATTATGTCCATAGATTATTTAACAAAATGTGTGGAAGCAATTCCCCTTATGAGTATGATTGGACCCCGCATTGCGGAGTTCATGTTTTATAATATCATCTATCATTTTGTATTCCATAAAAAATAATTTTATATAATGGGTCACCTTTCAAAAATAAATGTGTGAGATTTAATAATTAAATATAACATCTAGCACAACTTTTATACGCCCTAATATCCACAAGTAATTGGGAAAGGAAATGCATCAAACAAAACAATAATTGTCATTTTAAAGAAAACTATTAAATATAATGAAAAATATTGGTATACACAATTTCCCCTTGCTCTATGGGCCTACCACACTAGTATTTAGACACCCACTAGGGAAAACCCATTTTCACAAACATATGGTGCTGAGGTAGTCATGCCCTTAGAGCTAGAAATCTCATCATTGTGCATATCCATGCAAGAGTGCATCGATGATGACATTGCATTATAAGATCACCTAGATCAACTAAAATTTCTTTATTAACAATGTGCTAATGCTCTCTAGCACCTATGAATTTTATAAAGAGCCATATCTCATATTGGAAAAATACTGAAGATGGAGGTTTCTATGTATTTTGGAAATATTGATCCAGAGGAGTTGATTGACTGGATCAATGATTTGGAAGAATACATTAAGTATGAGGAGGTTGAAGATCTTGAGAGGGTCAAGTTTGATAATACCAAGCTGAAGGGTCATGCTAGCATATGGTGGAAGGAAGTGCAACAATAAAAAAATAAAATAGGGAAGGAAAGGATAACCAGGTGGGATCGAATTGTGGAGAAGTTGAAAATGCAGTTCATTCCAGTTGATTATGAGTTGGATCTGCTAAATAAAATGTAAGGTTTGAGGTAGTCAAGTAAGTCTATCAAAGAATATATAGAGGAGTTTTATAAAATTTTAATCATAATAGGCCATTCTGAGGCCAAAAATGAGAAGTTAGCCCATTATATTAATGGGTTAAGAGCAAGTATTCAAGACGAGTTAAGTCTAGTCAGGATGACCACCATAGAGAATGCTTACCATTTTGCCTTGAGGGTTTAAGAGAAGTTGAACAAAAGGTTTGAGAGCAAAAAAAGAGGAAAAGGTCATGGTGGAAGAATAAATGGAGGAAAAAATGAAGATCATAAGAATAATAGAGAAGCCAACAATAGTCAGGACCAAAAGGGGGATAATGCTTACCGTCTCTATGATCAAAATAATTGTTACCAGAGAGAAAGTGGAAGTTATGGATGAGGGTTTGGAATAGGAGGATTTCATGAAACCTATTTCCACTGTGGAGAAGAAGGACATCAAGAATATGAGTGTCCACAACACCAAGAGAGGACAAATAAGAGATTCGAAGGTAATACCCGAGTTGCTATTGTTGATGAAGGTGCTAAATCTGAGCACTTTGAAGAAACAAAAAGAGGAGAAGTATTGATCATAAGGAGAGCATTTATGAATTAGGAGAGAGATACAAATCATAGGAAGATATTATTTTGCAAGAGGTGTAAATGTGCAGGTAAGGTCTATAATATTATTATAGACAATGGTAGCACAAATAACCTGGTTTCAGAAGGAATGGTTACCAAACTACAACTAGAGAGGAAGAGACACCCGCATCCATATCAAATTGTGTGGTTGCAAAAGGACCATAGAGATTTGGTCAGTGAGAAATGCTTGGTAAAATTTAATAATGGGAATTATTGTGATGAGGTCCTGTGTGACATCCTGCCTATGGATGCTTGCTATTTGCTATTGGGAAGACCATGATAGTTTGATCAATGTGCAATGCATGATGGGTGTGCCAACACTTACTCCCTGAAAAATAATGGAGTGCACCATAAGATGAAGCCCTTAAATGAGGTGGACGAAAAGTTATGTAGCAGTACTAGAATCTGTTTAGTTTAAGGTATAAAGTTTTTGTATGGTTTGAGGCATGAGCATATGTGCTATGCATTAAGTCATAGAGTTAGGGAAGAATAATGCAAAGATACCCTAGTAGAAGTCTTAGGTATGTTAGAAGAATTTCCAAATATTATATCATATAATATGCCTAAGGGTTTGCTACTAGTGAGGAAGATCAGTTACCATATAGATTTGGTACCAGGATCTAGTTTACCCAATAAGGCAACCCATAGAATGACTCCTATAGAAAGTGAGGAGCTAAATAAACAAGTCTAAGAGTTTCTAAGAAAGAGACTGATTCGGTAGAGCCTGAGTCCATGTGTAGTACCTATAGTACTAGAACCAAAGAAATATGGAGAGTGGAGGATGTGTACAAACTCTCAATCCATCAACAAGATCACCATTAAATACATATTTCCATTACCAAGGATGGATGACATTATGGAATGTTTGAGTGGATCCAAGTACTTCACAAATATTTAACTGAAGAGTGGGTACCATTAGATTCATATCAAAGAAGAATATGAGTGGAATATGACCTTCAATACCATAGAGGTTTTGTATGAGTGGTTGGTCATGCCATTTGGGCTAACCAATGCACCAAGCACATTCATGCGGATAATGAATGAGGTATTGAAGGAGTTTTTAGGAAAAATTTTCATTGTCTATTTGGATGACATTTTAATATTTAGCAAGACCATGGAAGAGCACCTGATGCATTTCAAAAGAGTCTTTGATAAACTGATGGAGGAGTAGTTGTTAATTAATTTGAAGAAGTGCAGTTTTGTGAAGGATTTGGTGTATCTGGGATTCGTCATCTCAGTTGAAGGTCTAAAAATTGACCCAAAAAAAGTGAGGGCTATCATTGAATGGTCTACTCCAAGGAGTATTACAGAGGTAAGATCATTTCATGGCCTAGCCAGTTTAAAAAAAAAAAATATTAGAAATTTTAGTAGTATTTGTGCACCTCTAACAGAAACCATGAGAGGGGATAAGAAAGAGTTTTAAGTGGACCTTAGGAGCAAATAAGAGCTTTTATATGTTGAATAAGAAGGTCATAGAGAAACCTATTTTAGCACTTCCAAATTTCAATAAGGTATTTCAAGTAGGTTGTGATCCTAGTGGTAGTGCCATAGGAGTTGTGTTGAGTAGAGAAGGTAAACCTATTGCCTATTTTAGTTAGAAGCTTAATGATGCTAGGAAGAAGTATTTTGTATATGATCAGGAGTTTTATGCTATATTTTAGGCTCTAAATAAATGGAGGCATTATTTGTTTTCAAAATATTTTGTTCTATATACTGATCATTAGGCCTTATAGTATATTAATATCCAAGGGAAGCTAAATCAGAGGCACTTGAATTGGGTTGAGTTTATACAAAGTTATACCTTTGCGTTGAAGCATAGGAGTGGGAAGTCAAATAGAGTTGTAGATGCCTTAAGTAGAAGGTAGTGTTTATTGACAGAAATGAAGGTGGAAGTCATAGGGTCTGATGAACTTAATAGTTTATACCTTGAAGATCCATATTTTACAGAGGCTTGGAGGGCTTGCATGGCACCTGTTACTTTGGACAGGACAAAATGATTGGATTTTCTAATCCAAGATGAAATGTTATTTAGAGAAAACCAATTATGCATTCCAAGGAGTTCAATGAGGGAGAATCTAGTCAAGGATAAGCACAATGGAGGGTTGGCTGGATGCTTTGGTCAAGATAAGACCATTGCCCTTGTTAATAAGAACTACTATTGGCCATAATTGCAGTAAGATGTGAAGAGATTTGTATAGGGTTGCAGAGTGTGCCAGATGTCCAAGGGTGTGAGATAGAATACTTCATTATATCAGCCATTACCTATACCAGAGAGACAATGGGAGGACATCAACATGAATTTTTTTCTTGGCCTACCAAGGAAACATAGGGGTAATTACTCCATATGTGTGGTGGTTGATAGGTTTTCAAAGATGGCACATTTTATTCTCTACTAGAAAACTAATGATGTAGTTCATGTTCAAGGGTTGTTTTTAAAATAGGTGGTACGACTTCATGGTCTACCAAAAAGTATTATTTTCGATAGGGATACCAAGTTTATTGGGTATTTCTGGAGGACCCTATGGAAGAAATTGAAGATAATCTTGAAATTCAGTTTTGCATACCACTCACAGACTGATAGAAAAATAGAGGTGGTGAATAGAATTTTGGGTAATCTACTAAGATGCTTGGTAGGAAATAATCCCAAGGTATGGGATTTGGTTTTACCACAAGAATAATTTGCATACAACAATTATGTCAATAGGAGTACTAAAAAATCTCCATTCCAGATCATATATGGGAGTAGTCCAAGAGATGCTTCTGAGTTGAGGAAGATGGATACAGGGGAAAAGTGCAGTGCTAAGGCTAAAGACTTTGCAGAGCATCTAAAGAGCTTGCATAAAGAAGTGAATAAGCATATAACTAAGATGAATACTAAGTACAAGACAAAGGCAGACCATAAGTGACGATTTAAGGAATTTGAAGTGGGAGATGAAGTTATGGTTCATTTGAGAAAAGAAATATTTCCTACTAAAACCTATAACAAGATGAAAATTAAGAATTTTAGACCATGTAGAATCATAGAAAAATAGGATTTAGACAATGCATATGAAGTGGAATTTCCAAGTGGGCTTAACATATCACCTATTTTTAACATTTCATATTTGGTAGAATACCATGAAGGAGACAATGGTGAGGGACCAGTAGTAGAATTGTGGAATATTCTAGTATCTACTCTAGATATGGAAGATATAGAAGAGATCCTGGATACCCACATCGGTAAAAGTACCAAAAATAGGGAGTATGTAGAATATCTGGTTAAGTGGAAGGGCATACCTATTGAATATTTATCTTGGTTGTCGAAGGCTAGGGTTGAACGCCTTGGTTTTATTCCAAGAAAAAATAAGTGAAGGTCACTTCTCAATTTACCCCGGGTGTATTATGCAGGAGCATCCAGTGGTGTAATAGTGATCTTGCATCACCCAAAACAAAAAAAAATTGTAATTATTTTAAATTTGTTGTAAAACTAGTAAAACTTACAAGATATTTTTGAAGTCTTTACAGGCTGAATTTGAGTATTTTTAGTTAGACATAGGCCTTGGATGCCCTTCTTAGTTCATCTCATGCCCTTTCCAAAAATATGATGTAATAGTCAATCAGGTCAATGAGCATGAAGTTATGACATCGACAAGTTTCCCCCAAATTTCAAATTTTAAATGCATTGTTTTAGGTAGGAAAAAGGGAAAACATGGTATTTGAGGGAATTTTCAAAATTGTAAAAGGGTTCTTTCTTTTGTATCCTCATTTTGGCATGAAAGTAAGGAAAATATTTGGTTCTCTGAAACACCTGTGTATCATTGGTTTTCTTTTTTTTTGATTCCCATCATATGCTTAGCAGTGGTTTTCACCACTAAAAAAATATGCCATTACATGCTCAATCATACCACATATGTAGTATCCAAATATAATCCATTGTGATATATGATGATTCATACTTATCATAACAATCACACGATAAAATGGATCATGTTTTTGATGAAATTCGACCTTGAATTCATAAAAAAAAAACAAATCAAATGTTAGGTCATCATCGATCAACTCGTAGAGGCTCCTCTCCAAGATGATCAACCTCTTAACATAGAGCTTCCCAATGATGGAGTATTTCAAGTGTCAAAATCACCTGATCTTGAAGAGCCTGAATCACAGGCTAACATGACTCTATTTTTTTATGGCTCTAAGTGCGAGCAAGGGGGTGGCATAGGAATTGTGTTTTTCACACCTCAAGGGGCTCCAATACCCCTATATTTCAAACTTGATTTCCCATGCACCAAAAATAATATCGAGTATGAAGCTCTTCTCATAGGCCTTCAAATGAAAATCACCATAAAAATAACTAAGCTCAACATTTTTGGTGATTCCTTGCTCATAGTGAACCAAGTCAAGGGAATATACCAATGCAAATATCCAATCTTGCAAGCCTACAAAGCCCTTGTGGATAAAATTCTGATAAAATTTGAATGGTATGACATCGAGGCACTCCCTCGATCATCTAACCATTTTGTGGATACAATGGTCTCCTTGGGGTCTTTAATCCCATAGAACCCTACTAATGATATAACCACCATTCAAGTCAAAATGCTATCACAATCTATGATTGAGCGTGAGAACATCCACTCCATGCCAGAAGTCCACATGATTCAAATTGAACCTTCTCATGAATGATTCTCACAAATTCACAATCACTTGAATAATGCATTTTGGGGGACTTTATTCCCTCAAACTCCTTTTGATAGCAGCACAATGCTATATTTACAAGTTCTCTCCCAATCAACATTCACTAGGGATGAACTTCAAAAGGATCAAGCAATTCATGCAATTGAGGCTTCTTCAAATCAATATTGGTCCACTCAGATAAAATATTACCTAAAGCTTGGTAATATCCCTTCTGGATTGTCGCATGCCACCAAATGGACTTTCAAGAAAAAAGTAGTAAAATATGTCTTACTTGGAGATATTTTGTATCATCGAGGCTATGAGGGTATCCTCCTTCACTGCTTAGAACCTCAGGAGTTAGTTTGGGTGATCACCCAAGCACACGATGGTACATGTGGTGGCCATTTCAGTGGTATGGCCATCACAAAGTGCATTCTCTGCATGGGCTATTATTGGCCAACTTTAGAGTAGGATTGTTGTGCTTATGTTAAGAAGTGCACAAAGTGTCAACACCATGCTAATTTGACACATGTACCTTCTCAGGCCTTACAACCGATTCAATCGGTTTGGCCTTTTTTGCAATGGGGGTTTGACCTAGTTGGGAAGATCTCACCTCCTTCCTTAGGCCATCACACATTCATCATTATGGCCATAGAGTATTTCACAAAATGGGTGGAAGCAATTCCCCTTACCACTATGATTGGACCCCACATTGCGGAGTTCATGTTACATAATATCATCTATCATTTTGGTATTCCATCCAAAATCATTTTAGATAATGGGCCACCTTTCAAGAATAAATATGTGCGAGCTTTAACAACTAAATATAACATCCAACACAACTTTTCTATGCCCTATTATCCACAAGAAAATGGGCAAGCTGAGGCATCAAACAAAACAATGATTTCCATTTTAAATAAAATTGTTAAAGATAATCACAAATATTGGCATACTCAATTACCCCTTGCTCTATGGGCCTACCACACTAGTATTCGGACACCCACTAGGGCAACTCTATTTTCACTAGTGTATGGTGTTGAGGCAGTCATGCCCTTAGAGCTAGAAATCCCATCGTTGCACATATCCATGCAAGAGTTCATTGATGATGACACCGTACGGTAGGCTCACCTAGATCAACTAACATTGCTTGATGAATGATGTGTTAATGCTCTCGAGAACCTATGCATTTATCAAGAGTGGCTTAAGAGAGCCTATAATATGAAAGTCCATCCTAGAGACTTTCAGGTTGGTGACCTTGTTCTAAAAGAGAACCAACAAAATTCTAACTTGCCACCCCATCTACGGGACAAGTTTATGGTAAATTGGTTAGGTCCATTCATTATCACTAGTCAAATTGGACCTGGAACTTATCGCCTAGCCTCCATTGAAGGAATTGAGGAACCTGAACCCTTGAATATCCTTCATCTATGACCTTTTCATGCTTAAAGCATCGTGCCCCAAAAATCCCCAAAGGTATCCATAAACCCTTTGGTCACCCAAAAATCCCCAAAGGTATCTATAAACCCTTTGGTCACCCAAAACCCCAAAGGTATCCATAAACCCTTTGGTCACCCAAAAGCCCCAAAGGTATCCATAAACCCTTTGGTCACCCAAAAATCCCCAAAGGTATCCATAAACCCTTTGGTCACCCAAAATCCCCAAAGGTATCCATAAACCCTTTGGTCACCAAAAAAGCCCCAAAGGTATCCATAAACCCTTTGGTCACCCAAAAATCCCCAAAGGTATCCATAAACCCTTTGGTCACCCAAAATTCCCCAATGGCATCCAATAAGCCCATTGGTCAAATGTATATACATATATATTAATCAAAATCCAAAAACATCATTAAAACAACAAAAATACAAAAATATTACATCACATTTCATATCATTGCATTATACAATCACTTGCATTAGGCATACCCATCATTGCATTTTGCATTTTAGAGTTGCTCATACATGTCTAGCACCAGGTCTGTATACTAGACATCCTTCAGAGTCAACTTTGTCAAAAGTCATTAGTCACACCCATCTACATTACAACTATCATTTCCATACATTTCCAACCTTTCATATTTGTGTCTGTTTCCCTTCACCTAGTCATTTGTTATAGGGTGTCTTTAGGGTTTTCGATCACTCAACCATCTCTAGTTTTATTTTCAGATTTTATAGAAAGCTATCCTAATTTTTAGAAGGTAGAGTCTTGCTTTGATTGTACCTTGTATACATCAAAATCCCAACATATTTTCACATTAAATCCAAGTTTTGCACAAGGAAATATGAAACCTACAAAGTGGTCCGGGTTACCTTAAGTGAAAATTTTACCTTGCTCATCCCCCTATGCGCATGGTTCAAAAATATTGAGAATTGACAAAAGGACAAGCTCCTCCCTACCCAAATACAAAATAAATAGTGGTTTTCACCACTACCAAAAATCCCCAAAATAAACAGTGGTTTTCACCACTAACAAAAGCAAAAAGAAAAATAAATAGTGGTTATCACCACTCCCAAAATCCCTTGCTCACCAAAAAAAAATGAGCAAATCCCTAGAGCAATTCAAAAATAAAAGAAAATAAGGGAGTACTAAACTTGAATCCCTGGAATTCTCAGCATTTGACAAACCATGAGGTGATCCTCATTACAGGTTAGGTGGCATCAAGCCTACCTGGCAATGGTGGTATCCTTATGCATGATGATATGTCTATCACATTAGCATCCTACTTTTGTACAGACCAATGTTTGCATGCGGATGAGCTAGCTTTTGGTAGCTTGTACTACCTAGTGGTCTAATCCAACTACGTACAAAACTCAGGATCATGATACTCATAGGGTGATCTTCAGTACATATGGGCTGCATCAATCTTGTTTGGCACTGGGGTAACTTTATGCATTATCATAACAATGAACTCACATGCACACATAGGGATATTGAATATCTTGGTCATCCTAGCAGATTCGTACCTTGTCAAAAAGTCTTGCATGGTTAGTATATAATTTTTGACTAGTTGACTAGAGTGTTTGAGTCTCATGAAAACCTCAAGGACATTCTATAACATCTTACTATTCATTCCATTCCATACCATTTTATCACATTTTTGTCAGTTTACATTTTCACAAATCCATCACATAGTCTCATGACAACATTACAAAATGAATCGATGAATTTTATACAGTCTATGGTGCTAACATAGTGTGTCAAATAGTATTCATATTTCATCATACAAATCAACAAATCATCCATTTCATTATGCATACACACATATCCATATCATCAAAAACATCATATTACAATACATGCATCCATCAAAGCATCAATAAAGCAAACATAAGCATTGCATACATCCAATAAAGCAATAAAGAAACACATGATGACAATAATAACAATCATATATTATGTATTTTTTTTTTTTTTTTTTTTTTTTTTTTTTTTTTTTTTTTTTTTTTTTTTTTTTATTTTTTATGGGCAAAAAGATACATCATCATCCAAAAACTACTCATAGGCTACAATCAAGTGGGTCCTCATACCTCACACTCCAAAATCTCAAATCATAAAATCAACAAAAAAATCAAATAAAGCAAAATCTCAAGTGCACCTCGTACCCAGTTATTTACCCTATACACTTGGTGGTTGCAGCGACTTGCACTCCATGCAATCTGGCAAGATGAGTAAATTACCATAAGGCTACTTGAACCAAATTATTCATCGTCGAACTAAAATATCTTCACTTCAATCCCCAAGAAGGCCATTGTGGCTAGACTGCTCCATGGGAACGAGGTATTCATTTCCTTTCTTCTATGAAATCTCATCAAAAATTAAAAATTCAAAAACAATTGAAACACCAAAAAACACCACAAAAAAAAACAACAAAAAGCAACAAAAATGGCTTAAAAACCACCAAAAATAGGTCAAATATGATAAAATTCACTATGGATCAAGATTGAACCAAATTGTTCATGGATGAATTGAAAATTCTCTACTTCAATCCCCAAGAAGACCACTGTGGTTGGACCACTCCATGGGAATGAGGTATTCAATTCCTTTCTTCCATGAAATATCAACAAAATCATCAAAATCCTCACAAAACTAAGAAATTTTACAATGGGTAAAGTTGAAGGAACCCCAACCAAGTCATATGGGTCAAGTGACTCATCACTTTTATCATTGGTCATTCCCTCATTGACTCATCACTTGAGGGGGTAGTCATAATTAATGAATTCATAATCAAAATCAATAATCAAACACTCAATCATGCAAATCGTGTTCATCAATGAATCATTGCCAAAAATAATCATGCCCCTACTTGGGGCAGAAAACAAGCAAAAATTTCAATTAAAAAAATGCTTGGCATTATTGAAGCATGAAGGATCATAGGCCTCACCTCTTCATGACTAAAAAATATCCAAGATCAAGTAAGCCTGACGTGAAAGGTTGTACTTGAATCAAGTTCCTTAACTCGTCAAAAGCAAGGATTCAAGGATGCATGCTCTTTCCATGATTGGGGTATTTAAATTTGGTTAGGTTACTGAATAACCTTAATCATTTGATATTTTAGTCATCTATTTTTGCTCCACGCTGTGCTGCACACAATGCATCCCAAAAAGGGGTATCTATAGACACTAAAATCATGTCAATCTGATTAGACTACCAAGACACGTTCTAATCGACACCATATGGCCCCCTTGGGCAACCCTCAGAGGTTAAATAGTGGTCCTAACCACTTTTGGGAGGTTCTACCCCACTTTTGGGAAGTTTTGGGCCATGTAGGCATGGTCGTCCCACCCCAGGATGGCCATAGTTCATGGTCGTCCCACCCAAGGATGGCCACCAGCAACCATCCCTGGGTGGGATAACCATGGCCTTGGACCCTCAAAAAGTCAAAGGTAGGACAAATGACACCCAAAATCTACCATTTATCCCACCCATTGAAGCATGCCAGTATGAGGGTGCATAACTCCCATGCCAAGTTGCAAATTGGAGGCCCAAATTGGAGATTCTTTCCCCTCCAATGCATGGCAAGGTTTGGACAAATGGTGGCACCTGCCTCGCATGGCCAAGCATGCCCATTTGACCATATGCTCACTTGAGCTATAAAGTGGAGTCATTCCACCCAATTTTAGAGAGGAGTCTTTGCAATATTTCACCATGAAGTGCTATCGAGATTTATCCCCAATTCACTACATGTGTTTTCCCTTGAGATCTCCATCAAGTGAAGGAGGTTTTCAAGTGATTCCAAAATATGCAATCTATTTACAAAACTAACCCATTCGAGTGAATCAGATCCCAAAATTTGATGACAACACCCCTAGGAGTAGTTTGGACCAAATCCTAGAGGAATTGGTGGTAAAAACCACCAGATTTGGTGGTCGTCCCACCCTAGGATGACCCCCAAATTGTGATAGTCCTAAATGGCTCACCCAGGGATGGCCACAAATTTGAGCACTATTTTCTTTCTATTTTTGCATAGATCAATTCTAGAGTAGATTTTATGCTTCTATTAAGTTTTGGTGCAATTTTGAGTTGTTTTGCATATATTATTATGCATTTCTTGTTTTGTAGTCCTGAATGGCACACCCAGGGATGACCATAAATATGTGTGCAAATTTCTTTATATTTTTATTAGATCATTTCTAGAGCACATTATATGCATGATCCTAAGTTTTGGTAGCATTTGGAATAGTTTTGAATCATCTATTACACATTTCCTCTTTCAAGCTCATTATCGCATATATCTCTTTGATTGCATTTCAATCTGCACATGCTATTAACAAATCTGATTTCTTTGTGTGTAGATCCAGGTATCACAATGCACGAGGAAGGAGCAACAAGTTAAAACATAGATGAACATTGCGATGATATCAAAAGCCCACTCTTCAATTGTGAGTGCGAGGAAGACACTGAAAGCGCACCTTGGATTCTTGAAAGGATTTGATCCTTTGGGTATTGTAATGAGTGTATCAATTGAGAGCCCTCAAGGGGACATTTTGTAACCGTATATTTGAAAATTATATTAATATAAAGAGAACCACCCATTTCTTTCATATATTTGTCATTTTATGCTTACTTGAAGTGTCACTTTTGTAGTGCTTAGATCAAGTAGAACAATAGATGCATCTCATTTCCCTTTGCTAGGTGCACCATTTTTTCTACTCTACACACATTATCCCCAAGTTTACCTTTTTCTTCTGGATTGTGGTTCAGAATAGAGTTCTCACTCTAAATAAACTGTGTATCCGTATTTTGATCATTTTAAATCATTGCTACTTATGTCTCTCTACCAGGGAGTCAATTCATAACCTCTTCATCGATTGTCCCTTATATTCTAATGTTATTTTCATGCTCATTTTAGATTTTAATATTTCCTAGGCTTACCTTTGCATCCAATGGCCTAATCCTTTTAAATATATTTGCCTTAAATCCTTATGATATTTTTGGATCCCACACTTCTTATGGTAGATATGGCTTTAAAGGAATAACATAGCATTAAATGGATCATCTAGATATCTTCCTTTAGTCTTGTCCAAAATCCTCTCCCTAAAAAATGAAAATGTTAGTCTCATTCCTTCCTCTAAATACCACAACCATAGTCTTGAAGCCAATCTCATATTTTCCATCAAAATTTTTGTTGGGCCCACTCCTCCTGAGTTGCCTAATTTTGATAGATCAAACGTTTGTTGGTCCCCTAGCCCCTTTATATGGATAAAACTCAATTATAATGGGGACACCAAGGGTAAACCTTGCAACGCTAGCTCAAGAGGAATAATAAGGGATGATCAAGAGAGTATTATTCGTGTGTTTGCTAAATTTCTTGGGCTCCACTCCAATAATGTTGTTGAAGCTAGAGCTTTATTTCAAATATTTTTCTTTGCATATGATCTCTGTATTATGAGTCTAATCATCGAATGGGATTCCCTAAACATGATCAATTATATCAAATGATCCCATCTTCCTGCTTGGCCTATCACCAATCTGGTTGAAGAATCAAGAATTCTTGTAGGTAGGTTTGAGAGATTTATCATCCAAAATATGTTCATAAAAGGAAATGGTGTGGATGATATCATGGCAAATATTAGTTTTGCTCAAAATGGACTTCGTTTTTGGATCAATAATTTTCCTCATGAAGTTACATATTTTTACAGAAGAGTGGACTCCCCAAATCAACATTAGCTCCTAGGCCTTTGGCATCCTGACTCAACCTTTCAATACCTAGAGAAGTGATGAGTTCCATATTGATTTTATGTCCTTTGTACAATTTAACTCTTGTTGGTCTACCAACTAGCCCTTTAGTTGGTTCTCTATTTCTAGTAAAGAGAAGCTGATCATTGATTTAGGTCCCTTCGGTACATCACATCCTTGGTGGTAGCTGCAATCGACATCTTGCACCTTCACCACCACATCCTTTATTACAATAGTCAAAGCTTTTTATAGTTGGTGATCTTGTTGGTACAATATAACCCCCATATTTAGATTTGATAGATCAATCTACAATTACTTATTTAAAAATAGATTCTTTTTCAATGTTGGCAATCAAAAATTCAATTTCAATTGGTGGATGAGTTAATTAAAGTTGACTTCTAATCCACCCCTAAGAAGTGGATTCCTGAGTCCACCAATCCTAATAGTCGTGCTTATGATATTCCTAGGTGGAACCTTCCAAGGTAATGCCATCGTATGTGCAATATTTATCCCCACAATTCTATTATGTACATGTGGGTTTTTTCCTGGATTTTATGTCTTTAGATTGTGAACCCAATGGTAGTGTTAAGAATATTTATATGTGGTATATTTTCCTATAGTGGCTTTCATTCCATTGTGTAATTGATGTGCTATATCCCGATAGACATTGCTCTTATCTCTCATTGATGGAGGTTTCCTCTCTGGCATACCATCAAAGCCCTTAGTCTTAAATCTTTCATTAATTTGTTGTGCCATTCCTTATAATCATGTATAATAGAGGAAAAATATCTTCAGTCATTATCCTTTGTGTCCTAATGTTCGCATGTGCTACACTAATTTCCTTAGCTTTGTGTCCTATCAACATCAGGCTTGGAATTCTATTGGCTTCCTCCAACATGATCTTACTTTGATTCGTGTGACTAGATGCATTAGGAAAATGATAACTCATAAATATTTCTTAGATGATCTGGATTTACCATTTAGTAGTATGACTATCAATGCCTTGACAATTGTTTGCTCACACCACTATTTTTTTAAACCTAACCTTCACCTACTACCCCTAGATATTTTCTCTACTCTGAGTAATGGTGAGAGTTGCAAGTTGGACTTGTGTAGGAAGTCGACTTGTGGAAGAAGTGGTTCATACAAAAGACTATTATGGTATTTATTGAGTCGAAGATACTTGAGATAGACACCGTTATGGAATATATCTTAGATTTTGAAATCTTCCTCCCATTCTCGAGGAATATTTTGGGAGTGATAGTGATATCTTAATGGAATTGGCCCATTCCTAGGATAGTGGTAATATCACCATCTATGGGGTGTATTTTTGGATTATTGTCCATTTGATTGTTAAGGTCACTGAGTTGGTGAATGATGGTGATACTATTAGTGTCATTGTGATTACAACAATTGGTATCAGAGCCAAGTTCCCAATTTTGGCTAAATCAGTCAGGGTTGATCTTGGATTAGTACACAATGTCTAAGAAGAATAGATCCTCATCCAAAAAGGCATCCTAGTCAGTTTCGGTTCCTGTAGAAGAGAAATTTGAACCAAAAAAGGTAGAAGAAGTGAATCCTAAAGTTTGTGATGAAAATCTTGAGGCTGAAGTAGATTTTGAAGGAGAGTTGATATCTGCTCTTGAAGAGTGGAGAATAGAAAAGAAAAAGAACAAAATATTGTCCAAGAAATTAGAAGAATATGAGGATGAGATTGAAGATCTCTTCCTACAAATTCAAAAGGCCAAGAAATCAGAAGAAGCCTTGAAGACACAGCTGGGTAATAAGAATGATGTATACAACACAAGTGAAGAGGAATATAAACAGGTTATTGTTGATCTAAAGCTGCAAGTAGAATAGAACAAAAGGATTGAAGATATTCTTAGGTATCAGATCAATGAGAAAGAGACTGTATGCTGCCAACAAGAAGAAGAGATTGTTTCATTGAAGAAACAACTAAAAGAGGCCAATATAAATCTCAAATTTGAGAAGAGCACAAAGTTGCCAGATACAATGATAAATTAACAAATAAGCTCCACAGCTAAGTTTGGTCTTGGATATGAAGTTGAACAACCTTCATCCTCCAAATATGCAGAGAAGAAGAAGTCATCGGTTGAAGGATTGAAACAAGAAAATTCTGAAGTTGAATCCTCAAAAGGAAGAAAATATCAAAGAAGATCTACAACAAAGCAACCACAGCAAAAGAGGTTCTCTCACTCTCACTCTTTTAATAATAATTCTTTTTATGGCTATTGTTCTAAATGCAACCACTTTGGTCACAAGGCAATTTATTGTGGACTGAACAATAGATCAAAGAGTTATGCTGATAAAAATACTTCTATTTTTTTGAGTGAACACCCTGTGCAATGTTTTAAATGTAATGGCCATGGGCACATAGCAAGGTTCTGTCCAAGCACTTCTATATCTAATCTAAGGCAAAATCCTAGATTTCATCAGACACAAAGAGGACAACATCGACAAGGAACATATCATGTGCATAAAAGAAAATAAAATAATCATCCATCAAGAATGCACAAGAGACAACCCCACAAGAGAAATGTTCAAGTTCACGAACGAGGAGCAAAATAGGGATGTTGTTGAAAAACCCAAGCCCAAGTTCGGGAAAGTCCGGAGAAAGACAGAAGAAAGGAAATTGTGTCTCCTTGGACTGAAGGAGGCTACTCCGCCATTGCTCTAAGCAACTCCGGGTGCCACATCCTCGGGAGGAGCAGTATTAAAGTTTTATTTTAATGCTCCTATGTATTTGTCTAGGTATCTGAGGATGAAAGGTAAGCAGTCGGGTTAATGTTGTATAGTTGTTAAAGTGTGTTTTTCAGTTTATATAGTGGTTTGTGGAAATGCCATGAAGTGTGGTGTTTAATTTGAGAGTTGTCACCATTGGTAGTTTTGAGATATGTCACTGTTGTATCTGTTGATGATTCTTAATACCACTTGTTCAAAATTACGAATCATAATAGTCCAGATAATTTGCTCAATGAAAGAATGCTTGCCCTAGCTGTGTATTTGTGTTTCGAGCAACATGTATTTGTTTTTACTCTTTGATGTGAAGATTGCCAGATCTTTCATGACACCTTGGTGAATATATTTAATTCATATACAGTTTTGTTTTAACTATTGATTTAATGCCAGTCCAAGAATAAGAAGCTTGAGGCTGAGTAAGGTGCACTACGGTTGGCCATAAAGTGTTTGACAAAATGTCTTCTTTCGACATGCATAGTTGAAAGTAAGAGTTGACAGTAAAATTGCAGTGCTGGACAAAAATTGGTACGAGATGTGAGTCACTTGTCAATTCTGTTGACAAAAGTGAAATCAGCATGTTGAATGGGAAGATTGAAAAAAAAAAAAAGTTTTTTTAATGAGCAGCGAGATGATTTCCAGCCCGGTGATGAATAGTTGAGTTGCTTTCATAGTGGTTGTTTTGATCAAGTTAATACTTTTCTTGATACATGATTTGGGCTTACTCCATTGAGTTTGATTTGAGCAAGGTATTCTTTGCCTTGGTGATTTATGTTGGTGGCTGTCTTGTTCAAATACCTTTGGAAGGAAAAGGATGTCTACTAGTTTCCTTTTCATGTAGTGATTGGTTGAATGCTTCAAAGTTAATCTTGAGTTGAATGATGTTGGTTAAACCATGTCTATAAGCATTGTTGCTAAAGCCCTAATTGGTTGAGAAAATATGTTGGTTGTGCTGTGGTACAGTGTTTGGTACCTGCATAGAGCTGAAAGTGGATTGAGGTAGCCTGCTGGATTCTCACTGCAGAGAGAGACAAACAACTGTCATTGGGTTCAAGCTTGTTGAGAATATATCCAAGATGCATGGTGAAGTTGTATGCGAGATGTTGCTTGGCATTGCGAGAACAAAAATTTGGCTATATAAGATTATTGTATGCCTTCACTAAGAGTGGACAAGTTTGAGTTTGCAAAGCAACGAGAGGGTAGTTGCATAGAAGACGAGTGGTTCAGTCATGTTCTTACACATGTTATATTGGTGAAGCTGACGGTAATGGTGTCATTCACTGGTTATTGTTGCTATTCACATTGTTGATTTTATTGATGCCTATTATGCTTATCATGATGTTGTCAATCAGTGAAATGAAGTGGTCTTGGACTCAAGGGGAGCATTTGTGTACTTGTTTTTCTTCTTGTTCATGCTTGAAATATTTGATAATTGTAATAATTTGTGTCTAAGAATATTGTGCATAGACTCAGGGGGAGTCTGCAGTAGCCCTTTGGTATTATTGTCAAAGGGGGAGAATATTTACAGGAAAATTGCACATGTGTTGCCAACAATTCCAAAGGGGGAGATTGTTGAGCAAAGTGCAGCAAATAGTATTATCATTGTTGTCAACATAGTCAGACAGATTTATTGATGCAATGGACAAGAGTTTATTGAATAGCAAGGTGTAGCCAAAGTACAATGGATAGGAGTTCAGTGTTGAGCAAGGTGTTGCAGGAGGATTGTCATTGTTGTCAATACAGTTAGTTAGATCTAATGATGCAATGGACAGGCAGTTCAGAAGTCACTCAGATGTAGAGGATAAAGTTTAGAAGTTAGTCAGATCATTAGTCCTTAAATGATAGATGCACAGAAATAGAAAACATAATTCAGAATGAGAAGAAGAAGTCTTCAGATCCTGAGATGTCAAGAAGCGAAAATGTTTTTTGTGAAAACCAAGGCAGTCAGAATAAAAAGTTTTATTTAAAACCATGGATAATATATTTGAAATGGGTTTTTCTTAAAACCCAAGTTGGATCTTTGTTTCATTGAAAAATATGCCTCGGTGATGAAGATATTTAATTTTAAATATTTAGTTTAAATTTTATTTTATTTAAAATTTAAATTAAAATATTAAATTAAATTAAAAGGGCCGACATGTTACTATTTCACGACAATAAGCTACAGGAAAGTGACGAAGGTGGAAGAAGTGTTTGAGACCGAAAAAGTTAAATCTGGGCCGACGGATTTTAGGGTTTGGCAGCTGACAAATTCTAGGGTTTCTCAATCGATGTTCTTTTAGGGTTTGTTCCTAAAACTTCTTCTATAAAAGCAAGGGTACTTCGAGTTTGAAAAGGGGGTGTAAAGATAAAGTGCGAATGTGAGCATAGTGTTTGTGAAAGTGAAGTTCGTGTTGAGCAGAGAGCAGAATGTGAAACGACACAGAGTGTGTGAAGCGTGTGCGTAGAGAAAGCAGAGTGTGTAGAGAAGCACGAAGGGCAAAGTTGATTGCAAAGTTTGGCTGTAGCAGTGCAGCAAACTGTGTGAAGTGATTGTGCAAGAGAGAGTAGAGTGCACAGATATTGCAAAGGTGATGTAGACCAGTTAGAGTCTTGCAATAACAAAGGTATATGTCAAACATTTTTTTTATTCAATATTGAAGTCCAGTTGGTGCTTGGAAAATTAAGGGGTTGGTGCCTCTTTCCAGTTGGTGTTGGTAAACAATTTGTCCGATTGGTGCTTGGCAAATTAAGGGGTTGGTGCCTCCTTCCGAGTAGGTTCCGGTAAAATAGGATTTGGTTCTCCATTCTATTGAAGCAGATAAAGTTAAGGGGTTGGTGCTCCTTCCAATTGGTCTTGGTAAAGGATTATGTAAAGTTGTAGCTTTGCATTGACTGGATTTGGATGGTAGTCCAAGAAGTATTTTTGAGGAGTAGCCACATTGGTGAACCTCGTTAAAATGCTGTGTTATGTGTGATGCTTTATTGATGCATTTAGTATCTCTTTTATCTGCTTTAAACTACTACTAGTTTTATAATCTGATTGTTTTAGAAGTTTTTAAAGAACACACTGATTCACCCCCCCTCTCAGTGTCATTATGATTACAACATTTGATTGTTAAGTTCACTGATTTGGTGAATGATGGTGATACTATTAGTAAGGAAAAACACTCCTTTGTGGCCAAACATGATCACTTTTGTGATAAAGGCAAACACATAAACAAGGAGAACAATGGTATTTTTTGGAAGGATCTTACAGTATCATTGAATTAGGTTTTAAAGTCCATCATGCAATATTTTACCATTGATAACCCCAATTCACCGTTGTAGAGCTTCCACCTAGCGTTTCTCAACCAACTTAAGAACATTAAGTGTATCAATATTTCAAAGCATCTCTATCGCTCCATGGAGTTATCCATTGTTAATGTTAAGGAAGAGAAATATTCCTACACCAAGCATCAATAGCTCCATATTATGATATTCAAGCACATGTTGCAGCACTACCCCCTGCTCTTGTGCTCCCTGTTATAGATGAGGTCCATCCTAATATTCTTGAGTAGCTGCCAGATACACCTAACATGAAGGAAGACAATAACTATGAAGTTGAAATGGACTTTGCTGAGTCATCCAAGATAGGCAAGTAGAACTTATTATTTTTGGTGGACACTACTCCCACCCATTGCAGGTGCTCTCCCCATAATATCTTGATAAGAGATAAACATAAAGGCATCATGATTCTAAACCATGACAATATCACTTCTGAAATTCATTCTACTAATCACAAGAATTATTTACATGAGGTGGTTCCCCACTCTACACCCCCTTTGTTGGAGTTGACATCCAAGTAGTATCATTTGAAGAATTCATGTTGTTGACTTACTTGGATGACCTTGTCAGCCTAGACAATTCCTTACTTACCCAATCTAGCAAGATCATCTTTGAAATCATCAATTTGAAGGTGGTTTCTCATCCCATTGAAGCAAACCAATAGTTTATGCCTACCCAGCTTACCCCAACTTAGATCAGGATGGTCCCAAGTAGTCCATACCCTTCTGGGATGAGCCTTCACATGCTATCTATCTTGACTATGGAGCTAAAACATACTATGGAGGCTAGCCAAAATATCGAACATGGAAGTCAGGATCACCCCACCACCTTGGGATAATCTCTTGGTCAGTTTATTTCTTGGTTGTGTTTCCTTTCTTGCTATTTGTTTTGTCCTTCTAAGGTTACCTTGTTTTAGCCTATCTCTTCTTAGGGATTGTCTTTCTTTGATCTCTTTGTGGGCTTCAAATTATGGACCCTCTTTTTGGCTTGCATAGTAAAAGGTTTGACATCCCTTTCAAAACCTTTTTTTATCAATCAAGAAAAATAATCTTATATATAAAATTATTTTGTATTTTAATGGAAAAGCAAGCTTCCCATGAATAGTTCATATATGTTATAATTGGAGATGCGTTACAATTTAATAATACATTTTTTATTATATTATTTTAATTAATTAAATGAAATTAGAAAAAATTACTATATTATATAATAGTATTAAATTTTTTAATTATTATTAAACATATTACAATATGGTAATTATATGTAGTTTTAAAAAGTTGAATCTTAATATTTTTAGACTTTAAAAAATTAACTAAAATTAATTGAACTCATATAAATTAATTTTTGTATTTTTATTTAGATTAAATTTAATAATGTTATATAAAAATAATGTAATAATTATATGTAAATAAAACTTATAATATAAATAAAAAATTGAACGAAAAATAAAAAACAAAGAAATGAGTAAATGATATAATTAATGAGTAATTATAATAAATAAGAACTTATAATTAAAAAAAAATAAAAATTATAATATAAAAGAGGAAATTACATAATTAATAATTAATAAAAAGAAAAAAGAAAAAAGAAAAAATGTGTGTTCTACCAAGCATTTGTTTGAGAAAGAAGAAGTTGTCATAGAGGTAGAAGAGGCTGCAATTTACGAGCAACATGTATTCTACCAAGCATTTCAAGCATGAGTCAGCTAGCGTCCTCCTCAATCGACTCTAATTAGCGGTAATGCAGAAGAAGGATGAATTGCCCCAATCTCTTCAAATGGTGATTGGTAGTATGTTAGCAAGGAAGATAACTTATGTCCGTTCCTTAATCTAAATATAAATTTTGTCCCACTTCTTGATATTTTTTAATGATTATTTTTGTTTTTTATTTGTGGAAAACATCCAAAGGGATACCACTCTTGAGTAAGACCCAAGGAGGCAAGGGTATCTATTCCGCCAAAATCACCCAGGGAATGATCCTGGACTACCACCTTTGACATACTCAAGGAGCTAACAAACACAGAATAAGATATAAAATAAATAAATAAATAAATAATAAATAATAAAAAAATAAAATAAAAACATGCTCCTTGAGTGTGTCAAAAAGATAAAGCACAACCAAGCACACATAAAATAAGATAAAAAAAAACAACACGAACCACATAGAAAAAACACAAGAACAACATAACAAAACACAAACATGAAAAAAACAACATAACACTAAAAATACATAACCAAAAAAAGCATGAAAAATACAAATAACTAAAACCTACAAAATTAACAAATAAAAATAAAAAACAACTAACAATAGACAATAAACAAAAAAAAAAAACATAGAAAACACTCACACACAAAAAATATAAAATAACACAAATATACATAAATAAAAGAACAATAACAACAAAAACACAAGAAAAAAAAGAAAAAACACAAAACAACAAAAACACAAGAACAAAAAAAAACAAAAACAAAAAAACATACACACCTCAAAAAAAATAATTGAATATAACAATTACCTTTCTAGACCAAAAGAATTTTAAGGCAAGAATCAACAGAGGAAACAAAAGAATGAATAGTTTGATCTAGGGAACTAAAATACCATAACCGAACCAAAGAGAAGAAAAAATAAAGCAAGAAGAAACTAGGTACCTTCAAAACTGAAGCCATCTAAAGAAATGATAGAAATAAGAGCTTCCCCTATTTGTGAAGCCCACCATTTAGGAGGGTGACCATAACAAATAAGATCACCTTTTTCCAAAGCCCAATTTGCTAAATTTTTGGTACTCTTGTTTTGATTTCTGACCACATGATTGTAATCAACTTTCAAAAATCCCCTCTGGATTAATTGAATCTTCTCAATAATTATTTTTATTCTCCAATCAACCTTATGATTCTTAGAAGGATTCTTCAAAATATTAATCATGAGTTGAGATTCAGAATACACTAACACCTTTTCCCATCCAATCTTAGTAGCCTCTTGAAGGTCTCCGAGGATGCCACACCCCTCAACAAGGTTTTTGGAAAGAATACCCAAATTCTTAGCAAAAGTAAAAACTAGGAAGCCATATGAAAGTCTACCAATTTCTCCCACACTAACTTTTCCAGGGTTCCCTCTAGATGCTCCATCAGTATTAACTTTACCAAAATTCTTAGGAGGAGGTTGCCAATTTCTTGTCCTATCCATCTTACAAATACTCACATTCCTTTTAAGATGGTTTCCCTTAGCAGATTTAATATTCAATCTTTGCATCACTTGATCCCATTTTTGGTGGAAGTTTTGGGGGTGATTAAGTTGTTGATGGACTGATTCAACTAAGTTGTCTATGGTCTTCTACCAAATATAGTGAATATCCTTCCTATATTGATTAAAAATTCAACTGTTCCTTTCATTCCATATATTCCAAAGAGGAATGGTAGAACCCATCCAAAATAAAATAATCAACACCCTCTTGTTTAGGCCAATCCCTCCATAGCTATTCAAAAGTTAAAAAATTGGACCACTATAAGCCAAGTAAAGTGGCCATTCTCCTCCATAGCTCAGATTCTAAAGTACACTCAATAAAAATATGGTTGAGAGTTTATATATTCTCTCCACACATTTCACATCTAAAAGGACCATGAAAACCACACTTCATAAGTTGCTCACCAGTAAGCACACTACGATGCAATAAAAGCTAAATAAAGAACCTCACCTTAGGCCAGAGCTTTTGAGCCCACAACTAAGAAAATATGTCAGAAGATTAGTTGATATTATTATGGTATAAGGTCAAATAACCTTGAGCAACTGAATACCCATCCTTAGTAGTGATGTTCCATACAAAACAATATTTTCATGGGACCAAGAGAGAGACCTCATATGAAGGATGCCTTGGATATCTTGTCTTTGCATTTCTGGGATTTGAATAGGCTAGTAATCAATAGGTATTCAATATCTACCAACCTTTGAATTACCAGTATGGTACCGACAGTAATTAGCCATCTTTATCCAGTTAGCTCGATGAAGATCCTCCATATAAAGCCTCCAATTGGGAAACTGAGTTATCAAAGGCTTATGACCATCCCATGAATCTGTCCAAAAATTTTCCTGTTGACCATTATGAATGATCGAAAATAAATTTTTCTTTATCAAATCCTCACCAGTATTAAGAACTTCTAAAATGGGAGAACATTTGGTAGAAATATGATAGCGAACAAGGTCTTCAGGATATTATTGGCCCAAATAGCATTGGGGTTATGCAACATTCTCCAATATAATTTAGTAGCTAAAGCTTTATTTTTTTAATTATTATGTCTTGGAATTTCTGTGTAATGATTTCTTGTGGTTGCATGTAGTAATACTTTTTTTAAACTTCATTTTTATTAGGGAGGTGTGATTTCCTCCACCGAGCGGCTTTTATGGTTTGTGGGGTATTCTAATTTCAGCGGACCTTTTTGTATGGTTTATCTTAATTAATAAACGGTTTTTTTAATTCAAAAAAAATATTATAATAATTAGATACAGATAAAGTTTATATTTGAAGTAAGAAATTATAATCGAAGAGAAATAAGGGAAAAGAATAATTAATATAATTTATAATGAAGTAAAATTGAATATAAATAATTTTTTTGGTAATATTAATAAAATATATTTTGAAAGGATCCCAAAAACCTTTTACAAAGTGAAAGTCCCAAATGCAACCACCTAGGGACCATCAAACAACAAAAATTGGTGCCCAAACACAAACAAAGAGGAGACCACATAGACCAAAAAAAGAATTTGGTAGGGGTTTGGGGAGAACCGAGAGAGTTCAACACCCGAAACCCCCCAAAACAATCCACTCGACCACATTCCTCCTAACTGGTAAAAAATATTCAAAATAAAAAACAATGAACACAAGAACCATTTTTCTCAAAGGATTCGTCCACTATCCCACGAAGGGACAACGTGGAACCAAGAACAAGAAACAACTACTCTTGGCAATGATGGAAAATTAACTCCTTCATACTTGCACCATGCCATCAGGGACCTTGCAAAGGTAACACATAAACCACAACAAAAATAGATCATTCACCACCATCTGAAAACGTAAATTTAATATAAATATTGTAATAATTATATATACTTAAATTACAAAAATTAAAATAAAAAACAAAAAATAAGGGAAAAAAAAGTAAATGAGAAATTTTAAATAAAAAAGAAAAAATAAAAATAGCTAAAATAAAAAGAAGAAGAAAAAATAGCTAATTTAAATAAAAATAGTTAAATTAGAAGAAAAAAACAAATGACATTAACTCATTTTTGGATATTTGAGGAAACCTATATTGGAATATTTGAATCTTGTCTAATATGTGCATAATTGTCAAGGTGTAATAGTAATAGTATGTGGTCATAATGTAACATGGGTATACTTCATTTCAATATCATATAATAAAATAAAAAATAAAAATAAAAAATATCTTAGAAAAAGAAAATTCAAATTAAAATGTTAATTAATAAAATTAAATTTAACTGTATGAAAAAATATTTATTATAGCATATGTATACAAACTTTTATTATTATTGTTATGTGAAAATATATGTAATAAAAAACTAAATTTAAATGTATGATTATCCTATCTATCAACACATATATACTATAATTGTTTTATCTTTACACCCCACTACCAATTCTAGGGACACTCTTACTAGGCAAGTTACCAAGGAGAGCGAAGTGTCAACCTACCTTGTGTACTTTGTGCCTAGGGGAAGAGCACAAAAATATTGACAAGGTATCCTTTTTTGATACAACAAGGTCACATGTTGTTCTCCTCTCAATGGGTCAGACAAAACATGTGGAATCAAAGAGCATTGAGATTGGTTTTGTAATTAGGTAGACATATCATAAGAGATATAGAGAGCATTGAGGCTGGTCTCGTCATTGGGTGGATGTCTACAAATATATCACATTGCCAAGGAGGAATCATCAATGGATGAGTTCCTTGTACCATTGAGGTTGGTCATCATTTGATGGTCACCTCATTTTGGAAAATTATCATTTTAATTTGGCTTGAAGTAAGGTTACCATAGAGTGAGTTTCTTGAAAAGAATTTGTATTTCTAAGGAGGGACACATATCATTAGATAGACCTTGTGTCAAATATTTCCAATCCATTAAGATGTGCCAATTGAATCACAATATCAAAGAGAGATAGATTTGAAGGTTATTGACCTACCTTGGACATGGTCCATGTGAAGTGCGTGTGAAAGAATTTTAATAAGAATAGGGCCTATGATTCCATCAAGCACCAATGTCAAATCAATCTTTGTAAAATTCTCTTGAAGGGTCTTGGGATGACTCTCTACATACTGGATCATCAATCCCACCCTTGAATGAAATAAATAATCTCTTGATCCCATATATAATCCATGTGTGATCTCCCTTGCATAGATGTGTTAAGTATTAATACCTTGTGGATGAATGTGATTTTATGATTCCACTAAACCATTGAACTGCTATACATGTATCTATGGATTATTTGTGTTTGTGCTATGCAGAAAATCATGAGAATATTATAAGGTATAATCTATGGTATGCTTGGCTAGTCCAAGGCATGTGCAGTGTTGAATGGATAAAGATCACTATAGACCCAAATTCTATTATAGTTGGTAGCATAGGTCTAGGTTTTGGAGCTATGTATCACATAGTCCTTTGACATGCCAAATATCCTAGCATAATATGTGCTCTTTTTGTGAGTTTTTATCCCTACATCCTCTTTGTGTTATGAATATTTACAATCGATCATTTGAGTCAATATAGTTATTCCACCTTTGGACATTTTTAGTACTTTTGAAAATTCATAATTGTGATATTGGTCAAATTCTATGTTTCACCTTATACTTATTAAGTTAGAATAACATCTAATGGAACTAAGATTACTTACCCTAAGGAATTCTCATGGGAGTGATGGAAGCAATATAAAAAAGTTGAGCAAGGTGGAGGTATACAAGGAAAAAGAGTCCATCATCAGATTTAGGTATAAAAAGTGGAAGATATGGAATAAAATATTTTTCAAAGTGCGGAGAAAAGGAGAATAATATTAAAGAGAGGTTGAAGATGAGTGAGGTGAATTATGCAAGGTTGGAGAAGGAAACCTTATATTAAGGAAAAATGGCAAAGATCTCCTAGAGGATGCATGAGCTTGAAGATGGGTTGGAGGTGAGAGAAGGGGCTCATGCAATATTAGAGAAGGAAGTCTTCTTATATCAAGTAGCAATGGCAAATGTAGTCAATCAAGTGGTTGTGACAAACCAATCAAACTTGATGCAACCCAATCCAAATGATCCAAATTGTTACAAAGGAGACCAAGAAGGGTAAAATTTGAAAAAGTTATTATAGGAGGTGGGATGATACTTTGTAGAAATATGAGGTTTTTTATATGAAGAACATGTGAGAATAGTAGAGAGATACCTAATGGGTATCACTCACACCTTTTGTATCAACTTGGATGAGAACTTGGTAGAAGGTAGATTCCATAAGAGTGTTTACTCATGGGAGGAACTCAAAAAGGCCATAGATAAAAAATTCCAATCCAATAAAACCAAGTGGTTAGTGAGGATGAGTTTAAAAATACTAAAATATACTAGAAATATAAAATATAATACAAAAACATTACTAGATCTCTTGGTTGATGTGAGGTGATGTCTAGAAGGGAAGAAGCTATTTTTTTCAATGGGATCCAAAGTTAGAGGCTTAGAGAGAGCTCCATTATTGTATGCCAAAGATGATCGACAAATTTATTATGGTTTCCAAGGACTTCTTTGATGATGGAATGAATTTTGAAGTGGAAGAGGACTTCCCAATAACAAATTTTGTCTAGATATGAGAGTCTAGCTAGTATTTTGATACACCAATAAATGGTTGGAAGATGAATGAGAAGGTAGAGAGATCTAGGTTCAATTAGGTGAGAGAAAATTCATCCTATAAAGAGAAAGGAAAAGGGGAGCCTAGCTCATGGTTGCGTTGATGGATGTGGCAAGGACCACACATGAAAAGTATATACCCTTAATCGAGAAGATCTATATTTTATCTACATGAAATAGAGTGTGTTCCAATGAAGGCATCTTAGTGCCTCAATTTTCAAAAGGAAGGAAGTGTGTGAAGTGAGGTAAGTTAGCCTCCTCATAAGCCAAAGGATAAAGTCCAAGGTGGGAAGGCTACTCAATGTTTGACTGGGAGATCTTAGGGCATCTTGTGCTATCTTTACTTGTCCTTACAATTCATTAAGTGGAGGATAGCTAGGTAGCAAGTCATCGTGTAGGTGAATAGGTTCTAAAATAAAACAAGACTAAATAAGATAGGTATAGAATATGTCATCATGAGTCACTTGTACTTTTTATTGATAGGATACCAAGGAGACTATGTTCCTTATGTTCAAGATGATAGCTCAAGAATATGTTCTCAAGATAGAAATATCACTTATTGTTATTATGTTTATGGGTGATACAATATGTCTGGAATTAGAGATAATTATTGTTTATTTAGCCATTGGGCATACACCTTAGAATAAATCTAAAGAGAGTTAATGTTGGTTTAGCCTTTTGAAATATGCTTGGAAAGATATCTAGAGAGCATTGAGGTTAGTTCGACCATTAGGCAGATGCCTCATAAGAGATCATACTACCAATAAGGATTCATATATGGATGAGCTCCTTGTTCCATTGATATTGGTCATTGTTGGGTGGGCATATTATTTCAAAAGGCTTCCATTTCAAATTACCTTGAAACAAGGTCATCATTGAGCAAGTTTCTTGCTAGCAAGCTATATTGATAAATAGGGTTACAGGTCTTTAGAAAAGACTCATATCTATGATTTTCAAGCCACTAAGGTGGGTTGACTAAAGAAATATCACATTTAAGATAATTGTGAGATATCTGGACATGTTGATTAGTGAGAGGATATTGTGTTAAAGAGAGCTTGATTTGAAGGTCATTGTTCTAGCTTGAATGTGGTCCATGTTAGGTAGGAGCAAAATACTTGTAATAATAGACAAGGTATGTGAGACCATCAAGCACTCATGTTAATTTAGTCCCTGCAAGATTCTCTTGAAGAGCTTTGTGCTAACTTTGTAAACATTGGACCATTTGTACCACCATTGAATGAAACAAATATTCACTTGGATTCATATATAATGTGTGTGTGATCTCCCTTGAATAGATATTGTAAGTGCTTATATCTTGTAGATGACTATGCTTTACCATTTGAATTTGAGTTCATGCTTCCATACCATTTGAATTTGAGTTCATGCTTCCACTAACCCCTTGAATGTTTATACTTGTATGTGTGGGTTGTTTATGTTTATGTGGTGTAGGGCCTCGTGATAAAATTAGAAGGTATAATCCATGGTATGCTTGGGTAGTCTAAAATATGCATGGTCCATGGTGCCAAATTAATAAGGGTCATGACATGGAAATATAAGTTAATTATTATGATCAATTTTTAAAATAATTTTATTAAAAAGAGTAATATAAAATATATTGATTATGGGTTAGTAAAATTTGAATATAAATTAATATTTTTTCTTTGTATCAAATATGATATAAGGTTTTTTTTTTTTTTAAATATTGTTAAGATCATTGGGGAAACACAACTCTCCAATGGTTTTTGGTGTAAGCCACACTATGTTTCTTTCTAGATTGTTTTATGAGCTCCATCCAAAGTGGTCCATAAATTTATACTGATTGTATAGGAGAGACAATTCTTGTTAATGGTACTTTTGGGGTATCCCTGGAAATTACTTATGCTAAAATTTCTTGTAATAAGGCTTTGTTCCCTACTGTTGTTTTTCACCTAGGCTTCAATGCACTAAATCTTCTTATATACTCATCAATACATGGAAGAGGCTAGTCCTCTCAATATACATGATCATATGTGAGAGAGACCTTAAATTATGTGAAAGAGAGTGATACATGGTACCAAGATAGTACTGAAAATAATTTTTTTTATAGATGATACATACTTAAAGAGATACACTTATACATGGGCATAAATTTCCTATATATTTAGAATTTTTTAATTTCAAGATTTATGTCTAGTGATAATTTCAAGGGTAATAAATGGAGTAAAAAGAAACAAATAATTTTTTTTATTTCTCCTTACAATTTATATGGTTGATGCCCAATTTTTATTATGACAACTATATTAGGTGCTAGATGTTGTAACTTAATATGATCATATTACTTATAAATGAAAGCTAGAGGTATCAACTATATCAAATGTTGTGTTATATAAATCACATATTTTTATTTTTATATATAAAATTGTTGTTGATGGAAAATTTATCTGAAAAATAAGGTGTCTAATATTGCCAAGAATGTACCTTTTTACAAAAGAAATATCGTTCTTCTTGTAAAAATATCTAATGATTTTTTCCTTTCAAATATATATTGCAACTTCCTAGTCTTATTTTCATAAAAAAATCATACAAAAGTATAATGATTCTTAATTTTCTAAATACACCTTTTAAATCCCTATAAGAATTGACATCATGATATTTTGCATCAAAATGTTTACCTTTTCTTGTAAATGTCAAGTTTCCAGCATGCAAGTTATAACATATATAAAAAATAATTCTTTCAAACACCAATCGTCCATATTGCAAGTTGTAACTTATGAAATAAAAAGACTGATTTGAAATTATTGTGTCTTGATATGAAGGATAACACACAATACATTTCATTACCCATTAAAGCCTTCAAAATGACCAACTAGGACCATATTTTCATCACTTGTCACAATACCTTTTGCCAAGCATTTGAAATAACCATTAGTCAAAGCAACATGCTTTCTAAACTACTTTTAGATCTTTAAAGTGCTCATTAATAAGAGCACTTCATCACTTCAAGATTCCTACCAATCAATCAAACATGAACTTACCTCCATACAAACATTTCTATCAATTAGGGCATATTTTATTTACTATAAAAATTTCACCAAAAAAAAAAAATATCTTAATATTTGGGCAAAGAATCAAATGGGACATAGACTGTATTTGTTATATAGATAGGACACTAAGAGAAAATATCTTTTCTACTCATACATCCACACTATCTATGTCTTCAAGACCTATGAATTATGGTTTTAGAGACTCTTGTAGAAACAAAGGTGGGTCCAAATACAAGAGATGACAAAAATTAGCTTGACACAATTTTGAAGCATCATGTTCTCATGTATACCAAAAACACTCAAGGCATGTCATTGAATGATAATAGTTGTCCCTACTCGTACAGACTCTTCAAATTCTCCATGGCTCTAATATTTTTTATTATTATTATTTGTGGAAAACATCCCAAAGAGGATACCACTTTCGGGTAAGACCCAAGGAGGCAGGGGTATCCATGGCTCTAATACTAGATGTTGGAAATATATTACAAATATTTTTCTCTACCACCAAACTATTGTATACAACATTATGTCTCTTTAATTAAAGAGACCATTGGTGTTTCACCTTTTCTTTGTTTTTTCATCTTCCGTAATGATCATGGGTAATGCGACTATCCAACCTGATATGAGATGAAATTATTAATCATCTTACAATAACTAAATAGCTTCAAATAATATAATCATGATTAACATAAATTACTTATTAATTTTAACAAATTTTTAATTTATATTTTATTTATAAATAATTTAAAATATTAATATTATCTTAAAAAATAAAAAAATAACAAAATTATATAAAAAATAAACTTAATTGTAAACATATCTTTTTATATAAGTACTAAATTATTATACTATTTTAAATATTTGACTCGTTTGACAAAGATATTTTAGAAAATAAAAGTCTTTACTATTATTGTCTACCTGCCAAACAACTTACACTCTCATTTGTTATATATAATTTTTTTCCTTCCATTTTTATGATTTTTTCATGTTTCCCTATATATATTTTTCTCCCATCTTTTTTAATGTCTCCATGTCTGATTATTTTAATCAACGTTGATAAAATCTGGGACAATAATTTCTCATGCTCATCCATTTTTAAAAAAATCATTCACCGATCTTAATACACTTAAATCAATGAAACACATTTACATATAAAATGTTGCAAGCGTATGTAAAAATATATTTGAATATAAATCAATCAAACACAATTACATATCAAATGTTGCAAGGTATGTAAAAAATATATTCGAATATAATTTTTATTTAAATATTTTTTTTGCGGCTTACGTTCTCTTTTCTTAGAACTATGATAATGGGAGAGTGCAAAGAAACTTTGAATGTAGACGCCAGAGAAGAATCTATTGCTTATGAGATTTTTCAGAACCATAATATGGGATATTTTAAAGAATTTTCAAAAGTGAAGACCAGAAAAGAGTCTATGATATTTTTAGAAGAAGAAAGGTAGAAAGAATGTAGAGAACCTTGAAAGATTACACAAAGAATAATAAAGAATAAATACTGTATATTTAATTATAACTTTTATATATATATATATATATATATATATATATATATATATATATATATTTTTAGCGAAAAATTTCTTATGGAGCTGTTTTGGTCTTAGAGACCACGAACAGGGTTTTACACCGTCAAAGTCAAAGTCACCCGGGGGTCTCACCCGACCCTGCCCGCACCAACATTATCAATTGGATTTTAGATATCCAATTCAGCTTTTTGGTAGGGTGGAGATTTGAACCTGGGACCTCCTTGGAGGATTGCCCTCTCCTCTCCAACTCACCTACAACACCTGGATACTAACATGAATATATTAATTAAAATATAATGTATTCTATAAAATTTTGTGATATAAAAATATATTTTATTATTAAAAAATATATATAATAAAAATAAGAAATATTAAGATGATAAATACACAGGTAATTATAAAACATAAATATATTTATGTAATTTTATTTTATTTTATTATATATAAAAATATATCTTTACATTAAACAAAATAATAATAATAATAATAAATACATATATAATTTTAAAATATAAATATATTAAATTTGTATGCATGTAATTTTATTTACTTTTATATATATATAACATATCTTCACATTGAAGGCTCCTTAAAATATGGATAAACCTACTTTTAAAAACTCAATGAACATGTAGATACGATTAAACAATATTTCCATTGGAGGGAAGGATACCTTCGGTATTGTCAATTCTCTTTTATAAGCTCAGTAAACATTTAAATATGATTATACAATATTTAAAGTTAATAGTAAACATTCTTTCAGCTTAAATTAATTTTATAACTTTAAGCTTTAAGTTGGAGACTTAAATTTATCTTAATAATAAGATACCTAAAATACGATAAGTTTTTTATAGGAGCTCATATTTCATGAGAAGTATCTGTTGTATGATATTTGAATGTCTTTTCTACTCTTGATGAACTTTCATCGTATGTAATCTTCCTTGTACTTATCCTTTTCTCACATAACCATCTATTTATATGCATAAGAACTATATATAATTATAAAAAAATACATTTGTATTTTAGACACCATAATAATTTAAATTTTATTTTTTAATTTAAATATAAACTATAAAAAATTAAATATACATATATAAAAATAAAATATTATTTTTAACTTAAATCCAAAGGATGTGCATGTATAAAAATAAAATTGTCTAAAAAATACAAGACTGTATAGACATCTGTTCTTTGATGCTTGAAAAATACAAGACTATATAAACATCTCTTCTGTGATGCTTGAAAAATACAAGACTATATAGACATCTCTTCTGTGATGCTTGAAAAATACAAGACTATATAAACATCTCTTCTGTGGTGCTTGAAAAATACAAGACTATATAGACATCTCTTCTGTGATGCTTGAAAAAAACAAGACTATATAGACATCTCTTCTGTGATGCTTGACTATATATAGCAATACATCCTTGTCATGAATGAACCAAACTATACATGTATAGCAATGCATCTTTATAACTCCAGACATCTCTATGGGAATTCCCTTGCTACCCTAGTATACTAAGGTGCTAATACCACTTTTGGAAATATGATGTATGATGTTCTCAGTCCAGATATGTGAAATTACAATATCAGTTTGCAAGATCGTGGACTCATATGCCATCAGGTGGTTCTTCTTCGCTATCGACTGGCATGACAGGCAATCCCTGTTCACCACATTTCTTGTGCATCAACCAACAGAAGCACATAACCGCATGCAGCACAATCAAGATTATGCTGACGACAGCAATCTTGAACAAGTCGTGCGTCAAGTTCGCCAGAGCACCCGCCTTGCATGAATTGCAGTCATAGCACAACCGATCCGGCTTGTTATTCCACAAGGCACAGTCGGGATCCCAGCTGTTACTCCATGTGGAAGAAGAAATCCAATACGTGGCGTTGACAAATGAGAAGCCGCACAAGGTCGGCGGCTTGCAGCAACCGGACTTCACAATTCAAAGAAATGGAACCATTAATAACTTTAAACAAATCCTAAAGCATTACCTAAATTTAAAACAAATCAAAATTTTCATCACATCTGTAGAAATGAAAGCATTACCTGAATTGGGATTAATTTCTTTCTATAGAATTGCTCTTCTTCAATGACAGAATCCTTGGCCAAGCTTTTGCAGACTTCAATATCCTGAATGCACTTCTTGATCTTGTGCCACTTGCTGGTCTTCTTGATAAGGTTCCAAAACCAGTGGGAGTAATCCTCAAGGCGGTATTCTTTATACCTCCTATTGGGCACCACATGCCCATTCCCCTCGTTTATCACCACCAAGGGTAAAACCATGAAGCAAAAGAATAGTAACATGAGAAAAACCACGAGATATTTGATACAAGTGGCAGCCCACGTTTTGAATAGAAACATCATGGTCGTGACGAAGAGAACCAAGCCCGTTACAGCGAAAACAATCGCCAGAATCACCATATTTTCTGTGCGATAGACTACGAACCGTAACCAAAAAAAGGGATATAGGCCCCAAAAGACAAGGAGATATATGATCCATGCGATATCCCATGCTAAGAATACACAAACCACTGTCGTGGTGTAGAGAATGCAGCCCATTACCGTGAGAATGATCCACAGATTTCGATAACACAAGAAGACCGGACTCAAGCCCATACCTGCGGTTATTACAGGGAAGATGACTGAAAGCAGAATAGTAGCTACACGAAGGATTGGGATGGAGATGTTCAGACTGACACGAGGCATATTGAATATTCTGATAGGATGGATAGATCAACTGAAAACAGTCTGGCTGTTAGCTAACGTACAACCACTGTTCCAATCTCCAGAAGGGACTGGACTGTTAAGGCTGCTGTTCCACTCCCCAGAAGTAACTGGACTCCTAGGGTTCAAGATAGACACTTCTTGGATGATCCACTTTCACAACTTATAATAAACAATTATCCAGCAAAAGATGATCCACTCATTATTGAATTGGATATATATATAAGCGAAAGGTTGAAAAAGTAAATGGAAAAGAAAAAATAAAAGCAACGTAAAAGAAAATCAAACGTTATATATTTGCATGTTACCGTTATGATACTAAAGTGAAAGTATTCAAATTAGAGAAGTTAGTTTTTATGTTATTATTATTATTTTTTATTGTGAGAAACTTTTATGACGGATACATAGGCTAAGCAATCTTTTCCCAACCATTACCCCTTGTAAAGCCGAGAGCTATACTGATCAATAGAAAATTTAACACAAAGCCACCACACACCCACCCCCTCCCACACTTGCCCATTCACCCACGCCAAAGGTTCAACAATTTTTATATTATTTTAAATCTTATATATAAAATTATTTTGTATTTTTCACGAAAAGCCAAGCTCCCATAAAGTATAAAGTATAATTTCTTGTAACTTTGAGGGCCTAAGGGCTAAAGCAGCACAACATACCATGGGTAGGAATTTTAAAAAACAAATACCTACACCTCAATAGATGCCTTTTTTTTGTGAAGAACTAACTTGGCAGTAGGCCTTGCAAAAAAAATTTGGTTTGTTGGGTAGAAGGTTGGGTCAGCTGAAGTAACTATAATTGGGGGGCTAGGTGAAAGGTTGGGTTATCTGAAGGAACTACAATGGTTAGCCTTGTTGTTGGGAGGAATACTATTTTTCTTTATTTTGTATTGCTAGGATTTTTAGGTTGTTGGAAGATCTTCTTTTTGCTAGTTGTGGGTGTTGGATAGTTGGCTTTGTAGGCAGCAAATCCACCTCCTAGAAGAAGAATAAGAAGTGACAAGAGGATTTACCTAGTTTTGGTAATTTTGACAAGTTTTGGTAAATCGTACAAGTAGGACATAAACTGTACAAACTGAAGGCTAACCATACAATGTGCAATGAAATGCAAGGGAAATGCAATTTGAGTTGTAATTACACATGAATTTGATAAATTATGTGTTTAGACTTAGTAAAAGGTATTATTATGCATTCTGTTATGCATGGGAAGTTATGAATAAATAATTTCTTTAGGAACCAATTTGGAATAGCCTAGAAAACATTATATAAGGTCCCCTTTTCAATTTTGATAGTCTGGTTAGATTTTGGTTAATGCTTGTGAGTTTTGGCTATGTTCTAGTCTGAATAGTATGAAGTATTACTACATATCTATGATTGTTGATTACCTTCTAGTGATTGTAATGAATTATTGACAAGTAATGAAGAAGAATATTAAATCATAGTTTACTCTCATGTAATGTACGATCCTAAAATGATGGCATAATATTTTGTATTTTATCTTTGTTACATATACTTCTTTTTGGTTGTTGTTGATACTTAATGTATTGTTATGGAAAAATTATATTAGACCAACACTATTGTGGATCTTATGAATGATATATGATGAGAATGATATCAATAAGGATGTCTTGAACACTTTTGTATGATTTCTAGATATTACCATTGGCGAGAACTCTCTCAAATCCTAATGATAGAACTTGCATGTTGGTAGAAATGGATTAATTACCAATTGAGACCTTTAAAAAACTTACCTAAGAGAGATTGGTACATAAGAGTATCCATTTGAAGAACACAATCTTATACTGAGAGGGGGGGGTGAACAGTATAAGACCTCTTTTTACTTTTTCCTTTATACTTCAAAATAGTAAAGCAATATACCCAAAGCAATATCAAAGCAATGCACAATATCATCCACAAAGTGACACCAATTTTAATGTGGTTCATCCAAAATGGCTGGGCTACATCCACAAAACTTTTCTCTAAAAGCTATCTCAAAGTTCTTTGGGAATCCTTCCCAATTACAATGTTTATGAGCCTCGGCCCAAAGGAGATACTTTCCCCCAATCAAAATTTATGAGCCTCTACTCAAAGGAGATACCTTCCCCCAATCATAATTTATGAGCCTCTGCTCAAAGGAGATACCTTCCCCTCTACTCTGGAAATGATCCCTTAGAAGATCAACTGCCTCTACCTCTTGCCAGCACATGGAACTCCTTTCCACCGAAGACCTCCCATTCTCAATGCTTAGCCTAAGAGACCTCTGCCTTCTATGATCACATCCACAACAGCTCAGCAACCTATACCAAACACAGTCAGTCGGTCTAGTACAAGTCTTCCTCTGTCTGTCAGATCTATCCAACTCTTGAACAAATCAATCCTCTCGCATATAAGCCTTCTCAAATACTTGCCAACTCTATCCTCAAGTTCTTCTCATAGAACCAATGCACCTCTGTCCTCAAGTTCTCTCGATAGAACTATCAAACTCAACTCACAAGTCCTCTACTAGGACCTGTCCAAATCTGCTCACAAGTCCCCACCGAAACCTCGTCCAAAACTCGCTCACAAGTCCCCATCGAAACCTGTCCAAAATCGCTCACAAGTTCCCACCGGAACCTGTCCAAAAACTGCTCACAAGTCCCCACTAGAACCTGTCCAAAAACTCAACAAGCTCACCAAGAAAAACTTTCTTAGTAGGAAATCACAAAGTGAATTGTTAGAGACCCAATGTGATTTTTCAAACTCATAGAAGCATAAAGAGAATTGTTAGAGACTCAATATGTTCTATACTCAAATCCCAATCTCAAAACTCAACTCAAATCAACTCAGCTCAATCTCAATCTCAAATCTGAAAACTCAACTCAATATCTAAAATGGATAGGATAGAATGTTTTCTTTCAAGAACATGAAACCCCAACAATTGCCAACTATGCAAAGAATCACATAACAATGATGCTCATATTCTTTTCATCATCAATCAAGGTTTCAACAACAATGCTCATCAAACAAGGTTTAGTCAACCAACACCATTCAACTCAACATCAACCTTGAAGCATTCAACCAATCATCACAAGAAAAGGAAACAAGTAGAAATCATTTTCCCTCCAAAGATATTTGAACAAAATAGCCACCAACACAATATCACCAAATGCAAAAAATAACTTGCTCAAATCAACTCAATGGAGTAAACCCAATATCATGAATCAAGTAAAGCAATAACTTGATCAAACAACCTCTACGAAAGCAACTCAACCATCAAACTCAAAACAGCCAACCAAGGGTTCTACCAACTCAATGCAAGTAGCTAGAATCACAAATATAAACCCTAGTGCACAAAGCTTCCACTATCTCAAACAAGAAATTATGCATTCACCAAAAAATCTCCTTAAGTATAACAATGCATAAGTAGTCTTCAACAAACCAGAAAATAGGATTTACACCCAACCAAAGGAAACCTAGTTGAAAACCTTTTCACTCCAACTTATTTCAGAAAAACATACACCAATCATATTCATAAGAAAAATGTGCCCATACCTTTTTGGAGTAGAAGAAAATTGATCCTTAAAGATGTCACCACACACAACCCTCAAACTTCCAACCAAGTTAGGGTTAGAACCAGGATAAATGAGCATATATAAAAACTTTCCTTAATACACCTTTTAGCTTCTCTTCTTTAAAAACAACCACCAAAGAAGCCAAAAACACAACAACCAAAACTTACACCTTATATCTCCATTTTTAAATTTAGCATAGCAAAAGACTAATCTCAAATATACAACCAAAGAAATATCCCCTTATTTCTCCTATGTCTTTTAAACAATGCTAAACAATGCCAAAAATCATATCAAGAAAATAATCACACCTTATATTGGCTGTCCTTGAAGAATCCAAAATTCGCGGCACAAAACATGTTTTAATAAAAACGTGACTAATCCATGCACAAATCCCTCTGCGGGGATCGAAACGTAGACCTCCGCCTATGCAAGGCCCAAACGCAGCCTTCGTTGCCACTAGCCCACAAGGGGCTTACGAAGTCCAAGACAGAATTCCTTCCACATAAACGGTCAAGCTTTCGGAAAGCTTTTCAAACCACGAGCTCTCTTCGTTCGCAGCATAAACAAAATATTCGATCGCAGCCTAACCAATTAATTGCCTTCGATTTTCCAAGAGGCTTTAACCTTAGGAACCTTCTCATATTTATAGTCTATACGTGGACTTTAGAACACGTTGGCTGCAAAGAAAAGTAATTTTGAATTTAATCGAAATTTGCTTTCTAAAGGGTTTAAAAACCCTTAAAGTATTTTTAATAAATTAAAAATATTTTCTCCCTTAATTAATTAAATAATTAATTAATTAAAACCTTGAAGGGTTTTAAATAATAATTAAATAAATAATAAAGAGAACCTCCATTGGTTTTAATAAAAACCATTGCCAATGGAATCTCTCCGGATTCTCTTAAAAATATTCTCTTGGAATCTTCCACCTTTGAAGCTAACACATCCTCTTAACATTAATGTCATTTCCTTTTGACATCAATGACAACTCATAGACAAGAAGCTAGGATCTCAAACCCAAAATTGCCAACAATCTCCCCCTTTGTCATTGATGGCAAACCATCCTTCTCAACAACACAAAACTCAACATAAACAGCTCCCCCTGTCTTGAGGCTCTCCCCCTTACTCATATCTCTCCCCCTTTGTCATCAATGGCAAAGGGTCACCTTTGGGGCTTGGGACTAAGAATGAGCCTCTTAGCTTAGTCCCTCACCCACCTCCTATTGAGGTTTTTAATTCTGGGGTGGGAGTAAAACTCCCAATAGGCACTGATCATCATCAGTGTCTATAGCTGCCTTACCATGTCTTCTCTTGTTCTCCTTGTCCATATTCTTGTTCCTGTTCCTGTCACTGTTCCTGTTCTTGTTATCATTCTTGTTCTTATCCATGCCTTGATCCTTGGACCTATTCATACCACTGTTCCTATTCATATACCTTGGAAGTTCAACTCTACACTGTCTAGCTATGTGACCTTCATTGTTGCACTTATAACAAGTAACAATGTTATTTCTTTTAGGCATACCTGTTCTTTGAATCCACCTATTCTGACTAACCTTGTTCTTGTTATTAGCCTTGCAGAAAATTGCCTTATGCCCAAACTGTTTACAAGAGTAGCAATACCCTTAAAAGAAATTACCACCTCTGAAACTGTCATTTACCTTCCTTACTTGAGTCATGCAATGTGAAGCCATGTGACCAAACCTGTGACAAGCAAAACATCTACCATTAAACTTTCCTGTAAATGACCTTCTAGGTCCTGTAAACTTTCTCCCCTTTTTTTGTTTCCTATTTTCTGTTTCTATGCATCTACCACTCAAGGACTCTTTCTCTGAAATACTCTCCTCATCAGAACTCTCTTATTTTTGGAATCTCTTACTAAATTCCCCAACCTGTTCCTTGTGTTTCTTACCAAAACCAATACATGTTTTATCTGTTGTCTTTCTTCAACCTTTGATGAGTGACTTAACCTTTTTGGAGCTATCTTGAAACCTGTAAAGCTTATCCTTGTACTCTTTAGTTTCCTCTTTCAAAGAAGCCATTTTTTGTTCTAACTCACTATACTCAAGAACCTTAGACTCTAACTCATCCTTGAGTTCTTGTGTCTTAGCTATAGAGAAGTCAAGACTTTCTATAAGATCATCTCTCTCCATACAACATTCATCTAACTTATCCTTGAGTCTAGCATTATTCTTTCTTTCCTTTTTCAAAACACTAAGAGCACTAATAAGTTCACTTTCAAGATCCTTTATTTGATTTCCTTTTGAATCATCAAAGCCTTTTTCAGATTTCTTATCACTAGAGGTGCTACCCTTTTCAAAAACCATACATGCATCTTCCTTATAGTTTTCTGAAGCATCCTCATACATACTAGAAACCAAATCATTATTTGTGCAATCATCCTCAAGGTGACCAAAATTTCCACATCTAAGACATTTCATGATAATGAATCTATGTTTCGGTTCTTCCTCTTTTTCTGATATGAACAACATCTCATTTTCATTATCACTTGAAGAACTTTCACTATCACTACTAGAAAACTTACTTGCTTTGTCTAGGTAGAAACTCTTCTTGTGCTTGTGAGAATACTTCTTTCCTTGATTGTTGTGCTCATCTTTGTTTTTCCTGTGATGCTTGTGCTTTTCAGAATCCTTGCTCTTAGAATCCTGTTTATCTTTATCACTTTCATTCTTGGGAACAGTAAAGTCAGTAGCATAATTACCAAACTTTCCACAATTGAAACATCTTATATTTTTCATACTTTTGTGTTCTAGAGAACTTGCCTTTCTTGTTGTAATATGCCTCTTCATCACTAGAAGGCTCATCACTATCTTGAAGTTGTTTACCCTTGGATTCCTTGGTAGCCTTGAAAGCTGCCTCTTTCTTGAAATCAACCTTCACTTGAGTTCTCAACTCAAATGCTGCAAGTATACTATGGAGCTCATCCTTTTTCAACTTATCCAAATATTTAGCTTCCTCAATAGCAAAAATCTTTTCACTAAATCTATTAGGAAGAGATCTTAAAATCTTATCACAAACATCATTTTCAGCAAGCTCAAGACCTAAGTCTTTCATGGAGTTAACAACCTTGTCCATACAAAGCATGTAGTCACTAATATTTTCATCATAATTCATCTTGAGTTGTTCAAACATACCTTTGAAGTGTCTCAACATGGCCTTTCTAACATTTGTATCACCTATGTGAACCAACTTCAACTAATTCCACATTTCACTAGTTGTCTTGCAGTGAATCACTTTGGTGAGATCTGCTTTCTGTAAGCCTTTCAAGATTGCATTCATTGCTTTTGAATTGTTGTGATGGAGGAGCATTTATTCTTTCGTATTAGGACCATGTTCAGGAATAGTGTACTCATCTTCAATCACTTACCATACCTCATTACCAAGTGCCATTAGATGAACCTTCATCCTTGCACTCCAAAGACCAAAATCTGACCCATCAAGAATAGGTGCTACATTGCCACTTGAATAATCCATTGTGTTCTTTACTAGCTTTTCCTTCAAGCTGTTAAACTTTTCGAAGGCACCTGCTCTAATACCAATTGAAGAACATAAGCTTATACTGAGAGGGGGGGTGAACGGTATAGGACCTCTTTTTACTTTTTCCTTTATACTTCAAAACAGTAAAGCAATATACCCAAAGCAATATCAAAGCAATGCACAATATCATCCACAAAGTGACACCAATTTTAACGTGGTTCACCCGGAATGGTCAGGCTATGTCCACAAAACTTTTCTCTAAAATTTATCTCAAAGTTCTTTGGGAATCCTTCCCAATTACAATGTTTATGAGCCTCGGCCCAAAGGAGATACCTTCCCCCAATAAAAATTTATGAGCCTCTACTCAAAGGAGATACCTTCCCCTTTGCTCTGGAAATGATCCCTCAGAAGATCAACTACCTCTACCTCTTGTCAGCACGTGGAACTCCTTTCCATCGAAGACCTCCTGTTCTCAATGCTTAGCCTAAGAGACCTCTACCTTCTATGATCACATCCATAGCAGCTCAACAACTTGTACCAAACATAGTCAGTCAGTATAGTACAAGTCTTCCTCTGTCTGTCAGATCTATCCAACTCTTGAACAAATCAATCCTCTGCATACAAGCCTTCTCAAAGACTTTCCAATCTGTCCTCGGGTTCTTCTCATAGAACCAATGCACCTCTGTCCTCAAGTTCTCTCGATAGAACTATCAAACTCAGCTCACAAGTCCTCTGCTACGACCTGTCCAAATATTCTCACAAGTCCCCACCGGAACCTATCCAAAACTCGCTCACAAGTCCCCATCGAAACTTGTCCAAAACTGCTCACAAGTTCCCACCGGAACCTGTCCAAAAACTACTCACAAGTCCCCACCGGAACCTGTCCAAAAACTCAGCAAGCTCACCAAGAAAAACTTTCTTAGTAGGAAATCACAAAGTGAATTGTTAGAGACCTAATGTGATTTTTCAAACTCATAGAAGCATAAAGAGAATTGTTAGAGACTCAATATGTTCTATACTCAAATCCCAATCTCAAAACTCAACTCAAATCAACTCAGCTCAATCTCAATCTCAAATCTGAAAACTCAACTCAATATCTGAAATGGATAGGATAGAATGTTTTCTTTCAAGAACATGAAACCCCAACAATTGCCAACTATGCAAAGAATCACATAAAAATGATACTTATATTATTTTCATAATCAATTAGGGTTTCAACAACAATGCTCATCAAACAAGGTTTAGTCAACCAACACCATTCAACTCAACATCAACCTTGAAGCATTCAACCAATCATCACAAGAAAAGGAAACAAGTAGAAATCCTTTTCCCTCCAAAGATATTTGAACAAAACAACCACCAACACAATATCACCAAATGCAAAGAATAACTTGCTCAAATCAACTCAATGGAGTAAGCCCAATATCATGAATCAAGTAAAACAATAACTTGATCAAACAACCTCTACGAAAGCAACTCAACCATCAAACTCAAAACAACCAACCAAGGGTTCTACCAACTCAATGCAAGTAGCTAGAATCACAAATATAAACCCTAATGTACAAATCTTCCACTATCTCAAACCAAAAATTATGCATTCACCAAAAACTCTCCTTAAGGATAACAATGCATAAGTAGTCTTCAACAAACCAGAAAATAGGATTTACACCCAACCAAAGGAAACCTAGTTGAAAACCTTTTCACTCCAACCTTATTTCAGAAAAACTTACACCAATCATACTCATAAGAAAAATGTGCCCATACCTTTTTGAAGTAGAAGAAAATTGATCCTTAAAGCTGTCACCACACACAACCCTCAAACTTCCAACCAAGTTAGGGTTAGAACTAGGATAAATGAGCATATATAAAAACTTTCCTTAATACACCTTTTAGCTTCTCTTCTTTAAAAACAACCACCAAAGAAGCCAAAAACACAACAACCAAAACTTACACCTTATATCTCCATTTTTAAATTTAGCATAGCAAAAGACTAATCTCAAAAATACAACCAAAGAAATATCCCCTTATTTCTCCTATGTCTTTTAAACAATGCTAAACAATGCCAAAAATCATATCAAGAAAATAATCACACCTTATATTGGTTGTCCTTGAAGAATCCGAAATTCGTGGCACAAAACATGTTTTAATAAAAACATGACTAATCCATGCACAGCTCCCTTTGTGGGGATCGAAACGCATACCTCCTCCTGCACAAGGCCCAAATGCAGCCTTCGCTGCCACTAGCCCACAAGGGGCTTACAAAGTCCAAGATGGACTTCCTTCCACATAAACGGTCAAGCTTTCGAAAGCTTTTCAAACCACGAGCTCTCCTCTTTCGCAGCGTAAACAGAACATTCGATCGCAGCCTAACCAATTAATTGCCTTCGATTTTCCAAGAGGGTTTAACCTTAGGAACCTTCTCATATTTATAGTCCATATGTGGACTTTAGAACACGTCGACTGCAAAGAAAAGTAATTTCGAATTTAATCAAAATTTGCTTTCTAAAGGGTTTGAAAACCCTTAAAGTATTTTTAATAAATTAAAAATAATTTCTCCCTTAATTAATTAAATAATTAATTAATTAAAACCTTGAAGGGTTTTAAATAATAATTAAATAAATAATAAAGAGAACCTCCATTGGTTTTAATAAAAACCATTGCCAATGGAATCTCTCCGGATTCTCTTAAAAATATTCTTTTGGAATCTTCCACCTTTGAAGCCAATACATCCTCTTAACATTAATGTCATTTCCTTTTGACATCAATGACAACTCATAGACAAGAAGCTAGGATCTCAAACCCAAAATTGCCAACACCATTTTGACATATTTTTGCACTTCTGTTTCATAAAAATTGTTCACCATGCGTGCTATAAATCATACAAAATAAACTTACCCGATTTGGCAGTTTAGGCGATTGATCAAAACTTACCCGATTTGGCAGTTTAGGCGATTGATCAAAACTTACCCGATTTGGCAGTTTAGGCGATTGATCAAAACTTACCCGATTTGGCAGTTTAGGCGATTGATTAAAACTTACCTGATTTGGCAGTATTGGAAAATCTAACATTTTAGTTACAAAACTATGTATGACAACTTGAAAAATTGAATCTAAATGATTGAATAAATGTGAAATCATACCATACCTATCATTTTATCATTTGGTATCGTATAGTGGTACGATTTGGGATTCGTACAAGCTAATCTATTGTCACGAATTAATAATTGTGAAGATTGTACAATTATATGATTTGGTTCCTCGATTGAGCATAGTTAATTGATCATTATAAGCCTTTGAAACCATCTTACCATCAAGAATACTACACCCCTATCCTAAATTTGGCATTGTTGCCTTATCAAACTTGGATTTTTGTTAAAACGAGTCAAATTGATAAGTAAGAATACTATAAAAACTGGAGGTGAATGACAAACACAAATGTGTAAAGGTGTAGGAGATGGGAAGTATGAGAGAAAATTATAGTAATAAGGAGCATGATATTTTCTCAAAGATATAATGTGAGTAACTCAAATCATAGTACACATGAACAAGAAATAGAACAAGTTTGGGCATCTAAAGAAGGAGATTTTGAGGCACTACTAATAAATATAGAGGAGGTACCAAAACCACCCAACGTAGAGGGACGAGTTGATAGAGAAATAATGCATGATGAAAGATATTGGATGGTTGCACTTGATAAAGTGATGGACGGGTTACAAGGGAGTGGAGAGGATGATATTCATGCACCAGAGCAATAGGGTGCAAGGTCTCAGGAAGAAAGACCAGGACCATCTTCCTCACATCAGTGAAGGAAGTCACAGAGTAAAGATGCAAGTGAGTTTTTTCAACGATTGGTGGGAGAGTACAAGATACCTTGGATAGAGACTTCTGACGATGAGTGTAGTAAAAAACCCCCAAGAAGGAATTAGATAGATATTCCACAATATGCCTCAATTGAGGAGGATGATTCTCCAAAGATGGCTAATAGGGTAGCTAAGTGTGACCACCAAAATGGCCTCACACCTATGCTTCCTACTGTGTGATATAAACAAGAGATACAAAAGAAATGCATACAAAATTGACAACAAAATGAGAAAGAATAAGAACACTTTATTCCATTAAATGAGCCAATCCCGATTACAAATACGTCCCTCTTAGGGATACCAATTTGATACTCTTATTACAGTAGGAAAGCATGTGAAATCCCTCTCAAGGGAAAATGTGAGTTTCAAGCCATTTGGGGTGACACGAACTGCTCTAGGGTGGAGTTGACCCTCTTCTTCGCGTTGAGGAAGGAATTAGATGGTTGAATCTCCTTTGAATCTGTTTCCTATGATCAAGAAACAACACAAGAACATTAAAAAAATAGGCAACCTCTCGTGATGAGGCCCTTTAAAGGATTTATACATGCAAATGCCATAATACTAATGAAATCAAGAAAGTAGATAAACTATGCTAAACATATGCAATTCTCATAAATATTGATGGAAACATGTAAACAATAAGTACATCTATCAATCTAAAGGATCAGTTGCATGAAATAAAGCATTAGAACATGAAAAGAAACTAATTATGTCCTACTTGCTAAAATGAAGTAAACCTAATGAAATATTTAATACGGTCAGTCAGGGTCTCTAAACTACCAAATAAACCATTAGAATGATTAATCTAAACTAGCTAAGCACACTGTAAAAAGAACAGTAAGGGGATCTTATACCTATTGCAAACCATAGCTCGGATGAGCGGTCTGCACTGTAAACCATGGTTGTAAGCCATGACGAGCAACCAAATGGTTTTGCCCTCCAATTCTAGGGCTATGGTCTTGATCCTCCTTGTCAAATTGATGATCAAGGGTCGCCTCAGTGTCCTCTGACAGGTTTGGTGGTTGAATTGCTCGATAGGGCCTCCGTTTGCTCGAATTCGCATTTCTTGGCATTCTAGCTCCTTAGGGCATCCATGGCATAATTTGTCATGATGCTTGGGTTGGCAAAGTGATAGCAACAAATCTCTCTCTTAGTGCACTCAAGTGAGTCCACAATTCGATAGGGCTTCGCTGCTCTAATCTCCAACTCTCTCTCTTCTATTTGCCCTAATTCGAAGGGGTACTTATAGGACTACCCAAGGGCTAGGGGTGGCTTCATGGAGAAGCCAAGATCAAGAAGGGGTGGTTAGGATAGTTGGATTGGAAGCTTCCATCCTTTAACCACCTTCTTCTAGAACAAATGGCCATTCAAACTGATTTGGCTCGGATGAAGGCCAACTGAACTTCAGTTTAGACCGTAGGTGACAGTTGTGGTTCAGACTGTAGACCATAGGTCTCAGCCATGGTTCAGACTGTAGACCATAGGTCTCACTATGGTTCAGACTGATTAGGCCAAGGAGCCCAAATTGAGTGGTTAGAACCATTGCTCTATCTTGGAGTCTATCCAAGATCTTCCATATGGTCTTGTAGCATGTCCATATGAGTAGTCACCTTCGACATGATGCATTTTAGGTGTCTACAGATGCCCCTTTTGAGATGCGTTGTGAGATCGAACAACGCTGAGCAAAAATAGACCTCCTAAAATGATGTCGAAGGTTCTATGATGATCATTAGTCGGATCAACATTAGATGCCCCAGGTCTAGCAAAAGGATGCACATCCTAGAATCATTGCTTCCAACTGGGTGAAAGGCTTAAATTTGAAAGAGCTTGTGCCCTCCTCATTAGACATTCGAGTAGCTTTGGTGCTACAATAGGAGTTAGGCCTATATAACCGAAAGGATGAGAGCTACAAACTAATTATCATATTTGCTATTTACCCCAAGCAAAGGGGTAAGCTTATGATAGTTGTTGACAATGATTCGTAAGATGAACACAATTTTGACAAGATCAAGGGATCTACGATCTCAGGGATCTTCTGTTGACTTTGATTATGATTATGATATTATGACTACCCCCTCAAGCGATGAGTCGATGAGGGTAATGACAATGTATGAAGCGACGAGGTCGCTTGACCATAATGAATGATCTGCACAAACTTAGAATTGAGCATTTAATGACTTGGCTAAGCCTAGTTCAGCGTATGATTCCAACTGTTAATAGTAATTGCACATTTCTATCCCATGGAGCAATCGGGCTGCAATAGCCTTCTTAGGGAATCAAAATGATACAATGCCAATTAGATTTATGTTGAATCAATTTTATCGATGATTTGCTAAAAAAAGGTGTCATAAGAGAAATGACATGAAACACCTCATTCTCGTGGAGCAGTCCAACCTTGAAGGCCTTCTTCGAGATTGAAAAGAAGCATATCAAATCAATGATGACAATTTTACCCCAAATGTCCTTATGGTTATTTACTCATCTCGCCAGATTGCATGGAGCATCAGTCACTGCAACCACCGAGTGTATAGGGTAAATGACTGAATACGAGGTGCATTTGGTTTTTGATTATTTGATTTTGTTAATTTTGAAATTTTTAATTGATCCTGGTGCTTGAACATCACCAAATTTGCAAAATTGATTGCTCTTATTGAGATTTTGATCCATTAGGAGTCATTGATTTATCATTTAAGATCTTCCCACGATGGGATTTTAGTGCATTTAATGCTAGTTACAAACCATGGGTACAGTCTACGATTGAAACTTTCAAAATTTGGGAACCATAGATCAGACCTACAGGCAGAAAACCCTAATTTTGGGACCGCGGGTGTCAACTGCGGTCCACCAAAATTAGGAAAAGCCTATAAATAGCTTTCCCATTTGAAAATTTCATTATCATTCTTGAAAGCAACTATAACTTGGAGAACTCTGAGAGGTGAAAAACATTCCCTGATTCAGAATGCTTTTAAACCTCGACCTCATATCGCACTCACACCCCGATGGCGGACCCTGGACAACCCTCCACTAGCAGAGGCCTCGGTGCAGGCAAGGTAACTCAAAACCGAGTCCTCGCACTCATTACCAATTTAAAAATGAACCTCATTAATTAATGGGTAAATCAATTTTCACTAAACTATTGGCAATGAACCTCACCTTAGACTAGGCTAGTTTAGGATTTAATTTTTTTGCTAGCTAGGCTAGGAAGTGACCCAGAATGGGTCTCGCTCCTAGACCGCAGCTGGTAGCTATGGTTCCCAATTGTCATATTGGGGACCGCAACTATCAGCTGCGGTTGGAATTCAAATTCCAATGATCAATTTTTGACCACATGCGGACCGTAGGGTTGACCCGCGGTTCCACGACTTTAGAAAAATTTATCAATTTTTTTATTTTTCTAAGGTTTTATGACAATTAATGTCATTTATTGCACTTTTGAGATGCCTTTTTGATTTTTTTTATTTTTATTGATCACTTTTGACATGTTTTTGTCATTTTTAGCAATTTTTAGATTTGTTTGACATTTTTAAGGTCATTTTTTAGTTATTTTTAGTTGTTTTTAGTTAGCTTTTTCCTTATATACTTGTTTCTTTTTAGAAATTGACTTCTAGAGCTAGAGAGCCAAAACTCCTAAACACTCTCCATCGATAGCTTACTACCCTAGAGTGGTAGTGGTTTGGTGTCATTGGCTTTGGCTATGTTTTGGATCTACCCACTATCAGGGTAGATCAGGCCTACATGACTGCGTTGGCCCGACGTTGGAATGCATGGACCAACACATTTCACCTATCGATAGGTGAGATGACTATTACTTTAGAGGATGTCTATAGGATCTTTAGGATCCCTATTGATGGTGAGGCCATCACCTCCTCCTCCTTTCGGAGAAAGGAGCATGTATTTGATTCTATCTTTGGTGATCGAAGCTAGGAGGCCTAGCGTAAGATCGACCATGGAGGCATCCATATCGGGTACTGGTAGGGGAAGGGCATCTTCTCAATCAGAGGTATTCATGCACTTGGTCATGCAGATTGTCCTTCTAGACTCCTCGGGTATGAGGATCCCCTAGAACCTTCTGGCTAGTGTTAGGAGGGTTACATAGAGCTCTAGAGATCATCCACTGCTCTTAGCCTGGGGAGCACTCTATTATGCTAGTTATATCGTGAGCTCTACCAGATCACCAGTAGGAGCTGGGTTGGGATCAGCTGTAGTCTTCTTCTCTAGATCTAGGGTTGGTAGCACATCAAGATCGAGCATCCTATGGAGCTACCCCTTCCTATCACTTCTATTGATGATACCCATCAGTGCTATGTTACATGTTGGCCTTATGAGGAGGAGGGTTTCTAGAGTAGGTCCCATGTTAGGGATGTAGAGCACTATATTGGCAGATTTGTAGTGCTTTGATTGGATGACATTGAGTGGCATCCATATATGGATTGCCCTGCATGGGATGAGGCTGAATAGCGACTATGTTAGGCTCATCAAGATAGGTGGCTACTTGGCTATAAGGATGAGATCAGGGAGTATCAATTTTATTCTCATGTCTTGTGGTAGTTTGGGTTAGTCTAGGACATCCTAGAGCTACCCATGATCTACAGGTGGTTGGTATTGGAGAGGGATTTACCTTGGGTACAATCGACACCACTTGGGGATGCGGTTGATGACTTTTAGGAGATAGGGATTGCTAGGGCTGGGACCACTCCTACCTATGACACTTGGTGGTCCCTCCTATAGTGGTAGGGATCTGGGCCCCTCAGTCGGGTAGATGATGGGGTAGAGGTTGATCCATAGGGGCGTAATGTGCACCAGTAGATAGAGGGTGGATGGGGCGTAGAGGCCACCATAGAGGAGGCTCCATAGGTAGAGGTAGAGGAGGATGGATCAGAGGAGGGTGAGGCACCTCCTGATAGTGAGGTGGGGTAGCTACTAGCTTAGATTGCTGATCTACAGAGTCAGGTTGGGAGGCTGCAGACCCAACAGTTGTAGTGGGATACTTCTATCACCACTCTAGAGGTGAAGCTAGCTGACAGGGAGAGGCAGCTATAGCAGGCCCAGGAGGAGATCACATCTATGATAGTGCATGCTACAATGGTAGAGGGGCAGGTCCAGGAGCTCACTAGTGCACTTGATTTGGTAGAGGCATGATAGGGCACAACTATAGCGAAGAGGGATTTGGCCCTAGCTCATAGGGGAGATCCTTCATCTTCCCATACTATCATGGCACCACCCGTAGCACCATCATCCACACTGCTAGGAGGTCATGACCCCATGATAGAGATTAGGTGGCTTACTTCCCTCGTAGAGATGGGGAATGATCTATGTGATGCGAGGGTAGCTCACATCTCCCAACTGGAGGGGTATATCAGATTGATATGTGGGTAGGTTCTCAAGGATCCTCATGCTTTAGGGTCCTAGTAGACCAGATCTAGGACTACAAGGCAGTCATCTATGAGCTCGAGCCATAGGACTCACAGGACTGAGAGGACACATAGGTCCTCTAGCACTCATGGAGCTAGCTCACATAGGAGCCATAGGGATGGTGGGGGTGATGGCGGTGACTCTCAGGCTAGGGGTGTAGGCCCTCCATAGTACATATCTATTGAGATATTTATTGTACTAGTTTTGAGTGTAAGGTCGAGGACCTACACAGTTGTAGCCTGCGGGAATTTTTTATGTACCCCCATGTACTCTTTTGACATATATATATATATATGAGATTGATCATTTTGGCTCATTATGTGTACTTGTATATTTTTAATTTTATGTTTATGTTATGCACATGGATGCAGATGTTTATATTGATGCTATGCTTATGTAATGTGATGTATGGATGACATGCACTAGATAGCTATTTAATTTTATGATGATGATGGTATGCAGTGATCTAGATGCTTAGATATGCTTTTTATGATGGATGCATATGGATGCGATGTTTTACTTTTAAATGCATATTTAATTTTACTTTATTGTATGCATTTAATTTATGATGATATCATGATATGTTGATGCAATGTATGTAATGCATTATTTACATGATGGTAATCTAATGTAAATGAACTTGTATGCTTTAATCACTTAAAACATAAGGAATGAATGTGATATATAAGTTTAACAATCTAATGGACGACACCACAGAATGTGTAAAAATCATGAATGTAATTGAAAATCCTCATTACAAGAATTTAATCAATTAATCACCCATATATGAAATGCAATGGTATGAAGCGGTATGATGCGAATGATATAATGTGTCATTCTATTTTCTTTTGCAAGTTTGAAAAATATGCACAATATAGTTAGTGGTCATCTAGATATCATTTCTGATATCCATCCGGTATCTATCCTATATCTTGATTGTGCTTTATGTAATGATGTATCATGGATTCGATACTTTGTAGTTTGATGATTTGAATGACTTTATTCTATATGGTTTGTGATATTTGGTATTTTGTTGCTATTAGAGAAACTTTTGAGGTTTTCCATGAGACTCAAACACCCTAGTAGACTTCTCAAACATCACATACTAATTGTACAAGGCTTTTGTTGGACAAGGCTTTCATCATGAATGACCCAACTGTTCATTACCCCTGTGTGTGCATGTGAGTATTTTTAGATAGACCATAGGCATACCCCAGATGTCAGTCGGGACTCTTTCAACCCATATGTGAGATCGGGTTCCTCCTATGTTCGTATCATCCTTGTTTCAGACTTGATTGGACTATACTTCTAGACAACCCCAGGCACCTAGAGCTAGCTCATCTCGCAAATTGATCAGGACTACCCCTCCAAAAATAGTTGGGACTCTTTCAACCCATTGCTACATTTGGGGATCACCCAATAAAACTACTACTCTGGAAGTAGGTGGGACTCTTTCAACCCATTGCTGCACTCGGGGTTCATTCTATGGCTTTGAATGGTGAACAATCTAGGGATTCAAGTTCTCACCCCATTTTAATTTTTGCTCATATGTAGTGATAAAAATCACTATTTTTCACGTTTTACTCTGAGTGATAAAAATCACTGTTTATTCCCATTTTTCTTGAGCAAGGGATTTGTATAGTGCTTTTGATTCACTATATCATTTTAGATTTGAACTTTGAACTTTGGGTTTGAAATTTAAATTGTGTATCTATGTACGAGTAGGGGAAATTCTTGTCCTTTTGCCAAGGTTCACCACTCTAGACCAAACTATTTGCAAGATAAGCAGGTAATAAAACCCATCTCTCTAAATACCCAGGACCACTTTCACAGCTTTCATCCTCCCTTATCTTAGCAAGATTTTAAATGTGTCAATTAGTGATGGGATCTTGATATGCCAAGCACTATCACAACTAATGACCTCATCTACAAAAGCAAAAGCAACTTTCTACGATGTCTGAGAAACCCACTAGGTATGGCTGAGTGACTAGAAAACTTTGGTATACACACATATCTCATAGCAATAGGTGTTGTGTATGAATGCAATGGATTATGATAAATGCAAAGGTGCATGATTAAAACACAAACATGGCATCATTTGTAAGACTAACAAACACAATCCATCCTACTATGGAATGCAATGGATGATGAATGCCTATTTGCAATGCAATGAAATGAATGCATGTGTAAAATGAAAATGCATAATGCAAATGCACATGTTTTTTTGGATTTTATTGATTTTATAATTTTTATTGATTTTGAGCCTTTATATTTGACCAAATGATGAGTACATGCCTTTGGAGCTTTATGCATGACCAAAAAAGGAAATATGAGATTTTGATTGACCAAACTACTCACAAGAGAGCTTGGAGCCTTTTAGGATGATCGAGCGGTTTTAAGAAAACCCTTGGAGCCTTTTGGGATGATCGAGGGTTATAAGAAAACCCTCGGGGCCTTTGATGATGACCAAGGGTTTTAGGAACCTTGGGTTTTGAATTGTGGGGTTTGGGATGATCGAGTGGTTATAAGAAAACCCTCGGGGCCTTTTACTAACATGACCAAGTGGTTTGAGGAACCCTTGGAGCCTTTTGGGGTTGACCGAGTAGTTTTAAGAAAACTCTTAGAGCCTTTTTCTATGCTCTCAAGCATAAAACACCTTAATATGGATGATGTTGAGAGGTTCAAGCTCTTCAACACCTCCTAGCGATGTTAGGTGATAGGTACCTGGACCAATATTTTTAGATATGATATAGGGTCCTAGCCAATTAGCCATGAATTTGTCTCGCATATCTAGCGGTAAATTAGAGTTCTGTTGGTTCTCTTTCAAGACAAGATCCCCAACTTCAAAGTCTCTCTGGTGGACTTTGATATTATAAGCTCATTTTAGTCACTCTTGATAAATGCAGAGATGCTCAAGGGCATTCACGCGATGTTCATCAAGCAACGTCAGTTGATCTAGTCGAGCTTGTCGCATGGTGTCATCATCGATGAACTCTTTCAATGCGATGCGCAACATTGGAATTTCCAATTCCAAGGGCATAATGGCCTCAACGCCATATACTAGTGAAAATGGTGTTGCCCTAGTGGGCATCCGAATGCTAGTCCTGTAAGCCCATAATGCAAGGGGCAGCTGGATATGCCAATATTTATGGTTTTCTTGGACCATCTTTTTCAAGATAGCCACCACTATCTTGTTTGAGGCCTCAACTTGCCTGTTTGCTTGTGGATAATAAGGAGTTGCAAAACTGTGTTTGATTCTATATTTAGATGTCAAAGCTCTCATAGTTTTGTTCTTGAATGATGTTCCATTATCCAAAATTATTTTGGATGGAATCCCAAAATGACTTATGATATGCTCCAGTATAAACTCTGCTATACGAGATCCAGTTGTCATTGTTAAGGGTATTGCTTCCACCCACTTTGTGAAATACTCAGTAGCCATGATAATAAATGTATGTCGACCCGATGATGGAGGAGAGATCTTGCCTATAAGATCTAATCCCCATTGAGAAAATGGCCAAGCCGCTTGGATGGGCTGTAAGGCCTACGATGGCAAGTGCGTAAGATTAGCATGATGCTGACATTTGATGCATTTCTTGACATACACATTGCACTCCTTCTCCATAGTGGGCCAATAGTAACCCATTCAAAGGATGCACTTGATGATGGCCATGCCGCTAAAATGGCCACCACATGTACCATCATGAGCTTGTGAAATCGCCCAAGATGCCTCTTGGGGCTCTAGACAATGAAGGAGAACTCCATCGTAGCCTCGTCGGTACAAGATGTCTCCTATCAAGACATATTTAGTCACTTTCTGCTTGAATGTGCATTTTATGGCATACGACAATCCCTCTGGGATTATACCAAGTTTTAGGAAGTCTTGGATTTGTGACATCCAGCTCTGACAAGCCTCAGCTTCGATTGCCAAGATGACTTGCTCCCCCTACGTATTTACCTTTGCAAATGCAGACTAGGAAACAACCTTGTGGTGAATGGTAGTACCACTCCCCATCAGACTCTGAGAGGTTAATGACCCCTAGGGTGCCTTCTTTAGAAAGTCTTCAGCTCTGCAGAACCATTCAACTTTTGGTTCCATGCTAATCATGTTGATTGACATTTTATTATCAAAGGCTTCACGCTCTACTGTAGGATGCGAGAGCATTTTGACATGGATGGTAGTGAAATCCGTAGATGGATTCTGAGGGATTAAGGATCCCAAAGAGGCCATGGTGTCTACGAACCTATTTGATGAATGAGGGATTGCCTCGATGTCATACCATTCCAATTTAGCCAGATATGTAGCAACAAGATCCTTATAAGCTTTCAGTACGGGACATCGACACTGAAAGAGCCCCTTAACTTGGTTTACTATGAGCAAGGAGTCACCAAAGATGTTTAATATTTTAATGTTCATGGCGATGGCTGTGTGGAGGCCCAGTAGTAGGGCTTCGTACTCAACATTGTTGTTGGTGTACGAAAAGTCTAATTTAAATGACAAGGGCATTGGAGCTCCTTGCGGCATGAAAAACACTATTCCTGCACCACCTCCTTGCTCGCACTTCGAACCATCGAAGAACAGAGTCATATCAACATTATTCTCTGGTTCTTCAGGTTTGGGAGCTTCGGATATGATGAAGACTACATCATCCAGAAGCTCAATGGTCAGAGGCCTACTGTTTGACAATGGTGCCTCAGCCAGCTGATCAGCTATGACTTGTCCCTTAATGGACTTTTGGCTTATGAATTCTAGATCAAATTCTATCAGTAGCATGATCCACTTTGTAGTACACGTATTGTGATACGTCTTACTCATCATGTATTGCAAAGGATTTTGTTTGGATATAACATATGTCGTATGACTTAGCATATAGTGTCACAATTTCTTGGTAGCGAACACTACTGCTAAACATAGTTTCTCCACATATGCATACCCGAGCTCATAGCTCACCAAGGTTCGACTAATATAATATATGGCCTGTTCTTTGCCTTGCATATTCTTTTGGGCTAACATGGTTCCCAGTGCAAAGTCAGTTGTCGATATATATAGTAGAAAAGGCACATCTGGCCTTGGTGGAGCTAGCACTGGCGGCGTCACCAGGTATTGCTTTATTTCAGTGAAAGCTACTCGACAGTCCTCATCCTAGTTGAATGGGACCCCCTTATGTAGCAATCGATTCATGGGTCGACATTTATCCGATAACTGAGTGATGAATCACTTTATCGATGCTACTTTGCCCTGAAGGCTTCTTAACTCTTTAATATTGGAGGGAGGATGCATCTCTAAGATAGCCTTGACCTTCACTGGGTTGACTTCGATGCCTCATTTAGAAATGATGAATCCTAAGAGTTTACCAAAAGTTACGCCAAATACACACTTCTTAGGATTCAACCTGACATTGTGCTCTATCAGGCGATCGAAGACCTTCCTTAAGACCTCTGCATGCTCTTCTCACAGCAATGACTTGGCCAACAAGTCATCGATATAATCTTCTAGAATCTTATGCATGTAGTCATGAAAAATGTATGTCATGGCCCATTGATATGTGGCACCAGCATTTTTGAGGCCAAATGGCATAACTTTATAGCAAAATGTTCCCCATGGCATTATAAACATGGTTTTATGTTGGTCTTCGAGTTTAATCCAAATTTGATTGTAACCAAAAAAACCATCCATTAAGGAGAGCATTTCATGACCTACAGTTGCATCTACAAGAGCATCAATATTGGGCAATGAAAATGAATCTTTGGGTGTTGCCTTATTTAGGTCTCTGAAATCCATACAAATACGGATTCTTCCATCAGGTTTTCCTACGGGCACCATATTGGATACCCATTCCGGATAGTCGATGGAGATTACAAATTCTACATCCAACAACTTTTGTAGCTCATATTTCACCATTAAGGCTACTGTTGGATGCATCTTTCTAAGCTTCTGCTTGACCGACTTCTTCGTCAGATCTAGCGAAAGGTTATGCGTAACCAATTTTGGGTCTAGACCTGGCATATCTTTGTATGTCCAAGCAAAAATATTAGGTCTCTCTTTCAGTAGAGGGATGAGTGTGGCACGCTCATCGGGAGTGAGACTCTCTCCAAATTTAACCTTCCTTGGATTAGTGGGATCGTTACTGATATCCACATCGAAGGTTTCCTCTACTAACATGTGTGATCCCTCCTCAAGTTGATGAGGCGTAGGGATCAAATGGATGTCATCAATCGGGTTGATAGGTTCCATGTTGGAAGTATTTTTAGCATGATAGACATCATATGCACAGCCTGGCACAAAATGAAATGGTTGTAACATTTCTTCATTAGGGAAGAAATCTTCAGGCTCAACAAGTGAGTCAACATGATCCCAGTCGATAGCATCTACATTGAGATACAATGGTTTGGATGGATCTTCTAGATTACGGAGTGGAGTGGTCAAATCAATGGAGACCATATTGATGGAATGGAATTGATCTCTAGGACCACATAGAAAAACCTCTACATCATCGATGCAGCTCTCATACCCGAGATCTGGCTCTAATGGCATGGGCACAAATGGGTCCTCTCTATGAGAACTATGAACTATTGGATCCTCTCTATGCACTGGTTGCAATATGGGATCATTCGGCTCATGGAGCTCCATGTAGGTAGGTGGATGGGGAAACAACATGTGATAAATCACATTAAAGTTTGGTGGTATTCCCCTAAGGCGAGGGTCGAGATTGATTTCTCTTCGCATGTCCTCGATCGTATAAGGTGCATTGCGGTGACGTAGGTAAGGAGGTCCTAGATAGGCTCTCTCCATTTCATCCTCTTCATCACTATCATAATACAATCCTTCATTTACCCCTATAGGTGGGGGATGTTCTGGTAGGTGCGGTCCCATGAATCTCACTTCCTGGTCGCTATCATCCATGTCCAAAAAAATTGGATAATAAGTCCGTATGTATGATGTTGATGAGAAAATTGGCTCTGCTTCTTCCCCCAAATGATCAATGTTGGGAAGAATCTCCTCGGTAACATGTACCGACTCTATGAGTAATAGGTGATGCACATACAAAGGCCTTAGATAGCCCTCCTCAACTTCATCCTCAGATTGATCATTGTTTGAGGATTCACTGTCAACATCATAACTTGGTCCACTTATCTCGGAGGTGGACTCCTCTCCATCATCGTTGTAGAGATCTCCTGACTCGAGATCACCTAAAACTATGGGGTTATGCCCCTACACACCTGTGTCATTGGTTGCATTATGGATTTGATGACCCAGGTTGCCTCTAGGGTTCTGCTCTATATCAGTCTGCTCTAGGAGCCCTTCATGATGCTCTTCAAGTGGCTCAAAAGTGACGACAGATACCATCGGGTTAGTCCTCCAGAAGCTGGAAGGATTAGGATGATATGGGTTGAAGTCCACATCATCCCCCAGACTAAGGTACAAGTGATCTAAGGATGCTATGAGCAAATCATCTTGTCCTTGTATCTGTAATCCCAACCCAAACCTATCAGTTGCTAGCTGATAATGTGGCTCAAGCGGAGTCCTACATCCTTGTTCAAATAGGCCAAGTCCGTACCCATGCCAGTGATATAACTCAAAAATATGCATGGAGTACTCCGGGTTGGATAAATAATGAACATTTACTATGAAAGGTTCATCACCATCTTCATCCATGGGCGTTCATGTTGGAAGCTGATCCAGCCCAGCGTAGATGAAGTTAGTCTGATTGGGTGGCTCTCCCAATGGCACCACCGATCCAACTAGAAAATGATGAGCATGCGGTCGGCCCATCTCTTGTGCAGTCTCTAGAATCGGTCCGAAGGTTACATTCTACACAATATACTCACCTAATCCTGTGTTGGCGAGATGTATAGTCACCCATGGTGCGGATGACCCTATTGATGATGCAAGTGAGGTAGGTTGAGGTACCTCCTCGACTATGTCTTGGGCTTCCTCCACTTCCATGGGGATGGGAGCCTCCTCGATGACTGGTTTGGGCATGCGTTTCTTCTATTTTTTTCCCATTTTCACCTTTAACTTCCTGTCATCCCGAAGCATCACTAATGCAATCGATTTCAACGAAGTAGCAGTAGTGCACTCAGATCTGTGCGATACAGATGTCGATGGTTGAGCATGTACTGTTGGTTTACCTCCTAGATTTTTAATCGATGATGTAGGCTGGACGTCCAGGTGCATTGATGGGAGTATGAAACCCCTAGGAAAATCCGCTAGGTTCACGAACTTGAAAGGTTCTTCGTCTGATGACACTACATGAACTCGTCCCTCATGTAGATATTTTACACATTGGTGTAGTATAGAGGGAATGCAATACATTTCATGAATCCAAGGCCTCTCGAGTAGGATGTTATATTGCATAGCACCCTCGATCACATGACACATCATAGAGATGGTCTTTAGGCATACCTAATAGGTAGGATGATTGTGCCAACCATCGAGCATAGGGCATCATTAAATGCTCTCAATGTGAAGGTGGTGGGCACAATATGTGACTTTGGTAGCTTTAGATGATTCAATGCCTTGGTCATTATTATATTGATCGATGAACTAGTGTCGATCAAGACCCTCTTGAATGGCATGTGATTGATGCATGTGATGATATGCAATGGTGGGTCAGTCGTATCTATGGGAACCATCTTGATTTCATGATCATAAAATTGGATCATGGGCTCCTGGAACTACTGTACATGTCCCACAAAATTAGTAAATGCTTGAGCATCTTGAGATTGTACTTCGATGGACCTTAGAATGTCCATAAGAGTCTCCCTACTTGCTATTAGTTCATATATAGACAACTTTGTAGGAGTTGTCTATAGGTTTTGGACTAACTTGCTTCGTATGGTCACCACCGGTCTCATTGGTGGGCCTAGAATATTCTGAGTTGGCTATTGATTCGATGTAGCTTGTATCCTAATGGGAGTGCAAGGTTGATTCAGTTGCTCATATCTCCCATGTCTGGTAACAACATTCACCATGCCTACGAACCCCTGGGTAGGTAGTTTGACGCGCACTTGGTTGACCTGGCCAACGTTGTTGTGTGGTGCCTCATGGTTTGGTAATAGATTTTTGTAAATCCCCATGTTTTGGTTGTTAGGCACTAGTGGATTACTTGGTACTACAAGCTCACCCTTTTCAATCATGTTTTGCACAATATGCTTGAAGGACCAACACACTTCGATGTCGTGGCCCTTCATGCGATGGAAGATGCAAAATAAGTCATCTTGATACCCCTTCGACTTGGGCTGATTCGGATCGACTAGCTTAACCTCGAGTAGTCTGATCACCTTAGCCTCACATAACTGATGGAATATTGATGTCAATGATTTCGTTAGAGGTATGAATTGGTGAGGTGGGCATTGTTATTTGTTTTTGCCCTTATAGTTATTATTGTGCTTTTTGTACTATGCAGGAGGAGGTTGGGCTTGATAATTCTACTTTTGTTGCCCTTTATCCTCTCTCTGGAGGTTTAGCACCACTTGGTTGACATGGGCCTGCTTGCCCTTCTATTTTGTGGAGCTCTTCTTAGGCCCCTCTTTCCTGTTCTTAAGCTTCAAGTTGCCTTCTTGCAACTTGATATCTTCAATTACTTTGGCTTGTGCCAAAGCTTCCTCGAATGTTGGATACTATTGTAGTTGCAACAATAATGAGATGTGCTTGGCACAACTCTTGGTAAACATTCGGGTCAATTCCATAGTAGGAATAGGGAATGGTAGCTTTACCATTAATCTCCTCCACCTCTTTTCATATTGTTCAATTGGCTCATCATCATGCTGAGCTAGCACAGCCAAATCAGAAAGGTTAGCCTATTTCTTGATGCCAAAAGAAAAGCGTTCAAGGAAAGCATCAGCTAGTTGCTCAAAACTGGTAATGTTGTGCCTCTTTTTTTGATTGAACCACTCTCAGGCTGGGCCTGAGAGGGTTGTGATGAATGTGTGCAAAAGCAAGGCATTATTTCTCATAATTTAGAAATAGGCATCCAAAAATCTTGTGACATGCTCCTACGCATCTTCGTCACCTTTAAATTTGTCTAGCCTGGGCATAACAAAATGCTCAGGGTATGCTGGAGCAGGTATCGAGGGGTCCAAAGGCTCATTATGAATCTTTCTTAATGTCATCTTTTGAAGAGTCATGCCTTGCCTCTCAATTGCTTTTACCTTCTTAGCTAAGGCCTTATAGGCCTCTGAGGATAAAAAGTCCTCCTCCCTAAGCTGATGCGAGGGTGGTCTTGGAGGTACATTCTTCCTCTATCGAGGTGGAGGACGTTGCTCTTCCTCCTCCTCAACTTGGGAGTCTTCAGGATACTCTTGATTGTTTCCTTCTCCCTCTTCTTCCTCATATTGTTTTTGCCTCTCATGTTCGAATGGTGGTGGTCATTCTCTTTGTTGGGCACTAATATGAGTGTGAGCATCTCTGCGCTCCTACTGCACATCGGCTTGTGAAAAAGCCTTTCTCTGAATGCACTCTCTATTCTCCATGTGAGTGTATAGACCAGCCCTGGCTAGCCTATCTTCCTACTCTACATGCTCCTTTTGGGTAAGGATGCATTCCTCATGCATGTGCTTCTCATATAGTCTTTGTCTGATGAGCCTCTGCACTTGAAGATTCTCATCTTCGATGCGCTACCTCTCTAGGTGAGTATCCTCCAATTGATCTTGGAGGAGCTGTCATCGTTGCTCGGATACTAGTCTGTGTGATCTATCAAGTTGATCGATCATAATAGGCCTCTGGTATGCATGCTCTGTGTGAGCGACCTTATGGGTTCTGTACCCATCTGAATGATTTATGATGCTTTTGCCTTTGTTCATAAATATGACATTGGCATCCTACTGAGCTCTATGCTCTGTGCCACCATGCATGGATGGTGGATGTGTCACATGAGGGCACTTAGAAGCCTCTCCATGCTCTCTAGCAGTCCTAATAGAACCCCCACTATGCTCACTCGGAGCACGCATGGGTGGAGCCAAAGGCTTATAGCCTAGCTACTCAAGGATGCTACCTAAGCCATCCAACTATCTAGATCTCCACCACTCATGCGGTGGTGTGCCATTGGCTCCCACCTTAGCCATATCAATAGTGATATTTCGAGGTTCACTACGTGTGAGAGTCTACATAGGCCTATGCTCAATGGTAGCCCTATCTACATGCCCCTGAATGGGTGGATCTCGATCCCGTCTGTACTTCGAAGGTGGAGCCATGGATCCTCCTATAGACCTATGATGTAGGGGTACCAACTTGGACCCCTGTATAACATACTCTTCAGCCGATCCTGTGGATGTGCATGCAATGCGATCCTGGTAATGGCTTTCGAGTGGAACACCCTCATGTTGAGAGGCTCCATGCTCTATTCTATGTCTAGAGGAATGCACATAAGCTCCTCTAATGGGGGTACGCTCAATAGGTTCCCCTCGTGTCGAATTGTCTCCTCTAATGCTCATCGAATGACATTCGGGAAGCGCATGTGGGTGAGGATTCGACATGTGTTGTTGTGAATCTATCAGGATTTGGTCATTGGCATCAGGCTTATGCCTTTGTCGACCACCCTGTGTCTCCACCATGGTGTACCTAGTGTCTAGATTTATTCTTTATTAAGAAAACAAGGTATACAATGGTGATTATCTCGTATTAACTTTTAAAAGTGAGCCCTAAATTGTTTGATGTTGTTTCAAATTTTTTGTATCAGTAAAGAAACTCCTTATCATGTTTTGTAAATCTTGTTGGATGATATTCTCAGTTTAATTGGCTTTCACTTGTATGCTCATAGCTCGACAACTTGGGTGTGAACTCCAAGTCACGTAAATCCAACCTATAATGTGTGGTAATGAAGCCCACACATGGTCAGGGAGCATAGGTCCTCCCGGATCCCTCACCCATTTTCCCCAGTCAATGTTATACCCTTCGAAGAGAATACATGCAAATTTTCTAGGGTACGAAAGGTTCTTGGATCTCGGTATTGGTCTAGTATCCAATAGGTATGTGGGAGTTGGGCCAATGGATGGAAATAACTGCCACCATCGTTGGACCCTACTAGTGGTTGGATGTCACTCCCAACTCACTAGCGTTTAATTGAAACGTGGTGTGTGTGGTTCATTTTATTATTTTGCATAAAAGGAAAATGCATAATATAGCATAAATGATTGTTTCCTACATGATATGCAAAAATAAATGTTTCATTTTAGAGAATGCATGCTATATCCTAAATGATTTTTGACAATGCAATTACGATGATATAGCCTCTGATTGGGCTTCAAGCATGCAAACCAACACACAATTTTAACCTAGCACATTGTATTCTAGGGTGGACTACACTCAGAGGTCCGTTGTTCCTAGCAGTGCCTAGCTAAAATTTAGAAAAAGAAACCCTAAGGACCTAATTCATTTTCATGTTCTTTTTATCCTTAATTATCTAGGTTTCAATTTTCTGTTCTGGAAAACACAGAAGCAAAAAATAGAGATAGAAAGTGGCAAAAGGGCCTACCTTAGGTCCTCATTTGATTTAGCTTTGAACTCCTGCTATCTGATGTGTCTGCTGTGAACCATAGGTCTGATGCATGGTTTATACTGTAGACCATGTCTTGAAGTCGTGGGCCAACAATGAGACCGTAGTTGGAAGCTGTGGTTTGCACCTGCAATCCAAAAAAACATAGAAGATGTCAGATTAGGTGCTTAAATTATGGAGTTCCACCATGATCACCTTCTGTGACCACCAAAATGGCCTCACACCTATGCTTCCTATTACGTGATATAAACAAGAGATACAAAATAAATGCATACAAAATTGACAACAAAATGAGAAAGAATAAGAACACTTTATTTCCATTAAATGAGCCAATCCCTGATTACAAATATGTCCCTCTTAGGGATACCAATTTGATACTCTTATTACAGTAGGAAAGCATGTGAAATCCCTCTCAAGGGTAAATGTGAGTTTCAAGCCATTTGGGGTGACACGAACTGCTCTAGGGTGGAGTTGACCCTCTTCTTCGCATTGAGGAAGGAATTGGATGATTGAATCTCCTTTGAATCTATTTCCTGTGATCAAGAAACAACACAAGAACATTAAAAAAATAGGCAGCCTCTCGTGATGAGGCCCTTTAAAGGATTTATACATGCAAATGCCATAATACTAATGAAATCAAGAAAGTAGATAAACTATGCTAAACATATGCAATTCTCATAAATATTGATGGAAACATGTAAACAATAAGTACATCTATCAATCTGAAGGATCAATTGCATGAAATAAAGCATTAGAACATGAAAAGAAACTAATTATGTCCTACTTGCTAAAATGAAGTAAACCTAATGAAATATTTAATACGGTCAGTCAGAGTCTCTAAACTACCAAATAAACCATTAGAATGATTAATCTAAACTAGCTAAGCACACTGCAAAAAGAATAGTAAGGGGATCTTATACCTATTGCAAACCATAGCTCGGATGAGCGGTCTGCACTATAAACCATGGTTGAAAGCCACAGTGAGCAACCAAGTGGTTTTGCCCTCAAATTCTAGGGCTATGGTCTTGATCCTCCTTGTCAAATTGATGATCAAGGGTCGCCTCAGTGTCCTCTGACAGGTTTGGCGGTTGAATTGCTCGATAGGGCCTCCATTTGCCCGAATTGGCATTTCTTGGCATTCTAGCTCCTTAGGGCATCCATGGCACAATTTGTCATGATGCTTGGGTTGGCAAAGTGATAGCAACAAATCTCTCTCTTAGTGCACTCAAGTGAGTCCACAATTCGATAGGGCTTCGCTGCTCTAATCTCCAACTCTCTCTCTTTATTTTTGCCCTAATTTGGAGGGGTACTTATAGGACTACCCAAGGGCTAGGGGTGGCTTCATGGAGAAGCCAAGATCAAGAAGGGGTGGTTAGGATAGTTGGATTGGAAGCTTCCATCCTTTAACCACCTTCTTCTAGAACAAATGGCCGTTCAAACCGATTTGGCTCGGATGAAGGCCAACTGAACTTCAGTTAAGACCATAGGTGACAGCTATGGTTCAGACTGTAGACCATAGGTCTCAGCCATGGTTCAGACTGTAGACCATAGGTCTCAGCTGTGGTTCAGACTGATTAGGCCAAGGAGCCCAAATTGAGTGGTTAGAACCACTGCTCTATCTTGGAGTCTATCCAAGATCTTCCATATGGTCTTGTAGCATGTCCATATGAGTAGTCGCCTTCGACATGACGCGTTTTAGGTGTCTACACTAATAAAATATGTACATCCTTTATAGGTGAGGGTAATGAATACCCCACCAGACATGTTGGAACTTGTATAACCATTTGTAGGTAAAATGGTGTAAAGAGGAAGGTTGTCACTAGTGATGCAGTTTGTGACACTCCTCACAATAAAAAAAGAGGTAGAATATGATATGACATGGAAGCCGTTGTCATGGAAGATGTTGACATGGAAGAGATTTTGATGGAATATATTGTTATGGAAGATGTTCCCAAATATAACAAATCATCATACAATAAAATTTACCTAAGAAATAATTGGATTGTACTATTTTGCAAGAGGGAACTGTACGTTTACTAGGTGAAATCGTATAGTTGGTAGAGATTGTATGATTTCAAGTCAAATCATACAATTGTAAATCATACAAGATGAAATAATACAATGTGAAGTCATACAATTTGAAATCGTATAGAGGATAACCATATAAGTTATTCCATCATTGGTCATACAATTTGATGTTGATCCCTCGAACTTGCAAGGGACACTGTACCTTGACCCTACAAGGGGTCTACCACCCCTTGACCCCCATCATAGGTGGCGATAGGCATTACCCACAATTTTTATGATGTTGTTCATCTTGATCATCTTTAATGCTACAATATGGTGTGAGCTACATAATGAAGAGATGCTAGTTGTAGTAAACCTTTGGAATTGATGGAAGCCAAAGGAGCCTAACAAGAAATAATAGTTCATTGTTTAAAAGTGAGTTGAAAACCGGAAATGGCAACCCCTTATGAAAGAGAAGAAAAATAAAAAGGAAAAGAAAAATAAAAATAAAATACCTTAGTTGTGGAAATCCCTTAGGACACAATTAAGAAGGAAGTGGGTTGAAAATTGAAAACGGTGACCTCTTCAAGAGAGAGTAAATAGAAAAATTTCTCTAAGTAATAGATTGTACAAGTCAATTTTTAAACTGAAAAAAGCATAAGTGGGATATTGTACAAGTATAAATGGAAAAAGTACATGTAAAATTGTATAAGGAAGCATGTGGTATGATTTAGATCATAGACTGTACGATTTTAGGTGTAGTTGTATGATTTTCAACCGTCGCATTTAATGTTCACATTTGTGAAACGATATGTTGTTGAAAAAGCATAGGAAAAAGATAAAATTGTATGAAAAAATTATGATTTATCAATCATCCAAGCAAGGAATACAAAAATACATGCAAAGTGGTGTATGTTTAAAATTTGAGTAGTTAGGGTTTGATAGTAGTTTAAATAAAGGGCTAATTTTAGAAATTTTACAAATCGTACAAGGAGGAATTAAAAAATTTTAGTAGAACAAAGGTGAAAAGCATGCAACTAAATGGAATCTACTACATGGGTGTTAAAATTCACCAGTGAACTACAAGATTGCATGACCCATTTCTAAATTTGCACTAGGGAGACTTTTCACATTTAAGAAAATCTAATCGGAGAAGAAAAACAAGGGTTTCAACTCCATTAAAAGTAGATTTCAAATTTTAGTTGAAGAAAAGCAAGGGTTTTTAGTATAAGGCATCCAAGCAAGAACCAAATCATGGAAAAATGTACACCAGTTTTTGAAAAGTTGTGGATTGGAGCCGAAGTAAAGAAATTATAGAATAAAGGATATTACAAGCCCTAATATGTTAAAAGTAGCCAAAATAAACTGAATAAGGTAGAGAAAACAAAGGAGAAGATTGTACAACCCTACATTACAACCAAATTTTTTTTGGGAGTAAATTGCACCAAGTGATGGAAAGTTGCAAATTTGCTCTAGAACTGCACTGAAAAGACAAATCAGGACAATTCGGTAACTAGGTTAGTGAGAAATCATCGAAAATAGATGAAGACATGAGATTTAGGTAAAAAAGGGTTTCAAAGGATGTATTGTATGATTTGGAGGGCATATTGTGCAATCTCAAGAAAAAATTGTGCAATTTTAGGTAAATTTTGGGATGATTTAATCTTTTTGAGAAAATCATACGAAATTGTATGGATTCGATGAAGAAGAGCTGGTAGACATGGACATTGTATAGATTGGTATATCCCATGTATATTTTGGTGTAGAATATGTATGATTTGGAGAATATTGAACGGTTTGAAGCAATTGAATATATTGTATGATATGGAGGTGGTTGTTGACTTGGAAACCGTAAATGAACAAGTGGAGGGTGTACTATACAATTTTTAGTAGCACTATAGGATTTTTAGGGCACTTCTAAATTGCATAATATGTGATGTCCAAATAATAATCTAACCGAAGGAATGGTAGAAAAATAATTTCAGCTAAAGATTTCGGATACCAATTAAGAAGAATTGTAGCGAATAGAGTCGAACGGTCACCTGGACCCCTACATGAGAGAGAGTCACATCCATGGAAATACTAAGGGTGATATTTTTGGTCTTGTTGTTTGTGTGGTACTTGTCCTTGGAGGAGATGAGGATACAGGATGTGGATAGGGTAGAGGTATTGGAGGACTGATCGAAGGACACCACCAAGATTTCAAGAAGAGGAAATGGCACAAGAAAGAATCTTGAGGAGGGATTTGCATAGTGAATTCCATTACCTAGATCCATATGAGGATCTGAGTAGTGAACCTGAGGAGATCTAGGTTGAGATAAAAAAGATATAATTCATACAACATGGAGGAGATACATGTAGGAAGTGGTGGAGCAAAGATAAAAACAAGAAACACCCCTAGAGAAAAGAGTTTGAGAAGGCTGGTGTAGCAATAATAGCACAAGTGCCACCACACTAGAAGAACTTCTTCCATAAGTATTTGTTGTAGATGTTTCAAGTGTATAATATAGCAACCAGAATTACCTATGTCAATGTGGGTAAGAATTTAGTGAAGATAGAAATTATAGTAGAGGTGTTCAATAAAACATTTGGGTTACCAGCATATGGCACTGAGATAGTGAATAAGTTGCTTGATTTTATTGAGACACATTGCATCATCACTTCACTTATCACTGTAAAATCATCTATAGAAGAAAATATCTCAGGTGTAGAAACTCGAGGACTTAAAATGAGCCAGTTGATAGGGAAATATTGACCATGTGCCATGAATATTATGATGGTTCAACTATCAAGGAAAACATGAGCCATGAATATGCCAATTTGGATGGCTCAGTATGTGTAAGGGATCACTAAAGGAATATGATATGATTGGTTTTAGGGTAAAATAAGGTAGTGTATTGCATTACACTACGTGGGGTTATTACATTTACTTTTCTATGTAATTACCATGAGATATTTTGCCTCATGGTTAAACTAGGTAAGTACCTAAATATCCTATGTCAAATATTTAGGTTAGTGTTATGGTTAGAACTCTCTACCTAGGTTAGTGGTTAGCATCATGCAACTTCCTCCCTATTCTATTGTTAGAGGGTAGTTAGCACTATTCCCTACTATTTTTTAGTTAGTTTATTATTTAAGCATAAACTAACTATCGTTAATGCTAATGATCAAATGCATGATTTCTTCGCCTAATATTTTTGCAACTCTATTTTGGTCACATTGGCATCAGAGCCAACCACTTCGAATGTTTGGTGATTTTTTTTTTTTGCCACGACACTCGACAAGCAAGCATGATGGTGACTGGAGCATATGAAAGCCCCTCAATGGCCAGGTCAATCCGACCTACCAGTTCCTAGGTGAAGCACCCGAATGATCCACTGGCTAGGTCATATTGAATTTCCAGTCATAGGTCACCTAGGTGATTGCCCTAGGATGGGCCAATCCACCTAAGCCCAACCAGGCTAGGCGATCACCCAAGCTCGTATTCGACAATGAACCACTATCGACGGGCTTCGTGATCGAAGCCTGAGGTGGTTGTCACCTCGAATCTCACTAAGTAAGCTAGGGCTTGCAGAGCCATGTGGCTTCCTTATCTACTTGGGAGAGCAGAGAGGGCAGGAGCACCCTCCCCTCCCAACAGGACATGTGGGACCCATGATCGGGATCTGAGAGGGCAAAAGCACCCTTCGATTTCTAACCACCTCAGGATCCACGAGGGCAGGAGGCCCTATGATCCCTAAACTGACACATCACAACTTTACACATGACATACCAAGATGCTGATGTGACAAGTGGCAAAAAACCACTGGACAAACCCAAACATGACAGATTGACTTGGACTGTGTGCCCACCCCTTGCACCTCATGGCGGCATACAAAAGGGTGGGTGAATATCATCGATTGCTCATAGGAAATCGACATAATATATGCATGTCGTGGCCTATAGAACCATTGCATCCCATTCTAGGATGCATGTGGGATAAATCCCACAAGGGCATTTATGGTTCATGGCCCCTTTAAGAAGTCATCGTTTAAATCTTCTTCCAAACCATCCGGTGGCTCCGTTGGCTAGCGTGGCTGCCTCACATAGCGGAGGTCATAGTTTGAATCCCCTGCATGGCCCAAACACAAGTTTTTTAATAAATGTTTGGTTTTTTTTAGTTTTTTTTTATATTCTAAGGTTTATTTAATTTTTTTAATATTTTTTTAAAAAAAAAATTTCTTTATAATTTACCTAAATTGGTCCTATACATCTCAATTTTCATCCTGTTTAATTGATTTTTCTTCCCAATTTTATTGATTATAAAGTAATTAAATCTTTAAAAATCTATTTTAGCTTTTTTGAACTTAGAAACATTAAAAATTAAACCAAATTATTTTGCACTCAAAAGTTCCATTGCAAATTTATGTTTTCTCCAAATTGGAGATAAAGAGACATAGGAACATTTTTTTTGCAAAATCTAAAAGCCTTCAACACATTATTACAATAAACTCCTCAAACGTTCTATAGTTTTCTTCACACATTTTGGAGATAAAAATACATAGAAACTCAAACTTCTATTGCAAAACAAAGAGATTTACAACCTTGAGGATGCAAATAGGTCATTTTTCTTTGCAACAAAATCCAAAAAAATTCTTTTGTTTTCTCCTTCACCAAAGGAGATATAAGACATAAAATTGCAATTTTTTTGTTTTAATATTGTGAAATATTTTATGAACCTGTTTTTTTTTGCTCCTCATGCTTGAGTGTTGAAAACAAAAACCAAATTTGTGTGTCGACTAGTCTGGTAGCCTTTCAAACATGGGTCGTGTGTCGACTAGTCTTGAAAGAAGTGCTCTAAATTTTCAATTTTGTAAAAATTAAGGGGGGGATAGAGGTCATATATTGTGATTCTATTTTTTTGCAAAATTGTAAAGAGAAAGGGGGGATATTTTAAAGCAAGCAAAGGTGCATTCTTGATTTTACTCGACACCTTCTCTTAAAAATTGACTATACTAGGTGCATTTTCGGTTGCATCCGACACCTAGAGTGATAAAAATTTGTGTTGCTTTCTTGTTTTTTGATTATTGCACTAAAATTTTTTTAATGTGAAATTAAACAATCAAATAGAACATTGAAGAAGCATTTCACAAAACCCAAACTTCACTCCAAATCATGCTACACCTTGCACAGGTTAAAACAAAGTCAATTTTATTCCCCATTAAAAACAAATGTCAAAAATTCAAAAACGCCTTGATTAACTCTCTTTGTTTGGATTAATTTCCTCAAAATTTCCATCCTTATTAAATGGTGTTAAGGCAGGTGCCATTAAATATCCTAGAGAGTACTATCACAACTCTGTCAACCAATCCCTTTTCATTTGCTCTATCTTGTTTGGCTTAATTTCCTCCAACTTTTCATCCCTTGTTAAGGATGTTATGGCAGGTGCCATTAAATATCTTATAGAGGCAAATTGAAAACATCTTCTCTATACTATTTTGAGTGTATAGTGCAAGATACAACCATCTTTGTCCTATAAAATTTGAAACCTAACCATGGCCATGATACACAAGTATCTCACTAAGAGCCAACTACTCAAAGGTTCAAATTATTCAACTTGGAATACTAAGATGAAAGATATCTTAACTATAGAGTATTTGTGGTCAATAGTGGATGGAAGTGTCACTAGACCTCAATAAGTTGGAGTAGATAAAACTAAATTTGATAAAAAGGATAAGAAACTATCCCTAATGATCTTGCTAGATATTACTGATGATATCCAACCTCATATCAGTGAAGCTACGACTGGTAAGGCAGCATGGGATGCCTTAAAGACCATATATGATGGAAATAATCAATAAACGATCCTTAACCTCCAAACACAACTTCATACTCTACATATTAAATTAGGGGAAACAATAGAGCTATTCCTCTGTAGAGTCGTAGAATTGAAAATAAAACTGCTATCCTTAGGAGAGAAAGTGGAAGACCAAGTCTTAAACTCTATCATTTTGAGGGCTCTTCCTGACTCCTACAGAATGTTGATCACTTCACTACAAGTTTTTGGTAGGACAGTAACTTCAATTTGGTAAACATGCTTCAAACAGAAGAATCTAATCAACTCCAAAGAGATGAGGCATCTAACAATGCTCTTTTCTCATAAATACAAGGTGGTAAGAAAAAGTGGAATCAATAGAAAGGTTCTTCTAATCAATAAAAGGGTAAAGCCAAAAATATTTTGAAGAAGAAGTAGTATTGTAAGATTTACGACAAAGACACTAATGAAACCAAAATATGTTGGTTTAAGAACAAACCGCCCAATGAACAAGGAAACAAGAAGGGCTAAGGCAAACCAAAGAACAAGAACAAACAACAAAAGGGACACATTGCAGCTAAAGATTCTAGTTCAAATTTTGAGAGAGCACACAAAGTGCTCATGACACATACATATTCCTCCCACAAGGACTCTGTGTGGTACATAAACTCAAGTTCTAGTAAACATATGACTGGTGATAAATCTTGGTTTGCAACATTTGAGGTTTGAGAAGGTAGACTGGTCACCATTGCTGATAATCAAACCTATCGAGTTCAGGGAGAGGGAAGTGTTTTTGTATCCCTTACAGATGGAGAATGTAATATTCAAAAAGTTCTTTATGTACCAGGATTGAAAAATAATCTCTTGTCAATTCCACAAATCTTGGACAATAACATGAATGTCAATTTCAAAATGGACAAAGAAAAGAAACGTTGATTTATCACTAAGAAGGAAAAATAGATAGCAACAAGTTCATACAAACATGATTTGTTTGTCTTAGATGCAATTACCTCTTCCCATACTGCATTGGCAGTAAACATAAAGGAGGTCACTTCTCTTTGGAATAAGATATTTGGGCATTTGAGTTTAGGATATTTACTAGAGTTGAATAAATATCACATGGTGAAAGTACTGCCTTCTCTTTCATCTAATTTGTCAGTGTGCTCTGATTGTTTGTCAAGAAAGCAACATAGAGTACCTTTTGAACCTAGCTCTTTTTGATCTAATGTACCTTTGGAGTTGGTTCACATAGATTTGTGTGGTCCCATGTCTACAAGTTGTGGAGGAAAATGGTATTTTCAATTGTTTATCGACGATCACTCACGAAAAATGTGGGTCTTCTTCTTGCAGTTGAATTATAAAGCATTTTCCTATTTTCAACAGTTCAAAAATCTTGTTGAGAAGGAATTAGGATGCTTTATTAAGACCTTACATTAAGATCGAGGGGGGGAATACACATCCAAATAATTTTCCTCATTTTTATAGACACATGAGATAAAGAGACAGTTAACAACAACCTATACTCATCAATCCAATGGGGTTGCTAACAGAAGAAATCGGTCCATTATGGAAATGGTTCAATGTATGCTTAAGGGGGCCAAACTTGAGCAAAGGTATTGGGCTGAAGTTGTTCAAATTGTAGTATATCTTTTGAATAGGTATCCCACATGGGCTCTTGAAGGTATAACTCCTCAGGAATCATGGAGTGGTAGGAAACCCTCCATAACTCATCTACGGGTATTTGGGTGTAAGGCATTTATGCATATACCCAAGGAGAAAAGAAAGAAATTAGATGAGAAGTCCTTGCCTTGTGTATTTCTTGGATATGATGAATTTTCAAAATGCTATTGGTTGATAGACCCATTTACCAAGAAAATACATTTCAACAGAGATGTAGTGTTTGATGAAACTTTCACACCCAACACTACATCAATATACCTAGATGATGAATAGGAACACCAACTTCCTTCTTCACAATAGAAAAAGCCACCCAAATGGTATACAAGCATAATGAAAGACTCTAAAATCACTTCCCCACTTGATCTTACTCTCAATCATCCAAAGACAAGAAGCATGACACAAAAAGAAAAGAATGAAGCATCCATTTTAGTTGATGATCTTTGTACATATTTTCAAGATCTTTCTGTTGATAGAGAGTTACCAAGGGAAGATGAGATGGAAATAGATGAGGAGAGGGTTTACTTGTTAGCATGTGATGAGAATGAACCTTCTACAATTGATGAAGCACTTACTGCCTCATTGGAAGGTAGCTATGGATGCAGAATATAACTCCCTCATAAATAATAAAACATGGAAGTTAGTAGATTTTCCTAAAGGAAAGAAACCCATAGGCTGCAAATGGGTTTACAAAGTAAAATATAAGGTATATGGCACTATAGATAAGCATAAGGACCATATTGTGGTGAATTTCTATGCTCAAAAGGAAGGGATTGAATATGAGGAAACCTTTTCCCCAACAGCAAGGATGACCACCATTCGAGTGCTTTGTGCTATGGTAGCATAGTTCGGATGGAAATTACATCAAATGGATGTAAAGAGCACCTTTATTAATGGTGACTTAAAAGAAGTGTACATGACTCAACCTCTTGGATTTGTAGAGGTAAGCCATGAGCAACATGTTTGCAAATTGGTCAAATAATTATATGGGCTAAAATAAGCCCCAAGAGCATGGTACATAAAAATGGATAGTCACCTACTACAGCATGGATTTAAGAGAATTTCATCTGACACAAATCTCTATATCAAGAATACAGGTTTTGAGATAGTGATTATTGTGTTATATGTAGATGATCTGATCATCACTAGAAACTCAGAGAACTTGATTAAAACCATGAAATATGACTTGAAAGAGTCGTTTGATATGATATATCTAGGACTTCTCCACTACTGTCTTGGCCTTGAGATAAAACAAAAAAAAAATCATCTTAGGGTGACTCAGAAAAAGTATGCCAAGACTTTAGTAGAAAAATATTGTATTACTGATTGTAAGCCCAAAGCAAAAATAATGGAATCAAGGCTACAATTATCATGATATGAAGACTCACCATAGGTAGATGGCACACTTTATAGAAAGATTATTGGAAGACTCATCTATCTGACTAATACTAGACTAGATATTACTTATGCAATAAACTATCTCTTACGGTTCATGCAAGAACCAAAGGTCTCCCATTAGAAAGTAGATAAGAGAGTCCTTCACTACATTCAAGGTAGTGTAGATTATGGTCTAGAGTATAAGAAGAATAACTCATTCTTCTTATAGAGTTACACTGACTTTGATTATGCTGGATCCATAGATGACAGAAAATCAACATCAGACTATGTTTTTCATCTTGGATCTGGTCATGTCTCATGGCATAGTAAAAAGCAATAGGTGGTTGATTTATCTTCAACCGAGGTAGAATATTGCACTGCACATGGATCTGTGTGTGAAGCGATATGGCTAAGTCACATCTTGGCTACCATGGGCCTACCAAAGAAACTTCCCATTCACATGTTTTGTGACAACTCAGGTGTTTTGAACTTGGTCAAGAATTTAGTGCATCATGAATGAACTAAGCATATTGATACAGATTGTCATTTCATTTGTGATGAAGTTCCTAAGCACATAATCAAGCTCCAACACATTCCCACTGACGAACAGGTTGCAGAGATTTTTACAAAGGCACTTGGACGTGTCAAATTTCAACTATTTTGGAGCAAACTTTGTATATCAAAGTAATGTAATAAAGGGAGGATGTTAGGGTAAAATAAGGTAGTGTATTGCATTAAAATACATGGGGTTATTACATTTACTTTTCTATATAATTACCATGAGATATTTTACCTCATGGTTAAACTAAGTAAGTACCTAAATATCCTATGTTAGATATTTAGGTTAGTGTTATGGTTATAACTCTCTACCTAGGTTAGTGGTTAGCATCACACAACTCCCTCCCTATTATATTGTTAGAGGGTGGTTAGCGATATTCCCTACTATTTTTTAGTTAGTCTATTATTTAAGCATAGACTAACTATTGTTAATGCTAATGATCAAATGCATTATTTCTTCACCTAATATTTTTGCAACTCTATTTTGGTCACAATTGGGGTACCTAACTAAAGAAGAAGATGCATGATGTGGTAACAAAGAGGTCTAATAATTTTGGGATGACTTTCCATGCTATTTGGTTGTTATTAAACTATGTTATAGAGATTGGAATCCATTTTCCAAGCTTAACAGAGCCTAGGAATATTGAGGTAGGGAAGCTAACCATTTTGAGGTGGGTGAAGTTAGTACCAATTCAGAAGGAGACTCCAGATAAGTCTCAGATAAATAATGTGTAGTAGGTCACTATAGTACATGATAATACTTCTTTATATGAGGATGTACACCCTCAAAGGAAAATGCCTGGATAGTTGAAATTTGAACTGGAAGAACAAGCACATGAATAGTGGCAGTAGGAGAAACCATGAGTTTAGTAAAGGGAAAAAATTGTGGGGATATAATCCAGACCAGTACGAGTAAGAACAAGAATACAATGGGAAAGAATGATAAATAATTTCATTCTAGAAAAACAAGTTTAGATAGTATAGAAGAATCAACAAGAAGAAGAATATTCAAACTTGAAGTAGGTAGATTTGCAATATTGGAATTGGGTAGAAGTAGAGGAAATGATAGAATCCCCACAAATTTTCCAACATGATGATTTTAAAATTTTAGACTCTTCAAAAAAATTGGATGATACAAAATTGAGGCATATAGTACAATAAATAACAACCACTACTCAAGAGGAAAATGAGAAGCCAAGGTTATAGTGGCAGCCTCAGAAGAAGAGCGAAAAGAAAGAAATAAGCCTCACTTCAAATTTATGATGGGAGGAAGCATGAATCAAAATAATGAGAGTGATACACAAGAGAATATGAATGCATCATAGGAACAGGAGGATCCTGTTGTCGGAGAAGTCACAACAATGGAAATACAGTAGAATCAAGAAGAATAGCTGGTGATAGAAGAACAATAGGTGGACTTGATCAAGAGAAAAATTCTAGGAACCTACAAGATGGAAATAGTCTCATCCTGATATTGTTAATATCAAAGATGTGGAAGTGGAGAGGATGGTAGAACAAACTCCACCATAGGAAAATATAAACATAGAGAAAGCACTAATGGATCTTGGGGGAAGATCTAGTCACCACTGGAAAGAAGAGGGAGAACAAACTCTTATAGAGGAAGAACTACAGAGGATGCAAACAAGTTACTTCTTGGAGGTACCGTATTTCTCAAATATTTAAACTAAGTAGGATGTGCAAGGAGTAGAAGATAAGGTGGAATATTTCTTCTCTTAGATAGGCAATGCCATAGCTAGTGCCAAATTACATTTTTGTATTGGACACGTGGGAGAGTTAAAGCTATGGGAAGAACAAGTATTTATCAAATTATAAAAGATAATGGAATGGGTGAGTAGTGAGGTGTACAAAGAAAATTGTTGATATTCATGTACAACACCCATGGAAGTTACCTAGGGAAGAGGTAACAACGATGTTAGAAAATGTGAAATTTCCATATGGAGTGAGAACCAATTACATGAAGCATCTGAGGTTGTACCTGGATAGAGCCAATTATCTAACTTTTCCCATGAATACAATGGAGTTAGAACATAAGAAGGTCACTACAAGATTGGTGATTACTTTGAGGAATTTGAACTTCCTAACACATTGGATAGAGTGGTTGAGCATACGATTGGAGGAAATATATCAGCTCAAGAAAGCTCAGAAATAAGATACAGAGGCCACTCGAAAGGAAATGGTTGCAATGGAGGAAGAATTGCATAAGAGTAAGGTTGCGGCAGAAGATAATATAAATAAAAATAAGGAAGAATTGTTAAGTAATAGGGATGATTTTGAAGCCATAATTATTTCACTAGAAGAGGAGAATCTACAGGTCTCACAAATAGTAGAAGATAGTGTCAAGGAGTTGGAAGCTCATTTAAAAGCAAATGAGGAATATTTTTAGGCAAAGGATGAATAGTTGAAACCTCAGTTGGTTGAGAAATATGAGCAACTAGCACAAAAGTATAAGAAGGTATATGAGCTTACCAAGGATAACTAGTGGTATAATGACATGATCCTGGATAAATAACAATAGTTAAAATCTAGGGAGAAAACTATTCATGCTTTAGAATATGATATTGATCACCATCTAAAGACCACTGTAGACAATAATGGGGAGTTAGTAGTAGTAGCTCGAAAAGAGGTACATTTTTAGGATAAGATGAAGAAGAGTGCTACTATGCTTGAAAAACAATTGAGGGAACTCTTAAAAGTTGTCGAAGAGACAGCTAATCAGCATGGTAATAAAGCAGTAGAAATGGGCAACTACGCAGCCAAGTTGAAGAATCAATGTGCAATTCTTCACACTCAGGTGGACAGCCTGGAAGTTGTATTCAGAGATTACAAGGCTCAATAGAAATATAAGAATTATTTTGTAGGGACACCAACCAAATTAAATGTAAGGATAGATGTAGGCAGCAAATCCACCTCCCAGAAGAAGTGACAAGAGGATTTTCCTAGTTTTGACAATTTTGACAAGTTTTGGCAAACCGTACAAGTAGGAGGTAAACCATACAAAATGAAGGGAAAACCATACAATGTGCAATTAAATGTAATTAAATGCAAGGGAAATACAATTTGAGTTGTAATTACGCATGAATTTGATAAATTATGTGTTTAGACTTAGTAAAAGGTATTATTATGCATTCCATTATGCATGGTCAGTTGTGAATAACTAATTAACTCAGGAACCACTTTGGAATGGCTTGGGAAACATTATATAAGACCCCATTTTCAATTTTTATAGTCTAGTTAGATTCTTGTTAATGCTTGTGAGTTTTAGCTATGTTCTGGTATGAATAGTATGAAGTGTTGTTACATATCTATGATTGTTGATTACATTTTAGTGATTGTAATTAATTTTTGATAAGTAATGAAGAATAATATCAAATCATAGTTTAATATTACATACTGTATGATCCTAGAATTATGGCATGATGTTTTGCAGTTTATCTTTGTTGCATGTACTTTTTTTGTTATTGATACTTAATACATTATTATGGAAGAATTGGATTAGACCACCACTAGTGTGGACCTTATGAATGATTTGTGATGAGGATGATATCAAGAAGTACATATTGAACACTATTGTATGATTTTTAGATATTACCATTGGCTAGAAATCTCTCAAACCCTGATGATAGAACCTGCATGTTGGTAGAAATAGATTAATTGCCAATTGAGACCTTTATAAAACTTAGCTAAGAGATATTGGTACAAAAGGGTATTAATTTTGGCACATTGTTGCACTTTAATTTCATATAAATCATACATCAGGTGTGCTACAAAAGGAACTTATCCAATTTGGTAGTTTAGGCAATTGAGGAAAACTTAACCGATTTGGCAGTATTGAGAAGTCAAACAGTTTAGTTACAAAATTATGTACGGTAGCTTGAAAAACTAAATTTGAAGGATTGGTTGAGTGTGAAATCATACCAGACCTATCACTGTATTATTTAGGATCATACTATGGTATGATTTGGGATTCATACAAGCTAATATATTATCACAAATTGATAGTTATGAAGATTATACAATTGTACGATTTGATTCCTCAATTGAGCATAGTGAATTGATCATTTTAAGACATGGAAAACACATCCCCATTACGAATACTACAAACCTATCCTAAAACATTTTCTTCTTGAATTTTTTAGTCTTTTAATCTCTCTCTAAACTTAACACTAAGGGGAGACCTTGGGCTTCATCATTGTCTATTGAGATAGATTTGTATTGTCAACCCTCATATTTGGTGGGTGTGGTTGTCATATTGATTTTTTCTAGATGTTGGTGATTGATAGATAGGTTTTTATTCACAAAATTCTTTTGGTATTTGCCTCTCTCTCTAAATTTAATACTAGTGGAAGACATTAGGCTTCATCATTGTCCATTTGAGAAAGGCTCATGTTGCCATCCCCTATGTCTGACGGGTGTGGTTGTCCTATTGGTTATTTATTTTTTGGATTTGGGTACTGGGCAAGTGGGTTTTTCTCCTCAAAATTATGTTGGTATTTACCCCTCTTTGAAATAAATACTAGGGGGAGACCTTGGGATTATTTTCAATCTTATTGAGAAAGGCTCTGTTGTTGGACCCTACATCTGGTGGATCAACATGTTGCTAGGGGCAATATTTGGTTTATTTGTTGTGGGAGGTAGTCCTGATGACCCTATGGAAGGGTTTGATTTTTTATTCCTACTCACTCAGCATATACCTTTTGGTGGTGAGGAAAATTATTGGGTTTAATTATTTCGTATACTTCCATGATCTACCCCTTTTCATGGCTAGGCAGTGTGGCAGATCCAATTCTAGATTTTGAGGAAGCAGGGTTTCTTTGAACCTACGATATTATTTGATGTATTTTGAAATATTCCAATAGTTTATTGAGCCTTATGGGTGGATATCTTGTATGTTTGTGCTACTATCTCATTTTTTGGTGGGATGTTTCAAATTTTAATTTTCTAGCTAAAGCATGGGCCTAAGCAATTTTTTTGTGGTTGGTGGATTTGATCTCTTAGTTTAGGAAATATGTTTTAAATTTCATTCTTTCCAAAAAATGCATTAACCTAGGTAGATTTATCTTAGCTAGTTGTTGGTTTTTTGGTTTGATTCTCCCATTGATCAATTTTTTCCATATTCCTTCAAGCATTACAAAATTTTATGGTTTTTTTCATTTTGAGCGATCAGATTCAATTTTTATTTCTAAGGTTCTAGGTTCCTTTCAAAACCCTATGATCCTCTGTTAAGAGGCTTGTTTCACTTCAAGTTTTTGTATTACTTTCAAAACCTTGTGTTTAGGTTTTTGATTCCTTTTAAAACATAGTTTTCTTGTCAGTATCTAATGTGTCTGGTTCTCCCACTAGATGCAAATTTTAAAATGGGATGGAGATTTTTAAATTTTAAATATGAGAACCTAATTTTATTTAAAATTGGTAGGTTCTGCCACTAGCCAAGAAAAATTCAAGTGGGTGGTAGAATTTTAAATTTCAAATCTGAGTGCCTAGTTTTTATATTTTATTTTGGTAGGATCTCTATCAGATGCTAGTTCCATGTTTCGGATGTTGGATGCCAAATCATTTCTGTTAGATCCAAGAGTAGTTCTCCTTGGAGGATACAACCTCATTTATGTTTTTCTTTCATTTTCATTGAATATCCTTATGGTAAATTTTAGGTTTGGGTTCCATTTCAAAACCCCATTGTAAAATGCGCCAGGGCCTTTTCAAAACCCTATCTTACACCTAATAAAAACAAATATTTTCTAGATAAAAATATGAGAACACAAAATCTTATACACCTCTAAATTAGTCACAATTTTTTTGTCATTTCCAATTGGTAAAATTTTTGTAAAATAGTTTATTTATGTTTTTCGAAAAAGGAGAAACAATGAAGGGTATGGAAAATCAAATATCATGCCATTTCCTCTTTAATTGTTTTCTAGTGACCTTTTGATTTTTCCACTAATATTCAATTTCAAAAATAAAAACTTCTTTATTTGATCAACTTTTAATCTTGGTTAGGTACCCAATAAGATGCATTTGTACCTAAAATATCATTCAAATAAACTTATATTTACCTAAAACATATGATAAATGGAGTCTAATCAAAATGCAAGTTGATTATAGAAACTTGATATAAAGACAAAAATAAATTTTTCTAATAAAGTGAAAAAAGTAGCACTTAGTGCCAACATTGTGTTATCTTGTATTATAATTTAAATTAAAATAAAATATATAAAATAACATTATGTAATTAGTCTATAAATCACCATATATATTAATAAAATAATATTATATCTACAACCTTATCATTTTTAAATTGAACATGCTCCTTATAACAAGTAAATAATTTAGAGCAAGATTTAAAAAATAATTAGAAAATGATGGTTAAGAATAATTTTAAACATGTGGGTTTACTTTGCCAAAATGTTTCTCATTGTATGAAAGTTATTGAGCGTATAGAAACACTTTCTTATTACTATTATCTAGTCACATCTAACGAAAATACATAGAAATAATGAAGAGCTAAAAATTGTATTTAAACACAACATGCTTCCCATGAAATGAAAAAACTACACACAATACCAATTCCATGTGCTAATCCATCAAACTTACCTAAAACTTACCATCCTCTAATATACATACCAATATCCAAAATACTATTAATTTTTTTGGGTTGTATCACCATAAAAGTAATATTTAATTGTTCATACAAACAAAGTAGTCAAACAATATACAAAACATAGGACACGAATGTGCCATTAAATGCTTTATCCTCATCAAAATTCTTTTATAAAAAATATGCCTTAATTAGAGCATGTGATTAAGATACTATGAATATTCCTTCTAAATTCTATGAAATAAAATATCCCACATAAACAAAAGTAAACTAATCATGGCCAATATGGTGAAATGTATGATTGACATAAATTAATCCTTTATAGATAATTGTGTTTCAAATTTTTCTTCTTATTTGATAAAATAATAAAATGACTACAATGCAAAAAAATTGATAATTTCAAGCGTAAGATACTTCTATTTTATACTTTGATTGAATGAAGATATATCAATATTTTCTCAAAATTAGAAATTTTGTCAAAGTTTTCACTATTAATTGGAATATTTCTTTTACATGAAAATTTGAATAACCTATGAATAATAGCTCATGAATATGGACAATGATTATCCTACTCTCAAAATCAATTTTTTAATTTACAAATAACTTCACTCTTTGAAGAAATCTAAAATTAGTATGTAAAATGAACTTGTTAAAAAACTAACAAACATATTTGCAATGGATTTATATTTCACTAGTTTTCTCCTCTTTATCTACATAGAAAAATGAAAAATATTAAACTTTCCAATCAAGAAAAATAATCCACTAGTTATAGAATGAAAATCATTAGTGCAAAAGTGGTGTTGGATCATAAGCTTTACCGCATTCAACTCCTTTATGATATTTAATCTCAAAGTGCCAATATGAAGACCAAGCTTGTTTACAATCAATAAAATATCATTCTCACCTATTAATGGGAATCCAAACCAAGAATTTAATTGCTATTTTTCAAAATGAATTGACTGTCTGTAAATGACTTCTCATTAATAACTACAAGTGCTTACTCTCTAATTACTATTTGTCCAACTAGTTTGCTATAATTGTTTGGTTGTAATGCTACCATGCACCAAAGGCATATTTTTTTTGGTAATATTAAGATAAAAGAGGGTTTTGAAAGGGATCCCAAAACCTTTTACATAGATTGTAAAAAAATAGATAGAATAAAATAGAACAAACACTACAAACAAACAAAATAAGGAGCCCACTAACCCAAGAAAATCCAGACGAATTGACCAGTGAGAGAACCGAGATGGTTCTAAATCAAAGAATCAAATTCATGAATAATTTCTCTGGATATATGGGCAGCCTCCTCAGCATAATCCAAGGCCCTTTTAATAGAGATCCAAATTGAACGTTGCTTAATTTCCATAAGGCAAAGACTTTGGAGTATAGCACTTTTCTTTACTATAGTTTTACCTAGAGAGTACACATCAGTCATTGACTTGTCTTTGGATAACAGACTAGGAAGAACCTCTACCTCATCATCCTCATCATCCCTCTTATAAAGGGGGGAATATACTACCAACCCTCTCCTCTTGCCAATAAATTGAACATATTTACGAGTGCTACCACTTTCCACAAAAACACCCACAAAAAGAATCTCCACATTCGGAGAAGCATCAAAGGCATATTGACATTTCCTTCACCAATAATGTTTTAGTTTGCAAATAACATCAAGTCCATTATAGAAAAATGAAAATAGTATATACTTGAATGGGACAAAACTAATGAATCACTATGTCCACTTGATGCATGATAAATGTTTCACTTCATGTATGAATATATCCACAACATGAGGGTTTCCATGAACTACTTATAGTAGAGCATTACAATGAAATGGTGGAAATCTTCTTCAAATTTTTCTTTTCTTAGAGAGGCTTTTCCTACATTTGGAAACCAAGAGCTTCCTACACATGTTATCATTACAAATTTTTCCAATAATATTCACAAGGGAAAAGGTCACAAAAAATATGATATATATACTCCTCCCTTCTACAATAATCCTAAAAAAATAGAAAATTCAAAGGTTAATGTTTGTACCTATTTTCATAGGTGCATAATTAGTTTTGATTTCTTTACCTAGATCTTACATTCCATATTCTTACACTTCTTTTTTTATATTTTTAGATTTTTTATCAAAATTATGGCAAAATGGTGGGTTTTCCTTTTTCATATTCAAATGTAGGTCTATATTCTTCATGGAAGCCTCCTTATTTCTGTAGTATCTAAGATGCACATGTTGGGCTAGGAGAATGCCTAAATATAATCTATTATTCTTTGGCCATGCTTGCAATTCCTTGGCCTAGATAACCCATCTTTGAAAAATATAAAATAAAGAGAAAATTCTTTCTCTTTATCTATATATTTTCACATGGCTTGGAGTTGGTTCAATTTAATGATGCTATGAAATTTAGTTGTATGATGTTATAACATTTATTTATGTTATGTTATTGTAACCTTGAGAATGACAACTTAATCAATCCTCAAATGACATTTCGTTAATGATTTGAACAACTTCATCATTGCTTGAATGATACTTCCTCTTGAATGACAATGACATGTCTAGTATCATAGTATCAAGATAACTATTTTCCACTTGTATGGAAAATACCATGTCACTATATGACACAACATCCTATAGTCATACGACAAGTGCATGTATGGGAATTACACATATATCACATTGGTACTATCCAAGACTATTATGAACACTAGCTAGGATTAAAACATATAATTGTATGACAACTTAGTTGTATAGGTACTCCAACCTATAACTACCTATAATTATCTTCAATATATGAATTAATATTGTAACTCTAAACACATACTAGACATGCAAACTAATGTGAATATAACAAGGATAATCACACAAGCATATAGACAAACATAACACAAGTGGAATCATATATCTTGAATTAACATAGCCTATATGGTACTTGTATTACAACATCATATTAGATACCAACCTATCCAAATGTATGATCTATGTATATTACACCTAAAATTATCTATGTTTTCCATCCTACCTATCCTCGTACTCTATTCACTTCCTCATTTATGTCATCCTCATTATCTTAAAAGGACGGGCTTTTTAATATGCACTAGTTATAATTAAAAATAAGAGGAAACTACCTATCTTGTAACCATTGTTATGTGTAGATGCTCCTGCATCTATAGTGTCATAACCCATTTTCCTACAACTTAACCTATAACTATTTACCATATATATTTTTAATATTTTACCAGGAAACTAACCTAAGTTTATACAATAGTATTTTGGAAGTTTCCAACTACAATGTATATTCTTCTTCATTGCTTCTCCACTTATATCTATTAGAGGCTCACCCATCACTACTTCTTTCATATTTCTGGTTATGTAAGTATACTAGGTGAAGTCAATTGAGTCACAAACCATCCATCTCATTATCATTCAATGAGTTGGATTTCCCTCTTTCATTATTTCGAAAGAAGAACACTATTATTCTCACACCACATAAGTCTTTCTATGTTGGTGCTAGGGCATATTAGAATCAACTATCCTTCTCATATACTATATGAGCTAGCGTTCCATTAATATGCTTCATTTATCAACATGATTCATGGAATAAATAACGTAGTTAACCCTATTATCTATGTTTGCAATTTTGGGTACCCTGGGTACATTGCCTTTGCTCAAGTATAGAAGTTGTCATTGATGTCAAGAAGCTTTTGAAGGATTATGTTTTGATGTCAAAGAATTTTTTTTAATGAAGGTTACAGCATGGACAGTGATTTTCCAAGAAGATCAGAGTAGCCCTTTTGCAAAAGATCAAAGACAAAGACAAGTCAGAAAAAATATGCAGCCGGCTGGAAAAACTGTCACGATTTTGCGACATGTTTGAGGAGAGAGAAAGTGCTGGAAAAACTGTCATGATTTCACATGTTTGAGGAGAGAGAAAGTACTTGCAAAACTGTCATCATTTCGTGACATTCTGGAAGAAAGAGAAGAAGCTAGCAAAACTATCGCAATTTCATGACATGTTGGCAGAGAAAAAGGCAAGTGGAAAAATTGTCATGATTTCATGACATGTTGGTAGAGAAGGAGAGCAAGATGGAAAGTGTCACGATTTCGTGACATGTCACATTTTCGCATCTCAAAAAGTGCAAGAAGGCAGAGAAGGAAAAGTGTCACGATTTCATGACACATTGTCAGGAAAGTTGTACGGACAAAAAAGTGTCACGATTTCGTGACATACTGTAGGAGAGAGAGTCCTAAAGAAAAAATGTCATGATTTCGTGACATGATGCAGAAGAGAGAGTACGCAGTGTGAACTTTCGTGATTTCATGACAAGTTCGATGAGAGATAATGTAACTCAAAAAGAGTCACGATTTAGCGACATGCTGCAGAGGTTGAGGTGAGGACTATCACGATTTTGCGACATGCTAAAAAGCTTGAAGTAAGAACTGTCGTGATTTCATGACATGTAACTAAGGGAAGAGTTTGAAATGAGAAGCATCATTATTTTGTGATAGGTTGCAAAGAAAGCTTTTGAAATATGAAAGAGTCATGATTTCACGACAAGCAGAAGTGAAGGAGCTAGTGGATGAAGATGTAGCGATTTCATGACAGGATGAAAGAAAAGCGTACGGATGGAGAAAGTGTCACGATTTCATGATAGAAACTAGAAGCAAGTCTTCTATAGGATAAGTGTCACAATTTCATGATAGAAGCAGAAAGGAAGGCTATGAAGACAAAAGCGTCATGATTTTGTGACATGTTCCAGTTTCATGGGTGTAAGGCAGAAAGAAGCTCAAGGCAGCGAAAGTGTCGTGATTTTGCGACAAAATCAGAGAGGAAGGCCATGAAGACAAAAGGGTCATGATTTCATGACAGAATTGAAGATGACATCAACAGAGCCAGAAGTGTTGCGATTTCGCAATAGAAGCAAAGTTGTTGTTGATAGAGTCAAGGGTGTCACAATTTCGTGACAAGAGCTTGGTCAAAGTCATCAAAGGCTAAAGTGTCACGATATCACGACAACAGGCAAAAGAAAGTGTATGGCTGCAAAGGTGTCATGATATCACGACATGTTGTAGTTTCATGAGAAAATCTATAGAACCATAGAGGCGGTTGAATCCGACAAAGTTAAATTTGGGCAAACAAAGTTTAGGGTTTGCAGCCGACGTAGTTTTAGGATGTGCAGCCAACTAAGATCAAGGTTTTAATCTTGAAATTCATACTATAAAAGGAGGGCTATTTTGAGATTGAATGAAAGGAATGTGTATCAAACCTGCATAAGTGAAGTCTACGATGCACAGAGACCGAGTTGAGTCGATTCGAGCGAAGTGTGCGAGATGCAGCCATAACAGCGTAGATAGTGCAGAAGTGGTGAGTTGATGCATAGAGTGAGAAGTTAAATCGTAGAGTGTTGAGTGTTGTTGTGTTTGTGAAGACTGTGTCCAAGTTGGTTTCGACCAAGTGCAGCTGTGACAGAACAGTGAGAAATTGTTGGACAGCATTGAGCAAGCTTTTGTTAAAGCTTGTAGAGCAGTTTGGGCAGGTTCTTCTAAGAACTTGCAAAGCAGATCTGAGACAAGTCTTGGTGAAGACTTGGGTGAAGATCAAGCAAGCTATATTGAAAGCTTGTGAACCATTTTTATGAACCAAATTTGAGGACCAGTTGAGGATAGAGATTGGTGCAAATTTGAAGACAGACTTGTGCCAGACTAAAGGACTGTGTTTGGTGCAGACCAGAGAAAGAGGAAGAGGACAGACTTGTGCCATACTGAAGTACTATGTTTGGTGCAGACTAGAATAGAGGAAGAGGATATTTACGCTAGACCGAAGGACTGTGTTTAGTGCAAATTCGAGGATCAGCTTTGAGGTGATAGAGTTGAGGAAAGAGGTCTCCGACCGGAAGCAGGGAAGACAGGTGTCTTCTATGGATAGAGTTCCATTTGCTAAGGGCAGTAGAGGTAGAGGTCTTCTAGAGGATCACCAGGAAGAGCAGAGATAGGGGAAGGTATCTCCTTTGGGTTGGTGCCCATAAACATTGTAAGCGGGAAAGGTTTTCCCAAAATTTGAGTTGATAAAATTAGTGAAAGATTTTATCCGTGGAGTAGCCCGCTTTGGGTGAACCACATAAATTGTTGTGTCTCAATTGTGGATGGTGTTTTGTGCATTGCTTTGATTACTGCTATTAATATTGTTTTCTCTACACTGCATAATATTAAATTGAAAATTAATTTGAAGGAAAAAATAAAAAGCGTCTTATACTATTCACCCCCCCTCTTAGTTTAAGCTTGTGTTATTTAATTGGTATCAGAGCAGGTGCCTTAGGAAAGTTTAACAGCTTGAAGGAAAAGCTAGTTAAGAACATAATGGATTATTCAAGTGGCAATGCAACATCTATTCTTGATGAGTCTTCTAGTGATGAAGAGGCATTTTACAGCAAGAAGGGCAAGTTCTCAAGAAAGCACAAAGGTATGAAATATGTTAAATATTTCAATTATGGAAAGAGTGGTCATTATGCTACTAACTATACTGTTGCCAAGGATCTTGAAAGTGAACTTAATAATGCTCTTAGTTATTTGAAAAAGGAAAGAAAGAAGAATGCTAAACTCAAGGATGAGTTAGAGTATAAGGCTCTTGAGTATAGTGAGTTAGAACAAAAAATGGCCTCTTTGAAAGAGGAAACTAAAGAGTACAAGGATAAGCTGTACAGGTTTCAAGAAAGCTCCAAAAAGGTAAAATCACTTATCAAAGGTCAAAGAAAGACAACAGATAAAACAGGTATTGGTTTTGTTAAACCACAAAGGAACAGGTTGGGGAATCTAGTAAGAGATTTACAAAAGAAGAGAGTTTTGATGAAGAGAGTATTTCAGAGAAAGATTCCGTGAGTGATAAATGCGCAAAAATAGAAAATAGAATTCTGAATGCAAAGAAGAATTTTTTGGGACCCAAGAGGTCGATTAAAAGAAAATTTCACGATAGATGTTTTGCGTGTCACAGGTTTGGTCACATGGCTGCACATTGCATGTCTCAAATGAAGAATGTTAACAACAATTTCAGAAGTGGTAATTTCTTCTAAGGGTATTGCTACTCTTGTAATCAGTTTGGGCATAAGGCAATTGTCTACAAGGCTAATATTAGGTTCATGGTTAGTCAGAACAGATGGATTCAAAGATCAGGTATGCCTAAAAGAAATTATAGTGTTACTTGTTATAAATGCAACAATGCAGGTCACACAACTAGACAGTGTAGAGCTGATCTTCCAAGGTACAGGATCAGGAACAGTGGTATGAACAGGTCCAAGGATCAAAGCATGGATAAAAATAGAATTAATAACAATGACAGGAATAGGAACAGAAATACAGACAAAGAATTCAAGAGAAGGCCCGACAAGGAAGTCTTAGACCCTGATGATGATCAGTGCCTAATGGGAGTTTTACTCCCACCCTTGTTTTAAATCACCTCATCAGGAGGTGGGGGAGGGACTAAGCTAAGAGGCTCATTCTTAGTCCCAAGCCCCAAGGTGACCCTTTGTCATTGATGACAAAGGGGGAGAGATATGAGTAAGGGGGAAAGCTTCAAAGTGAATAAGAGAGCTTCAAGTCAGGGGGGAGAAAAACTTCAAATGCAGATTCTCAAGTTGTTGGCACAGTTGGTTTCAGTTTTGGCTCTTAATATGTGTCTTAGTAAAGGTTTGCCATCAATGACAAAGGGGGAGATTGTTGGCAATTTTGGGTACCTTGGGTACATTGCCTTTGCTCAAGTATAGAAGTTGTCATTAATGTCAAGAATATTTTGAAGGATTCTATTTTGATGTCAGAGAATTTTTTTTAATGAAGGTTACAACATGGACAGTGAGTTTCCAAGAAGATCAGAGTAGCCCTTTTGCAAAATATCAAAGACAAAGACAAGTAAAAAAAAATATGCAGCCAGCTGGAAAAACAGTCGTGATTTCGCGACCTGTTTGAGGAGAGAAAACGTGTTGGAAAAACAGTCATGATTTCGTGACATGTTTGAGGAGAGAGAAAGTATTGGAAAAACTATCACGATTTCATGACATGCTGGAAGAAAGAGAAGAAGCTGGCAAAACTATCACGATTTTGTGACATGTTGGCAGAGAAAAAGGCAAGTGGAAAAATTATCGTGATTTTGCGACATGATTGGCAGAGGAGATCAAGATGGAAAGTGTCACGATTTCACGACATGTCGCATTTTCGTGTCTCAAAAAGTGTAGGAAGGTAGAGAAGAAAAAGTTTTGTGATTTCGTGACACATTGCCAGGAAAGTTGTACGAATGAAAAAGTGTTGCGATTTCGTGACATACTACAGGAGAGAGAGTCCTAAAGAAAAAATGTCATGATTTTGTGACATGATGCAGAAGAGAGATTCTACAGTGTGAAATGTCATGATTTTGCGACATGTTTGATGAGAGAGAATGTAACTCGAAAAGAGTCATGATTTTGCAACATGTTGCAGAGGTCGAGGTGAGGACTGTCACAATTTTGTGACATGCTAAAAAGCTTGAAGTAAGAACTGTCATGATTTCATGACATGCAGCTAAGGGAAGAGTTTGAAATGAGAAGTGTCATGATTTCATGATAGGTTGAAAAGAAAGCTTTTGAAAGCTGAAAGAGTCACGATTTTGTGACAAGCAGAAGTGAAGAAGCCAGCAGATGAAGATGTAGTGATTTCACGACAGGATGAAAGAAAAGCATACGGATGGAGAAAGTGTCATGATTTTATGACAAAAATTGGAAGCAGGTCTTCTATAGGAGAAGTGTCACAATTTCACGACAGAAGCATAAAGGAAGGCTATGAAGACAAAAGTGTCACGATTTCACAACATGTTCTAGTTTCATGGGTGTAAGGCAGAAAGAAGCTCAAGGCAACGGAAGTGTCATGATTTTGCAACAAAAGCAGAGAGGAAGGCCACGAAGACAAAAGCATCATGATTTCATGACAAAATTGAAGATGACGTTAGCAGAGGCAGAAGTGTTACAATTTCACGACAGAAGCAAAGTTGTTGTTGATAGAGTCAGGGGTGTGACGATTTTGCGACAAGAGCTTGGTCAAAGTCGTCAAAGGCTAAAGTGTCGTGATATCACGACAACAAGGAAAAGAAAGTGTACGGATGCAAAGGTGTCACGATATCACGACATGTTGTAGTTTCATGAGAAAAGCTATAGAACCATAGAGGCGGTTGAAGTCGACAAAGTTAAATTTGGGCCGACAAAGTTTAGGGTTTGCAGTTAACATAGTTTTAGGATGTGCAGTCGACTAAGATCAAGGTTTTAATCTTGAAATTCATACTATAAAAGGAGGGCTATTTCAATATTGAATGAAAGGAATGTGTATCGAACCTACGTAAGTAAAGTCTATAATGAGCAAAGACCGAGTCCAGTCGATTCGAGCGAAGTGTGCGAGATGCAGCCATAACAGCGTAGATAGTGTAGAAGTGGCGAGTTGATGCACAGAGTGAGAATTTCGATCGTAGAGTGTTGAGTGCTGCTGTGTTTATGAAGACTGTGTCCAAGTTGGTTTCGACCAAGTGCAGCTGTGACAAAACAGTGAGAAATTGTTGGACAACATTGAGCAAGCTTTTGTTAAAGCTTGTAGAGCAGTTTGGGCAGGTTCTTCTAAGAACTTGCAAAGCAGATCTGAGACAAGTCTTGGTGAAGACTTGGGTGAAGATCAAGCAAGTTGTATTGAAAGCTTGTGAACCATTTTTATGAACCATATTTGAGGACCAGTTGAGGATAGAGATTGGTGTAAATTTGAAGACAGACTTGTGCCAGATCGAAGGACTATTTTTGGTGTAGACCAGAATAGAGGAAGAGGACATTTGTGCTAGATCGAAGGACTGTGTTTAGTGCAAATTCAAGGACTATCTTTGAGGTGATAGAGTTGAGGACAGAGGTCTCTAGCCAGAGCAGGGAAGATAGGTGTCTTCTATGGATAGAGTTCCATTTGCTAAGGGCAGCAGAGGTAGAGGTCTTCTAGAGGATCACCAGGTAGAGCAGAGCTAGGGGAAGGTATCTCCTTTGGGTTGGTGCCCATAAACATTGTAAGCGAGAAAGGTTTTCCCAGAATTTGAGTTGATAAAATTAGTGAAAGATTTTATCTGTGGAGTAGCCCGATTTGGGTGAACCACGTAAATTGTTGTGTCTCAATTGTGGATGGTGTTTTATGCATTGCTTTGATTACTACTATTAATATTGTTTTCTCTACACTACATAATATTAAATTGAAATTTAATTTGAAGTAAAAAGTAAAAAGTGTCTTATACTGTTCACCCCCCCTCTCAGTATAAGCTTTGTTCTTCAATCTAAAATTCCATTAATTTTATTTCCTCACAATATTACTCGAGTAGTACCAAGAAGTATCTCTCTTTCTCTATTTAATTGCATCGTCTAGTTGCTATACCTATAGGCTTAAAATTTTACACCCCTTTCCTTCAGGATAATGGATCCGCACCTAGAAGGGGTATGAGAAATAAGGGATATAAACCTATGATGAAAGGTACTTGTGCTAATCCCTCTTTGGTTATTGTCAATGAATTGTGGTGGGTTCCCCAAGAACTTTTTAATGATTATTTCCACATCTGTACAATATGAAAGTTTGATGAGTTATTTTTTTAACATACACCTAAAGTTTGGATAAAGTGCAACTATACTTAGACTACATGCATTTTAGTTTTTATGAAAGCAACACACAATGAACAAGAAATTTTCAAAATTAAATGCAATGCAACAAATCTATAGATGCAAGGCAATAATTCTATGCTGGCTATGCATATATATATATATATATTTTTTTTTTCTTATGTTATGAATATGATATACAAATGAAATACATGAAATGTATAGAGAATGGAATATTGAATCAAAACTAAATTAATTGAATACTTACCTAGTTTAGATGGTTGAAATAGAATGAATTCAGGTCTGACAAGTGGATTAGAACCGATCAAGCAGTTTTGGATCTAACAATAGATTTAGGCCTAATAACAAATTTGGATTTTCTAGGTGAATTCAAACCTATGCAGTGCACATCAAAATTTATGAAAAGCCTTCAAATAATTAAATAGGACACTGGAATATGTAGTTAATGGGAATAAAAATGTAGTACACAAGTTGTTAGTATGGATCTAGTAAAATTTAATTTGCCCTCTATGTGTGTCTATGCAAATTCAGACCTGATAAGCAAATTCAGAACTGATAAGCACACGTTCGAATTCATTGAAAGAGAAAGAAAACTTAAATTTTCTAATGTAAAATGATAATGATTATCAGGAACTAAATGCATATGGAAATATTATACCAACTACTACTATGTTGTCACTTGAATTATGATGACACAAAAAAATCATAGCTAAAGCTACAATAAAAAATATGAAGGAAGAGAGCTCCAATTCCACTAAACTACAAAATAATTATTTTTCATGTTCAGGAGGTAATATAATAATCTTAAAGTCAAAGAGAAACTAGATGCTATGAAAAAATGGTGAACGAATTAGGATTATTAGGGAGAATTGGAAAAATTCCTAAATTTAGTGAATTTGGACCTGAGTGACACATGTTTGAATTTGTAGAAAATCTATATTTGGAAAAATTTGGTTTGAATCCAAATGGTCACTGACCATTATTAGCTATAAAACTACTTTTATCAAATTCAAATGTAAGCTAATCAAATCTAAATTCACTAAAAATGACAAAAAGACAAAATGAATTTTAAACGAGTAGAGAAAACAAGGTAGGTGATTGAGAGGGGGATTACGTTGCTGGGGAATGCTAGGCATTTTTAAGTGGGCAAAAATTCCATGGCTACATTTTACCCCCTCTTTGGTGCATTTATGAAAAATAAATGCATCAAAGAAAGATGTAGCTACTAAAAAATAGAAAACTACACTACAAAAAAAAATGAAATTTTTGGATGTATTAATTATTATTATTATTATATTATTTATTATTTATTTATTTTAGCCTAGGGTGCCCCATTCAAATTTTGTGGGGAATTTTGATATTCGTTGAAAAACTAAAAATTAGGGTAAAAATAAGAGTTTAGTGTAAAGCCTTAATTAATTTTTACCCAAAGTATTGCTAAAATTTGCTCTAGAGAAAATGGTGCTACCACCTCACTGAATGAACAAGGTAAAAATGAGAGGAAAAAAAATAGATGTAAGGATGTGGGTAGGAACCAAACTAAACCTTAATTTTAGTTTTTGCAAACTTTTATTTATATTTTTGAAATTTTTATTTGAATTTTCCATTGTGCGATGGGATGGGATGAATTTGGATGTGCCAGGCAAATTCAGGCATCCAAATTTGTTCTAGAGGGTCATATAAATTTATAAATTCAAACCTTTTAGGTGAATTCAAATGTCTAGATTCATTCTAAAAAGACAACTGAATTCATGAATTCAAACCTGCTCGATGAATTTGGGCTTTCGAATTCATGAATTTGGAAGGTTAAACAGTCAAAATTCGTAAAGAAATATTTTGCATTTTCTTGTTATTATTTTGCAATGTATGGTCTTTGTTGTTAATTTTTTTGACTGATTAATGATTATGATGAAATTTTTTTTTGTTTGAAGTGGGGTACTCTCAAAAATTGAGAGTGGAGATATAAGGGTTTTGAGGAGCATGTGAAGGAGTTGATTGTAGTAGATAGAGGTGTGCTAGAGATGGTGGGGCTTCTCCATGTGGTCGAGATGCCCTAAATAGATATAAATTATCCTTTCCTCATATATTTGGTGGGGAGATGGTATATGAGATCCTCCACATTTTGGTTACCTATAGGAGAGATGATGGTGACCCTAGAGGATGTGTGGAGAATATTTTAGATCCTAGTTAGGGTTCATTTTGTGTATCCAACAATGGTACAAACACAGGTAGTAGAGCATCTAACTAGATATCCTAATTTTCTAGTTTATCAGAGTGGGATTAGTAAAGAGGGGATGATAGCAGCATAGGATATTTCTAGGTTGACGATGGTGTTTTTTGGGATAGTCGTCAATTTGCTATCATATCATCAAAGTGGGTGACACCTTCCATGGGCTCTTGCTGGGATAGTGGTTGATATGAGGGATGCCAACAAGTGGTTTGCATGGGGTCTATTTACATTGTGTTTTTTATATAGGACATTGTATAATATCATGTATAAGCACAACAATGGTCTAGTTATCACCACATTATTACGGGTGTTGAGTTGGGAATATATTACAATGAGGAGACCTATTAGACTACCACATCCATAGATAAAGGAGGGATACCTTATGTAGATACCTAAAAGTCACACATTGTCCCTCTCCTCATTTCCATAGTCAATCAATTTGCAAAACCCTCAAAAATTGCATAAATTGTCTAAAAACACTATTCATTAAGCAAAATTTCTATTCATCATAATTAGCCCCTTTGGGCTAGCTAAGCCCTTTCCTAAATTTAACCATAGGTTCTCATGCGACTTCATGCAAACTCAACTAAGGTTGAAAACTCTCACCATGGTCAAAAAGCACTTCATGGTCAAAAAGTCAACATTTTGGTCTAAATATGCTTTATGCCTAATTACATACTTAATTGGATCTAATATTTATTTAATTAAAGCATCCACCTCACCTAGTCTACTTTGAATAGCCTATCCTTCCATATCACCTAGCCTAGCCTAGCCTAGCCCTACCACCTCTCACCCAGATATTTCTCCACCTCACATCCCCCTAGGTCATTAATGCAAGATGGAGACTTTTGCACTTAAAAAGACAATTTTAATCCTAAGATATTTCAATAAAGGTGATTATTAATGACAAGTTGATATTTTTGGTAAATCATCATTATTTGTGGATGGGTGAGGGATTCTCTCTCCCAACCCCACTTATGACCCAGGACACCTCAGGGGGCACCTCTTTGGTGGACACCTCACCATGGCCACCTCACAGGGGACACCTCATTCCATTTCTCTCACCTTAGCCCAATCTATAAATAGAGGATCATTTTTACCTTTAGAAGAATAACCAACTTTTGCATATCAAAAATCTACCAAAATCACTACTACCATTACATCTTGTTGAGTGATATTTTCACCCGATTGTGAAAACACACTCTCCGATAGGATTTGTGCTCCAAATCCTCTCTTGCAAAGAAATTAAATAAATAATTTCTCCAAGGTCTCCGCTATATTAGCATTTGCATATATGTATTAGTAATCTCAAATAAATATATTCAATTTAAATGCTTGGAACACCTTAGTGATTGCAAGTAACTGTTAACAAGGGACACTGTGGTTTATTTCACCATGAAACTTTAATGATTTCTATTTTGATGAATTTTCAAGTGTTTATCTTAATGACTGTAAATTAAAATAAAAGTTAAACCTTTTGGAAATAAAAGTGCAGGAAAGATAAAAATAAAATGTAAAGAAAAATGAATCTAGAATACATTCATGGGTTGCAATCCTATCTGAAAAAACTGAAGATAACGAGGTTTTCTGCATACAACCTAACCTATTGAACCTGCAAAATATGTACAATCCCCATAGACTAAGTATAGGTTCCTAGGATATGAAATAAAATTTAGATTTCAAATATTCGCCTAATGTAACCCACGAAGTGGCATCTACATTATCTATAAATCCAAAATCTGAAAAATGAAAGAATAAACATTAAATCTATAGCATGCAAAGAAAGTCTCCTTCTTTCTTGCCCACAAGATGCAAATTTTTGAACACTTCTGCATTAAAAATATGTCATTTTACAATAGCAAAATTTTTAGTTTTCTCAAAACCAGAAAAAGGGAAAGAAAAACACTCCACAACAGGCCCAGAATGGCTAATCACCCTCAGCTGTACAACCCTGCTTGCAGCGATTTCTGACCTCTATATCTGTCCTCAGATTTTTCTTTTAAACCTTCTGGAAATGCTCTCTGTTTTGCCCTATGACACTTTGCTTCATCTCCCAGATCGCTTCGTTTCACCTTCCCCACATTTTTGTTGCTTTTGACTTTATGCTCAACATCGAGATGCTTGATCTTCTCTATGAACTATAATGCTTTTATAGCCCTTACACCTGTATGCCATGTGTTTTGTGTTTCTCTGCATGTTCCATAATGGCTCCCTGTAAATCGTGACCAAAAATAGCATGGCACGATTTCATGATGTTTTTATGTATGTAGTTTAGCTTTTCTTCTTGCATCACAAAAATGAGACATGTCATGAAATCATGACATTTTTATGCCCACAACCCTATCTACCTTCATGCACAGCAAAAATAAGACATGTCGCAAAATCATGACAATTTTTTGCCCGCAACCTTGCCTACCTTCATGCACAGTGAAAAGAAGATATGTCGTGAAATCATGACAATTTTCTATCAACGGGCCGTGCAAATGCAACCTGTCATGAAATTGCGACGTTTTTTTTCTTTCGGGCCATGAGGATGCAACCTGTCGTGAAATCGCGATGCCTTTTCATTTTGCTGTGTTTTGCTGTACCTGGCCATGAAAATGCGACATGTCATGAAATCGTGACACCTTTTCATTTCGTACACTTTGGCTGCTTTCTATCATGAAATCGTGATGCTTTTTCATTTGGCATCATTTCACTGCTTTCTGTCGTGAAATCGTGACACCTTTTCATTTCGTACACTTTGGCTTCTTTCTGTCATGAAATCATGACTCTTTTCTCTTTCAGGTTGTCTCACTGCTTTCTGTTGTGAAATCATGACTCTTCTCTATTTCGTACCACTTGGCTGCTTTCTATCGTAAAATCGTGACACTTTTTCATTTGGCATCATCTTGCTACTTTCTGTCGTGAAATCATGACACTTTTCATTTGGCATCATCTTGCTACTTTCTATCATGAAATCACGACTCTTATCTGTTCCGTACCACTTGGCTTCTTTCTATCATGAAATCGTGACGCTTTTCTTTTTTCAGGCTGTCTTGTGGCTTTCTGTCATGAAATCGCGACACCTTTCCATTCTGTACCACTTTGACTGATCCAGACCGCAAAAATGAGACATGTCATGATTTCACGATGCTTCTTTGTCTTTCAACTTGGTTCTTTGCCTTGCATCATGATTTCACAACACGTCATGATATCGCGACATTCTCTCTTCATGATGCATTTTGCTGCTCTCAACCGTGAAAATGTGACCTGTCATGAAATCACAACAATTTTTTGTTCCACTGCATTTCGCTTGTTTGAGCTACGAAAACGTGACCTGTCATGATATCGTGACACTTTATTTTTCTACAGAGCAACACGTCATGATATCACGACACTTTATTTTTTTACAGAGCAACACGTCGTGATATCGCGACATTTTATTTTCCTTAGCAGCAACGCGTCGCGATATCGCGACACTTTCTTTTTCTTAGCAGCAACGCGTCGTGATATCATAACACTTTATTTTTCTTAGCCACGACAGAGAAACACGTCATGATATCATGACACCTTTTCATTCTGACATACTTTGCTATTCTAATCCACAAAAACCTAACATGTCGCAATATCGTGACAACTTTTCATTTCTAACCGCGATGGAGCAACATGTCGCAATATCGTGACACTTCTTCTTATGTTGTATTTTGCTCTTCCTTTGGTTTTTTAGCATCTGGGCCACTGTAGTTTTCTTGGAAAGCATGTAAAAAATATGGGTCCCCAATTTTGGGGTGTGTTGTAGACCATCCACAACAAATGGCGACTCTGTTGTCAAATGCTCTTGAGCATTTTGGTGAGAACCCAACCTGGAAGTATACAAACTTAAAAATAGGCATTAGCACATAAGAAATATAAACAAATGCCCATAGATCAGAAATACATGAATCATCATAATCATTAAGTATCAGCTCGATGTGTGCAATGTGTTTCATTCCCTATCGTTTGAAATTGATCAACATTCTATCGTCAGTTTTACATGAATGCTTATGTGGGATTGTGAATGATTTGTGTAACCTAATAAATATGCTTAGAGATTTTGCTTTTATAAATGCATAGACCTTCTAATATCATACACAAACATTCAAGATTATCGAACCCTCTTAGGATCAACTATATGTGTAATGAATTGCTTTATTAGATCCCAAAGTTGGTTATGAGTCACTACTATCTTGAACCCATGTGCAAGTGAAATCAGAGCTTTGGGAAATCAGACTCCCAACCTAATCGAGATGAGAGTTTAACCCTATTCTTACTACTCTAATTTGGAATTCATTACCTCACTTTGAGAAAAATAATTTAACCAATTGTTGTGGCTAATCCACAACACACCCCAAAATTGGGGACCCACCTTTTTTTGCATGCTTTCAAAGAATATCTCAGTGACCCAGATGCTAAAAATGAAGAAAAGGGGCAAAAATGCACAAGGATGAAAAGTGTCACGAAATCGCGACATGTCGCAAAATCGCGACCGAAAATAGAAAAGTGTCACGAAATCACGACATGTTGCTCCGTCGCGGCCAGAAAATGAAAAGTGTCGCGAAATCGCGACATGTCGCAAAATCGCGGTCAACGCAGTCAACGGCAGCAGGTGGGAGAAAAGCGTAGCGAAATCGCGACGTGTTTGATTTTTGCGGCCTAGAGAGGAGAGAGAAAGACGAAGCAGAAAAGTGTCGCGATATCGCGACATGTCACAAAATCGTGGGTCAAACCAGTCAAACAGGGCAAAGCGAAAAAGCGTCGCGATTTCGCGACAGAAAGCAGCGAAGGTGTACGGAACGAAAATGCGTCGCGATTTCGCGACAGGAAAGCAGCGAAAAGACATGAAACAAAAAACGTCGCGAAATCGCGACAGAAACGAGCCGAGTTGTACGAAAAGCAAAATATGTCACGAAATCGCGACATGTAGCGTTTTCACGGCCAAAACAGAAGAGCAGTATGAAACGAGAAAAGTGTCGCGATTTCACGATAGAAAGCTGCCCGAGTGAAAGAAACGAAAAGGCGTCGCGATTTCGCGACAGGTTGCGACCGAAGCACACGGAGATGAAAAACGTCACGATTTCGCGACAGGTTGCCGCAAGACAGCTTCAAGTGAAAAGGCGTCGTGAAATCGCGACAGGTTGTAGCGAAAGAGGCGCGAAGTGAAAATCGTCGCGATATCGCGACAGCATGCAGCAAAGGTGCCCGAAGTGAGAAAACGTCACGATTTCACGACAAGAAAGCAACGAGGGCGTACGAAAGAGAAAAGCGTCGCGATTTCGTGACATGTCACGAAATCACGACATGTCGCGTTTTCGCTGGGCGCGATGGCGAGAAAGGCTGCTGGCAGGAAAACGTCGCGATATCGCGACATGTCATGATTTTGCGACATGTCGCGTTTTCATGGCTAGGAAGGCGGACAAGGCTGCATGCTATTTTTTGGACGCGATTTTCATGGAACCGTTATAGAACGTGCAGAAAAGTGCGGGACACGTGGCGTACAGGCTGCAGAAGTGTTACAGAGAAGATCAAACGTCTTAATGTCAAGCATAAAGCCAAAACACACGCAGTCAAAGAAAGGTGAAACGAGCAGCCACTGGAAGATGAAGCGAACCGTCGTGGAAGGGGAATCAATTCAACAGCAAGTATAAATGCAGATGCACAGATTGGCACAAGGGTGGGGAAACCATTGGAGCAGAGTTGCAGTGCTAGAGGCCAGAGGGCCATTCTGGGCCTGCTTCAAGGCTATTTTCCTTCCTTTTGCTGGTTTTGAGAAAACCAGAGATGCTGCCATTGTAACTTGACATATTATTAATGCAGAGTGTTCAGAAATTTGCATCTTGTTGGCAAGAAAGAAGGAGATCTCTTGTGCATGCTAATGGATTTAATGTTTATTCTTTCCTGTTTTCAGATTTCTAGGTTTATAGATAATGTTAAATGCCACTTCTGTGGGTTGCATTAGGCGAATGTTTGAAATCTGAAATTTTTATTTCAAACCCTAGGAATAAGCACTTAACTTATCAGGATTGTGCATGTTTGCAGGTCCAATAGGTTAGGTTGCATGCATGGAAACCTCACATCTTCGATTTTGCCAGGACGGGATAGCATCGGATCGGATGCAATTTTTAATTTCTTTTCTTCACATTTTATTTTCTTTTGCTGTATTTTATTTTTCAGAAACTCCAATTTTATTTACAGGCTTTAAAATAAAATAAAAAAATTAAAAAACTCCAAAATCCATAAATAATTCCTTCATGCTATTGCATTTCATCAATTTACATTTTGAAGTTACAGCATGGTCATATAAGGATCAGATCACGTTTGTTTTATAAGGGTTCAATGAACAATCATTAATTTCACAGTAAAATAAACCACAGTGCCCCTTGTTTTCAGTTACTTGCAATCACTAAGGTGTTCCAAGCATTTTAATTTAATATCTTTCATACACAGATGCAAAATGCTCACATAACAGGAACCTTGGAGAAGTTACATGTTTAATTTCTTTGCAAGCAGAGGATTTAGAACCCAAATCCTATCGAAGAGTGTGTTTTCACAATCGGGTGAAAATACCACTCAACAGATTGGCGCTAGAAGGAGGGCCTGTTCGGGTTTATTTTATCATGATTTTAGATGCTACGGGTTTATAATTGTTTAAGAATTTTAAATTGCTAAATATTTCAAGTCCATTTGATTAGCATCTTCGGCCTCTAACACCACTCAACGGATTGGTGCTAGGAGGGCCGTACGGGTTTATTTTTAGTGTAATATAATTTTAAATTTTTGTATGCATTAGTCCTCTAACATTCAGCAGATTGTAAAAAGGACGGTCTAAATTTATTTACCTGTTCTATTTTAAGCAATTCAGGTATGTCGTATATTTTTCTCGATTGTTCATACGAATTAAAGTGATTTGATTTAATTTTTCAGAATTTTGGTCTCATGCAATTACTTTTCATTTGATTTTAATGAATACATCTCTTAGTTGATGCTAACTTGATTTCTGTTTTATATTGCAGGTTGAATATTCAACAGATTTGGTTCTAAAATTACATTTTAAGTTCACTAATGGCAACACTTGAGGAGCAAAGGGTATCCCTGAGAGCTGAAATAACATCTCTAAGAGAGAGAATGGTATCTATGATAGAGGATCATTATAAGGGTTTGTCTATACCTGTGGTACCATATCATGTTCCTAAAATGTTATTGGATTTTTTACGGTGTTTTAATCAAGAGGTGCCACTAGGATACTTGCAAAAGCTGCATGTCTACAAGGATGCATTATGTCAATTCCAGATTTTCTATGAGGAGGTGGCTTGTAAGTTATTTGCATACATTTTGGATGATAGACCATTCTTTTGGTATAGCCAACTACCCATGGAGGTTAGGACTTCTTGGATACAATTAGAAGCAGCCTTATCTTCATCATTTTGGTAATCAAGCTGACTTAGAAATATTGAAAAATCAATTTACCTCCATATGTAAAGAGTCTAATGAATCCTTGAGTCAATTCAATGGAAGATTTCATGAGTTGCACTCCCAAATGTGGGAAAATTTTAACACATTGGAAGAGGAAGCCATGGAAGTATACCTAGGAGCCATACACCCCACACTTGCTTCACTCATTGAGGAAAAACTGAGTGGTTTGTCCCTAGAGAAAATCCATGAGGTCTTAGAAGAGATAGAATGACAAGGTCTTGAAGAAGAAAAGGCACAACATGTTCATATGAGAGATTGTTCTTTTGATGCCAACCTACACCAACCATCAAACATAGCACCCTCCACTCCAATGATATCTAAGGTAAATGATCAAGGGGATGAATTTGAATATCCAAATCTTACGACCACCTTAGATGTAGTCCACGAGGAGGTGCAAATTGATAAGACAACATCCACTAGTGAGGATCATGTAGAGATACATGATTATCTGGATGAAGGGGTTCTAAATTCAACAATGTTTGATATATGTGATAGGATGGAACCCACCATAGAATTGAATGAAGTGGTTGAAAGTGAAATGGAAAGAAAATCAATAAATAAATTTGAAGACATGATAGAGTTTCACCACTTGTTCTTGGAAGATACTATTGATGAGATGTGTAAAATTAAGGATCAAGAAATTCTTCACCCTCCAAATTATGATAATGAATCATGGGTTACTAATTTGGACAATGATAGCCTTATAAATTTGAATTCAAGAAATAACCCACTTTTGGAAATAATTGAACCATCTAAGGAAGGTGAAGATGAATTTGATGAGAAACACATTGATGAATTGGAAGATGTTGAAGAAGTAGTTGAACGCCACCACTTGATTTTGAAAGAGGATTATTATGATGCTTGGAAGAAGTGGGAAGACTTCACTCATTACAAAACTACTAATGAAACTTTTGTGCCAATTGATGTATAGGACAACATAATTGACTACTCAAAGGAAGATATTACAACTCCTGTACAATTTGAGGATGTTTTGGAAGAGGGTTTCAAATCTCATCAAATTTTGGAAGATTATAATGATCCTATCGCCAAGGACAAAGAAGAAAATGAATGGATGAATGAATCAAAAGATCATGTCACAAATACCATGGAGTTTCATCTCACAGATTTGGATGACGATTTTTACAATGGTTGGGGAAGGTATGGTAATGCATTCTTTTCTCACATCCCTATAGATGAAACTCATATTTCCCTTGATATACAGGATGTTGAACCTTCTACATCATACGAAGATCTCATATTCGCGGGATTTGAAAAGGTGACAAAATTTGATCATGTTGAATATAAATTCATTGAAAGTGTGGATGCAAGTTTACATGATGATTTGGAGGATTCAAATGAAGAGATACCACGGATAGTGAACAAAGAATTGGAACCAAATGACAGAGAGATTGATCAATTGGAAGCAATTCAAATGAAGGATCATCAAGATGAGTCATGGGACATACGCTTTGACCAAGAATGTTTGAGGATTGAAAATGATGACCATACTTTGAATTTAAATAATCTGAATGATGAAATGTCATTAAAGGTAAATGAAAAACAAGGTATAATTTTTAATCACACCTTTAATAACATGGTTTTAATGAACGGAAAAGAAGTTGATGCACTTGAATTGTTAAACCAAATTCATCAACAATTATTAATTGAATCTAGGATAAAAACTTTTAATGATCCTAATTTAGTAAATATCCTAGATGCTTGTAAATTGTTACACAAATTTGATTGGCCTACAAATTTGGAAAATGATTTGGCTTTGAAATTTGTAGAAATAGGCTCCTACTTACAAAATTGCATATTTGAAAAGGATAGCCTAATTCTAAATCAAGGAGGGAATTATGAAGTTCACATTTTAAAGAATAGACAAGATAAAATTGAAAATCATTTATTGTCTAATCATTTTAGTAATTTGATGCTCACCTATGGGAGTATTATTGGAACTAAATCAAATTGGTATGGTGAGCATGGCAAGTGGAAATTTGTTGCATTGTTTGGTCTAGTCTTGTTTGTGTTGGATTCCCACAACATTTGGCATGCATATCATGTTATATTTTTGTTTTTGTTGAAATGTTCTAATCATGTGTGGGATCCAGGAAAGTGATAATCCAAGCTTTGCATCATCTTGTATTATAGTGTACATTTGTATATAGATTTTGGTTTCTGGTTTTGGGTTTGTGTTTTCAAATTTTCATTTTTGGGATTGCTATTTGGTTTTGGATTGAATAAGTTTTAATTTAAAGTTGTGTGTTTATTTGACATTTTTTGTTTGTCTATAAAAAAAAAAAAAAATGATGATGAAAAAGTTGCCTTGAGATGCTAACTTATGTTCTAGATCGGGAGAATATGAAACATTGGAATTGTCTTGTAAAAGCTCCACAAGTAACACAAACATTTTAAGTAATATCGTTTGAAACTTGTGATGCATGAAGTAGTCAGTTTTATATGGCAATATTTCATCTGCATTTCAAAAGACAATGCATTCATGTTACATCTCACTTTGCACATACATGCCATCGTAGTTGCAAGTGCATTTCAAATGCAAATCATTAAAGTGTGTCAAATCCTCTTAAGGTTATGCTATCACATAAATAAGAAGAGAATCCTAAGGTTGGAAACTGAGTCTTGAGATATCTAGAACCAAGCACATCTCATACATTAAAAAGGATCTTGAGCAAAATGATCAAAACCTAACTTGGAAGAAAAGGGTTGGGCGAAAGAAGTATTTCATGTCTATCCTATTTATGCAGCATGATCCTTAAAACAGTGGTTTTGACCACTTCCATAAAGCTTAAAGCCTAAAATCGGAGTAGTAAGGATAGGGCTAAATCCTCATCGAACTTAGGTTGAGGATCCAATTCCCCAAAGCTTTGATTTGACCTACATGGAGTAGTAAGGATAGGGCATAAATTCTCATCTCGCTTAGGTTGAGAATCTGATTCCCCAAAGCTCCTATGTCTCATTTCATAATAAATCTTGGATTGGAAGGATCGTACTACTTGTCCTCTGCAAAGGATGGGTAGTCATCCCCAAGGTCTAAGCAATAAAATTAATATTTTCCATTTACATCTAAAGTTTGGATTGGAAGGATCGTACTACATGTCCCTAGCAAGGATGGGTAGTCATCCCTAAGGTCCAAGAAGTAAAAAATAAATTTTTCCCATCTCATATTTATATTGGATTGGAAGGATCGTACTACTTGTCCTCTGCAAAGGATGGGTAGTCATCCCCAAGGTCCAAAGAAATGAAGATAAGTTTTGGATTGTGGGGTTAGATATGCCCATGCATGGCAACATGTCTTGTCTAAAAAAACAAGACCACTGATTGTCCAAAGGGTTAGACTAGCATGACCATTTCTTCCATAATTGGTTAAATTATTTTGCTCAAAGTGAGGTAATGAACTCTAAATCAGAATAGTAAGGATAGGGTTAAACTCCCATCTCGGTTAGGTTGGGAGTCTGATTCCCCAAAGTTCTAATTTCACATTCACTTGCACATGGGTTCAAGATAGTAGGGACTCATAACCAACTTTGGGATATAATAAAACAATTAATTAGTGGATCCTAAGAGGGTTTGGCAATCTTGAATGTTTGTGTATGATACTAGAAGGTCTATGTTTTTTATAAAAGCAAAATCTCCAAGCATATTTATTAGGTTACACAAATCATTCACAGTCTCATATATGCATTCATGTAAAACTGACAATGGAATGTTGATCAATTTCAAACGATAGGGAATGAAAACACATTGCACACACCGAGCTAATACTTGATGATTCTGATGATTCATGTACTTCTGATCTTTGGGCATTTGTTTATATTGCTTATGTGCTAATGCATGTTTTTCGAGTTTATATATGTTTCCAGGTTGGGTTCTCACTAAAATGCTCAAGAGCATTTGACAGCAGAGTCGCCATTTGTTGTGGCTAATCCACAACACACCCCAAAATTGGGGACCCACCTTTTTTTGCATGCTTTCAAAGAATATCTCAATGACCCAGATGCTAAAAATCAAGAAAAAGGGGCAAAATTGCACAAGGATGAAAAGTGTCACGAAATCGCGACATGTCGCAAAATCGCGACATGTCGCAAAATCACGGCCGAAAATGAAAAAGTGTCACGAAATCGCGACATGTTGCTCCGTCGCGGCCGAAAATGAAAAGGTGTCGCGAAATCGCGACATGTCACAAAATCGCGGTCAACGCAGTCAACGGCAGTAGGTGGGAGAAAAGCGTAGCGAAATCGCGACGTGTTTGATTTTCGCGGCCCAGAGAGGAGAGAGAAAGACGAAGCAGAAAAGTGTCACGATATCGCGACATGTCGCAAAATCATGGGTCAAACCAGTCAAACAGGGCAAAGCAGAAAAGCGTCACGATTTCGCGACAAGAAAGCAGCGAAGGTGTACGAAACGAAAACGCGTCGCGATTTCGCGACAGGAAAGCAGGGAAAAGACATGAAACAAAAAACGTCGCGAAATCGCGACAAAAACGAGCCAAGTTGTACGAAAAGCAAAATATGTCACGAAATCACGACATGTAGCGTTTTCACGGCCAAAACAACAGGAGCAGTATGGAATAGAAAAGTGTCACGATTTCACGACAGAAAGCTTCCCGAGTGAAAGAAACGAAAAGGCGTCGCGATTTCGCGACAGGTTGCGGCCGAAGCACACGGAGATGAAAAACGTCGCGATTTCGTGACAGGTTGCCGCAAGACAGCTTCAAGTGAAAATGCATCGCGAAATCGTGACAGGTTGTAGCAAAAGAGGCACAAAGTGAAAATCATCGCGATATCGCGACAACATGCAGCAAAGGTGCCCGAAGTGAGAAAACGTCACGATTTCGCGACAGAAAGCAGTGAGGGAGTACGAAAGAGAAAAGCGTCACGATTTCGTGACATGTCATGAAATCGTGACATGTCATGTTTTTGCTAGGCGCGATGGCGAGAAATTCTGATGGCAGGAAAACATCGCGATATCGCGACATGTCACGATTTCGCGACATGTCGCGTTTTCATGGCCAGGAAGGCGGACAAGGCTGCATGCTATTTTTTGGACACGATTTTCATGGAACCGTTACTGAACATGCAGAAAAGTGCGGGACACGTGGCGTACAAGCTGTAGAAGCGTTACAGAGAAGATCAAACGTCTTAATGTCAAGCATAAAGCCAAAACACACGCAGTCAAAGAAAGGTGAAACGAGAAACCACTGGAAGATGAAACGAACCATCGTGGAAGGGGAATCAATTCAATAGCAAGTATAAATGCAGATGCACAGATTGGCACAAGGGTGGGAAAACCGTTGGAGCAGAGTTGCAGTGCTAGAGGCCAGAGGGCCATTCTGGGCCTGCTTGGGGCTGTTTTTTGCCTTTTGCTGGTTTTGAGAAAACCAGAGATGCTGCCATTGTAACTTGACATATTATTAATGCAGAGTGTTCGGAAATTTGCATCTTGTTGGCAAGAAAGAAGGAGATCTTCTGTGCATGCTAATGGATTTAATGTTTATTCTTTCCCTGTTTTCAGATTTCTAGGTTTATAGATGATGTTAAATGCCACTTCTCTGGGTTGCATTAGGCGAATGTCTGAAATCTAAATTTTTATTTCAAACCCTAGGAATCAAGCAGGTTATGCATGGAAACCTCACATCTTCGGTTTTGCCAGGACGGGATAGCATCGGATTGGATGCAATTTTTAATTTCTTTTCTTCACATTTTATTTTCTTTTGCTGTATTTTATTTTTCAGAAACTCTAATTTTATTTACAGGCTTTAAAATAAAATTAAAAAATTAAAAAACTCCAAAATCCATAAATAATTCCTTCATGCTATTGCATTTCATCAATTTACATTTTGAAGTTACAACATGGTCATATAAGGATCAGATCACGTTTGTTTTATAAGGGTTCAATGAACAATCATTAATTTCACAGTAAAATAAACCACAGTGCCCCTTGTTTTCAGTTACTTGCAATCACTAAGGTGTTCCAAGCATTTTAATTTAATATCTTTCATACACAGATGCAAAATGCTCACATAACAGGAACCTTGGAGAAGTTACATGTTTAATTTCTTTGCAAGCAGAGGATTTAGAACCCAAATCCTATCGGAGAGTGTGTTTTCACAATCGGGTGAAAATACCACTCAACACCAATTATGGAAGAAATGGTCATGCTAGTCTAACCACTTGAACAGTCAGTGGTCTTGTTTTTTTTTAGACAAGACATGCTGCCATGCATGGGCATACTTAACCCCATAATCCATGATTTAACTTCATTTCTTTGGACCTTGGGGATGACTACCCATATTTTGCAGATGATAAGTAGTACGATCCTTCCAATCCAATATTAAGATGAAATGGGAAATATTCAGTTTTATTTCTTGGACCTTGGGGATGACTACCCATCCTTTGCAGAGGACATGTAGTATGATCCTTCCAATCCAATATAAAGATGAAATGGGAAATATTCAATTTTATTTCTTGGACCTTGGGGATGACTACCCATCCTTTGCAGAGGACATGTAGTACGATCCTTCCAATCCAAGATTTATGATGAAATGGGAAATAGGAGCTTTGGGGAATCATATTCTTAACCTGAGCGAGATGAGAATTTATGCCCTATCCTTACTACTCCATGTAGGTCAAATCAAAGCTTTGGGGAGTTGGATCCTCAACCTAAGTTCGATGAGGATTTAACCCTATCCTTACTACTTGATTTTAGGCTTTAAGCTTTATGGAAGTGGTCAAAACCACTGTTTTAAGGATCATGTTGCATAATAGGATAGACATGAAATACTTTTTTCGCCTGACCTTTTCTTCCAAGTAAGGTTTTGATCATTTTGCTCAAGATCCTTTTTAATGTGTATAAAATGTGCTTTGGTTCTAGATATCTCGAGGCTCAGTTCCCAACCTTAGGATTTTCTTCTTATTTATGTTATAGCACAACCCTAAGAGGATTTGACACACTTTAATGATTTGTATCTAAAATGCATATGCAACTAAGATGGCATGTATATGCAAAGTGAGATGTAATATGAATACATTGTCCTTTGAATTGCAGATGGAATATTGCCATATAAAACTGACTACTTCATGCATCACAAGTTTCAAACGATACTATTAAACTGTTTGTATTTCTTGCGGAGCTTTCTACAACATAATTCCAATGTTCCATATTTCCCTGATCTAAAGCATAAGTTAGCATCTCAAGACAACTTTTTCATCATTCACTTTTTTTTTTGTCAAACAAAACATGTCAAATAAACACACAACTCAAATAATAAAAAGAAACAAAAACTTGAAAATTCATACCAAAACAGAAAGATATAATTCCAATCTCCTACAACTTAAGGGCTAAAATAGTGCTTTAAAACATGCCCATTAACTGGTAACATCAAATCCTTCCCGTCTAAAGTTTTTAATCTGAAGGTATTTTTTCCTAGGATTTCCGAAATCTGATAAGGGCCTGACCAAAGACAATCAAACTTTTGGTGATTTCCCTTTTCTTCATGTCTTTTATCCCATAATAAAACCAAGTCTGCTATCCTGAAAGATTTAATTTTGGCCCTTTTTTCAAACCATATTTTAACAACCTCTTGGTGTTTATTCATGTGAATCATGGCTTCCTCCATTTTTTCATCAAGGTGCAGCAAATGACTTAATCTGGCTTCAACTTGATTATCTGTCCCCAAGTATTCTTGCATGAAATGCAAGGTTTGCAGCTTCAAGTTTGTAGGAAATATCGAGTCTTGCCCATAGACCAAATGATAGGAGGTATTCCCTATTGATTCTTTTACTCTAGTCCTATCTACCCAAAGAGCAAACTTTAACTGGCTGTGCCAATCTCGAAGGTTATTTTCTAGTAACTTCTTAATGATATTCAACAAATTTTTGTTTGAAGATTCGACCAAACCATTTCCTTGAGGGTAGTAATTAGATGCAAATTTTAAAATCACTTTATTGTCATATGCCCAATCTGCAAATTGCATAGAAACAAAAGCTTTACCATTATCACTAACAATAGAATCGGGCATTCTGAATCTTGTTATGATGTGATCCTCAAGGAATCTTATTACAACATCTGTAGTGGCATGTTTTGTAGGAACTAATTCTATCCACATTGTACAATAATCTATAGCTGTTAGTATGAATTTATGGGAATCAAAATAATTTGGGTTAATAAACCCAATGAAATCTAATCCCCATTGTGCAAATGGTCTCCTCTCAACTACAGGTTGTAATGGCATGGCTGCATTTCTTTCTCTGTTGGCAGCTACTTGACAAATGTGGCAAGATCGTACATGAGCTTGTGCATCTTTAAAAATGTAGGGCCAATAGTATCCTGCTCTCAGGATTTGATGCACTGTAGCATTTTTCACACCATGGCCAGTTCCATATTTCCCATGAAATTCCTGCAGAACCTTGGCAGCTTCTTCTTTATTCAGACATCTCAAATAGACCCTTTCATGATTTTTCCTGTACAAAACACTAGATCTAATTAGATAATTAGCAGATTTAAGTCTTAAAGCTCTTCTTTGAGTGGAATTCAAATTGGAAGGACACTTACCGTTTAATAGAAAATGCACAATGTCAACATACCAGTCATCCTTAAAAATGTATTCTGCATTTGATATTGGCATGTCATTTGCAGATTATTCTTAGCAATCACCTTCACAAGTCCCTATCCTTGAACTAGTTTCATAGGTTGGATTTCAAGATCAAATTCTTGGATGGTAGAAATCCATTTCTCTTTTCTCACCTAGCTCGTTCTGTAAAAACATAGTCTTGACAGCAGGGTCAGGCACAATGGCAAAAAATTTGCTGTGCACAATGTAATGTCTAAATTTTTTTACCATTTTAAAAAGTGCGTACATCTACTTAGACAATATGGAATACCTCAATTGAGCATATTTTAAAGGAGCACTTAAAAATTCTATGGTATTTTCTACACTATCCTCACCTTTCTGGGTCAAGACACTCGCAAAGGAGTGTTCCGATGCGAAAGAATAAATATAGAAAGGTTTAGCATAGTTTGGACTTATGAGGGCAGGGGATCTGGAAATAGCATCCTTAATGTTTTGAAAGGCCACCCTAATTTCCTCATTCCACTTGACATCTACATCCTTCTTGAGCATTTTTTTCAAAGGTTTGGCTATCTCAGCGAAGCTCGAAATGAACTTCCTCACAAAATTAATTTTCCCAAAGAAGGATCTCAACTCTTTTTTACTACCTGGGAGAGGTAAGTTTTGGATAGCTTCTATCCTTTCTGGATCAATGGATATACCTTCTTTTGAAATGATGTGACCAAGTAGTCTTCCTTCTGTTACTCCAAAGATGCATTTTTTGGGGTTCAAAGAAATTCCATGCTCTCTGCATCTTTGAAGAACTTTTTTTAGATCCTTGACATGGTCCTCTCTCTTCTTTGAAAATACTGGAATATCATCCACATACACGATGATACACTTGCCTATGAGTCCCTTGAATGCATAGTCCATGGCACGTTGAAACGTTGTGCCTGCATTTAACAGTCCAAATGACATTCTTCTATAGGCAAATGTCCCCCACTTGGTGGTGAAGGCTATTTTCCTCCTGTCATTGGGATGAATAAGAATTTGGTTATATCCAGAATATCCATCTAGAAAAGACATCATTTTAGATCCATTCACTGTTTGTAAAATTTCATCAATGGATGGAAATGGATAGTTACCCTTTTGTGAGGCCTTGTTAAGATTTTGAAAATCTATAAATAGCCTAATCTCTACACTCTTATTTCTTACTGGAACAAGGTTAGCAACCTAGGTTGAGTGCCTAATAGGAAAAATAATCTTCGCTTCCAATAATATTTTGACCTCCTTTTCTATTAAGGGCTCCAATAGCGGGTTAACAACTCGCTATCTTTGTCTGAAAGGCTTGGAGTCCGGATTTAGAGGGATGGTATGTGTAATGACATTTTGGTTGTATGTTTTCAACTCGTTATAATTCCAAGCAATGCAATCCACGTAGTTCTTTAGTGCATGTATTATATTTTTTCTTTCTTCAGCTGTACATGCCTTTGCGATGTACACTTCTCGTGGATTGTCTGCACTCCCTAGATTAATTAGATCACATGCATCTTTGGGGAGTGGAACCTTTTTTTCTTTTTTGGCCTTGTATCCCACATTGAACATTTTCTCCAATGAAACTATGTCTTTAGGTATTTTGTTGGATTGACATGCAGTTTCACTTTCATTTTTTGCTTCTTCTTGCCATCTTTGCTCCTCATCAATCACCTAATTTTCAAAAATACCTGAGTTCATGACAAATTTGAATTTGTGTCTGTCATTTTCAAAAACTTGGAAATTCTTGACATTATCAGGTATTGATGGAGAACTAATTCAATGGAGAACTTTTTACACCTTTTTATATCAACTGGATTTAACATGCCCGCGGCGACTGCAAGAGAGTCTGCTATGCGATTTCCATTTCTAGAAATAAGGGCTATATTGAAAGCATCGAATTCCTCAATGAGATCCATGACCCTAGTTCTATAAAGGCTCAATATCTTATCGCGGCATGTATATTGTCCTTTAATATGCTTGAATACCAGTTCAAAATCTCCCAATACTTTCAAGCACTTAACCTGCTTGCTCAATGCTAGTTGTAAACCAAAGATCAGTGCTTCATATTCTACCATGTTGTTCGTGCAAGGAAATTGTAGTCTATAAGCAGCCAATAATGATTTACCCCCTGGACCAGTGAGCTCGACTCCAACTCCTGCTCCCTATCTAGATTTGGATCCATCAAACCTAAGAAACCATGTGAAATCATTTTCCTCAAGAGAGCTATCATGAAATGTTTCCCCTTTAGGCTATTTAGTAGCCTCTTCAACATAAAATGCATAAACCCCCAATTTTGGCTCAGAAAACTAAACTTCATTTGGATTATTAAATTTTTTTATGATTTCTTTAAGCCTCGGTTCATTTTTTACTCTGATTTGATTTGCAATTCCTTTCCAAGGTAGCCACATATGTGAGCAATCTATTGAAAAATAACCATTCAATTTTTTCATCCAATCCCTTGCAAGTAGCATTCCATATCTACTTGGGATATTAACAACCAGAATGTCGACAACCTACTGGACCCTATGTTTAGAATTTAATTGAATTTTGACATCATATAAGGTCCCTACCACATTTACCTCTGATCGGTCCAATTGCAAAACCTTGCATTTGGATGAAACAGGCTGTAGACCTAGCATTTGACATATCTTTGAAGGCATGAGGTTGCTCGTGGCACCCGTGTCCACCAAAAAATTATGCAAATTCTTACTCGCAATTCTCAGAGTCAATAAGAATGGTGGGACATCCCGTATCTCCTTTCATAAAATCAAATGAGACTCAACTTCCTTTCCCTTCCACACCTGATCAGGTGAGTTCAGAGCCTTTATCAGTGCTTCTTTTTGGCCAGGAAATCTAGCCACGTCTAAGAATGAAAGGCTTGATTTGGACTTCTTTAGATCCTCCACTATGTCATAGTTTGGTTTTTCGAATTTGACTGTCTTTTGCGCATCATTAGAAATTTCTCTTCCAAGTGGAGGCGGAGGATTATTATCTGCCTTAGTATCTAGAGGAAGGATAGAGTTATTCGGTGGTGTTGATGATGTTTTAGGGGCTTTAGATTTATTTCTCAAATAATATCCATGATTCCCCTTTCTAAACTCTCGAAAATATTGCACCTCCTGTTCCAAAATTTCATCTTCTTCTTCCTCACTCTCACCTTCTTGATGGTATAAGGTTTCCACCACCATAATGTTATCATCTTGATGTTGAGATGGACCCTCATTTGGTACCAGTTCCAAGTCATCTACTTGGGCTTGTAGACAATGAGTGTATCTAGTGATTTCAGGACAATTCCTCTCATTGTGCTCTTTTGTATTTTGTAATCTACACCCCTTTTCCCATGCCAAATCAGAAATATTCAAAAGGGAACTGGATTGACTAGGTCCTGCAGAAGTATCTAGTTGATTGGCAATAGGGGCAGGTACTCCTCCATTGTTTGGCTTTGTGTTCCAATGTCTTCCTCTATTGTTAAAATTTTGATTTGAGTGAGGGGCATGGGACTCATAATTCTATTTTTGAACCATGTCATTGCTCAGTTTATGAACTATCTTCTTGAGCTCTTTGACATCCGAATAAATCTCTTTCGATGGAGCTACATTATTGTTAGTTCCCGTTGGGTTTGCATAATTCATGGGATCCTGATTTAACATTTGAGTCGAATTTTGAGGAATTTGATTTATGTATGGATTTACACTTTGGATCAGAGTTGGATTTGGGAAAGGAACTATAGCCTGAGAATTAACCTGGCTGGTTCCTTGCATAGTCGATTGACTATTTTGCAAAAATGTAGGAACAGGTGGAATGGATGTGATCGGTTGGATCAAAATGGGTGCATAGGTAGGTGCTGGTGGATATGGTTGTTGATATGGGAAAGCATTCATGTTTGGCATTTGTGGTGCCATAATCTGATTTGCCATGGGAGCTTGACCATATGGAGCATATTGTCCCATCATAGGCATCTGGGGAAACCCATAGCCCTGTGGTGTCATTTGCTACTCGATGGTCATAGCTTCATTGTAGGCTAAGGTGAGCATGGTGACCTAAGGATTTCATCTTGCAAACATTGTTGTCATGTGATCCAATGCCCCAAAATATATTTGCAAGGCCACTATGGGATCAATGGCAAAATGCCGAACTGCTCTATTATAGCATTTTTGGAATTTATGATTAAAGGTTCTTATTGGTTCACCCTGGCCCCTTTTGCATGTAATGAATTGATTATAAATGGTTGCAGGGTCCAAAGGTGACCTAAACTGATTGACAAAGGTGTTCTCCATTTGCGTCCATGAAGTGATTGAACCAGTAGGCAAGCATATATACCATTCATAAGCTATTGGATCTAGGCTCATGGGAAAAAGTCTGCAAGCCACATCCTCATGCTGAACTTGAAACCTTATAAAAACATCCATATAGGCCTGGATATGCTCCTCTGCAGTCCTTGGGCCATCTGGTTTATATTTGGGCAAGAATATTTCTATGTTCTTAGGTATTTCATGGATATCCCCTTCAATATTCAAAGGGATATTATTAGCTCCATACCAAGGAGCTTCTGGCGGTTGGGTCATTTGACTTAGAATTGATGAGGACAACCCTACAAGAGCAGTGGAAATTTATTAAACAGACGTAGGTTATCTCCAAACAGAACACAGCAAATTAAAATGGCAATGGAATTATTTTTATTAAAATGCACTCCCCCTTTCTCTAAAAAACATTACATCATGCACCTTTAATTATATAGGGAAGGGAAAGAAAAGGACGGAGGGATAAGGTGGGTGGTTGGAGAGATAGATGGAGGGATAAGAGGAATGGAAGGCACGGAGGGATAAGGAGAAGATAGAGGAGGGAGTTAGGGAGAAGATAGAGGAGGGAAGTTAGGGAGAATAAAGTTGCCGACAAATGTTTGCCGACAATTTTTTTTTTTATTTTTTTTTTATAGGTTTTCACACTTAGGGCTAGAAAACTAGATTTTTCTAAGCCACTTAAGGTGAAACCCTTTTCACACTTGCAACATTCTCCCCCTTAAAGTTGAGAGGACTGACTACACAGTCTCTCAGCTTTACAAATTGAGCTTTAGTCATCGCCTTGGTGAAGATGTCTGCGACGTTCTCCAAAGTGTGACAGTATTGAAGCTCAACAATTTCATGTTCCACCATATCTCTGATGAAGTGGTACTTCATATCAAAATGTTTCGTTCTGCTATGGTGGACAGGATTATATGCCAATTGAATGGCACTGATGTTGTCGTAGTAGATTCTGGTCGGACCACTTTGTTGTTCTCCAATCTCTTCTAGTACTTTCCTTAGCCACAAGGCTTGAGTACTTGCATAAGTAACCGCTATATACTCTACTTCTGTTGAAGATAGCGCTACTACTGTCTGCTTTTTTGAACTCCAAGTTATTAGTCCTGATCCAAGACTAAAACAGTTTCCTGATGTTGACTTCCTGTCATCAATATTACTACCCCAATCACTATCACTGAAGCCTACAAGCTTGATAGTGTCACATTTATGGTACTGGATTCCAAAATCCAATGTACCCTTCACATATCTCAAAATTCTTTTAGCTGCCTGCAAATGCAGCTCAGAGGGGTTAGACATAAATCTAGAAACAAGAGATACAACATACTGAATATCTGGTCTGGTGTTGGTGAGAAACATCAAACTCCCAACCATGCTTCTGAAAGTGGTCACATCAACTTTTGGTGCTCCATCATCTTTGCTTAATTGGATCCCATGTCCAACTGGAGTTGCAACTGGTTTGCAATGCTCCATAGCAAACTTCTTGATCATATCCTAAGCATACTTATGTTGACAGATGAAGATCCCTGTATCTGACTGATGAACCTCCATTCCAAGGTAGTAGTGCATTAAGCCAAGATCCTTCATCTCAAACTGAGTCATCATGGAGTGTTTGAACTCCAAATTCATTTTTTCATTACTACCCATAAAAATGAGATCATCCACATACAAACAAACTATGAGGATGTCATTACCTTGCTTTAGGTAGTAGAGTGTGGGTTCATTTTTGCTCCTGGTGAACCCATAATCTTTGAAGTACCCATCAATACGTGAGTACCAAGCTCTTGGTGCCTGTTTAAGACCATAGAGTGCCTTCTTCAATCTGTAAACAAGGTGTTCCTTACCTTGCACTTCAAATCCCTGTGGTTGCTCAACGTACACTTCTTCTGTCAAGTAACCATTGAGAAATGCACTCTTAACATCCATGTGTTGGACTTTCCATCCTTTGTGTGCAGCTAAGGCAAGAACTGTTCTGATTGTCTCCTGTCTGGCTACAGGAGCAAAAGTCTCTTCATAATCTATTCCATATTTCGAGTAAAACCCTTTGCCACTAATCTTGCCTTATGCTTCTCAATGCTTCCATCAGCATTAAACTTGGTCTTGAAGATCCATTTACAGCCAACACATTTCTTTCCTTTAGGAAGCTTCACGAGCTCCCAAGTGTCATTGTTTTTTATAGAGGTTATCTCCTCTTTCATGGCATCTTGCCAAATCTTTTGAGTACATGCCTTCTCATAACTAGAAGGTTCAAGCTGTGCACTAGTTAACAAAGCATAGTTAACTTGATCTCCCCTAGGTTCCCGCTGGGATTCATCATCACCATACAAGTGCATACTTTCTAATCCGTGTAAAATAGATTCCATTTCACTAGCTTGACTCCTAGTATATCTTCTTGAAAATTTTTTATCCAACATCTGAGATGATGGATGATACTGTAAAGTTCTCTTACCTTTGGATGGAACATCAATATCCATTGGTGAGGAACTTGCAGGTCTCTGTGGAGAAGGACTTGGTGAGGAAGATGAACTAGTAGAAGAACTTGGGGGCTGTGAAGGTGGAGATTTCTTGCCTTTCTATGGTATCTGATGCTGCACTCGCTGAGAACTTGTATCATGTGACTCAACATCACTGTATATTTGGGGCTTACCCCACTCTCCCCCTTCATCAAAAATCACATCCCTTGAAACCACTATCTTTCGAGTTGTAGGATTGTAGAGTCTATAACCCTTTGTGTTTTCACAGTATCCTACAAAAATGCATGCCCGACTCTTTGGATCAAGTTTCTTTCTCAGCTCATCAGGAATGTGAGCATATGCCAATGAACAAAATACTCGAAATACTTCACATTTGGTTTCTTACCATACCAGGCTTGGTAAGGTGTCTTCCCTTTCAAACTTGAGGTAGGACTTCTGTTCAAGATGTGAACACTAGTCCTTGTTGCATCTCCCCAATATGAATTACTCAAATGCTTTGTCTCGAAGCATTGATCTTGCCATCTCCACAATGGTGCGATTTTTCCTTTCTACTACACCATTTTGTTGTGGAGTGTAGGCAGCTGTGAACCGCCTCTTGATGCCATGATGTTTACAAAAATTCAAAAACCGATTAGAGGAGTATTCTCCTCCTTTATCTGATCTAAGACATTTTACAGAATATCCACTCTCACTTTCAACTTTTGCTTTAAAATCAACAAAGCATGCAAATGCTTCATCCTTATGCTTCAAAAAATATATCCAACACATTCTTGTGCAATCATCAATGAAAAGTAGGAAGTAAGAGTGATTACCTAGACTCTTGGTCTGCATTGGACCACAGATGTCTGAATGTACTAACTGAAGTGGATAGCTGGCCCGCCATGCTTGTCCATGAGGAAATTTTGATCTGGCATGCTTGCCCAAGGCACACCCTTCACAGACTTCCTTACTATCTTGAATTTTGGGAAGTCCAGTCACCATTGCTTGTGAAGTTAGCATTTTCAAACTTGCTGAATTCAAATGACCATATCTCAAGTGCCATAGGACACTTGGATTGGTAATTGCAATGTTTGCTAACTTATTTCCTCCTGGCTGGCTAAATTTCAAAGGGAATAATCTATTCTTCGACATTGGCACTTGTGTAATGATTCTATTACTATTGTTCTTGTCAAAAATGGTGCATTTACCCTCATCAAAAATCAACTTGTAATTCTTTTCAAGCATTTGACCAACACTTAAAATATTGTGTTGAAGATGAGGTGTGTAATAGATATCACTTACTTGCTTTATGCCTTCTTTCGTTGGAACCTCCATGGCTCCAATGCCTTCAACTGCCAATGACTTGTCATCTCCCAACCGGATGCTGGATTTGTATGAGGAGTCTAACTTAGCAAAGAGTTCTTCTTTGCCACTCATGTGATTTGAACACCCAGTGTCCAAAATCCATGTATCATTCATATTTTGCTCTGTCTTGCCATAAGAAAGAAAGAGATTTGAGGACTCTTCCTCTTCTCCAAAATTCCCAAACTGACTGCTCTAGTTGTTGTTGCTTCCTTGCGAAGTCTTTGACCAACAATCTCGAGCATAATGGCTAGGTTTGCCACAATTGTAGCAAACTTGTTTTGATTTGTCTCCTCCTTTTCCTTTGCCAGATTGTTTCCCTCTATATTGCTGTTGTCCTCCTCTATTCTGATTTCCACCTCTGTTGGATGATCCTCCTCTGTTAGGAGTTCCTCCTCTTTGATTATTTCTGCCTCTGCCTCTTTGTTGACCTCTGCCACGGCCTCTACCTCTTCCTTCATGTGTGGCAAAAGCTTTCTCATCTCCTCCATAACTAGTGGTAGGAGTTTCCTGTAACCTCTCTTCATGTGAGAGAAGTGAACCAGTTAATGCATCAAAAGACAATGTGGTTAAGTCTTTGGATTCTTCAATAATTATTGCAACAGAATTCCATTTAGGAAGAAGTGTTCTCAACACTTTCTTCACCATCATCTCTGGCTTAATATCTTCCCCTAGTGTGACCATTTTATCAACTACGACTTTCACTCGCACGCAGTAATCTTCGACTCTTTCATTCTCTTGCATCTTGAGATTCTCAAAATCTCGTTTCAAAGTTTGCAGTTTTACCTGCTTCACTTGGTCACTACCTCTATAGCTTTCTTTTAGGGCATTCCAGGCATCTTGTGCAATTACATAAGATGCAACCCTAGGGAAGATACTTTTATCTAAGGCAGCATGAATGTGATAAAGGGCGAAAGCATTATTCTTTTGTGCTTCTTTTCTAGCCTTTTTATCAGCATTAGAGAAAGTTGCCCATTCAGTAGCAGTTGGTTCAGTATAGCCTTCTTCGACTATATCCCATAAACCTTTTCCTATCAAAAGGGTTTTCATTTTAATAGACCAATATTCATAGTCTCCTCCATTGAACTCAGGAATCGGAAGACTAGTATTGGATGCCATTGCAGAATAATAAAAAACAAACTTTATTCGAAGCAAACAAGTACTATAAAGCAGTACAAAGAGATTAATTATTCAAATCAAATCTCGCCTTTTTAGTACATTCAAGTTCTACTTCGAAACTACTGCTGATGATGATGATCTCAGGTTCCACTTCCTCTGGATCTTCTTCTGCTGCTTCTTCTTCATCTTCTTCTTATTCTTCTTCTTCCTCTTCTTCCTCTTCCTCTTCTGCCTCTTCTGCTTCCTCTTCTTCTGGTTCAGGTTCAGGAGAGCGTGGATTATAGCTCTCACTCGATTCAGCTACCGGTACACCTAGTGTGTAACTGGCACTTGATCGTACATCCAAAACAAATTGCTCAGTCTCGGACTCTTCAATCCTCTTTTCAAAGATATTGTCTTCTGAATCTGCCTCGTACCCTAAATCCGGCTTTCTCAGATGATCAATCACCTGATTTTCAAGCTGACAAAACACTGTATGCAGACTAGTTCGACGAACCCTTTCATCAAAGGATTCTGGTGTCTCTCGTCTCAAAATTGAGAGAAGTGCATGATAACACCCCTCAGACCGGATCATCTAACATTTCACGGGCAGATTAATTCGCTTTTTTAAAAAAGGTTCTTCAAACAAGGTTTTTAAAATTTTTCTAAAGTCTTAAAAAAAATTTAATAAATTTTTATATTTTATTTAAATTATCTTTTAAATTAATTATTAAAAAGATAATGTTAAATAAATATATAATTTAAATTTATTAAATAATTTTAAAACTTTAAATAAAAATTAAAACCTTATAAAAATTTTCAAATTTTTTTTTTTTACCTTTTTGTCACGCGGGTGATTCGACCCCGTGACCTCCCTGAGCACGACGGCGTGCTTTGCCGCTACGCCAAATGGCTCCAATTGAAAGCTAAGTGGACGGCCGCTTTAATAAATTTCCCCGTGGCCACAGTTTAAAAAAAAAAATAAAAATCAAAAGGTATTTTCGTCCCCGTGGGACTCGATCCCGGGACTTCCACTCCACGAGCCAAGCCTGCTGCCAACTGCGCTAGGCGAGCGGACGGATATGCAAGGCAATGCGGCAATATTTCAATTTTCCGTCGGGAGGATTTAAAAATAAATAAAATAATATTGTCTTTATCCCACATGCAATGGGGAACGGGACAAGGAGGGTTTTTAAACCCAAAGGCACAATGTTTTTCGACTGCCTTCGGGCAGTCACGATCGCCGTGTTTTGCCGCCAAGTCGATGAATCGAAAACCGCCACGTCACACAATTTTTAAACCAATTGCATGCTGCCATGCACGCCGCCACGTCAGCCGATCACCGCCACGTCAGCCAATCGTATGTCGCCACGTCAGCCTCTCTACCTCGATCCACGTGCTGCTGTGTCCACTGCCTCGATCCATGTGCCTCCTAATCAACACCTCAAAATCTGTGCTGATGTCATGTGTCACCTTGACTGTGCATGATCTACCTCAGGATCCATGCCCAAACTATCTCAAGATTTGTGCCCAAGCCTGCTCGCGATCTGCCTCAGGATTCGAGCCCTGCTGGCGACCTGCTTCGGGATGCATGCCCGCCTGGGGATGCATGCTCACCTCGAGAATCATGCCCGATCTGACATCACCTCACCTTGGGAACCATTCCCGCTCTGATACCAGTGATTAAACAGACGTAGGTTATCTCCAAACAGAACACAACAAATTAAAATGGCAACGGAATTATTTTTATTAAAATGCACTCCCCCTTTCTCTAAAAAACATTACATCATGCACCTTTAATTATATAGGGAAGGGAAAGAAAAGGACGGAGGGATAAGGTGGGTGGTTGGAGAGATAGATGGAGGGATAAGAGGAATGGAAGGCACGGAGGGATAAGGAGAAGATAGAGGAGGGAGTTAGGGAGAAGATAGAGGAGGGAAGTTAGGGAGAATAAAGTTGCCGACAAATGTTTGCCGACAATTTTTTTTTAATTTTTTTTATATAGGTTTTCACACTTAGGGCTAGAAAACTAGATTTTTCTAAGCCACTTAAGGTGAAACCCTTTTCACACTTGCAACAGAAATGGTACTGATAATAGGTACGCTAGTGGCAATTGATACCACTGGTGTAGGTCTGCTTGATGCTCCTGAAGCAAAAAGGTCTTTTGTGACTGGTAGGTTTACAACTTGCTTGGTTTTATTCTTAGGAGTACTAGTGAGTGTAAGGTCATGGAATATGGTTTCCCTAGTTGTTTGGGACCTAGTCACGATATGGCACGGTGGGTCCAGCCTGCCTGACGAAACTCTCGATATCTCCAAGAAAACCTACAACACAAAAAGAATGTTGCAGTTTAACCGTTAATGATATTAAAAAGATAATTTCAAAATTGAATAAAAAACACATTACTTCTATATGAAAAAAAAAATAAAGTAAACCAATTCGGCCCTCCTTCTAGCACCAATCTATTGAGTGATATTTTCACCCGATTGTGAAAACACACTCTTCGATAGGATTTGTGCTCCAAATCCTCTCTTGCAAAGAAATTAAATAAATAATTTCTCCAAGGTCTCCGCTATATTAGCATTTACATATATGTATTAGTAATCTTAAATAAATATATTCAATTTAAATGCTTGGAACACCTTAGTGATTGCAAGTAACTATTAACAAGGGGCACTGTGGTTTATTTCACCATGAAACTTTAATGCTTTCTATTTTGATGAATTTTCAAGTGTTTATCTTAATGATTGCAAATTAAAATAAAAGTTAAACTTTTTTGAAATAAAAGTGTAGGAAAGATAAAAATAAAATGTAAAGAAAAATGAATCTAGAATACATTCATGGGTTTGCAATCCTATCTGACAAAATCGAAGATAACGAGGTTTTCTGCATACAACCTAACCTATTGAACCTGCAAAATATGTACAATCCCCATAGACTAAGTGTTGGTTCCTAGGATACAAAATAAAATTCAGATTTCAAATATTTGCCTAATGTAACCCACGAAGTGGCATCTACATTATCTATAAATCTAAAATCTAAAAAATGAAAGAATAAACATTAAATCTATAGCATGCAAAGAAAGTCTCCTTCTTTCTTGCCCACAAGATGCAAATTTTTGAACACTTCTGCATTAAAAATATGTCATTTTACAATAGCAGAATTTCTAGTTTTCTCAAAACCAGAAAAAGGGGAAGAAAAACACTCCACAACAGGCCCAGAATGGCTAATCACCCTCAGCTCTGCAACCCTGCTTGCAATGGTTTCTGACCTCTGTATCTATCCTCAGCTTTTGCTTTTAAACCTTCTGGCAATGCTATCTATTTCGCCTTGTGACGCTTTGCTTCATCTCCCAGATCGCTCTGTTTTGCCTTCCCTACCTTTTCGTTGCTTTTGACTTTATGCTCAACATCGAGACGCTTGATCTTCTCTATGAACTATAATGCTTCTGTAGCCCTTACACCTGTACGCCACGTGTTCCGTGTTTCTCTACATGTTCCATAACAACTCCCTGTAAATCATGACCAAAAATAGCATGTCACAATTTCACGACGTTTTTATGTATGTAGCTTAGCTTTTCTTCTTGTGCCACAAAAATGAGACATGTCGCGAAATCATGACATTTTTATGCCCGCAACCCTGTCTACCTTCATGCACAGTGAAAATAAGACATGTCACGAAATCATGACAATTTTTGCCCACAACCTTGCTTGCCTTCATGCACAGTGAAAATAAGACATGTCACGAAATCATGACAATTTTATGTCAATGGGCCACGCAAATGCAACCTGTTGCGAAATCATGATGTTTTTCTCTTTCGGGCCACGAGGATGCAACCTGTCGCGAAATCGTGATGCATTTTTCATTTTGCTATGTTTTTTTGTACCTGGCCACAAAAACGTGATATGTTGTGAAATCGTGATACCTTTTCATTTCGTGCACTTTGGCTGCTTTCTATCGTGAAATCGCGATGCTTTTTCATTCAGCATCATTTCACTGCTTTCTATCACGAAATCGTGACACCTTTTCATTTCGTACACTTTGGCTGCTTTCTATCACAAAATCATGACTCTTTTCTCTTTCGGGCTATCTCGCTGCTTTCTGTCATGAAATCGTGACTCTTCTCCGTTTCGTACCACTTGGCTGCTTTCTGTTGTGAAATCATGACACCTTTTCATTTGGCATCATCTTGCTGCTTTCTATCATGAAATCGTGACACTTTTCATTTGGCATCATCTTGTTGCTTTCTATCACAAAATCATGACTCTTCTTCGTTCTGTACCACTTGGCTACTTTCTGTCACGAAATCGCAACGCTTTTCTTTTTTTGGGCTGTCTTGCGGCTTTCTGTCGTGAAATCGTGACACCTTTCCATTCCGTACCACTTTGACTGCTCCAGACCACGAAAATGAGACATGTCACAATTTCACGATGCTTCTTTGTCTTTCAACTTGGTTCTTTGCCTTGCATCTCAATTTCACAACACGTCGTGATATCGCGACATTCTCTCTTCATGATGCATTCTGCTGCTCTCAACCATGAAAACGTGACATGTCACAAAATCATGACAATTTTCTGTTCCACTGCATTTCGCTTGTTTGAGCCATGAAAACGCGACCTGTCGTGATATCGCAACACTTTATTTTTCTATAGAGCAACACGTTGCGATATCATGACACTTTATTTTTTTATAGAGCAACACGTCGCGATATCGTGACACTTTCTTTTCCTTAGCAGCAACACGTCGCGATATCATGACACTTTCTTTTTCTTAGCAGCAATGCATCATTATATCACAACACTTTCTTTTTCTTAGCCGTGATAGAGCAACACGTCACGATATCGTGACACCTTTTCATTCCGACATACTTTGCTATTTTGAGCCGTGAAAACATGACACGTCGTGATATCATGACAACTTTTCATTTCTAGCCGTGATGAAGCAACATGTCATGATATCGTGACACTTCTTCTTATGTTGTATTTTGCTCTTCCTTTGGTTTTTTAGCATCTGGGCCACTGCAGTTTTCTTGGAAAGCATGTAAAAAAGGTGGGTCCCTAATTTTGGGGTGTGTTGTGGACCAGCCACAACACATCCATCACACATCCATTACACAACCATCATACAAACATCACAATCAATTTGTCTCCTTCATAATACTGTTTGGTGAATGAGATAGGTTGGTAATCCTACCAAGAGTGCACTTTTAGAAGTTGAACCAAAAAAATTTCAAGTCAACAACCAATCCTAAGCATCTAGAGAAGCTATCTGAGAAATCTGATCAAAAAAGGATTGGTTCACACCTCACACATGTGAACCATATGATTTGCACCCTAGGAGTGCAAACCTCTGCAATAGGTACTAGAATCCCCGAACATCTAAGAATATCACAATTTACCGGTGTATGTTGTTTTTAGCAAGTCATTTTATGTTTTGAATACTTTTTATGAGTCTTTTATATTCATAACTACGGGGTTTGACTAAGGTAGACCCCCCAATGTACTAATAGGATTTTGTAGGTTTACAAGTCTAGAAAAGTGCAAGGAAACATCCAAAAAATGGTGGCCCATGAGCAAGAAACCCACCTACATCGAGGAACCCAAAAAGACAAATCGTGTTGTCTTTATACCACATTTGAAAGGGATTCCTTAGGGAAGACCCCATTGTAGCCTTCAGGGAAAAATTGTATAAGGATATCAATTCTTGTAACTCTTTTTATGATTATAAATACAAATGTAGTAGATTATTTGATATTGAATGAATGTCTTAGCATCATTTTTATCATTTTATTCTGGCACGCTCGGTGGGACACCCACCAAGCATAATCTTAATTACCTTCTAACTAGAAATTGTGGTCTGTTTTTGTATGGTAGGTAGTCATCATCTTTGAAGAAACCCCAAACCAAAGAAAAAATTCCCTGAAAGACATCTCAGGCCAAACATCAATAGGTTCGCTGGTGCATCTGTGATCCTTCAAAGAGAGTAGTGAATACACACTTGGGCATGTGAATTCCCCAATATACCTCAAAATTGATACTTGATACCTAGGTATTGGTTCAGACACCCATAACCAATGGTAAGGTAATTCAGGGGAGGTTAAGAGCCTCATGTTCCTGGGGATTGCGTGCACCCATACCAAGACCACAAATTATCTCTTGCCATGGCGTATGCAAGGTTAAAGAATCCTTGTATTTTTGGGCACCAAATTAATAGTTAATTTACTTTGTTATCATCTATTTACCTTAGGTATTTACGATATATGTTTATGTTTTTAGTCATATTGCTACTCATAAAATGAGTTTTTGGAACTTTTTATGCAGGTACCTATGCTAAAAACACTCCAGAGACATCAAAATCATCACCAAGACCCCAAAAATCAATCATCTTAGTCTTCAGATCCTGGTTCATACCTTAAGTGTGTGAACTACTAGCAGAAGATAGGTTTGCATCCTAGGAGTGTGAACCTCCCAAATCTACACAGTTTTGGACTAGAGGGCACATTAAAAATATTTACACCCACCTGGATGTAGGTTTTGTGTGAAAATATTTAGTTTTCCTCTATTTTGAAGCTAATATTTTATATTGAGCCAGGGTTATGCATAGTGGCGAATATTCGCCAATTGGGCTAATATTAATATTTCCAAAATTGGAAATTGGTGAATATGAGGACCCTCGACGTCGGCCCATTCACCTAAAATTTTTAGGATCAATTGTTTCTTAGGGTCAATTTTCCATAATATATATCCAAACATAGGCATATTTGTACTCGTTGGAAAGCTATTTTCAAGCCTGATCTAATGGTGGTATTTTTATGAAGTTATAATATGATTTAATAGGTCAAAAGTGGCCCCAAATATGACCTTACATTTTAGGGCTTCAAATGCCCCAAATTTTGGTGTGAAGATGCTCAATTTTATTTTCTTAGAATTCTCCATGATTCACCTTGATTTTGATTTAGATTCACCATTTTTTTACAAGTATATTTTGAGTCCAACCCCTTATGCATAACCCTAAATAATTAATAATTGAGCTATGAATTCCACAACATCGCACATTCTTGTTTGCTGTAAATAAATTTCAAGTTGTTTCCTAGCGTAGCTTCCAATTCTAGTAATTTCCTTTTAAGTCATTTCCCTTCCAAAGCATTTAAGTAGATTTACTTTTTTGAAAACCAATAGCATAAATTTTCTTTTCTGAAAACCAGTTAATTAGATTTCCCTTTTGAAAATCAATAGATTAAATTCGATTTTGCACCAAACCAAGTAAATAGATTTGTTTTGAAAATGCATCCTAGCATATTTTATTTTGAAAAGGTATTTCGCGTAGATTTGCTTCTAAAAAAATCTCACACAAACAAACAATACACACTCATGTTCTATTTAAACGGTGTAAGGAGCTATGTTTCATATCTAGCCCGGATTGGATTTCATCACCAATTCACCACCAAATTTTAGTGAGGTCTGGGTTTATTCTCCATTAGCTCACCTACAGATTAGTCACCATAGTAGCCCCCCAAGTGGATTGTTTTGGCATTAATACCCAATCGGTCCTTCCCAATTTCAGTGTTGGTTATCCAGAATTCATCATTGGAAGGTACCTTTGGAGTGGGTAGTTTTAGAAAGCCCTTTTACCACAAGGATTTTCAAATAATTAGTGGGTGCATATGATCATTACTCTAGATGCCTTAAACATGAGGTTTAAGCAAAATCATGGGTATACCAATAGCACCACATTGACAACATGACCTCTCTTCATGAGATTTTATTTGACTCATCAGAGCATTTGGATATCATTTTACTATACCTGATTCCATCTAGGTTGCCACTCACCCGTTGAAGACATAGTTATATTTTGTGCATCCTTGGGCATTGCAAAAGGTTCTATGCTATGACATACCTGATTCAAAGTAGAATTTCACCCATTACTAGGATTTTTTCCTAGGGCAGATACATACTTTCATCAAAACACATGAAAACCAAAAAAAAAGCACATTTGCTTATTATTGAGTCTCAAAAAAGTGGTTACAATAGCATATCAAACATGCTATAACACACTTATTAGTTATTCCATAGTTTCACCTCCATGCTTTATACTACACAATCTATTTTTAGGTGATTTACACCCCCTAGTGTGATTCCCCTACACTCGGCCTTATTTCATAAAATTCTATGTAAAATTCTAGCTTTCAGGCTACAAAACTGTATTACACAAGTCTCCACAACACACAGAGGGTATACACAGCACAAAATTCATTCTTTGTCATAATTATGGGTGGTCCACATCCCTAGAGTGCGAACCTATTTTTTGGGTTCTAGATTGCACACACAGGACATAGACACACCACACAACACATACATGATATATATTTTCCATTTAGAGTGGTTCACACACCACCTGTGTAAAATTTCTATCTCAGAGTGGTTCACACTCCTCCCATGCAAACCTATATTTTTCAAAATAGATAGTGTCCTAATTAGTCACAAACATTTCTAGAGTTCATTTTTTACATATTTTTGTTGTTATTATACCTTTTGCACACATTACCATGCTAGTTATGCATAGTCATACGTGTGAAGACCTTCATCATGTCACTGAGGCTGCTCAATAGACTTTCATGATGATAAGTGCTTCTAGTTCTCAAACAATTGATCCACCTTCTGAGTCTGACCAGGTTACTGATATCAGTCCTCCTAACTTGTTGACTAGACATTTTGCCCCTACTGCTAGTCCTACATCCCATATGGTATCTTCCACTCCATACCACCTCTTCAATGAGACATTCAAGGAGACCCCTCCTTTGGAAGATCTTTAATCTCCCAATCTCCCATCCACATACTATCAGTATGTCATCTACAATCCTCCTGGTTGCCCCATACCTGTTATGGTGGTATATGAGTTCACCCCACTAACTTTACCTTCTACTACTCATCCCTTCCTCGAGCATTTCTCCCATCCACTTTTGGGTGATGACTTTGGTCTTGTTGTTTTTCAAATTGTACCTGATATCATTAATATTGTTCAAACATTTGCTATGATATCCACACCTCCTCCATTCATGGGCTCTCCTACAATACATTCATCCCAAACCCCACCATCTTAGTAGGCTTCATCAAGTTATCAGCATTCCTCCTAGTTGCCTTCCTTGATCCCACCATAGCACTATTCACACCCATCTCAATATTACCAGTTGACATCACCTAATATATCTCATACCTTATTGTAGCTTCACTTGCAACAAGCCTCTTAATCCTCCCAGATGCCTCCTATCACACCATAGTTCGCCTCCTATAATCCTACTAGCTATCCACCATTATCATACTATGGAACCCCATCGACTCCTTCATCATCATTTTGCTTACCACCCCCACCTTCATTTTGTCCCCCACCATTGAACCCTGCCTATCAAGGTCACACCCATAGATATTCAATTTATCCTGAGTCCCTTCTCGCCATCCCATTGGTACCCCATTCATCCTCATCATTTCCACCTCTATATTCCCATCCATATACTTTTACCACACCTGCATCTCTTCCACCCTCATCTTCTACACCACCCACTTTCTTCACTTCACCACCAAAATGGTCTTCTACCACTACTACTCAGGAAAAATTGACTTACCCATATATGCAACAACAAAAAATACACATGCCTACCCATTAGGTCCCTGGGTATTATTATTAGCAATAACAACAACCACTCTTCATATATCTCACCCCATTCATATCAGGTTCTTGTCCCACAATATCAGACTATGTGGGTGCCTGATCCAAACCAGGTTACTTACTATCATCTTTGGGAGGAACAACAATTACAATATCCATAATAATTGGATTATTTACAACCCCCATCACAACCATTACCTGCATCCATATCATCACCTCCATTTATGGATCCACCAAATACTACCATGGTGCTCTCTAGTGAATTACAAGCCATGTAGGAGCAGCTTCATACATTGGATTTGTGCACAACTAGTTACGGGCCTCAAAAACCCACATATAACGAGTTGTGCAATGAACCAATTCACCCATATGTTCCTATCCATCCATATCCTTATAGGTTTGATAGCATTAAATTTGATAAATTTAAAAGGAATATCCTAGAGAGCACCTTAATAATCACCGTTTTGCTTGCTACCAGTTGCACGATAGTGATCCCCTTATGCTTTGCACGTTTTCACTTTCACTTGGGGGACAAGCATTAGATTGCTACAACCATTTGCCTCACCATAGTTTATTCACTTTAGAACAATTGGCCAATTTATTTCTAGAGCATTTCTTGATTAACATAAAAACCAAGCTTACCTTGTCCAATTTTTATGCTTTACATTCATGGAACGATGAGCTTATAACTAATTTTATCGCCTGTTGGAGAGTTGTCATTCATGATCTAGCCTTCCCTATCCTAATTTTAGATCTCGTCAAACTCTTTGCCAAGAGTAATCATAAAAAAATCTCCCAAAAATTGTAGATTCATCAGATTTGGATATTTGAGGAAGTCATTTTCCAAGACAAAGTCATCGAGGACATCAAGGACCACACAAGAAAAATTAGTTGCCATAAGAAAAAACTCTACCCCACCAATTACCATGACAACCACCCTCCATATATATTACCTACCACCCAACCACCTAAAAACATTTAGGTTCTTCTGAATTCTCCACATCCATCAGTGCAAGTGGCATATGCACAAGCTCCACAACCCACTCCGCCATGATCTCCTAAAAATAAATACCAAGATAATCCTCCACTTCTTCCTACTCCACCCAATATTACACCACAATATAATCCATACCAAGATTGGAATCCACATCCCCCTTGTCCTCCATGCAATTGGATACCTAAATCTAAGCCTATGCCCACTCTATTTCATAGGTTAACTGAGGGAGGTCTCATCACTTTGCTAAATGTCCAACCTCTCGATCCAAATTGTCATCTACTGTGGGATTACAATCCCTAGGATTTCTATTATTATCATAAAAAACATAGCCATACTATTGATTCATGCTGAATTTTTTTCTACACCGTGCAAGACCTTATCAATTGAGGCACTATTCAAGTCTCAAATCCCCTCGCACCACAAAATAAAAACTTGGGGATATATTAGAATTATTTACCCGATCATGGGGGTACTCCACCTCAAACTGATCCATCCCAAGTAAATAATGTCAATCAAGGTCCTTCCTAATAGGGTTTTATGGGTATGATCAATATCACCACTTGCAATCAACGCTATCCACCCCCTGTGGCTACATAACAACCCTCCACTTCTCAAAAACCACCATCCACAACCTTAATCATCACACCACTGATTGCTCCACACTTTCCATGTAATTCCATCACCATCCATGGTAGTCTTTCTCATCAAATATGTATCGCACCTACCAGGTTATCCATTTACGACCTCCTATAGTAATCCCCACCTCATCACAAATCCCTTGATTCTATCCTTCACTTTCTCGATATTGAGACCCATGATGCAGATGCCTTTGCCAACTTCATTTGCAATGTTCATATATGCCTACAATCTTCTATCATCTTCCATTATCATGAAATTACAAAAGTTGTAGGTGAGGGAGTGGATATCCCATTACATATTTAGGCCTCCATCAATGCCATCACCTATAATGGTGTTCTAATAGATATCGGTTCATCCATTAACATCATTTATACTACCATCCTAGACCATATTTTCTTTCCCTCTTCCCATATTGCCACTCCATCCATGGACCTTCGAGCATTTTATGGCTCCATGCATCATACCCTTGGTACCATTGTATTGCTCATCAAGGCAGGTGCCAAAACCATTTCCACTCTCTTTCATGTTATCGAAGGTGATATGCAGTATAACATCCTATTGAGATGTTCTTGGATCCAATACATGCAATGTATCCCCTCCATGCTTCATCATTGTATCAAATATGTCCATAATGGATTAGTCCACTACATCCCTACAGATGGTGCTCCATTCAAATTTTGCAATATCATCACTCTTCCACCCGGTCCACCCTTATCATCCACCCAATTCACCCCTACTCCACGTCAGTACCTTGATAACATGTATCCATCAACTTTAGAATCTAACCCTCCAACACATGATTCAAGTAACATCGCATCCACCTACTACAATCCACCTCAACCTCCCACTATGCAAGCTACACCCACATTTTCTCATCAATACTCCTCCCATTTCACACAACCTAATCCATTTACCTTTTTCGCTACACCCTCCACTCCATATTCATTTAGAAACCCACCAATTATTCTCACATATCCTGCATCTTCACACCAATTTGTGCTCTACTCAATGTGAAAATGAGTCATCTATAGCTCACCCACCACTGCTTCCTCCCCATCCTCATGTATCAATACTCAAGACCACACCAGGTCCTAGTGAGTATAACATAAGCAATGCTCAAGTCCTTCCATCTAACATCCAATCCACTCATGATTTTGGTTGAACTCATGATATGCCCTTGAATATCGGGGTGGTAGTTCCTTTAGGTCTTCCTAATAATTGTATGAACTTTGTATATGGGGGACTTGACTCATTTGTAGAACTTCCATCACCTCCATCACCACAAACCATATTCTACGATAATCTTGACCACATATCCAAGCTAAATTTTTCCTGGCATATTTATGTATGTATAACAGGTATAGGTATGGCCTGGGGAGATATGAACAAGGGTGTCACACCTATATTCAACCTCCCTCACACAAATCCACTGACCAATCCAGTATTGGTTACCATCCCCCCATAATTAGTACACTCAAGCATGAGATGCAAAATATGAATCTTGATCCCGTTGACCTTATTTCTAATGAATAATTTAAGATTAATATTATGACACATAGTTCTTCTCCACATTCCATAATTGGACTTCCATCTACATTCTTTCCACCATCCCTGTCGCATGAGCCTCTCTCACCCCATGAAGTTGAAACTCTTGCTCACCACTTCACAAAACTATCTCTTGATCCACATTTCGTAGCTGATCCACATTTATCTGAAGATAATCCGTCTTCACCCCCACCCCTTATTCCATTATTTCCCACTCAAGAATTGCCATCACCTATTGGACCACGTTATTTATCCCCTTCCCCACCTATGGTGTTAAATCTAGGTCACAACCATCTTTTTTTGGATTCATTTTTATCTTCCTCTGATTCATCACAACCCTCATCACCTACCTATCCCATATCTAGAACTTTGGGCAACATGATTTTTATTGAATTATATGCTCCACTATGATATATGCATCAACCTCATTACATCCCCCGCCTATACCTGATTTTATTGCTCTAGACAATATCTCGGAAACCCCCATCGTTGCTGAATATCTTCCAACATCACAAATGTTGTGATCCGTCAATGCACCATTAACCTCCATCCCACATCACATACCATGGATTAATCATATATCATTATCTATATGATGACTTCTAGCTCATAGATTCTATTAACGACCTTCACCTTATCCCCATACCTTCACAACTTCATGATGGTTCTCACATGCTTATTGAGGACACTATTAAAGTTGACATTAGCAATGATATGGAACACCCTCACATCATTTCTCTCATCGCTAGTCTATCTAAAGAAGAGTGTGTCCTTTATACCAATTTCCTCAAACATTATATTAAGGTATTTGTATGGTCCTACATGGATATATCGGGACTTGACCCATCGTTAGTCATACACAACCTTGTCCTAGACGACAATGCTAAACCTATCCAAAAAAATTTGCACTACATGCATCCAACCATTGCACTTCTTGTCAAGGATAAGTTACAGAAGCTCCTTGATATCAATTTCATCTAGCCTAATTATTACCTTGAGTGGATTTCAAACATGGTTCATGTCAGAAAACCCAAAGGGGGTATCCACATTTGCACTAATTTTAGGGATCTTAACAAATCTTATCCCAAGGATAATTTTCTACTCCCTAACATTAACACATTGGTCGATGCTATAACCGGACATGAAATACTGTCACTCATGGATGGTTTATCGGGTTATAATCAAATTCATGTCAATCTAGAAGACTAGCACAAGACCTCTTTCACGACCTCTTGGGGGACCTTTTGTTATAAAGTCATGCTCTTTGGCCTCAAAAATGCTGGGAAAACTTACCAACATGCCATAACGTACATATTCCATGATATGATGCACACAATTATTGAATACTAGGTCGATGACCTCATAGCTAAATACAAAATCCATGGTCAACATCTTGAGAACCTACGTTAAATATTTGATCATCTTTTGGAACATAACGTCCAATTAAATTCGAAGAAATGTGTCTTTGGTGTCACCACTAGAAAAATATTGGGTTTTATCATTTCACAAAAAGTCATTTAAGTATATCCCACCAATGTACAAGCCATTCTTGAAATGCCTCCCCCTACAAAAATCAAGTAGCTACATGGCTTGCAAGGAAGAATTCAATCCATACGGTGATTCATTGCCCAAATTTTAGACAAGTGTTAGTCGTTTAATCATATTTTCCAGAAGGGGATACCATTTAAATGGGATAGAAAATGCCAAGCCACCTTTGATGACATTAAATCATACCTCACATCTCCACCTATCGTCATTCCACCCCATCTAGAGTTCACATTCCACATGTATATTTTCACTACCAATGTCGCATTGGGCACACTTGCTCAAAATAATGAACATGACCAAGAACAAGTTGTATACTATATCAGCCACACATTGATTGATTATGAGATGTGGTATGCTTACATGGAGAAAAATTGCCTTACCATTGTATTTGCTACCCAAAATCTGTTACACTACATGATTAATCACACTACCTATGTTGTTGCCCATGATAATCCACTTTGCTACATGATGGGTAAGAGCTACCACAATAGTCGAACAACAAAATGGATTATGCTCCTCATGGAATTCGATCTTGAATTAATCAATCAAAAATACATTAAGGACCAAGTCATTGTTGATCAGTTATTTGAATCCCCATTACCAAGTGATGCACCATTGCTTATCCAACTTACATATGACTCAGTATTTCATTTGTAGAACCTCTAGAATGAACTTTGTATATGCAGGACTTGAATCATTCATAGAACCTCCAGCACCTCCATCACCACAAACTAGATTCTACGGTAATCTTGACCACATGTCCAATCCAAATTTTTCCTAGCATATTTATGTATGTATAACTGGCATGGGTATGGCCTCAAGAGATATGAACAAGGGTGTGACACCTATATTAAACCTCCCTCATGCAAACCCACTGGCTAATCTGACATTGGTTACCATCCCCAAAATCAGTACACTCGAGCATGAGTTGCAAAATATGAATATTGATCTCGTGGACCTTATTTTTGATGAATAATTTGAGCTTAATATTCTGAGATACAATTATTCTCCACATTCCATAATTGAACTTCCCTCTAAATTCATTCCACCATCCCCATTGCATGAGCCTCTCTCACCCCATGAAGTTGAAACTCTTGCTCACCACTTCACTAAACTATCTCTCGACCCACATTTCGTAGCTAATCCACATTTACCCGAAGATACTCCTTCTTCACCCCACCTGCTATTCCATTATTTCCCTATCAAGAATTTCCACCACCTATTGGCCCACATTCTTTATCCCCTTACCCACCTATCGTGTTAAATCCAGGTCACAACCAACATTTTTTGAATTCATTGTTATCTGACTCTGATTCATCACAAACCTCATCACCTACCTCTCCCATATCTAGAAATTTGGGCAACATAATTTTTATTAACTTATATGATCCGCTATGATATCCAAATCAACATCATTACATCCCCCACCTGTACCTAATTTTATTTCTCTAGATGATATCTCGGAAACCCCCATCATGACTGAATTCCTTTCGACATCGCACATGTTGTGATTGGCCAATGCACCATTAACCTCCATCCCACATCACATCCCATGGATTAATCATAGATATCATTATCTAGATGATGACTTCCAACTCCCAAATTCTATTAACAACCTTCACCTTATCCCCATACCTACACAACTTCATGATGGTTCTCACATGCTTGTTGAGGACACTATTGAAGTCGACATTGGTAATGATATGGAACACCCTCAAATCATTTCCCTCATCGCTAGTTTATCTTAAGAAGACTGTGTCCTTTAGAACAATTTCCTCAAACATTGCATAAAGGTATTTGCATGGTCTTACATGGATATATCGGGCCTTGACCCATCACTAGTCATACACAACCTTATCCTAGATGACAATGCTAAACCTATCTGAAAAAATTTGTACCACATGCATCCCACCATTTCACTTATTTTCAAGGATAAGTTATAGAAACTCCTTGATATCGATTTTATTCAGCCTATTGATTACCCTGAGTGGGTTTCAAACATGGTTCCTATCAAAAAACCCTAAGGGGTATCCGCATTTGCACCAATTTTAGGGATATTAACAAAGCTTGTCCCAAGGATAATTTTCCACTCCCTAACATTGACATGCTGGTCGATGCTATAGCCGGACACAAAATACTATCACTCATGGATGGTTTATCAGGTTATAATCAAATTCATGTCAATCCATAAGACTAGTACAAGACCTCTTTCATGACCCCTTGGGGGACCTTTTGTTATAAAGTCATGCCCTTTGGCCTCAAAAATTCTAGGGAAACTTACCAACATGCCATAACCTACATATTCCATGATATGATAGACAAAACTATCAAAGACTATGTCGATGACCTCATAGCTAAATCCAAAACCCATGGTCAGCATCTTGAGGACCTGCGTTAAATCTTTGATCACCTTTTAGAACATAACATCCAATTAAATCTGAAGAAATGTCTCTTTGGTGTCACCACTAGAAAAATATTGGGTTTCATCATTTCACAAAAAGGCATTGAAGTATATCCCACCAAAGTCCAATCCATTCTTGACATGCCTCCCCCTACAAACCTTAAGTAGCTACATGGATTTCAAGGAAGGATTCAATCCATACGGTGATTCATCATCCAAATTTTAGATAAGTGTTAGTCGTTTAATCATATTTTACAGAAGGGGATCCCATTTAAATGGGATAGAAAATGCCAAGCCACCTTTGATGACATCAAATCATACCTCACATCTCCACCTATCCTAATTCCACCCCATCTAGAGTGCCCATTCCACCTGTACGTTTTCGCTACCAATGTCGCATTGGGCACTCTTCTTGCTCAAAATAATGAACATGACCAAGAACAAGTTGTATACTATATCAACCACACATTGATTGATTATGAGATGTGGTATGATTACATGGAGAAACTTTACCTTTCCATTATCTTTGCTATCCAAAATATGTGAAACTACATGATTAATCACACTACCTATGTTGTTGCCCACGATAACCCACTTTGCTACATGATGGGTAAGAGATACCACAATAGTCGAATGACCAAATAGATTATGCTCCTCATATAATTTGATCTTGAATTCATCAGTCAAAAATACATTAAGGGCCAAGTCATTGTTGATCAGTTAGCTGAATCCCCATTACCAAGTGATGCACCATTTCTTATCCAACTTCCATATGACTCAGTATTTCATTCTTAGAATATCTAGAATAAAATTTGTATATGGGAGACTTGACTCATTCGTAGAACCTCCAGCACCTCCATCACCACAAACCAGATTCTACAGTAATCTTGACCACATGTCCAATCCAAATTTTCCAGGAATATTTATGTATGTATAACTAGCATGAGTATGGCCTAGGGAGATATGAACAAGGGTGTCACACCTATAGTCAACCTTCCTCACACAAACCCACTGACCAATCTGACATTGGTTACCATCCCCTCGTAATTAGTACACTCGAGCATGAGTTACAAAATATGGATCTTGATCCTATTGACCTTATTTCTGATGAAGACTTTGAGCTTAATATTCTGACACACAGTTCTTCTCCACATTCCATAATTGACCTTCCCTCTATATTATTTCCACCATCCCCATTGCATGATACTTTCTCACCCCATGAAGTTGAAACTCTTGCTCACCACTTCACCAAAATTTCTCTCGACCCACCTTTTGTAGATGATCCACCTTTACCTATAGATACTCCTTCACCCCCACCTGCTATTCCATATTTCCCACTCAAGAATTACCACCACCTGTTGGCCCATGTTCTTGATCCCCTTCCTCACCTATGGTGTTACATCCAGGTCACAACCAACATTTTACGAATTCATTGTTATCTTCCTCTGATTCATCACAACCCTCATCACCTACCTCTCCCATATCTAGAACTTCAGGCAACATGATTTTATTGACTTATATGCTTCACTACAATATTCACATCAATCTCATTACATCCCCTGTATATACCTAATTTTATTTCTCTAGATGATATCTCTAAAACCCTCGTTGCTATTGAATTCCTTATGACATCGCACATGTTGCGATATGCCAATGCACCATTAACCTCCATCCCACCTCACATCCCATGGATTAATCATATATATCATTATCTAGATGATGAATTCTAGCTCCCATATTCTATTGACAACCTTCACCTTATCCCCATATCTACACAACTTCATGATGGTTCTCACATGCTTGTTGAGGACACTATTGAAGTTGACATTGACAATGATATGGAAAACGCTCACATCATTTCCCTCACCGCTAGCCTATCTGAAGAAGAGTGTGTCCTTTATACCAATTTACTCAAACATTACATTAAGGTATTTGCATGGTCCTACATGGATATATCGGGCCTTGACCCATTGTTAGTTGTACACAACCTTGTCCTGAACGATAATGCTAAACCTATCCGACAAAATTTGCATCGCATGCATCCCACCATTGCACTTATTCTCAAGGAGAAGTTATAGAATATCTTTGATGTTGATTTCATCTAGCCTATTGATTACCCTGAGTGGGTTTCAAACATGGTTCCTTTTAGAAAACCCAAAGGGGGTATCTACATTTACACTGATTTTAGGGATCTTAACAATGCTTGTCCCAAGGACAATTTTCCACTCCTTAACATTGACACGCTGGTCGATGCTATAGTCAAACATGAAATACTGTCACTCATGGATGGTTTATCATGTTATAATAAAATTCATGTCAATCTAGAATACTAGCACAAGACCTCTTTCATGACCCATTGGGGTACCTTTTGTTATAAAGTCATGCCCTTTGGCCTAAAAAATGCTAGGGAAACTTACCAACATGCCAAAACCTACATATTCCATGATATGATGCACAAAACTATAAAATACTATTTCGATGACCTCATAGCTAAATTCCAAACCTGTGGTCAACATATTGAGGACCTACGTTAAATATTTGATCACCTTTTGGAACATAACATCTAATTAAATCCGAAGAAATATGTCTTTGGTGTCACCACTGGAAAAATATTGGGTTTCATCATTTCACAAAAAGGCATTGAAGTATATCCCACCAAAGTCCAAGCCATTATTTACATGCCCCCCCTACAAACCTCAAGTAGCTACATGGATTGCAAGGAAGGATTCAATCCATACGGTGATTCATCACCAAAATTTTAGATAAGTGTTAGTCATTTAATCATACTTTATAGAAGGGAATCCCATTTAAATGGGATAGCAAATGCCAAGCCACCTTTGATGACATAAAATATTACCTCACATCTCCACCTATCCTCATTCCACCCCATATAGAGTGCCCATTCCACCTGTACATTTTATCTACCAATGTCGCATTGGGCACGCTTCTTGCTCAAAATAATGAACATGACCAAGCAAGTTGTATACTATATCAGCCACACATTGATTTATTATGATATGTGGTATGCTTAAATGAAGAAACTTTGCCTTGCCATTATTTTTGCTACCCAAAAGCTATGAAACTACATGATTAATCACACTACCTATGTTGTTGCCCATGATAACCCACATTGCTACATGATGGGTAAGAGCTACCACAATAGTTGAATGGCCAAATGGATTATGCTCCTCATGGAATTCCATATTGAATTCATCAGTCAAAAATACATTAAGGGCCAAGTCATTGTTGATCATTTAGCCGAAACCCCATTACCAAGTGATGCGTCATTGCTTATCCAACTTCCATATGACTCAGTATTTCATATAAGCAAAGCCAAAGAGCCAGTAGATCTTGAATCAACTGTTGAATTGATCTTGTTCTTTGATGGCTCCCATTGCACACACGCTGGGGGTGCAAGAATAGTATTTTTCACACCACATGGGGAGCCTCTCCCATTTTATTTTAAATTAATATTTTCTTGCACCAATACAAATTTTGAGTATGAAGCTCTTATCCTTGGCCTAAAGCAAGCCCTTTCCACACACATTTTTTGCTTGGACATTTTTGGTGACTCCCTTGTCATTGTGAATCAAATCAAGGGAAAATGACAATGTCATTGCCTAGTCTTGCAATAATACAAACAGGTAGCTGACGATTTATTGGAATGATTTGAATGGTATGACATATCCGTTACTCCACGATCCACAAATTATTTTTCTAATACCATGTCCTTACTAGGATCACTCATTCTCCAAAACCCACTTTATGACACAACTCACATGTCCATCCACACCCTTTTCCATTCTACCATTTTCACCAATCTGCCTTCTTGATATGATGGCATCAATATCATCGAAACTCACCTACATGACCTATGGTTCTCCCAAGTCAAGGACTACATTAAGCTCTGTATTCTCCCACCTAATCTAAATCATACTCACAAACAAGCTTTCAAATTGTGTGTCATTTGCTATACATTTATAGGTGATATCATTTATAAGCAAAGTCATGACGACATTTTATTATGCTATATAGAACCATTAGAAGCAAAATCACTCAAGAGGTTCATGATGGTACTTGTGGCGGCCATTTTAGTGGCATGGCCATAAATAAGTACATCCTATGAATGGGCTATTATTGACCCACAATGGAGCATGACTGTTGTTCATATGTCAAAAAGTGTGTTAAATGCCAACATCATGCTAATCTTACACACTTGCCTTCTTAGGATCTACAACCTATCTAGTCAATGTGGCCATTTTCACAATAGGGCTTGGATCTCATAAAAAAATCACACTTGCCTCATCTGCCAATCATAAATTCATCATTACGACAACTAAATACTTTAAGAAATGGTTTGAGGCCACCCCTCTAATTCAAATGACCGGTCCCAAAATTTTTTATTTCATCACTCAACATATCATTTGTCATTTTGGCATCCCATCCAAAATCATCATAGGCAATGGCATTCCATTTAAGAATAAGAATGTTTATGCGCTATGTGAAAAATTCAACATCCAACATAGTTTCTCTACTCCATACTACCCACAGGGTAATGGCAAAAAAGAAGTTATGAACAAAACCATTTGCATCATTATTCACAAAACCATTGCAGACTCACATCGTGATTGGCACAATTAAATACCACTAGCACTATAGGCCTACAGTACCAGTATTCGCAATCCAACTGGGGCAACCCCATTTTCTTTGGTATATGGCACTAATGCCATCATGCCATTGGAACTTGAAATACCATCCTTCAAGTCTCCATGCAAGAATTCATTGATGATGATATAACTCGTCAGAATTGACTTGACTAATTGACCTTATTATATGAACATCACATTCATGCTATTGAACACACATGAGTTTATCAAGACCATATTTGACGTGCCTACAATTACAAGGTACACCAACATGAATTTCAAGTTGGAGACTTAGTCCTCAAAGAAAACCAACAAATTACTAGCCAACCACAACATCTTCATGATAAATTTACACCAAATTGGCTAGGGCCTTACATGGTTACTCACAATTTTGGATCTAGGGCATATCATCTAGCCACATTGGAAGGTATTGCCGAACATGAGCCCATTAAAATTATTCATATATGAGAATTATATGCCTAGTTGCAGGATTTCTAGCTCATCACCACTTGTATCTATGTATATAATTTAAAAACACACAAAAAAGAAAAAAACAACAAAAAAATTCATAATTTTTGGCGTTCTACGACACTACTTCCACTTGCATTTACATTTAAAATCTGCTTCACTCATATCTTTATTATCTTCACTCTCCACCCCTTCTTCTATAATGAATGTTTCATGGTCATGCTTTGAGCGACTACATACCTTTCATTTTTCCCTCTTATTTAGGTCCTTTATTATTTTTATTCCTATTTCTCCTCTTAAGTTATTTTATTCTAAGTTACCCATCAATGTTGTATGGTCACACTTAGAGAGGCTACATACTTTTGATAAGTTTCTTTCTCCTTCTTCTTTATCCTCCTTTATTTATTCCCTTCTCTATTTACATATAAATTTAACTCACGCCCTAGTACATTTTACATAAAACTAGGGCAACCTTGCACATAAATTCTTGCCTTTTTACATCCATATAGGCATCTATACATAATCATTGTAAATACCATGTGAAAGGAATTAAACATGCACATTATAGCATACCAAGTTTGATTCCCAAACCCCTTTTCAGGAAACAAGATTATTGACATATTCGAAGTGCTTCACCCATCAAAAATTACATAATCAACCACCGTCCAAAGTTGGCACATTTAAAAAAAAAATATTTCTATGCTTCCCTTGGTTACCTTGCTCTCATTATTGGATTTACCCACACCTCCTACAAATTAACTACATGTTGAAAATAAGAATGGCTACGCTGCATGATGACTGATGCTTAGCAAAAAATCACTCTATTCATTATATCATTCACATTATTTCTCTCGAACTTGAGGATTGACAAAAGGACAAGTTACAAAAAAAAAGAAAAAAACAGGGCAAAAAACAAAATCTAACACCCATAAAAAGAAAATAGAAAAAATAAAGAAAAGAGAAAAGAGAAAGACAAGAGAAAAGAGAACCACAAAAGAAAATTATCATACAAGGGCAGAAAACAAAAGGAAAAGCATCAAGAGTACCACCAACTTGAATCCCTACATTCCTTAGGTCTTTACCAATGAGCTAGCTTATCATATAAGTTACCATGCAGTTATAAACCATCCTTTTTCAACATGGTATAATGAACATCACTTTAGACACACAATCTAGCATTGAGGTCTTGTTTACCAAGATAGCCTAGAACTTGTTCAAGAAGTTTGCTTAGTTCGTCAATGGATTTGATTACTTACAAACTATAGTGTTCGAATATCTTCACTACAATATTTATATCCAACATCCTTGGAATAACAGAATGGATCACATCACCTAAATACTGTAACAATGCAAATGTTATCCCTAGGCAATTTTTTTCTATATTTGAAATCTAATGCATGCCATTTTACTTTTTCTCTCATACCTCATGTTAGTTCATATTTATTTAAGCATATAATCATTCCATTCATATTTAATTTTCTATTACAACCTCTACATTAATCATACACCATCATAAGTAGAAACAAGCAAACACACAAATGCAAATAGACACAAGTGTCATAGAATATCATATGTATATATATATATATATATATATATCAAAACTGATGCCATAAAGATACAATAAAATGTGTGGGCCCTTACGGGTACATCATCACATATCCATGTACATACATCATCATCAAAAATGCCATACGGATACAATAAGGAGTGTACCCTCATCAAAACATATCCCCAAAAAAAGAATCTGATCATCCTGATCACCTACAAAAATACATAACACATCATGGGCTAGTCGCTCTACCTTCGTAGCCCCATCATAATTGTTTCCCTTTAGGAGCCTTTCCAACCCCCTCATCCATTGGAGCTTGTATTGCCACTGCTTGTGATGAATCAACCTCTCCAGCCTCTACCCTTTGCACTATCCCCACTGGTGTTGATCGTGCCATCACCATCGATGCATATGACATCATCGATGCCACCTCCTACTGACCCACCCCACCAACCGAGGGCATACTTCACTCCTCCTAAGGTTGTAATAAGGAGAGAGACCATGATTATGTCAAAACTAGTAGACCATTCACCATAATATTATTGTCCACTCTCATCCTCTTAGCAACCTCCTTCATGTTAGCTGTAATCAACCATTCATTCTCCACTTGTAACTATGCCACCTCATTTTGTGCTACATCTAACTATGGCACTACATCTCTAATTTGAGCAATATCCTACTCTACCCTCTCCCTCACCTACTATACCTCTCACATAGTCTACTATAGCTACACGACCGTCACTATATGATAGGCCTTCATGACCTCTGTCTCCTTTCGTATCTCATCCAAAAACATCTAAAACCACTCTATGATCTCAATAATATCATCATGCTCTACCTGGATGGTGTTATACTCATGTATCAACTCATCTCACTCAATCCTGAGAACCTCCATATCTTCTGCCATCTGCTCCACTTGAAACCTGGCCTCATCATGCTCCTCTAACATATCCATCAGTTTTGCCTCTATCTCCTTCTTTTCCACTTCTATCAAGAAGCGATCATCACCCCAATATAGATCGATATGAAGAGGCTTATTTCTAATCCTCTTCACCTCCCCCATCAAAGCTGCCACCTCATCCTCAGCCTCGATCGCTGCCATAAAATATCCACCAAAGTCATAATCATAGGACTCCTCTCCCACATCCATAAAAGGAATTTCCTCCCTCTCGCTATCCAGCCTATCCCTATCATCATGTCATGGTCTCACCAACCTAAAAGCAAATTATATGACTCGTCATCCACATTCATCACCAGAATATCCTCCCTATCCTTCCTGCCAACCTCCATTCCATCACCCCCTTAGTTGATGGCCATGCACCACTATCATGCATAGGCCTATCCTAGTTATCATGTCATGGCCTCACCTACCTAATCAACCGATCTAGCTCCTCTTCCTCCTCCTCACCTAGCTTGGGTGACTCGATATCCTACCACTCCTACATAGGCCTTGGTGATGCTGCTCTTGCCCCTCTCGACAACTTCCTATCAGGTAGTAATCCTACTACCTCCACCCACTCATCCACCACATCTCTCTTTGGCTATGAATTCTTCCTATAAAACCACACATCATACTCCAATGTGGTCCCCACATTGTCCATATTAGGGACAACAATAGGATCATCAGGAATAACATCTAGAGGTGACACTATGGGCTGCTATCATGTGTCACCCTCTACCTTATAGATCGATACAGGTAGCTCAAGTCACCCCTAAACCAATACAGATTGTCATTGTACCCATGAAAATGGAAAGTAATCAACTCGCAATGAGTAAATCCCCACCAACCATCAATCACGTCGAATACATGCCAAGTGTACTTCATTATCACCCCACTCAGGCCCTCCTAGTCATGGCCTCTGATGAGCACAAAAAATGCTCATTTTATATACACGGTTAAGAGGAATTTTCACTGGTTCAATTAGCATATGAAATGTATTTTATATAACTTATGCATATAATTGATAGAAAATCCGGTATTATGCTTGATTGGTGTTTTTAGTGGGAAATGTGTATAAATGCAAGTATTGGTACTAATATGGTGTTTTCCAGTCTACATCCACTTGGACCCGGCATACTTCTGCTTATAGAGACTAAGGCAAGAGAGTAGGCTCCTTCCTCTTCAAAGAAGGTGCCCAACAGAAGTAGGCACATTCCTACAACCGGAATGCGTCCACGGAATACGAGTGCCTCCCTGCAACCGAAAGGCACCAACGGAAGATGAGCACCTCACTACAACCAAAAGATGCTAATGGAAGAAGAGCGCATCCCTACAATCAGAAGGCGTCGATAGAAAACGAGTGCTTCCCTTCAATCGGAAGGCACCCACAAAAGATGAGTGCCTCCCTATAATCAGAAGGTGCCAATGAAAGACAAGTGCCTCCCTACAACAGGAAGGTACCAACGGAAGAAGAGTGCCTCCCTACAACCGGAAGGCATCTCCATGCCTTCATACTTTGCAAGATTTACCAAGTCAACTTTGATTGGTTGACCAAGGACTATGGAGGAGGTTGCACATGAAGACAAAGGAGATCTATTTTAATCATGCATTTATTAAATAGAATAAAGTGTTTGTTATTATTATCAACCAATTGGCCGATTGACCTTGTAAAGCTCTTAAAGCATATTATTATTTTTAGGATGCATTAGTTTAGGATTTGTTGTTACGTACACCTAAGGATGTTTATATTTATCCTTCTAGTGAACGAACATACTTTCAAATAGAAGAATAAAATATGAGTAGAATCAATTGTAACTAAATCACATCACATGATTAAAATAGACTGATTTGTTATTGTAATGAGATATGGCTACGCTTTATATAAAGACGCAGGCCAGATGAACAAAGGAGATCAATGATTAATTTTACATAGAACTTATTTTATTTTATTGTTTAATTAATTAAGAGTGGAACTCCTCTTATTCGAGCAAGCTCTACGTAGCTAGCCGGGCGGACTATCTGCGGGAGCTTGGGCCCACTCCTGCAGTAGTCCTCCCCTGTTTAATTTGTTCATTTGCTTTCTGTAGATTATTTTACTGCTTTATTTAATTTCAGTTGTGTGTGTTTATTTCCTCGCATTTTATTTCCAGCACTTTACTTTTTGTTTAATAATTTATTTATTTCATTTCCCGCACTTAGTTTATTTGGTTTGGTTGGAATCCAATTACACAAACCTCCCCACCAAACTAAATAAGGTACAACCAAATTTGTTCCCCAACACTGCAGGCATATACTGTGCATGACACTCATAAGTTTACGAACTTACCGGATTGATAATTTATGGAAGAGAAATGAATGTTTTTCAGGACATGAATTTTTGCTCACCAGCCTCCTATTGACCTTATCCATAATCAGTCACCCTAACTCCTCTTAGTGATACATCAAATCACTGAAAAGGGCCCTCTTCTTCTTCTTCATGTTCCCTCTCCCCTCTCCACCTCATTGTATAAGGTACATCCTCCCCATCAATGTCATGAACCTCATATGGTAGCTGAACATGTTTTAAAATGGTCATGTGCTCCCAAGATCATATTTGTAACAATGGACTAATACTAAGCCCTATTTTATCAGTCCTCACTATCCCATGCAACTCTCAATATACCTTTGCTAATAATGTGGGTTCCCATGTATATCTTATCCACTGATCTACTATATCACAAACCATCCCCATCATTTTCTAGGGGAACTTAACCCCCAAGGCATCCAATAGTGCATGGCTAGATATCAATAGCATCACCATCACATGATGAATGGAGATCCACTCCCTCATCTAATATGCCATATAGTCTACACCCTTCTTTGCATCCACCTACAACCAATGCTACCCAAATTCCCTCTCTAGGATTCCCTCACACACCTCCTTCATTGCATTCATCATCGTAATCCCATCTATAGGCTATTGATATATACAGTAGATATCCTCCAGGGTAACTGTCATCTCCCCTATAGGTAAATGAAAGGTGTTCCTATTCGGATCCCACCTATCACAAAATGCTACTATGTATGCATGGTTCACATGAACCTCGCGCATAACCCACACTCCATATAATCCAACCATCCTTAACCAAATCACATCATCCACCCTCCACTTATCCTCCAAGGCCTTTCTGATCTTTCAAAGTTGATGATGTGTAAATATCTTCTTTACTTGCCATCACACACACATCATATGTCAGAAATCCTTTAGGATCTTATATATAATCATTGTACATAATAAAACAAAACAAAAACACTCTTTTTTTGCAAGTTTTTGCCATCTCTAGGAAATCATTTTCTTTTGTATATAAATGCTTAAATTTCATTGTATCGATGCCATTGAATTTTATCCCACATGCACACAAACCAAAAAAAAAACAAATTCACACTCCACACGTGTGAACCACTGGTTCACACTCCACATGGGAAAACCACTGGTTCGCACCCCAACCATGCGAACCACCCAAACCAACCAATTTTTTGCATGACCTAGTTCATAATTGTGTAATCATCCAATTCATGCACTCCACATAGGAAAAAAATTCAAACATGTGCTAAAAATGAGAAAAACAAAGCAAACCCTCCTCCACAGGCACACAAAATGAAGCAGTCAAAATGAGGTCAAATCACACATGCAAAAGTAGATCGGGATACCCATTTGGCTCATTAGGCCACCCTATTTGTTGGTTTTCACATGCATTCAAGTTTCACCCCCCTTTTCACACATCACAGTAAACATTTCACATTCAAAAATTGAAAGCACATTACAATACCCATTTCAACCTTTTTATACAAAGTGCACGAATCTAACCCATTCATACCCTCTCATTTATTTTTAACATTTAAATCAAAAGTTTCATTTTACCAAACCCTATCTAAATGCCCAATTACTGAGAGAGAAAAATATGCTTACCCCAGGCGTTCCTGCCCCTGAAATCATGCTCATTGATACACTGGCTATCCCATCATATCCATTTTGTAAAATAGTAGCACTCTATTCTATTTCTTCTCTCCTCCACCTCTCAAACTCTATTTCCAAGAAAAAATAACATCAAAAATGTCATTTTCACTTTAAAAACCCTCCTTTGTGCAGGTTCGCACCCCACACGTGCGAACTTACTGGTCTGCATGCTAGACATGCAAACATACCGTACAGCCCCAAAAATTTTCCCTTTGCACAAAAAATCATTCACCATTTCGTACAACCATCATTTTCACCCATTTTCATGCCCAATTTTACAAATCTTACCATCGCTCTTCATCAACCGTCTCATCATTGATCGTCATTTCCTCCATCACCAATTCATTGCTTGAGGAGGTAATCATTCAACACATCAAAATATACCTTGCACATGACCAAATAACCAAACATCCAATCATGGATATAATAAATGCCTAGGAAAATTTTGCTAAATATTATACCAAGTCCTTATGCTAGAATAGATATGAAACAATGAAATTTATCTTCTTAATAAAACTCCAATCCAAAAATAAATCAATGTTTGATAGTCTTCAAAATGCCTCTGACTATAGACACCTCATGTATTCCAATATTCATAGTGTCAGTATAAGACCACTCATGAATTAAGCCCCTAAAAGTTCTACCCCATGGCTCCAACAATCTATCAAATGTTGTAAAGAGAGCTCATCAATCAATCAAAAGTAAATATAAACAAATACATTTGTTCCTTCCAAATTGAAGCATTTATAGTTGATAATAATACAAGGTAATCATATACCTTCCTACAAAAGCAATAATTCACAAACCATTTTTATCAATGCGTCTCTCTTGCAATCATCAACAATTCATCAATCACAAATTCTTTGCCTTCCAAATCATCCCATCAATTCACATCATCAGTTTTTGTACTAAATCATGTTTCACACAATCTAGTACAAAGAGGTAAAATATAGACACCTAAAATTCACACATTGTCCCTTGCCTCATTTCCATGGTCAATCAATTTGCAAAACCCTTAAAAATTACATAAACTGGCTAAAAACACTATTCATTAATCAAAATTACTATTCATCATCATTAGCCCCTTTGGGCTAGCTAAGCCCTTTCCTACATTTAACCATAGGTCCTCATGCAACCTCATGCAAAATCAACTAAGGTTGAAAACTCTCACCATGGTCAAAAAACACTTCATGGTAAAAAAGTCAACATTTTGGTCTAAATATGCTTTATGGCTAATTACATACTTAATTAGATCTAATATTGATTTAATTAAAGCCTCCACCTCACCTAGTCTACTTTGACTAGCCTAGCCTTCCATATCACCTAGCCTAGCCTAGCCTACCCTATCACATCTCACCCAAATATTTCTCCACCTCACATCACCCTAGGTCATTAATGCAAGATGGAGACTTTTGCATTTAAAAAGACAATTTTAATCCTTAGATATTTCAATAAAGGTGATTATTAATGACAAGTTGATATTTTTGGTAAATCATCATTATTTATGGATGGATGAGGGATTCTTTCACCCAAACCCACTTATGACATAGGACACCTCAAGGGACACATCTTTTGTGGATACCTCACAATGGCCACCTCATAGGGGACACCTCATCCCCTTTCTCTCACCTTGATCCACTCTATAAATAGAAGGCCATTTTCACCTTTAGAAAAAGAACCAAATTTTTCATATTGAAACTCTACCGAAATAACTACTACTATTGCATCCATCACACATCCATTACACAACCATCATACGAACATCACAATCAATTTGTCTCCTTCATAATACTGAGCATTTTTAGAATATGTACCAAACAAATTTCAAGTCAAAAACCAATCCTGAGCATCTAGATAAGCTATATAAGACATTCAATCGAAAAAGGACCGATTCTCACCTCACACGTGTGAACCACCCGATTCACATCCTAGGAGTGCGAAACTTTACAATAGGCACCAAAATCACCCAGATAGGTAAAAATAGCATAATTTACTATTTTATGTTGTTTTTAGCAAGTTATTTTATGTTTTGAATACTTTTTATGAGTATTTTATCTTCATAACTATGAGGTTTGACTGAGGTAAACCCCCCAATGCACTAATAGGATTTTGTAGGTTTATAGGTCTAGCAAAGCACAAGGAAACATCTAACAGGCAATGGACCATGAACAAGAAGCCCACCTACATCGAGGAACCCAAAAAGATGAATCATGTTATATTTGTACCACATCTGAGAGGGCTTCCTTAGGGAAGATCCCATTGTATCCTGCAGGGCAAAATTGTAAAAGGATATCAATTCTTATATCTCTTTTTATGATTATCAATACAAATGCAGTAGATTATTTTATATTGAATGAATGTCTTAGCATATTTTTGATCATTTCACCTTGTTGTGTATAGGTGGGCCCTTTTGGGAGGAGGACACGAGAGGATGCCTAGCCAACTTATCTAGTATGGTTTGGACTACTTTTTCTGGATCAACATTTCCATCCCTACCTCAAGTAGGATCCCTTCCACACAATGTGAAAATAGCCACCACCCACATAGACATGGACAAAGTGAGGGCCATCTACAAGTCTTCCAACTATGTATTAGAACCCCTTAGCCAAGAGGGCTTTGAAGAACCTGAACTGGCTACCTCTTGCCCCACCCAAGGACATCCTAATTCTATTTATGAAAATGGTATACCTTCTTCCACAAGCCAATCACAACAAAATCCAAGTGTTCTTAACACTTACCCCACAACCACCCTTATAGGAGGATTATGTCAATGCTGCCTTGCAAGTACCCAACCCCCAAGTTGTCACATCAAATGCAACTTGCTCCATGCCCATGTCTTCCCATCCTTCTTCATCAACCCAACCCATAGTAACCAACCCAAATCCAACTTGGATACCCCAATATTCGGAGGTGTCCATTTCCATACCTCCATCAACCCATTCCATTCCTATGAATCCACCCATCCATAGCCCCCATACATCATATCCTTTTATTCATTCATAATCATTTCCTCACCAACACTATCATCATCAAATTCATTCCATGACCCCCAATTCATCACATCTCCAACAACACATTCAATTTCATCCATTCATTAATCCATTCACCACATCCCAAGTCACTCAACAAGCCAACCAAGGCTTACAATTAGATTGCCAACACACTAAAATTTTACAAAAAATATTAACTCGAATCATCAACATTGAGTTACAATTGAGTCATCTTCAACAACCACAATAGTTGACACATCCATGATCACAATACACATCTTAGGTTTTTACACCTGTACCACAAATTCAAAGTTTAACACAATTGGACACAAACACCAAGCACCCCAAAAAGCCTCATCACAACTACATAAGACTTTCAAAATCTTATGCAACCATTTTTCAAAGGCTTTATGAAGCACAAGATATTGTAATTTCAAAAATAAAATCAAGTGATCCTAACAAGCAATGTGCAAAGAATTATAAAAAGCACTTGTATTGTCCTTATCATCAACAAGCGGACCATGACATCAACAACTGTAAAGTATTCAAAAATATTTTATAATACCTTATTGATCTCAAAGTCTTCACCCCAAATGGTCCAACTAACTCATCTGATCAGGACATCGGTACCAACTCAATCACCAATGAAAATAGAGACTCTCAAGATATCACATCCTCCTAGTCATCTACATCACCAACCAAAAAGCTCCAAAGGTTCATGTTGGTCAAATATCTGCCTAATCATACAAAACTACATTTGTGCGCCCTATACATGACCAACATTGAATGACCAAAGGAAAGATATGTCCCCCATGTCAATATCCAGAGAGGATTGGTTCCCTTACCAATTCTAAAATGGTTGAAGACTAGGGATGTAGGAAAGAAATTAAAAAATTTAGAAAGAAATGAGAAATATGGCCATAGGCCGACTATGTGGGATGGGAATAGATTGATAGCAGGAATCCACACCAAGCTAAAAATAACATGCAAATAGATGATCAAACAACACAATTTTTGTACAACTTCACACATGTAATATTCAGATCAACACTCCAACACTCACTCTCTTACTTGCAATATTTAAATCTAGCTTGCAAAATTTAAATCTAACAACAAATAATAAAGCTAACTGTGTAAAAGAAATGCATAATGTAGAAGACAAAAATGCACTAAGTCATTTGCAAATTCAAATGTTTTGAATTCACTATTACTGTAGATAACTTGAAGTGTTTTCTCGTAGGATATCTATTTTTTCCAACCCCTTACAATGAAATTTTTCTTAGTATTTATAGAGGTTTGCACCTCTTTCATTGAATACATCAAATGAGTCATCAATCTTGGAAATATTCTTTCGATAGACATGATCCTAAAAATAGTTTGATATGATAGCATTTAGGTACCATAGCATTAAATTTGAATCACCTCCATCTTCTTGGAAATCAAACACAAGCTTCAACAATTTACTCCATATTCAGTTTTCTTTGGAGAGGGAGTAAAACCTTAGAGAAGATGTTCTTGAAAATGAAAAAAATGCTTCCACTTCATCACCAACATTAAATTGCAGCAGTTACCCGAAGTAAATCTTCAACTGGAAAAATCAATCTTTAAAATTGCTGAAGATGATGACAATTAATAATTAAAATTTCCTTCATTTAATTCTACCCAAGCTTCTAGAGAAATTTAATCACATGTGCTAAAAAACAAACAATATTTACATTCAAAATATCTTCGTCGCATCTATCATGATGTTCGCCCCTTTTACTTAAGTGTAAGGGAAAAAACCATTTAAAAATTACCATCGCTCGAACTTTATCTCTCCATGCCATTCACCTTTGAAAATAACGAATGGATCTATCGTGAATACTTTAAAGCGACCATAACACATATTGAAACTATGTTCTCCCACATGAGAGGCGAACACTACACTCGCCCCACTTAAGGGGTGAATGCGATGCATTCTTATAACTCTCCCTTTTGTTTGGCACATTCCTTTTTTGGGGTGTATTCACATTTCAAATAGGCGAACGTCCAAAGAGGTGAACACATTTGTATTCTTCACTTAGCCAATTTTCTTTTACATTTATTTTTATTTTATTTTTTCTTTGATTTCACTGACTTCAATGTTTTTACTGCCACTTCGCCTCTGAAGTGAAATCACTTTTTATCTTTTCAACTATTGCTATGGATAATTTTATGAAGTGAATTTGAAGCGGATTTCCAAGTTACAATTTGGGGTTAATTTATTTTACAAAATGAAAGTTTATAGAGAATTGAAAAAACTATATAAACAAAATAATTGAGTTAAAAAAAACTCAATCATAAATGTTGTTTGGATTACAATAAAAAAATATAGCACGTTGCAAAATGCCAACAGTTCCTAACCCCTTTGGTCACACATCAATTTCAAAAATCTCCAAAGGTCTTAACCCCTTTGGTCACATTCAATTTCAAAAAGCTCCAAAGGTCTTAACCCCTTTGGTCACATTCAATTTCAAAAATCTCCAAAGGTATTTACCCCTTTGGTCACATTCAATTTCAAAAAGCTCCAAAGGTCTTAACCCCTTTTGGTCATAAATAATTTCACAAATCCCCAAAGGTCTTAACCCCTTTGGTCACATTCAATTTTCAAAAATCCCCAAAGGCACTCAATCCCTTTGGTCACATCAAAATTCAAAATCAAAAAGCTCCAAAGGTACTCAATCCCTTTGGTCACATCAAATTCCAAAATCAAAAAGCTCCAAAGGTACTCAATCCTTTTGATCACATTCCAATTTCAAAAAGTTCCAAAGGCTCCTAATCCCTTTGGTCACATTCAATTTTCAAAAAGCCCCAAAGGTACTCAATCCCTTTGTTCACATCAAATTCCAAAATAAAAAAACCCCTAAGGTACTCAATCCCTTTGGTCACATAAAAATTCAAAATCAAAAATCTCCAAAGGCATTTAACCCCTTTGGTCATCAAATTATCAGGCTAGAGGGAGTAAAACACCCTGAACCATTGAGAATCATACACTTGAAAAGCATTCCATGCTCAATGTGATTGATATGCGTGTTTATATACATGGCTTTAATATATATATATATATATATATATATATATATATATATATTTATAGATATATAATTAAATCATTCACATAGGAATTCCCACATTTCATACATTCCATTTGCATTTACATTTAGGCATTTGACATGCATTTTCATTTTTGCATTCATGCATTGTTTCATTCACATACATTAAATCATACATATTCCATTGCATTATATAATTTCCATTTGCATATCAACACTCCATTGCATTAGTCATATACATTTACATCCATCGCGTCATATGTTCAAAGATCTAGCTTGGTAATGATGATATGGCCATAAAAAAAGTTAAGTTATACAAATTGGGGTACCTAGTTTGAAGAAATCATGCAACCCTCACAAAAGTCATATGTCAACCACATCATGTGTCAAAAATCATAAGGCCTATATTTTCAATCACTCAGCCATTACTAGTGTAGCAAGCAACCTCCAAATGGATGTCCGATTTTCTTTAGGACCAAAAACACACTTTACACACTAAGAAAGTCTTGAGCATTACCAATTGATTCTGAATACAATCTTGAACCAACCACATTTCCTCACATATTAAGAACATTTTGAGTTAAGGAGGGTTAGTACCATACTTTGGTAGCACCTTAAGGAAAAAGTGAGATATCCCTTGCTTTTCCTATCATGCAACATAGTACAAAGAAAAAATAGTGGTTTTTACCACTACCACAATTACTCTCCAAACATAAGCATAAAAACATAGAGTAGTAAGGATAGGGTAAAATTCTCATCACACTTTGGTTGAGAATCCAATTCCCTAAAGCTCTATAAAGTTAACAAGTTTAATTCCTCCACCCTTGATCACTAAAGGCGTAAGGATTCATACTACATGTCCCTAAGAAGGATGGGTAGTCATCCCAAAGACCTAAAATATCAATCCCAATTGGACTATGGAGTGAATCTCCATCAGGGTTATAGACGCTTGACTGGCAGTGGAGTAAGCTCATGCGAGGTGACATGTCTCTCTCATAAAAAAGAGATACCTCTAACCGCACATAAGGACAAGCTAGCCTCGATGATGTCTTTGTCACAAAAAAAGAGAGACCTCTAAATGCACATAAGGACAAGCTAGCCTTGGGGTCATCTCCATAATAGGTCATGCCTAATTTACTCATAATGGGTTAATGAACTTCACATGCACACACATTTGTTCTTGATTGGATAGGGTCATTGTCATACTCAATATTTGGTAATTGAACTTCACTCACACACACATTTGGTCCTAAAGAAAGTTAGACAACCTTAGTGATTTTGGTTGAGGACACTAGTATGTTTGAGTCTTTGAAAATCCTGTAGTACTCATTCCATATCAACATACATATCTTTTTCCATATCAACATCCATATATTATTTCATATAAACACCCATATCTTCCATAGTCAAGTTGCATAACACCACCAAATTTGGTACCCTTTATAGCTAAACAATGGACAACAAAAATGGCCAAGAAAAATTCTAAACTATAAAAGATCATATGAACAACATGCATTCCTATCATATAAGTTTGCCTTCATTTGCCATTAGCTTGCATTAATCAGCTATATAAGCATTTTCCATTGCATTTATATTCACCATATAGCTTACCTTTGTCATCCATATAAACATTTCACATGCACATCATATTTAGCTTACATTAATATAAGCATGTCGCTACATTAATCATCCATAAAACATGCATAAAACATTCTTAAAATAGGCATTGCATTCAAACAAAAATCAAAGCCATGTATATATATATATATATATCTAACTCGCATATGCAAAAATTTCTATAAACTTCAAAGAGCATCATAGCTAGGGGGTGCTCAAGGTTTCACACCTTTCCCCTAATCAAACATCATCATAGCTAGGGGGTGCTCAAGGTTTCACACCTTTCCCCTAATCAAACATCAACACAACTTGGGGGTGTTCAAGGTTTCACACCTTTCCCCTAATCAAACATCATCACAACTAGGGGGTGCTCAAGGTTTCACATCTTTCCCCCAATCAAGCAAACAAGATCACAAATCAAGGGTGCTCAAGGTTTCACACCTTTACCCCAATCAAACAAACATCAGCACAACTTGGGGGTGTTCAAGGTTTCACACCTTTCCCCTAATCAAACATCATCACAAATAAATGATGCTCAAGGTTTCACACCTTTACCCCAATAAAAAAAACATCAGAACAACTTGGGATTGTTCAAGGTTTCATACCTTTCTCCTAATCAAACATCAACACAACTTGGGGGTGCTCAAGGTTTCACACCTTTACCCCAATTAAACAAACATCAACACAACTTGGGGGTGTTTAAGGTTTCACACCTTTCCCCTAATCCAACATCATCACAACTTGGGGGTGTTCAAGGTTTCACACCTTCCCCACCAATGCAATAAACAAGTCAATCATGCAATCACATCACATCATCAACAAGTCAATTGCCAAGTTCAAAATACTGCTTTATTTTTTCAAATGTTGCGTCCTTTACCTAGAATTACATAATTATCATCATCATTGCTACGTTAACAATATTGTGTTCTTTTGTCAAAGGTTGCACCATTTACCTTGCACTTATCACATTTAAAAAAACCCTTTTATCTATTAGGGAAAAAATAGATACATTCATCACATGCTCACATTTCAAAATCCCCTTCATTTGTTAGGGCAAAAATAGATACATTCATCAAAAACCCCTTCATATGTTAGGGCAAAAATAGATACATCCATAAAAAAACCCTTCATATGTTGGGAAAAAAACATAATACATCAATTACAACTTCACATTTACTCAGTTTCCTAGCCTTACCCATCGACTAAAAACACGGAGCTTCCTCGCCTTACCCATCGGCCAAAAACACGAAGATTCATTCAAAATTTTTCATCATCATTAATGTCCTTGTTTGTGGGGCTAGAAACACAGACAAAATCATAATGTCCTTATTCATTGGGCTAGAAACACGAAAAAAATCATAACTTATGATCATTAATATCTTGGTTTGTGGGGCTAGAAACATGGGCAAATTCATTCAACATCATCCATTAATTTATCATTATGCAACATTCACAAACAAACCTTGTATCTAGTGATTTATCCTACTTAACCTGGTGTTTGTAGTGATTGGTTATCCATACATTCTGGTAGGATGGATATATTACCATAAGGACACTTACATCATCGCAAACCCCTTTATCTATTAGGGCAAAAATAGATACATTCATCAAATTTCCACATTTCAAAAACTCCTTCATCTGTTGGGACAAAAATAGATCACACTTACATTTAAAATCATGTATTCATTTATCATTATGCAACATTCATAAATAAATCATGTATCTAGATATTTATCCTACTTAAATTGGTGGTTGTAGTGACTTATTATTCATGCATTCTGGTAGGATGGATATATTACCATAAGGACACTTAAACCATCACAAACCCCTTTATCTATTAGGGCAAAAATAGATACATTCATCAAATTTCCACATTTCAAAAACTTATTCATCTGTTGGGACAAAAACAAATCACACTTACATTTAACATCATCTATTCATTTATCATTATGCAACATTCATAAGAAAACCTTGTATTTAGTGGTTTATCCTAGAAACCTGGCGGTTGTAGTGATTGGTTATACATGCAATACGGTAGGATGGGTATATTACCATAAGGAAAATTACCTCATCAAAAACCCCTTCATTTGTTGGGGCAAAAATAGATAACATTCACATTCATCATAATGTCCTTGTTTATGGGGCTAGAAACATGGACAAAATCATAACTCATCATCCATTAATTTATCATTATGCAACATTCACAAGTGAACCTTGTATTTAGTGGTTTATCCTAGTTAACTTGGCGGTTGTAGCGATTGGTTATCCATGCAATATGGTAGGATGGATAGATCACCATAAGGACACTTTCATCATCAAAAATCCTTTTATCCGTTAGGGCATCATGTTTACACATTTCAAAAACCCCTTCATATGTTAGGGCAAAAATAGATACACTCATCACATCTTCCAAATTGTAAACTCCTCTCATCTATTGGGGAAAAAACATATCACATTCACATTCAACATAATCAATTCACAGGTGAAACCTACATTGAGTGAGATATCCATATTGCTTCATCCAACATTCTTCCATCACCATATTTCATCAATCATAAAAATTTTCAAACTTCAAGTAGCATGCAAGTGAACCTTGTATCTAGTGGGTTATTCTACAAACTCGACGATTGCAACGATGGGAATCCATGCAATTTGGTAAGATGAATAGCCTACAATAAGGACACTTGACCATGATCATCATCAATTATCTCATTGTCAAATATCACAATCACATTGGGCACTTCACATTTTGGAGTAAAACCTTGCCAAAAACAATTTACACAATTTTTGTCATTGATGGCCTAGTTTGTGAGGCTTAACACATGAACAAAAACTTAAATTTCATCATTTTTATTCAAAAACCTAATGATAGGAACTAGCTAGGATGATTAGTTCTAATTGTGAGAATAGTCACCAATAGGCTATCCACGATTCCTTTTTATTTTTATCTGCATCATCATACTTGCATATCAATGGCATTAGAGAGCATCTTATTCAACAACATCAAATCATCCCAAAATTTGGGGCAACCACAATTTGATCTTGATCCTCCCATAAAGGGATACGTCTTACATGATCATGACACCTACACTTGAAAAAACCCCTTTCAACTATTGGGGCAAACACAACATCACATTTGACATCATCATTTATCCACAAGCATCATGGCACCTCACACCAACCCATTTTTCACCATTGGGGTAAACGGTCTCACATTTTACATCATTCATTTTACATAATTCATATCATCTACAATAATATTGTATGTTATATCATTCATGCATCACTTGCACTTGCACAAATTCATTTTCAATTGGCTCGTGAGAATCTTCTCATTCACCAATTGAGGGGGTAAGCTACGCAAAACTCTAAAATTCTTTTACCTTCAATGCTAGTACTCCAATCCAACAGAGAGAAGTTGCTTCTGTGCCCATAGCCCAAGCAGGTGTCTCATGTTTTTGCACCATATTGTGTTTCATGCAACATGGTACAAAAAGGGGCATCTATAGAAACCAAATTATAACCATTAGTCCTCCATCCTAATCATCCCACCACCCACTTGTCCATCATACACCTTTTCCACCATCCATTCAGCCACTTTAACCATTTCCCACCATTTCCTAACCCATTTAGGATTATTTGTATATTATTTTATATTTAATATAATATTTTATATTATATTATAATATATTTAATATAAAATATGTATTTATAAACCCAATTAACCTCAACCATCCGATCCAATCTAATCTCCACCGTCCATCTTCATTAAACCATGCCACATCTAAAATATAATCTCAACCTTAGGATCTGATTTGATATTAACCACATGATTAAAAGTGTAAGGCTAAAACACTAGGAAAAACCTAGGTTGGATTATAAGTAAGGGCATTTGCAAATGCCCAAACCCTGGAATCTTGATATTGGAATGTGCATTTTGAAGAAGTCATTGGTGAAGCACTAGTGAAGCATAAGGTTATAGAGCCTTGAAGATCCAAAACCCTAGCTTGCCATAGGACTTCAACCATTCCAACTTCCTCCACATCCATCCTCCATATGTTGAATCCTCCACATACCCTGTGATCTACTTCTAAATATTTACCCTTACCCATAGGCACCCTCCTGAGCTTTCTAAGCTCACTGTAGAGCCTACCAAGCACTCACCAAGCTCTGGTGTGCACCTACAAGATACATAAGGTTTTAGAGAGCACCTACAGGATACAGCAGGCTCAATCTCACTACAGAGCTTGCAAAGTGCCCGCCAGAGCCTTTCATCATCATCAGACATCCCACAGACCTATTGTGCCACATCTGTTATTTTTGCTAGGGCATCACACCCACGGATCTGTAACAAAACATAGATAAATAGCAAGGTAAATCCACATTGGTTTTATTTCATTGCATAATATATAGATTTACGTATGCCATTTTATTCATTAATAGCTAGGGTTTTATTGATAACTAAGGGTCTCACTATGTGGAGCCCTCATATGTATTACTAATCCCCTTGTTTATTTGTGTGTATGCAGATCTATAGGTTCTCATTCAACATTGGATAGCTGTTGAAGCTAGAGTGGCCTGAAATCGGATATCTCAAAAGCCCACTCATTCTATTGGGAGTGAAGCATGTTGAAGATACTTCATTATTGTAGCTAGGGTTTCAAATAACCCTAGCATCTTGTACATATTTGTATCAAATACTCACTGAGTACAGATTGTATCAAACGGAGTTTATTAGCTCCACCCATCCTTCAAATAGAATTATCTTTTTGTACAATCTTGTGTTTCTTTGGGTTATTTTTTTCTTTATTGTTTAAGTGTCGTGTTCTTGTCTTCATAATCATTATCCACATCAACCATTGTAAGGGTTTGGTTTCCTGGATTTATCAGTGCTAATTGATTAGCCCTTAAGTCTAAATTAAAAAAACATGATGGGTAGTTTAATAAACCCTTACAAGGAGAAGGTTATCCTTTTGAGGTTCATCTATTATGGTGGTCTCCTCCTCCATATTCAAGAGTGAATTAAGAAATTCATACCTATTAAAATTTATTTCTACTGATTGGTTGGAGTGTGTTGTCTTACTATTTTTATTCTTATTTCTCTTTGGAGATTCAAAACCTTCTATAGGGGGATTAACGTTCAAGGCTATGGATTAGCATTTGAGGCTATGGGTATTTTCTCTCAGAAAACTTGTTATTGGAGATAGTTTTCTTTAGAGATATGTGGCTCTTTGTGATGACTTTCAGGCATAATTGGTCTAGATCACTCTATATTTGTGGCATATCCTACATCGAAATGGGATTGCCTCATAGTCTACCTATTGGATCCAAGATAATTCTCCCATGTTAATTTATATTTTAGATCCATTTTTGTACAAATATATGCATAAATAGTAGATTCAATCATCATTATATCCCTAGCAACTCCTAAATAGCACCCCAAAAAGTTACCTAATTTTTCAAAAATTGGTTCACAATAGTATTTTGTGGGTAGGGCATAAAGATGAACCCAAAAAATCACCATATAGGGCTCCATCCAAGGATCAAATCCCAACTTTGATGATTGAAGAAAAAGGCTCATAGTACCATATGTTCTCCTCCTTGACTCAAAGGCTTTCTCTATATGCTTGAGAAGAAAAAATCACAATATAATAGCCATTTCTAATAACAGATACTGAGGTATCCCCAAGGAGCGCCCAATTATTTTGGATCTAAGAGGACATAAATCCTAAAGATGATCTTATGTCGATGAACTTACATATTAGGTCATGCTTACTTCTGTAGAGAATGTTATCAATCACCATGGCTTGATATACCACTAGTTTAGGATGAAGAACTACATAGGGGAGGCATCCATTAACCCTTTTTTTGTATGATTGTTGCTTTGTATTCTTAGTTTCTAAAAAGAAAATAGAATGAAGATATGAGTCTCTAAACAAGATATTATCCATGTCGTCTTTCCATTTAACCATATCTATAAATGATATCTTAGGGAAGGGGGGATTAGGAAGGGGTCTAAAAGGACCCTCATCAGGGCTATGCATAGGGGTGAATTTTACAATTTAGAATGAGTATTCAGATTTTCACAATTTTAATTTTGTGAATTTGGGGACCCTAGAGGTCAACCCATTTGCCCAAAAATTTTGGGATCAATTTTTTTTAGTTTAAATTTGCCCCAGTATCAAAAGGTTTCCCGCCTAATTTTTTGCCTTAAAATTAATAAAAAAATTATCCCACCCAATTCACCTCTTGTACCTCATTATATATATCTAAGCATGACAACGAAACTCATACAATTAAAATATTATTTTTCTTCAATAGCGAGTGATACAAAGCAGGTGTCTAACACAATGCAACTAATAGAAGATGATTGAAATAAGGTGACTGGTAGAAGGTGACTGGTAGAAGGTGACTAGTAGAAGGTGATTGGCAGAAGGTGACTGGCATAAGACAATTGGCATAAGGTGACTAACATAAGGTGACTGGCATAAGGTGACTAGCATAAGACAACTAGTAGAAGGCGACTAGCCAAAGGTGATTGGCACAAGGTGAATGGTAGAATATAAATGGCATAATATGACTAGCAGAAGGTGAGTGGTATGAGGTAAGTGGTAAAAGGCGAGTGGTAGAAGGTGACTGACATACAATGACAACCATTTATTGATAAGTTTATTTTTACAATTAATTTTCATTTTATAAACATTTTGTTCATGGACACTCAAAAAGGAGGTTTTCCTATTATTTTGGCACCAATATCAAGCCTACTTGGATCATATATTCTATTATATTGAACATTAGTTCTCTTTTTTACCAGCTATTTTCATTTTTAAAAATGATGTTCATTTTACTCTTTTGTTTATACACGTAAAATGTCACCTGTTGGCAGTGGAAAGAAGGGAGTCCAGTCTTCTGATAAAAATATTATCCTCAAATACTTTCATAATATTTTTAAATCTAGTCAACCATCAACATTTGTAAATATTGGAGGTATGATCGCCTTTACTTACTAACTAGTTAAGTTTTATACATTATTAATTTTATATATAATATCTTCATTAATTAAGAAGGGTGTTTTTTGGTTGATGGCTTTACCCATTGTTTATCTATATTTTTAAAATAAGGTATGCTTTTAAATGCAATAATGATAATGACCATGGTATTGACCCTAGTATTATCTCTACAGAAAATAATGTTGATCCTAGTATGCCTCCACTTCCACATATCCACGATAATGAAAAGTCCACTGATGAAAATTTTATTAATGAAATGGAACAACAACATGAAAATATTCTTAAAAATAACACGCCAAATGGAAAAGAAAATAGTAGTTCTTATGCAGTCCCTACTTCTATAGAATCTTCTTCTAAAAAACATAAACGTGCAAGGTTATCTAGGTGGACAAACAATAGACCACTTCAGCCTGATTGGGTATTAAAATTTCTATTTATTGAGATAGTTCTAACATAGAATAGTAGTGAGGAAATAATAAAATTGAGATGCGTAATTTGAAGTTGGAAATATGAAAATGATCGTATATCACAAGTTATGACAGATATAGTAGAAAATCATTGTGGAAAGGTTTATATAAAAATAAAAGAAAGTGATGGACCAATATAGAAAATTATAGGTGGAAGGATGCATCAGAGTGTGCACATATGAGATATGCACAAGAATATAATAAATAAATGAAACAAAAGTAAACATTGGTTGATAAAGGTACAATGATTCAAGCCTAATTTCAAAAAATGAATAAGTTCACTTTAGCTTCAAAAAGTTTGCATTTTGATTTTGTACTCACTATTCTTAAAAAGGGTAGACCCGTGTCTATTTTCATTGATTAGAAATATCTATTTCAACTAGCTGATATGCATAACTTACCCAATGCCCACTATTTAGATAGAAGTGGTTGGAATATTGTAAAGTGTCTCTCATTGGTTGAGTAGGATGATCTCAAAGAGAAAGTAAAAAAATCCAAATTCATTTCACTTTCAATTGATGAGGTGACTATTATTGACAACAAATATTGGATTTGTATGCATTTTTAAATATTGAAAAATAATTTAAGGCAACCTAATTTACTTGGAGTATGCAAGATTGTGGAAAATTGCATTGCAAAAAATATTTACAATGTTGTTGTAACTAGTTTAAAGGAAATAGTAGGAATGCATAAAATGGAAATAGCCACTATTTTAATATGTGTCAAAGCGAATGGTGCTACTAAAATGCAAGGATATAGGAATGATATTTATGCTAGACTAAAAACATTTGTTATCCCATATTTGATCTCTATTCATTTCATGGCTCATAGAATGAATTTGGCATACAAAATTGTGGATACATTTACAAATGTAGTGAGAGTGGAAGATCTTGTTCGTTAAATTCATTATTATTTTTCGTGTGGTCCAAAAATATTTTTAGAGTTTAAAAATTTTGCACTAGGAGTTATTGAAGGTAAAAAAATCTTAAAATATGTAGATACTAGGTGGATTTCGATGTATCAACTGACATATAGAGTTTTCAAAGAATATCAATCATTGGCAGGGTTTATGTATGCAAATCGTAGGGCAGTTGATAAGGCTAAATATTTACTATTTCAAATGAGTGACTTTGAAACACTTCTCACATTGTGTGGTATTCTTCTAATTTTAGAAGAAATAAATACATTGATCAAAATTGCATAAGAAAGATTTGTGGATTTCATCAGGGTGAGAAAAAAAATTTACATACATATAGATACAATGTATGCATATGGTCAAAGTTTTATAGATCCCATTTTTTAGCATTGGAGAGTAATAACAAATATGAATGATCCTAATTTTTTTTTGAAGTTCAATAAAAACGATCATCTATGTATTAATGTCCATAGAAAGCAAATACCTTTATATTATTTTGATCAGTGAATGGATATAAATACAAATGAAGTTTAAAAAATTCCCATAACATAAAAAATAATTCATGTAGTTGTACATGATACAAAAGTTAAATTGAGATAAATAGCAGAATCATTGACAAAATAAATAAGAGACAATTTTTAAAGAGATGAACTTCTTAAGGCTATGGGTGTGGTTAACCTGATGTTTTAGGATACTTGTAATGAATACCAAATTATAAATGGTTTATTTATCAAATACATGGGCACTCTTGCTATCCATTTCACTAAACGCGTGGTAGTCAATGGTATTGAAATCAATGGCATTTTCAACAAAGATATTTTGACAAAATAATCAAACTATTTTGGAACAAAAATGTCTGCTCAAGTTTCACAACATACCAACCAACATGAAAAAGGTTCTCTTTCATATTTGTGGAAAATATTACATCCTAGTAGTATCTTACAACATACTATGAGTGAATATTTTTATTTATATGAATTATGTTAAACAATTATTTTAGGATCTATGGAAGATGAAAGGGTATTCAGTGCATTATCATATGTAAAATCTAATATTCGAAATAGGTTGGATAAAATTTAAATTTTTTTTTGAGAGTATATGTATTGACCTATGAGGTGGAGAAGTTTCCTTATGAAAGAGCTTTGGAATATTGGAAATATTTGGCAGCGAGAAGAGGTGTCACGAATACTCAGGATGATGAGGATAATGGTAACACTGATCAGACTGTGATGAAATTTTTTTTGGGTATGAGTGGAGAAGATTTTGTACAATTTAAAAAGAGTTTTTTCCAGCTTCTAGCATTATGATGCAAGGACGCTTTCATTTGATTTGATTTCACATATTATGCTATCAATTTTCAATAGAATATTAATATTTAATTATAATTTGAGACATGTATTTTTTGATATTATTAATCATATAATATGAGATTAGGTGTGCTATTGGATATTTTGTATATAATAACCCTTTGATTTTATTATGTATATTTGGATTAAATTGGATTATTTGATTACAAATTTGTTGATTATGGAACACGATTTTTTTTTTATATCATAGACATGTTATTGGATATTTTATATATCATGTTATTTAATTATTTTTATTGGATTATTAGTCTATGATATTCAAATTATTTAGTATATTTATATTGTATTAAACCATTTATGGTAAAGTAAATATCTATTTTGCATTAAGTAATTTCAAATTATTTTATAACATGTAAATTAACATTTTATTGCATCCACATAATTCAAAATTGTTTATTGCATCCACACAACTAATAAAAATATCACAATATTTAATACAAAATTTCAAAAAGATAATACATTTTTTTTGGAAATTTCTCTTTTATTGATTTCAAAAAGATACCATTCTTTTACAATTTACAAAAAATCTATGCAACATGTATGGTTTCTCCTAAAATAAACAAGAAATAGTCTTCTACTTTTCTTTCTACACAATACCTAAAGTTTTAGCTGTATCTACCTCAATATACTTTGCTTCCAGTGCACCAGCCCTTACTAGACTTTCAGTTGTAGTGTTTATACCTGATAGTAATAAACCTTCTTCCTTCATTGGATATTCTCTAAATGGCACATTAAGTTATTTATCATTTTATTTTAATACAAACTCTACATCTAGGACCTTATCTTTGATAAACTTCTTCAGCCAATTATTTTGTCTAACAATGTATTTCAATATTTTCTTCACTTCAATAGCATTAGTCACACTAATTTTTGTAGTATTAATCAATGTTTTTATGGCACTAACTTGGTGCTTTAAGTTTTGATAATTAGACTGCAAAAGAGAAGAGAAAATGTTAATATTTATAAAAAAATAATTTTTAGTTATATGTAAAACTTACATCATTGGTAAGTATTGTAGTTTTTGCAACTGCTAATTTTTTGTTATCTTGTACCCATTCACTGAAATATGCCTAGGCCTTGGCATTGAGGTTTTCTAATTTATCTAGCATAATGGCTAGAAATTCATCACTATATGTAGAATCAACATGTATGGTGCCAGATTTAGCTTTACTTCACAAAGCATCGAGCTTTTGTGGCTCGTTCTCCACCTTTGAAAACAACTCCTTTCTATTTGAAAAATTCTTGTATAAAAAATTTATTGTTTTTTTAAAAACCTTGGCCTGATATTCCCAATATTTTAATATATCAATATCTACAAGGATACTATTATTAACTATAGCCTTACATCTATTGGCTAATAAAACGATTTCTAAAAAATTAACTTTATCATCATTGTTCAGCTGATGATAGGTGTCAACTTCCTAGGGGGAAGAGGAAACTTTAGCGAAATTTGCCTCAACATTCTCTTCTGATTCATTATGGATCTCTAGACCCTACAACACATCACTTACCTTTAATTAGAAATTTCTAGGATTCATATCCTAATAAAGGAAATCCTTATCAACATTACTAGAGGGCATCTGAGATGGGCTCTCTACATTTTAGAAATTATCAAGGGTTAAAATTGGGACCACTGAAACATTAGACTGATATAATGTGTGTCTCAGTATGAATTTTGGTTCCTCGAGGTGACGGTGTGAGGAACTTTATCCCATACATGCGATATTAGTTCCTCATTGATGGTACCTATTGTGGAGTTGGACGAACTTGTTGTGGATGGACTTGCTATGGAACTTGTTGTTGTTGCATTTGCAGGTGTGTAACTAGTGGAGGTATCTATTTTTTTAGTATTTTAAATGTAACCGATGCATCTACAAAATTTCACATGAAAATATAAATTAAAACTAGTGTAAAAAATAATGCCATTAAAAGAGATTAATTTTAACCAAACATACCATACTCAAAATCTGTAGTCATTGATGATGCAACCATTTCCCCTTGTGCTAAAAACATTTAAAATATTTTCTAACTAAATATAATTTTAAATAATTAAAATACATCATTCAAAATAGTACTTTTGAAAAATAATGTTACCTTGTGAGTTGGAGGTTACTTCTTTAACATCGACTGTAGTAGATGGATGTCTATAAGTAATAGGAGCCATACATGTATGTTGAACACCAGGATACCTCCTACATTTATATGGAGTTACTAGTGGTGATTGTGACTGTGTGTCAAAATTGGCAGACGCTTCTTGAATCCTAAAGGCATCATCTCTTTTACTAGAAGATTGAGATGCTTTTTTCTGCTTTCAAAAGAGAAAATTAGAAAATAACAAGATTGATTGAAAAGAAAGAAAATAAAGATTATTCCAAAAAATAATTTTACCTATATTTCATTCTCCATCATACCGATAGCCAACAAACTTGGGTGCAATGCAGTTGGAGGAGGGCTATTTAGAATATTGAAATATGCTTCATGAAAAAGAGAAAGAACATAGTTATTGGTTGTTACGACATAGAAAAATTGATTTTTTTGGCATTAAGAAGATCCTATTTAAGGCAGTTGGAAATGTGCGTTGACCAATAAAATTTACCACCATCAACACATCGAATTAATAGGGACAATATCAAAAATGGTATTTCTATATTTCACCCCTTCAAAATGAGTCTTGACTAGAAAAATTCAATACAAGCATGCAAAAATTTATCTCCAACATTATAAATGTTTAAACCCCTTTTCGAATTAGAAGAATTAACTAAAAAAAATGGAGAACATTATTAGAAAATATAAATTACAATAGGGAGAACATTATTATAGAATGCAAACTACAATACATAAAAATTGAAGAAAATTAAAAACTAAATTTAAAAAATATCTCTTAAATTGTCTAAATGGACACTGAATTTAGATAATAGCTTGTGCTTGTCATATTTGGTCAACGCGTATTGGTTGTTAACTAGGTGACCATCCATAAATGGTAGCCCTGTTAGTCGCTACACATCTAAGGGTTTCACAAAAAAAATAATATCCCTGTTATCCACTCTGATCTAAATAGTCGAGTTGTCATGGTTGTAGCAATTTACTATCCTTTGCATCAATGATACTTTGGTGTTAAACTATTGCATATTGATTACTCCAACAACTCTAGAGGTGTAAATCCATTTTAAATCTCTACCAAGAGTACCAAAAATGTTCTTAATGTTTAGGTAGACTTAGTTCTTGAATGAAACTTTTGACAGCAGAGGAGAGGAAGAGGTAGCCATTTTTGTGAATCTGCACTAAAAATGATTTGAAAAACACTCTAAAAATAGTTTGAAATTTCTCTAGAAAAACCCCAAAAAATGCTCTAAAATTGTCTAAAATTCTCTAAAAAACCTATGAAAATGCTTTTAAAATGTTGGAAAATACTATGGAAAATGCTTTAAAAATGCTTGAAAATGAGTGGAAAATGCTCTAAAAATGTTGGAAAATTCTATGAAAAGATCTAGAAAAATCTCTAAAAATGCCCTAGAAATCACTTTGGAAAATGTGAAAAATAATCCTGCATTTCTATTTATATAAGTTTGCATACCTAAAGTCTATAGATGCACAACATATGGCAAAGGAGAGGGCATGTAGTAGCATATTAATGGTAACCTTTGACGGTTGCCTTTTTACACTTGCCTTTTGCTAATTGTTATTTGCAACTCACCATTTTTCATTTTCCATCTACCAGTCACCATCTGCTAGTCACATTCTGCTACTCACCATCTACTGGTCACCATCTACCAGTTGCCATATACCACTCACCTTATACTAGTCACCTTATGTCAGTCACCTTGTGTCAGTCACCTTCTACCAGTTGCCTTATTCCAATTTTATTCTACTAGTTGAAATCTACCACTCACCTTCTACCAGTTGCCATATACCATTCACCTTCTACTAGTTACCTTGTGTCAGTCATCTTGTGCTAGTCATCTTGTACCAGTCACCATATACTAGTCACCTTCTACCAGTCACCATATACTAGTCACCTTCTACCACTCACCTTCTACCACTTGCCTTCTACCACTCACCTTCTACCACTTGTATTATGCCAGTTGCCTTATGCCACTCACCTTCTGCTAGTCACCTTGTGCTGGTCACCTTCTACCATCCACCTTTTGCCAGTCACCTTGTTCCAGTCGCCTTTTGCAACTTACCTTCTGTCACTCACCTTCTACCACTCACCTTTTTCCACTCACCTTTTACCAGTCACCTTTTTCCACTCACCTTCTGCCACTCACCATTTAATTTTTTTTATAATTTCTGTGCAAAAAATTTAAAAATTCATCATATTTTGAGAATTTTTTTGTAAAATTATGAAAAATTCACTCTTAATTTTATGCACCATTTACATATATTCACCTTGATTTTATAATTATTTTTTTGGTACTACCCCTTACACATAATTTTGATCCTCATTACAACCCATAGCCCACTCCACAACCTACACATAGCACTTCCATCGAAGAGAAAACTTGTACCTACACCTATACTGTAAACCCTTCTATAGAAGTTACCCAAATTTTATCTTCCCCTTCCTACACCTGCACCTATAATTGCAACTACATCTGCACCCTCTCTACATGTTCTTTAGAGAGTTCATACCTATTTTTTAGCCTTGGTGGATCTAATATTTTATGCTTTGATTATGCGCATTAGAAGGAGGTATCATCTAGTGCTTCCCGTAGTTATATTTCATATTTTTTGTATTTTCAAATTGAGAGAAACACAAGAATCCTACCATTATCTACCTCTCACCAGACACTTTAAGCGATGTGAGGAAAACCCTTATTGATCATCTCAATCATAGTCATTGTTTTCGTTGCTACCATTACTAATGTTAATATTGACAAGTTAGCAAAAGAGTTAATAGAAAAGTATAATTCATTTTTAAAGTGATAAGTGACAAGCCTAGACATATACTATTAGAGATAGCTAACAATTGTATTCCACACAAATCTATTTATACTCAATACAATATTTATTGGGAGTTAGCTTATTTAGAGTTACATGTATTTAATTTTAATTTGTTAAGATTTCATTTTCTAATAAAAATGAATGTATCTTGAAAAAATAAATGACTTATGAGTCTTTCTACGTGCTTTTATCTAGTTTAATTTGAAACTATAGTATAAAGCCAAATGCAACATCATAATTGAAATTGAAGCTTGTAAACAATTAATTGACCTAGAATTCATGTTAGACTTTTATATTATATAGTTTTTAAAAATACACATCATAAATGTATTGATGATAATATTTACTTAATAGAAAAGTATAATTTATTTTTAAAGTGATAAGTGACAAGCCTAGACATATACTATTAGAGATAGCCAATAATTGTGTTCCAAACAAATTTATTGATATTCAATGCAATATTTATTGGGAGCTAGGTGATTTAGAGTTACATGTATTTAATTTTAATTTGTTAAGATTTCATTTTCTAATAAAAATGAATGTATCTTGAAAAAATAAATGACTTATGAGTCTTTCTAGGTGCCTTTATTTGGTTTAATTTGAAACTATATTATAAATCCAAATGCAACATCATAAATGAAATTGAAGCTTGTAAACAATTAATTGACCTAGAATTCATGTTAGAATTTTATTTTATATAGTTTTAAAAAATACACATCATAAATGTATTGATGATAATATATACATAATAATTATCTAAGTAATTTAGAATTTCACTTACTTCTTATAGAAAAATTTACAATTTACATTCAAATACTCTATAATAAATATAAGTTATTTACTTTGAACTATACTATACATGTTGGTTAATGTGAGGATATATATATATATATATATATATTTATCTATCTATCTATCTATCTATCTATCTATCTATCTATATATATATATATATATATATATATATATATATATATAGATATATACATACATACATACATACATACATATATATATATATATATCTCACTAGATATAGAAGACGACTTAACATATAATTTTTATTTCTCCCATCAAGGATGCTATAGTGGTAAGTCCTTGGGATTTGATCTAAGAGACCAAGTTCAAAATTTGGTACAAGGGGATTGGGACACCTCATACAAAACCATGCTTTACCCTAACATATTTTTTAGTTCTATAAGGGATATCGTAGTGTCATATTTTTGGGTTTTTATTTAGGATACCTATGTTCAATCCCCGATATGAGAGGACTAAGACCCATCATAAAAAACTACATTTTTAATGCAATATAGTTAGGCAAACAACTAATAACATCTCAACATTTGTCTAGAAACTCTCGACTATGAGTAAAATTTTATAATTGTGTGCTTGTCAAGGTACTTTATTAACTAAAAAAACATCTTCTAGAAAAAATAGAACCAAAATATTTTTTATGTGTACAATCCTAAGGGGTGTAACACAAATATAGTATTTTTGGTATACATCCAACACTTTTGACAAAGTATAGTGTGGTAATAAAGAAAATAACCCAATAAGATCTCAGGTTGGACATGTGGTGATTAGTTTAGATCTCAAAAACTAAGATGCTAGTGTCTAGGTAGAGAAGGCTTGTCCTTGGATGAAGGAAGTTCTACCTCAATCAAAGATACATGGTTATCACACACTCGAATAAGAAAGTATGCATATGATAATTTAAAATAATACTTATCATTATTCACAATGGTTAACTTGAGTAGCCTAAGCCTATCATATCTAATCACATGGAAGTTATGGTGATTTCCCATCATATTCTTGACCCTACCTTGTTGATCTATGCAAATAAAAAATTTAATATTGAGCTACTATTTGTTGTTCTAGAATAATTTTGGCTACAAAGAAGAGGATAACTTGTCAACCTTCTACATGGATTTTTAGAGAGAAAGAATCCTCCTATTTTTTAAATAGGCCAACATTTCATTGTAAATATATTGGGGGTTATTTGCTCATGCCTAGTATCTAAACTTGTAGGATATTTCTTTCATTAATTTCTTGTTGATTTTAAGAAGCAAATCTTGAGCCTAAAGTTTTTTTTGAGGATCAAGCCTATAGGCTACATGCCTTGTAATCAAGACTAGCATATTAATGAAATCCATGACTAATTTTTCTCTACCCTTATTTATTTGATGTATTTTTTATTCTTGGTTATATGATATTTAGTTGTGTTAATTATAGATATTAGTTGATGTCTCCCATGTTCATTTATGGCCACTTATTTCAGTCAAAATTAGGGATTGTAATTATTGCACCCATAGCTTAGGCTTTATTTTTTTGTAAAGTTTTACTTTCATTGGAATTTATTTCCCTACAAAATCTCTTGGCCTTAGCTTATGGACGACATGTAGTCTCTCATCCATTATACTTCATACTATTTCACTATATGAAAGGTGTGGGTGCCCTTGGTGTGTCATTTTTTTTGCACAAATATGTTGTGTAGTCATAGATGATATTAGATTTATCTAGTATACCTAGAAATATAAGCTTTTATGTTCATCCCAAGGTGTTGAGAAGAATAATCCTAATTTTTATCTTGGTGGAGGTCATAGTATATATGATTGAAGATTAACATTGGGAAATTCACCTAGCAACTTTGCTAAAAATAGGACTTTACATAAATTTTTTGATAAAAATAAAAATTGAGATTCTAGTGGGGGTATCTATCTCATAATATGATTAAAAATTTATATCACCACATGGCAAATCTATTTTTAAATAAAGGGACGAGAAGTATTTGATTAGAAAGCCTATAACTAGAGCCTTTACTCAATCTAATCAACAAGAGCTAGTGCTACCATTGAATCAAATATAAATAAGGGGAAACTAATAGCAAAATATGGAATGTATAGTGCACCATACCCCTAGAATATTTTTAATGGAATGATAGAGATCCCCTATTTCCACTAGTTCAACTTGATGTATAGGACTTAATTCCTACCTTAGCACTCAAGTCATTACCTTCTTGCAAGAAAATATTGTCACCTTGACCGAGCATATGAACCACCTAGTGAGTTTGTGTGGTAGAATTCATTTAGAAGTAAGATATATCCCTTAGGTTATTGGTAGAATATTTCAAAAAGAAAACTTGTGAATGGTACCTCATTCTCATCCTGTAATAAATCAAAAGTTGAGACTAGTTGGTGGAGCTCATGATAAATAAATTTAAAGAGAAGATAGACATATCATCTCACCTAGATCAAATCATGATCATCAAGAGGGTACCTAAAAAAACAATGGTTTATTTTAAATTTCAATTCAATAATATTTGACAAAGGATCCTAGACAAAATTTGACTACCTTTAGATATGGCATTTATTTACTATTTAAAATATTTCAATTCTAAAATTGACATGATGGTCAAGTACAAGGGTGGACATCCACTACCAAAGGCCTATGAGATAGCCAGACATGATGAAAAATATCTAATTTAGAAAGGAAGACTAGCCCATAGATGACCTCTACCATTGTTTCCTTTCATTCGTCCCTCATACCATCCATCTATAACTATACAATTTATGACTAGTTTGACTATCCCAACCATAAACTTAGAGCAATTCCTACCCATTTTACTACTAAGATAGAGGAAATACATAATATGATGATGAATTTATCTAATGATATCACAAAATTAAAGAGGTAATATAATTCTTAAATGTTTCCCTATCAAATTTATCCAAAGGATCATTTCCAATAGGGAAGCCCAAACATCCAAATTTCTCTATCTAGATATCATAAGCCTCCATTTTTTATAAATAAAAATACATGTTGGTCATAGGTTTCAACTCAATATATAGAACCTATATTAGTCCTAGTCCAAAAAATGCCTATAAGCCTCTCTAGGGACTTAGTGACCACCCAAAACAACTATGTTGAAGACCCTAGTGGTTGGTACTATCCTACTCTTGACTATATCTCTTTTTCTTGTTATGTCAAAATTGAATCTAAAGTTATAGGGACAACTCCTATCCACAATATTGAAGATTCTTCTCAAATACAATTCTCAAAACCAAGTCTAATAATTTCCACTCATATTTTGACCATACTATTGGCTACTAATTCACAAAATATAGAGAAAACAAAATTTAGCTAGGGGTGAAATTTTATGCCATGTCGAAATAATTTGATCCCTCAACATTTGGGAATCCATAAAATTGGTTAGAGTATAACACTAGGTCCAAGATGAGGGCCATAAAAAAGTAGGGTATGTCTAGTTTGATAAATAATAGGCCCTAGACAAGTGAAGCAAATAATTAGAGGGCTCCCCAAGCATAAGTTACACCATAGAGACAAGTCCAAGTAATTTTGATATTTATAAGAGCATCCCTTGAGTCTCTAAGATAACTCATTACAAATCCATTGAGACAACATCCAACAATAGAAAGGACTAGGCTCTCAAAATCATCAACCATTCAAAGAGTCCTTCTATAATATCCTTGAATGTGGTGAAGCACTTGAGAAAATCTATTGTAACTATACCTCTTTATATTTCCTCTATTCTAGAATACATAAAGAATTTGGAAGAGATCATAAAGAAGCAAAAAAAGTTGAACATACAATTTAAACCTATCATACTATAAACTTTAGGCCCAATCCTATTCCATTTTATTTGAACCTAATCTATAGAGATGAGTTGATACACAACTGCATGGTAGAATCAAGAATAAGAACATTTATCATATTGAGAAGGGTAGTATATGTACTTGGCCTATCTCTCAAGCATGCCAATAATAGGCTAGTCTAGTTAGATGACACTCTAATTTTAATCTCTAGACTAATTTGAAATCTTCCTCTAGAACTCCAAGTATACACTATCTTGATAATTCACTCGGACATAGCAGTGATTGATCTTTTGTTCACATTTGGTATTTACTTTTCAATACATTTCACTACTAAGATTGGAGGATACATACCACTGGAATGGACTTCTCTGTTACTCTAAACTAGGAATATGACCAAGTTCAAGATCTCATTGGATCCCCTACACATATACCACATAGAATAGATATCCTTTGAGGTAAGTGTAGAGAAGGAGGCTACATGGAAGAAGATGAGTTGTTAGACTCTAACTACTTTATGGATAAGGTGAATCCATACATCCTTGATTATTATCTAGAGTAATGGAAATCTAAAATATGGGGAATAGATCCCAATTGAGCCATTTAACATAGGATGATCCGCTCATAGGTATCCCTCTATACATAATGTACATATTACATATAGTTTTTTTATTTTCTTTTCTATAAAATATTTCTAATATAAGGAGAGCCAACAATAGGCTAGTTACATATATGATGGGAAAACTGACTATAAAATATTTCTAATGCAAGGAGAGTCGACTTATAAATCAAAAATTATGTTGAACTCAACCAACCATTTTATTGAAATAAGGTATGAAGGGATGTGGTATGATTTCAAAGAGTTAAGGATATATTGAACTAGATGCAATGACTACAATCCAATGAAAAGTTCTTCAAATTCTTCATCTCTCCACCACACCAAGGGGATTGGGTGAGCACAATTCCAAGGGCTACTCGCAATGAATAAACTTCATCAACCATGAAATTTAGACCACTCTATGACATCTAGTAATGGGATATATAGGCAAGTTTTACGATGTCCCAACACTTTGAGGTTCATAGTCAATTACAATCCTAAGACCCAAAGGAATAAGATTAGTAAGAAAAAAGGTCCAAAGAATTGACTATCACACATTGAATTTAATAGTAAAAGAGGAGGGTGGTTCTAAAGCCATACTAATTATTAAATTCACCATCAACATTTGACACTCATATTTCATCCAAGATAAAAATGCTAAAAATATGTTGAGACAAAATTATTGTTATTCCTCATTAATTTTTATATTTTATTATTTTCTTTTCCAATTTATTTTCCAACTATGGTTAAGGACAAGGCAAGTACTTTGGATTCACTCCTTTTTGGTAGGCTAGAAGGTTCTAAGAGTTTCTAAAGCTATTGGGATATTTTTCCTATATCCCTATTTCACTCAGAGAAGACTCAATCAAGGTAGGACAAGCCATAGCATATAGTTAAAATATGATTCCCACCTTCAATTAAAAAAAGAGAATGCATATAAGGATGCAGACAAATATAAAGGCCATGCCAACTATCAACTCTTTCATAAATGGTTAATACTAATATTTAACCTTGAGCTAGCCCCATTGAGAGCATTAAGGCTTGTGAGCTATTGATTTTCAATCCAATAGTCTGCATTGTTCTTTTTATGGAGGAGAGCATGATAAGGAAAAAATATTTTTGGTAAGATCTCATACCAAACATGTGGGAACCAATTGATATGCCAAAGAAGAAGATTCTAGTGCCTACATAGATAAGGCCTTCCATTGACCAAAGTAGGTTCCACCTTAATAAAATAATGTGGTAGCCACACAAATGAAGAAGGAAGAAGGTACAAAATCTTTTAAAAGAATGTCTACCTATGGCCACAAAGGATGACTTGAATAGTCTAACATTATCCAAGTTAACCATGTAGAAATTATGCAATTGCTTCTCATATACTTGAGCCTACCATATTGATATATACTAGTAAAAAAGACAATAACCATTATGTTAGCTAGTGGGTTATTCTAGGATAAATATTATAAGGAATTAATGGTGCAGCCATCCCCAATGCAAAAACATGATGCAAGTCAGAAAAAATTTGTCATTTGAACTAGAATATCCCAATAATAATGGTCCCAAATCTAGATATCATGAAGGTATTATTTCTAGTTATAGAATAATTTTAGCTATAGTGTAGAGGATAACTTGCAAGACTTCTATACATAGTTTTAGATGGAAAGGACCCTTATCCTAACTTATAAATAGTCCAACACTTGCATTGTAAAAGAATTAGGAGTTATTTGGTTGTGCCTAGTATGTGGTCTTATGAGCTGCTTTCATCAACCTTCTTGACTATGATAAGTAGATCTCAATATTTAAGCTATTGTTTAAAGAGCATAGAGCATTTTGGAAAAATACCTTGTAATAAGTTTCAGCACATAAATGGAAGCTATGAGTAATTTCACTCTATCCCTATTTCTTTGATGTAGTTTTAATTGTTGGTTATGTGAGGTTTAGCTATTTTTATTCTAGCTATTAGTCGATGGAACCCATTTTCATTTATAGCCAGTTGTTTTAGTCAAAAGTAGGGATTTAAATTTTTGGTACATTGCCCCCCATATCTTAGATTTTAATTTTCTATAAAGTTTTACTTTTCTTGTTTTTACTTTCATCATTTATGGATCAAGGATTAATTCCAATAAGGAGCCATCCTTTATTAAAATCCTCAAAGGTTTCCCTATCGACAATCTTCTATTTGTAACAGTTCCTACTATTTTTCTCTATGTGAGGAATAGGTACCCCTAAAACATTTATTTTTTTACCCAAATCAGCAAGTGCATTTTGAGATGACAATAATCACCTCTAGTTTATCCTCTTGACCATCCTTTAGGTTACCTTTAGGTCATCACATTTGGATCACCTCTAGGTCATCACCTTTGGGTTGACTTTGATTCAACCTCTAGATCTCATTTTAGGTCATCAATTATGGGATATTACGACTAAATTATGGCTTGTATGTTAATCCACGTATTCAAAATATTCCAGATAATTCTTCACTATAGGTTTTATCACAAGGCCTTTCAAGCATAGCTTGGGTTATATTTTGATATAGACATCATTTATTTCAATTTTTGAAAGATTACATTGCTCCTTGCAAAAGGTTACATCTGACAAACTATAATGCTTTTGAACTACCAAAATTTACTTTCCTCTATAAAATCCATTCAACATTTATTTCTCTTTATTCCATTCTAAGAAATTCATCTATCCCTAATTTATGTGTATTTTATGGATTACCTTATCTTTGTGCCAACATTTTCAACAATTATTACCTCCACAAATTACACTAAGATGTAGGTTCCAACATCTAACTTTTACATGTCTATATCTTCCACAATGACTGTAACAACTTATCCTAGGAGGTTAATTCTCTGTATAAGATTCTTCTTTTATAAATTTAGTATCACTGCTTTCTACTTCGACAATATATCCAAGGCCTTCATTGTTTGTTCTTATATCTATCATTATGATCATTTTCATACCTTACCCATATCTTCTCAACTTGTACCATTGCATCCTCTTTTTATCATTAGTTTTAAACCAAACACCCAATTTTATCATTGCTACTATTATCTATTATTATCACCAAACAATATTAAAATACCACATATCATTATCACAATAACTTTCAACACAATATTAACTATAATTACCACTTTTAACTATAACAATATGGTCTTTGTCATAATCAATACCATCATATTCTACACAAACTCTTCTCTTACCCATGATTTTTAAATCATTGATATAAAGGTTATATATCCCTTGTATGATATCACTTGTAATACAACACACATTTGCCATTATAGGATTCAAATAACCTATACACAAGTAAAGTCTATCCTTTGGAGAAGATCACTTATGTCACAACAATTACCTTTATGGGCTTGTCCTTCAAGTTTCTAATTATCTGTATTTGTTTTCTATATTGTACCTCAATGATGTCAAGAGTGAATAATTCCATACACATTCTTCTCATAGTGCTAATATATATTGTCACACCATTATTTAAATTCCTCTCATGAGGTCTATGAAATTGGGTCTCATGAGTCATCAATTTGTATTTACAAAACTTGATAGCAATATTACAATTCCTCCTTCTCCATTAAGGTTGCTTTTGTGATGAATATAAGGAAGAAAGACCCTTTAAATATTTTGTGGTTTTTTTGTGATGAATAGAACTATATACACAGCTCTTCCGTGTGATGCTTGATCAAAACTATATAGCTATCCCTTCTTGTCATGGATGAAACAAACTATACAGATATGGCAATGCATCTTTGAAGCCCAGACATCTCTATGGGAATTCCCTTGCCACCCAAGGCGCAACTACTAGTATACTAAGGTGCTAATACCACATTTGGAAATATGATGCTCTCAGTCCAGATATGTGAAATTAAAGAATCATTTTGAAAGATCGTGAACTCATATGCCATCAGGTGGTTCTTCCTCGCTATCGACTGGCATGACAGGCAATCCCTGTTCACGACATTTCTTGTGCATCAACCAACAGCAGCACATAACCGCATGCAACACAATCAACATTATGCCGACAACAGTAATCTTGAACCAGTCGTGCGTTATGTTCGCCAGAGCACCGGCCTTGCATGAATTACAGTCATAGCACAACTGATCCGAATTGTTATTCCACAAGGCACAGTCGGGATCCGAGCTGTTATTCGATTTGACAGAAGAAATCCAATACGTGGCGTTGACAAATGAGAAGCCGCACAAGGTCGGCGGCTTGCAGCAACCCGACTTCACAATCCAAAGAAATGGACCCATTAATAACCAGACCTCAACATAATTTAAAACAAACCAAAATTTTCATCACATCTTTAGAAACGAAAGGATTACCTCAATTGGGAATAATTTCTTTCTGTAGAATTGCTCTTCTTCAGGTACAGAATCGTTGGCGAGGCTTTCGCAGACTTCAAAGAACTGAATGCACTTCTTGATCTTGAGCCACTTCCTGCTATTCTTGATAAGTTTCCAAAACCAATGGGAGTAATCCTCAAGGTGGTATTCTTTATACTTCCTATTGGACACCACATGCCCATTGCTATTGGGAGTAATCCTCAAGGCAGTTAAAACCATGAAGCAAAAGAATAGTAACAGAAAAAAAACAATGAGATATATGATCAATGTGACACCCCGCGGTTTAAGAAAACATATCAAGGCTGTGGCGAAGAGAAGCAAGCCTGTTACCATGAAAACAGTCACCAGATTTAATGACATGGAAAAAACGAAGGGATATAGGGTCCAAAAAAGAGCGACATATATGATCCATGCGAAATCCCACCCTTGAAATACACATATCAAAGTCGTGGTGAAGAGAGTGAAGCCCAGTACCATGAGAATGATCATCAGATTAGGATAACACAAGTAAACCAGGCTCATTCCCACACTTATGGCCATTGCACAGAATATGAGCGAAAGAATAATAGTAGCTATTGCAAGGATTAAGATGGGAATGCTCAGACTGACACGAGGCATATTGAGTATTCTGATAAGATGGATAGATCAATTGAAAACAGTTTGCCCGATAGATAAAGTGTGACCACTGTTTCAATCTCGGAAGGGACTGGACTGTTAAGGCTGCTGTTCCATTCGCCAGAAGGAACACTGTATGACCCGCTCTCACACAATATAATAAACAATTACCCAGCAAACTATGATCGACTCATTATTGAATTGGATCTATTTGTATCTGCTTTTATGCTTACTCAAGCTTTTTAAAAACAATAAATAGTTACAATAAAAATGACTAAAACCAAAGATTAAAAAGTAACGGAAAAAAAGAAGTAGAGGGAATAAAGAAAACAAGGATAAAGTGTATAAAATCCGAACGTTATAGATTTGCATGCACGTTCTTGTTGCAATACTAAAGTAAGGTATTTAAATTAGAAAAATAATTAAAATAAAAAGTTAAACGGGTAAAGAAGTTTTTATAAAATTTGTTTCGATAAATACGAAGTTAATCTTAATTACATTTATCTTTCTACTATAAGGCTATCTTTAGGTTAAATATATAATATAATATTATATTTTGAATGGAAAAACAAGTTTAGGATTAAGTGTTCATACCCATGGTATGCTATTAAACTATCCAAATATGTTGATCAAATTTGAATGTAATTGAATAATTTAATTTTGTTTTTATATTATTAAATAGATTATAAGATGGTAATAATATATACTATAATTTAATTGTGTTTTAATAAGTTATAGTGATTTTTTATTTGTTACAACATACTTTCTTAATATAATATATATTTTTGTGTTACACATATTTTTCAACTTTTTCAAAGTGTTATATTTCCACAATCAGCTCCTTTACATCATTCTAATTAAGATATAAAATCTCACTTAGCTAGTTACCTTTTAAAAATTGAGTTTTATTAGGATAAAAATCAATACCACAATTTGTTATTGTATTTACTACTTAATTTCCTTCTTTATAAATATGCTCACACTTCCAAGAGATTACCTCTAGCAATAGACAATGATGATATCCCCTTCACATCGGATGAACAATAATGAGGTTCAATAGGTTTAGTAGGAGCAGCTCCTATGGTTTGAACCACGTGCTTGTTAGTTACTAAAAATAGTGTGGTTGTGACCAACTTTCCTATGTAACAAAAAAAATAGATGATGAGTATCATCAATAATAGTATTTTTTATGTGGTCTCCACATCTATTTTTCATAGCATTGATGATAATTTGTGAATCAACCTCAATTGAAACATATTTTCATCCTTCTTTAATACAAATTTAATTTCTATAAGAAGTCTCCTAGCCTCTACATAGTTGTTAGTTAAGTTCCACAAATTTCTAAATAAGTGAATATAATTTTGTCTTCATTATTTCTAAAAACACACCTTCATTATATTTTCTTGAATTTCATTTAGAAACACCATCAAAATAGAAAATAAAACTAGATTACAAACTTCTCTACCTAGTTTTAGCCCTAAAACCCTAGACAAATGATTCACAATTGATTTGTACAATATCAACAACTATATTATTAGAAATTTAGTTTCTATATTATGTGAAAATTACAACATTAAAAGAAGCATTTAGACTATCTAGCTCCTATAGTTTGAGTTCAAAATGAATTAATAATGAATTAAATAATTATTGCTACTATGTTATATATGCCACTATTTACATTGATAATTCTCAATTCTTACCATCCCTTATCCACCCGTGATTCTACAAATATGGATATCAACACAATTTTATCTTTTTTTATTACCTTGATTCTAATAGGTTGTATATGTTGGAAGTATTACATTATTTTATGTTGGAAGTACATTCTAATGGACTACAATTTCATATGAGATAGACCCTCATGCGGTTTTAATGCATTTTAGAAGGTCAACAGAGTCAAAATGGGCCATATCATATACCATTGGAAAGCTCTTTTCGAGTATGATATAATGATATAGGATTTAGAAATAATATATAATATTTGTTAAGGTAAAATTAGCTCAAATATGACCTTGTGTTTATAAGGATAAAACAAGAGATCTAGGGAAAATTACTTACCTTAGTGGATCAATATTTTATATCTACATTTTACCACCTATTTGATGTATTTAAGCCAAGTAAATACATCAAATAAAGATGTAGAATCCTATGGAAAATAAGAAAACAAACACATAAATGGATGGCTAGGTTTGGATAAAGAGGTGGTGCAAAAGAGGTGTCACAAAGGATACTCTAGAATTTTACATACAAGATGAAAAATTACTACCACTAATGCCTCTATGGCTAGGGTGCCCACTTGAGTTTTAGAAGGAATGAAAATTCCTTAAGAAACTTGAAAATACCAATGAAATAAAAGAAACACAAAAAGCATTATAAGAAATAAAATAACAAACCAAATATTATTAGGTACAACATAAATCTAAGGCAACTATCATGAAATACATAGATGAATAGAAGAAAGAGAAATAAAAAGAAGAAGAAGAAGAAGAAGAAGAAGAAGAAGAAGAAGAAGAAGAAGAAGAAGAAGAAGAAGAGGAAGAAGAAGAAGAAGAAGAAGAAGAAGAAGAAGAGGAAGAAGAGGAAGAAGAAGAAGAACATATCGCAATAAGGTCAACTACAAAAAATAAGAAAAATTGATCAAGAATCCTGAATGGTGTTATGCCCAAAGAGAAGGTCCAAGTGTGGAGTGAAAATCCATTATGGATGTAGTACTCACTAAGGTGGACATATGGAAAAAAAATATGGAGTGTAAACCACTATGGGTGATTGCTCAAATGATCAAATAATCGAGCATAAAACACTATGGATAATTTATTCCTAGTGATTATTATTGGATGATTACCTACTATGATGTATGTCAAGACCTAATAAAATAATCAAGGAGCTTATCTTGTAATAGGGTGTTGAGCCCACTAAGTCAAAATAAGTGTAACCCAATACGGGTGAAATACTATTTTTGATGTGAATGATGTATTAGCAAGTACTACTTGATAGGGGTGTGTAAAAATATGTATATACCAATTTATATGAGTATAACACAATATGAGAGTGTGCATGTTTTAGAAGAAATAAGAGAAATAAAATGAGGACCAAATAATTGTGTCTGTGAACCCACAACTTGAAGTTTTATCTATTGAAAAGTCAAGAGAGAGGAAGTGTGCAAACAAAGATGAGAAGAAAGGTATATCCTTATCTAAACAAAGAAGACAAAGAAGAAATAAGAATCATGCAAAGGACAAGAACATACCAAAAAGAGAATTGTAAAAACTTTGGAGAGAAAAGATCATCATTGTAAAAACTTTTATAGTCAAGAAATACAAGAAGAAAGAAGATCAGAAAAGAGCAAAGGACCATGAGAAGAGAATAGGTATGAAAATTCATGGACCCTAGGTTTGGGCTTCTCTAGGCATCAAAACCCTAGTGAGAGTGTAATGCATGTAATCTATGACTTAACTAGTTGTCATCACTTACTATTGTTATGAATATTTGAAAAGTTATATGAACAAGCAATCATGAACAAGCAGCCATACAATTATGACAAGAAATAATATAAGAGGAATATAATGTCAAACAACCATGCAAATATGATAGCCAATAATGTAATATGAGCAAGCAAACATGTATCATAGAATAAAAATGTAAATGCATACCTAATTAATGATTGATTTTAATTTATTTTATGTTTTATTAAACAAGCAACCATAATGATAGTCGACACATATTCTAATTGTACCTCCTATATTAAAAAAAAGAACATGCATTCAAGGGACTACTTCATCGAAGAAAAATCTATAAGGTAAGCCATCTCAATGATTATAATCATGGAGAGGCTCCTTCATAGCTTTTTCTTTGGTAGTAATAGTATAATAACTTATACATTCTCGAACACAACCATTATTTTTAACATAATGAGGATGTTAGAATATTATATTAATATGCACTATACATTTCTACAATTTGACATGTGTCTTATTTCCAATTTGAGTTGTAGTTATGTGTCTTTTGCATGACACTTGAAGTGGAGATTATGACACTTGTCAAATCTCACTCATAGGCTTGATGCTTATATATTATACAATACTTGATGAATACATTGTACCTTTTATTGGTTCCAAAATTTGGTATCAGAGCCACGGATAACCCCAGTATGCTCTAGACTTGTGACCATTGGGCTAATCAGGTCTATCAAAAAAGGGTTTCTTTGTTTTTGGTTACATGTATCCATTTTCTATTTTTAGATTTACTTCTTGTATAGTGGATTGCATTATGTATTGGACATCTAAATTTTTTTCAGAGCCTCAATTATCAATCACACCCCCACTATAGTCGAGCGCAGGCCATGGAGTGTCGATGATGCTATGCGAATAAATTCAGATCTGCGTGTAAATAATGTTGTTGATTTCCCTCGATATGTGATATCGAGGATATGTGAGAAGAAATTTAGAGTATATCAATTTTTTTTAGATCTCCAAATCCTTAGCTGGATCATGCAAGACTGTGATAGGGTTGTTGTTGGTGCATCCGAAGATCTCCCCCCAAATCTATTGTAGTGTAAAATTTCACCTTAGCTTTGCCAGCTTCCCACTGGTTTGATGACATCCACACTTACACAACATTGTGCCCTAGCTCTCACGTAAGCTGAAAAATACCCCATCCTTTACTTTTCAAGAGGACAAAAGTTTTATATGAAGGTGATGCGTTCGATGCTGGTAGGGACCGCAATGGCCATGGCTATAGTAGAACCAACTAATGCACATAGAATTACACTATGTAGTAACACCAATAATACTAGTGCAAAAGTCTCATGGTGTAATTAATTATTTTTGTTGTGTTGGTAATAAATGAGAGCCTGAATGGAGGGAATATTATTAGATGTCTAGCCTTTTTTATTGTCTACTATATTCTATAGAAGTGCTAACTTTTTCTTCTCATGATGTTATCTAAGGGATAATAGTCTTAAGATTCGGTGAACTGACACAACCTTTGAAAGTGGGTGTCCATGACCTCTAATGTGTGAGTTAAAAAATTTAATCATGGATAAAGCCTAATCATTATAGAAGGCTTTGATTTATGCCTTGCTAAAGCACTATTTTTTGGGGTGTTGTAAGTGATGTTTCGTCTCCTATGAAAACAATTTATCTATAAGGTCATGAGTAGGGCTTTGTAGTTTTCTAGGTCATAGATATCAATGAGTTTCATGTACCATTCTACTAATTCAGGATTTGCAGTATATTTTTGTGGAAGTAGACTTGGAGGTGTATTGAGAAGTGGAGCCATCCAAAACAAGGCTCTAATTGAATTTTGAATATCTCTCACTGTTAATGTGTTGTTCACCTTTGCTTGTCATCTACAAAGGAAGTGGTCATAACTCTAAGACTACTATAACACATCACGTTGTTCCTAGTGTAGGTGAGAAAAATCTTGTAGTTAGAGCTTGGCTACATAGAGTTGATAGAGATATTCAAACCTGAGACCTCGTGGTTGAAGGATGCCAAAAATATTTATTTCGATGTGGCTGTAACTTATTTGAATACAAAGTACCTGTTTCCCATTTATGCCAATATGTGACTGTAGTTGAAGTGCAGGATGTTGGTATTATTGACTCTTCCTGCTTGTTGTTATGATGAAGTTATACAACTTCATCTCTTAAAATTTAATAATAAAATTTATACCAACTTAGTTAAACTTTGGTAAGTACAAAGAAATACAAATAATGAATCACTTATGATTAAAGTGCCTAAGTTTTAACAGAGTCCACATAGCACAGTGGATTTGCACATTTGAATTTAGATTAAAATATCGTAGGTGTATGTTGTAGTTGTATTAAGGACCCACCGTTAATTCAAAAAGTTGTATTAAAAAGGGAGGATTTTTTAATGCTGCAATATTGACTTTAAATGTGATTTTTCATCCTCCTCACATCCTCATAAGGATAGTTGGTATTTTGGCAACAAAATTTTATAAAACTCCCAAGTTAAGAAATTTATTTTAGAGTAGCACTCAGATGGGTGACCACTTGGTAAGTCTTGGAGTTGCACACATTTAGAAACTCGTTGTTTTTTATCTTTTTTGAAGAAACAATTTACATCTGACTATAGGATTATTTATAGTCATTGGAAAGGTTTTTCAAGGGGAATCCATTGGTGTAGTTATTTTGCACCATCAGGATCATTTGATATGCTAAATTATGGTTTAAAATTAATATTATAAATTGGAGTGTATTTTCGATAGTATCCAACACTCCTAAAAAAAATATTTGACAAACTTGAGAGGGGCTCTTTTCTAAGTCATTGGGGGACTATTAGGTCAACTTATTCATTGAAGTCAGCAAATTTTTAAGGCATATTATTATTGAAGCCATTGATATTGTAACATATTTTTAGGAACATTTGGGTCTATCTTTTAGATAAATTTTCTAATACAATAATCAATTCAAGGTGTGATTTAGGGCCCATTGTCCCATGTTGGTGGAGTCCTCTTGTGGCATTGTCTTGGCCACTTCGTATTTAGTGTTTGCTTCTCCTCATTTATGTTGGAAATTTGAGTTGATTTGAGGTATTTTATGTTGTCATTGATGTCACATGGATCATTGATGTCACATTGAGTTTTGGTGGCAAAAGCACTTCATAGATAATCATCTATGATATTTTGCAGAGCATGGACATATACAATATTTTTATGAAAACCAAGGCAAGCAAAATAAAAGGTTTTATTTAAAATTATGGTGGGCTTATGTGGAAAGGGATTTTATTAAAATCCAAGGTGGAATTTTGTTTCATCGAAAAAGGACCTTCGGTGATGAAGATATTAAAGTTTAAAGTTTAAGTTTAAATTAATGAGAGGGACGACCTATGTGCAATTAATGGAGGTTGGAATATATATATATATATATATATATATATATATATATATATATATATATATATATATATATATATATATATATATATGTAAAGGTTTCAATTTATTTTAGAAAGGGGGTATATTATATATCGTCGAAAAGCTTATTTCGAGGGCTATTTGACTAACTTATTTAGAAGGAGAAATAAGGTCTATGTAAAGAGATATTTCTGATTTTGCAAAGGGGTTCCAAAAGTGAATTTTACCTTGTTATTTTTTCAAGAGGATTAATTATTTCATGAGGTGAAAAGGTATGCAATATTGTGATTTATTTTATTTTATTGTATAAGTGGTTTTGGGAGTGAAAATTTTATGCAATGTTTTCATTTATTTTATTTTATGGCACAAGTGGTTTTATGAGAGATAAGGAAGTTGTGCAATTAAAGGCCTTGGTGATGATTATTGAAAAGTGGAGTAATGTTGATTATTTTATGATCTAATAACCCTTGTGAAGATAATCAAAATAATTTTGTGATTGTGGCAGATTTACAAAGAGGTTTTTTCATCTTCATAAAAGGTATGGACACATTATCCTATTTATTGTTTATGGTGGTTGATTTCTGAAATATCATTGGAGGGAAAATGATTGTTTGTGGTTTCCTTTTTGAAAGTGGTTGGTTGAATGCTTCAAGGTTTTCTAAATTGAGAGTTGTGTTTAAACATTGTGTTATAAGCATAGTGGATGAAGCCCATTGGTTGTAAAATAACTTGAGTTACAAAAGAACATGAGTATCATTGTTATGTAAGATTTGTGGTCGAGCATTGTTGGAAATATTTGAGTTGGTTAATACATACTTGGACTAGGGTTGTGTGAGAAAGAGTTGTCTCTTGTGATGATTGGTTGAGTTGAGTTGATTGAGCCTAGTCAAGTGATGTGTGAAGTGATTGTTCAAGTCCTATGAAACAAACTATACCATTATTCTTATCTGGGTTGAGAGTAATATTAGAACATATTGAGCCTCTAACAATTCTCTTTATGCTTCTATAATATTGAGTTGAGTTGAGTTGAGATTGATTTGAGTTGAGTTGAGTTGAGATTAGAACATATTGAGTCTCTAACAATTCTCTTTATGCTTCTATGAGTTGATTTGATTTGAGATTGAGATTAGAACATATTGAGTCTCTAACAATTATCTTTATGCTTCTATGAGTTGAGTTGAGTTGAGATCATTGTGGATCATTGTTGTCATCCATTTAAGAGTACATTGCCATTCATTGTTGAACTCATATTTGAGCTTTACCTTGATAAATTTGTGGATGAGATTTGAGTGCTACTTGAACATGATTGATTGAGCTTTTGAGAAGGCATTTGTGGATAGTTTGAGAAATCTTTGTGGATAGAGTTTAGAGTAGAATTGGGAAAGTTATTGGTGAGCTTTCTAGAGCATATTTGGGCAAGTTATTGGTGAGCTTACATGAGAATATTTGGACAAGTTTTGTGTGATCTTGTTATTAAGTATTGGACAAGTTCTGTGTGAGCTTGTTATTCAACATTGGACAAGTTTTGTGTGAGCTTGTTAAGTAGGTTCTATGTGAGCCTATTGAGTAGGTGCTTAGTGTACCTATTGATAGAGCTTTGGATGTGATATAGTACAAAGGATAGAGTTTCAATGGATAGAGATCTAGTAGCCAACATAATTGAAGACGTATCTAAGTGAGGAGTCTTCAACTAGAGAGATGTCCACTAGTCAATGCAGTAGAGAGACAAAGTCTTCTAGAATATCACATAGCTAGAGCAGAAGGAGAAAGAGTTCTCCTATGGAAGAGATCCATGAAATTGAGATTAGGGGATTAACATATCCTTTGGATATATATCCATAAACATTGTAATTGGGAGTGATTCCCAAAGATATTGATTGAGAAAGTTTTAGTAAAATATTTTTTTTGTAGAGTAGCCCACATTGGGTGAACCACATAAATAGTGGTGTCTCTATTGTGTATGGTTTTTATGCATTGATTTGATTACCGCTATTGATACTACTATCTTTACATAACATAATATTAATTTCAAATAAAAAGTAAAAAATGGTCTTATACTATTCACCCCCCTCTCAATATAAGCTTGTGTTCTTCAATTGGTATCAGAGAGGATTACTTCGAAAAGGCTAACAACTTGAGGGTAAATTAAGAACACAAATGGCTTCATAGAATGGATTATCTACAAATAAGGCTTCATTGTTTGATGGTAACAATTATGCTTTCTAGAGCATGAGGATGAAGAACTACTTGATATCATAAGGATATGAGGTATGGCAAATGGTTGAAAAAGAGTATAGGGTTGAAGGTGATCCCAAGGAAGATAAGACTACCAGGAAATTGGTTGAGATAAATGCAAGAGAAATGAATTGTATTTTGAGTGGGCTTCGTGAGACATATTTTGCAAAGGTCATGGTATGTACTTCAGCTAATGAGATGTGGACCAAGTTGAGGAATACTTATGAAGGATATTCCAAGGTAAATTTGGAAAAGAAATCTTACTACATTATAGAGGCAAGTGATAGCTCAGATCATAGTGATAGATACAAATCAGATGAAGAAGAAAGTACATTCTTTGGAATAAGTGAAGAAAAACAAGAACATCTATTCCTAGGTATTGAAGATAAATAAGAGGATAAATCTATTGAAGAAATACATGAAGAGCTTTCCACAACTATTGAACAAGCATATAAGTACAAGAAAGATCTAAAAATACTAAAATGCTTCATATACGGAGAATTTGGGCATATAGACGATGATTGCACGTACTACAACAATTACAACAAGGAAAGTGTATTTGAAAAAGAAAGGAACAATTCTAGTGATAATTTTAGAAGCTGTAAAAACAAATAAGTCTCACTTTTGGTAATATAAAAGGAAGAGGATGATCCAAGTAAACAAAAATAAAAAATCAAAAGGCTAAAAGAAGAATACAAGAATCTTGAAAACAATATTTGAACAAATATCAAAATCAAAGAAGAACTACTTCAAACAATCAATAATCTCAGAGAAGAGCTTCAAAATGCAAAAAGGATAGAAGAAAGGATGAATGAAGAACTAAGGGTAACAACGGCAAGACATGATAAATTATATAAAAAGATTCAAAAAGGAGTGGAAACTTATTTTAAGGTTGTATCTTACTTACAAGAAAAGTCACACTCAAAAGGAAAGGATGTTCTAAGAGATGAAAGCAAAGAAGCACCTAATATTTGTGAGGAAATTTCCAAAGTTCCTATGGCTCCAAATATTCAGTTTGGTTCTTTTTTTGAGATAGGTGAATCAAGATCAAAGGGAAAATAAATTCTTGAAGAAAAATGCAAGGAAGAAACTAAGGAAGAGGTTTTAGATGCTACAAAGAAGGTTCAAGAATGCAATGCATAAGTTGAAGATGATCATACAGATAATGGTCAAGAAAGGTATGAGGAACCAAGGCATGAACAAAAGGCTTTTAAAGGATATTGGTTTTCTCGTAATGGATTTGGACACAGGGCTATAAATTGCAGGATCCATGGATCAAAGAAGTTTGATTTTTCTAGAAGAAACTTGAAAGGAAGAAGGTATAGTTTTTAGGGACATTGCTTCTCATGTAACAGGATTGGTCATAAAGATTTTTAGTGCAAAGGAAATGAGCAACATGGTTTTGGTTTTAGAGCTACAAAATTTAGAAGTCATGGTAATAATGGTCATGAAAATAGAGGTTAACAATACAAGGTTCAAGAAAGGAATGGATATGGAAATTACTTCAAGAAAGAATTCAGGACATGGGAGTCATCCAAAGGCTACAATATCAAGTGTTTTAATTGCAATAAATTTGGGCATATTGCAAGATGGTGTAGGACTCAATTCCAAATAGGTTCAAGGCAAGAAGGTCAAACAGGTTCAAGACAAGAAGATCAAGTAATTCATCAAGAGAAGGATATCACAAAAACATGGAAGGAAGTTGATAGAGGAAAGAATCAATGTAATATGGGAATAAAGGTACTCCCACCCAAAATTAATCATATCAAGAGAGAATGTGGTGAGGGGGCTATGCTTAAGAGTCATATATTTTAGCCCCATAGGTGTCCCTCTTGCCATTGATGTCAAAGGGGAGATATTTGAGTAAGGGGGGGAGCATTGAGTTAGGGGGAGCAGCCTCTAAAGAGAGCATTGAGTTAGGGGGAGCAGCCTCCAAAGAGAGTATTGAGTTAGGGGAATCAATCTCTAAAGAGAACATTGATTTAGGGGGAGCAGCCTAGAGATCATTGAGTTAGGGAGAGCAACCTCCAAAGAGAGTATTAAGTTAGGGGGAGTAGCTTTGATTCTCAGAGATAGTTTTTGTAATGATTGTGGTGTTTGCATTAGAGGTGTTGCCATCAATGACAAAGGGGAATATTGTTGGAAATTTGAGTTAATTTGAGGTATTGTTGAGTGGTATTTTCACCCAGTCATGAAAATACACTCTCTTTTAGGATTTGGGTTCCAAATCCCCTCTTGCAAAGAAGTCAAACAAACAACTTCTCCAAGGTCTCCGCTGTATTAGAATTTGAAACTATGTATTAGTAATCTCAAATAAAGATAATCAATTTAAATGCTTGGAACACCTTAGTGATTGCAAGTAACTATAAACAAGGGGCAATGTTGGTTTATTTCATCATGAAACTTTAATGACTGTTCATTGTTTTTTGGATTTTGAATTTTTTAAATGTTTGTTTAATGCCTGAAAATAAGTTAAAATTTCTGAAAAAAATAAAATGTAGAAAATGAAAATGAAATGCAGAAAACTGAAGATAAAATGTACTCAGTATGATGCTATCCTGTTCTGACAAGACCGAAGATGTGAGGTGTCCATGCATGCAACCTAACCTATTAGACTTGCAAAAAAAGCACAATCCCCATAGACTAAGTGCTGGTTCCTAGGGTACGAAATAAAATTCAGATTTCAAATACTCGCCTAATGTAACCCAAAAAATGGCATTAACATTATCTATTTATTCAAAATCTAAAAAAATGAAAGAATAAACATTAAATCCATAGCATGCAAAGAAAATATCCTTCTTTCTTGCCCACAAGGTACAATTTTTGAAAACTTTTGCATTAAAAATATGTCATTTTACAATAGCAGAATCTCTGGTTTTCCCAAACCAGTCTGTGGAAGAAAAACAACTTAAACAGGTCCAGAATGGCCTTCTCGCCTTCAAATCTACAACTCTATTCATAGTAATTTCTGACCCCTCTGGCCTCTTTGAATGGTGTATTTAAACTTCTAAAAAAATTGCTTCCTCTTCCATGATGGTTTGTTTCGTTTTTCGATGGCTGCTCGTTTCACCTTCCCTGACTGCGTGTGCTTTGGTTTCCATTTTGTGGCCCTTCATTGCGTTTTCTCCACATGAGCTTGCGTCCATTTCCCTCCGTGAGTAATGACCATCTTAAATGATTTCAAATCATTAAATACTCCTTATGTAACGCTTTGTCTTGTTCATTGGATTTTGTCCTTATGTCCATGTCACTATGCAGGTTCGTTACCTTGGCGAAAATGGAACATGTTGCGATATCGTGACACCTTTGCCTCCTTGCTCCCTTTTGTTGCTTTTAGCCACAAAAATGGAACATGTCATGATATCGCAACACTTTTCTTTCTAGTTCTTTCTTTTCTCATTTGGTCCCGAAAATGTGAGATGTCACGATATAGCGACATTTTTTCTTTCTTCCCTCTCTTTGCTTTGAATCATGAAAACGCAACATGTCGCGATATCGCGACACTTTTTCTTTCTTCCCTATTTTTGCTTTGAATCATAAAAACGCAACATGTCGCGATATCGTGACACTTTTTCCTGTATGGCCGCAAAAATGCAACATGTCACAATATCGCGACACTTTTCTTTTCTTGCTCTTTCTTGTCTTGTTTGGTCACAAAAATGGAACATGTCGCAATATCGCGACACTTTTCTTTCTAGTTCTTTATTTTCTCATTTGGTCATGAAAATGCAACATGTCACGATATCGCGACACTTTTTCTTTCTAACTCTTTCTCTTTGCTTTGAATCATGAAAATGCTACATGTACCGATATCACGACACTTTTTCCTATATGGCCATGAAAATGCAACATGTCGCAATATCACGAAACTTTTTCTCTTTTGGCCACGACGGTGCAACATGTCGCGATATTGTGAAAATTTTCCTCTTTTGGCCGCGACGATGCAACATGTCACGATATCGTGACACTTTTTCTCTTTTGGCTGTGATGATGCAACATATCATGATATCACGACACTTTTTCTCCTTTGGTCGCAACGGTGCAACATGTCGCGATATCACGACACTTTCTCCTTTGGCCGTGATGGTTTAACATGTCGCGATATCATGACACATTTTCTTCTTTGGCCGCAATGGTGCAATATGTCGCGATATCGTGACACTTTTTCTCTTTTGGCCGTGATGGTGCAACATGTCGCGATATCGTGACACCTTTTCTCCTTTGGCCGTAAAACTGCAACATGTTGTGATATCGTGACACTTTTTATATTTTGGCCGTGAAACTGCAACATGTCGCGATATCGCGACACTTTTCTCCTTGTGGTGTTTTTCTTTTTTCCTTGATCTTTAGCCTATGGGCTATTTCAGTCTTCTTGGAACACATGCAAAAAGGTGGGTCCCCAATTTTGGGGTACGTTGTGGAGCAACCACAATAAATTGTGACTCTACTGGGAAATGCTCCTGAGCATTTCGGTGAGAACTTAATCTGAAAACTCACAGACTCAAATAGAAGCATTAGAAAATATCCCAAGAATGAAACTAGATGAGAAATACATGAAGCATTAGAGTTATTAAGCATCAGCTCGGTGTGTGCAATGTGCTTCATTCCCTATCGTTTGAAATTGATCAACATTCCATTGTCAGTTTCACTTATGATTCATATGCAAGGCTATGAATGATTTGTGCAGGATTTGATGTATGATGAAGATGCTAGAGATATAACAACCTACTTTGCAAAGGCTTAGACCTTCTAGTATCATGAACAAACATATCAAAATTGTCAAACCCTCTTAGGACCAAATATGTGCATACTGAATTAATTTATTATATCCCAAAGTTGGTTATGTGTCACTACCATCTTGAACCCATGTGCAAGTGTAAGTGAAATCAGAGCTTTGGGGAATAGGATTCCCAACCTAAGTGATATGGGAATTTAACCCTATCCTTACTACTCTAATCTGGAGTTCATTACCTCACCTTGAACAAAATGATTTAACCTATTATGGATGAAACTATCAAGCTAGCCTGTTCATTTGAGCAGTCAGTGGTCTTGTTTTTAGACAAGACATGTTGCCATGCATGAGCATACTCCATTGCCAGCCAGGCGTCTATAGCCCTGTGGAGATTAACACCATAATCCATGATTTGGCTCTACTTTTGATTTCTTGGACCTTGGGGATGACTACCCATCCTTGCAAGGGACATGTAGTATGATCCTTCCAATCCAATATTAATAGAGAAATGAAAAAATATTTGCTTTGGAATAAAATAGAAGCTTTGGGGAATCATATTCTCAACCTAAGTGAGATGAGAATTAGACCCTATCCTTACTACTTCATGAAGGTCAAATCAGAGCTTTGGGGAATTAGATCCTCAACCTAATTTTGATGAGGATTTAACCCTATCCTTACTACTCTATTTTTAGGCTTTAAGCATTATGGGAGTGGTAAAAACCACTGTTTAAGGATTATGTTGCATGATGGGACAAACACGAAATATTCCTTTCACCTCACCATTTCTTCCAAGTATGGTTTTGACCATTTTTCTCAAGATTCTCTTTAATATGCGTAGAACGTGCTTGGTTCAAGATAGTTCGAGCATCAGTTCCCAACCTTAGGATCATTTTAGTATATGCTATGTAATAACCCTAAGAGGATTTGACATATTTTCAATGATTGTACATGAAATGAAGATGCAACTGAGATGAAATGTATATGCAATGCTGAATGTAATATGAAATATGAATGCATTTCTCCTTTTGAAATACGGATGGAGTATGTATCACCTACTTTACCATAATTTATAAAACTGACAACTTCATGCATCATAGGTTCCAAATGATATTCCTTAATGTGTTTTTAATATTCATGGAGCTTTCTACAATACAATTCCGATGTTTCATATTATCATAGTCTTAGTCAACATTCATAAGGACCAACACACAAAACTTAAAACCAAAATCCAATCCAAAACCAAAACATGAAAACCAAAAGTATATAAAAATGTACAATACAATGCAAGATGGTGAAGAAGTTTGGATTATCATTTTCCTGGATCCCAAACCTGATTGGAATTCTTTAAAAGATGTATGACGTGATACGCATACCAAGTTTTGTAGGAATCCAACAAAAACAAGATCAAACCAAACAAAGAAACAAACTTCCACTTGCCCCTCTCACCATACCAATTTGATTTAGTTTCATTAATAATCCTATGGTGGAGTTTCCAATTTTCAAATTGATTAGACAATGATTGATATTCAATTCCTTTATGTCTATTCTTTAAGACGTCATTTCCGCACTTTGATTCATGGTGTAGAAATAAGCTTTTATTTTCATTCAATAAAGCCATAACATTAATAATATTTGAATCAAACCAATCATTAGGTAAACCTTCATTCAAATTTTGCATGGTGAAACAAAAAAGGTGAGATTTTACCTTTGGCATGCTTTCATTTGACCTTACTTGGAGCGGATTTGAAAATTCCTCTTTTCTCTCATGACATTCATCATCATGTAGCACTTGTTCTTTCTCCACGACTTGTTTATCAAAGGCACCAAACTTAAGTACCCAATTGAAAATATGTCCATCCCTTTCAAACTGAAAGCATGAGGATACGAAAGCAAAAAGGAAAGCGAATATGCGAAATGCAAACAAAAACCGGACTCAACGCTAAATCCTAGAAACTTGAAAGTGCATGAAAAGAGGGAAAAGCACGAGCGAATCAAAATGAAACAAATGGGAATAAAGAAGACAGCCCTTTTTATTGATATGTTTCAAACTCGGTTACAATGCGCATCCTCCCCTTCCAAGGGCTAGGAGCGTTTAAGCATGAGTTCTTGTTACATCCATGGGCGCCTTTCCTTCTTCCGCGTGCCCACATGTAAAATGGGTGGACCAAAACATCGCCGCCACTTGGAATGATGAGTCTTGACTCCTCGCTGCTCCTCCGATGTCTGAAACCTACGTTCAAAGGAACAAGAAATGGTCAGTAGCACCTGCGGATGAAACAAAGCATGCAATCCCCAAGCCTACGATAAGTAAATGAGAAAAATGAATTAAACTATGACTAAAACAGATCCAAATGCTCTAAAAATTTGATAGGGGCATCAAGATACCACCAGGAAGGTTCTACAAAAATAACAGTTGGGAAATTCCTCACCAATTTGAATTCGCTCCGGGGCGGGACGAATTCACCTACAACAAAATGCCGAAAAGATACTGTCCCAATGTCCTACCTAGGAAGCTCCAAAAGACCTACAAACTTGGGATTAGCTAATTGGGGGCATTTTGGGAAGACCCAGATGGTCAGATTTTCCCAATTTGGCCTCCATCAATGGGAATTTGATGATGCTACCTGCAGATTAGTAAAAGCGAACAAAGCTAGAAATATGATCAAAATTGCTCAAAACGAGACGAAATTCGAATGACAACCTATTTAAACATCATAGAATTGAATGCAAAAATGAAAGAAAGCAAATCTACCATGGAATTCCCATCACTCCGAAAGGGGGCGATTAGGATTGTGGCAGTGTGGGAGGGGGCGCCCATGGGGCAGGCCGCCCATCGTTTGAGGCCTGATTTCGACACCAATCCACTTGGGATGGGTCCAAAACCTCTTGTGTGGTATTGTCGACAAATTTGGTGGGGTATTGTGGCCAAATGTCGGGTTTTGGGATCAAGATTTGTCCTCCCAATAGTCACCCAATGACCTCCCTTCTAAAGGAGATCAAGGATGTGAAAGGCACAAATCCAAAAGGTGTGAGATGTGTAAATAAAATGACAGCACTTCGTTGCTCTAAAATGCTACTTCTCTCCATATTTTGGGGTGAGGAAACTCACCAATTTATAGACCTGGAGGTCTCTTGAAATGGGCATGCAGAGGCGCCACTTGGCAATCATGCCTTCCCAAGGGGAAGGAGATTCCTCCCTGAATAGGGACTTCATGACTGACCTTACAGATGCCTCTAACGCTTGAAAATGCTCACCCATACTCCCATGCGATGAAGGAAGCGTTGGGTGGCGGATCTGAGCTGCCATTTGTCAAGATTTGACTTTTTTCCCATCAAACCTACAATTCGCCCCACCCCGGAGCGAATTCAGAATTCATCCCTAGGTGGGGCGAATCCCAGTTTGAATTCGTCCCAGGGTGGGACGGATACTGAGCAAAGTGCCTGAATGTGCCAAATTGATCTCTGACCTTTCAAAACTACTGTGAGAGTGGTTAGGACCACTGTTTGACCTCTAGGGGCTGCCCTTGGGGCTGTGTGTGTCAATGCGATCAGTGTTTGTAGTCACATAATCGGATTGGTGTTGTTTTGGTGTCTATAGATGCCCCTTTTTGGGATGCGCTGTGCATGGCGCAGCGCCGAGCAAAAATAGATAACCAAAGCACTAATGATTAGGGTTTCTCAGTAACCTAACCAACTTTTGATGCCCCAAGTATGGAAAGGGCATGCATTCTTGAATCCTTGCTTCTGACGAGTGAAGGAACTCAATTCAAGTGTTAACCTTTTTTGGTGAGGTGTTACTTGATCTTGGACATTGATCGGTCATGAATAGGCAAAGGGCACAACCTTTTGTCTGTGAGAACCTTGAGTTCATGATTCACGAAATGCCAAGTGATTTGATCAGATTGTGATTATTGCTTGTTTACTGCCCCAAGCAGGAGCGTAATTGTCTTTGTCAATGATTCTTTGAATGCATGTCGTTTTCCTTAATTGGGTGTGTGTTTGTTGATTGGTGACTAAGTGTGACTACCCCCTCAAGCGACGAATCGATGAGGGAATGACCTTCATGAGAAAAGCGACGAGTCACTTGACCCAAGATGACTTGTGCAAGGGTGCCTTTAGATGTTTTAGCATTAAGTGTGTGCAGTTTTTTGACATTTAGACCTATTTTTGGTGGGTGGTAACCCTTTTTGCGACGCTTTTTGGAGCTGAAATTGGCAAAAATCCGTCCTCCCGTGGAGCGGTCCGGCTATGGTAGCCTTCTTAGGGAGTAGGATAGTGACAATTTGTAACCCCAACATCTTTTTTGCATGCCCGGGATGTCAAGTGCAACAGCACTCTCATCGGGCAAGTTTATTAGCTGTTTTAGTGCATTTTTGTTCAATTTTTGTTGTTTTTTTGAAATTTTTGCCTTGAATTCATCCCAGGGTGGGACGAATACCAGCTTAGTATTCATCCCAGGGTGGGATGAGCGCTAACCAGAGTGCTCGTCCTAGGGGGGAATGAATATAAGCTCAAAAGGCCTATTTAAAGGTCAAAACTAGGGTTTGGGCTCATTTGCATTCAAATTTTCTTGCGATTTGGAGCTCTGGGGAGGAGGAGGTTAATTCTGCGAAGCGAAGCACTGCCAAATTTCTCTTGACATCATGAGTGCACAAACCGGATCGAGCAGCGAAGCCGAAGCGAGACCAGTAAGTGCTCCCTAGTGTTATTGCTTTTGTTATACGTTTTAAAACTGCAAGTGTTTTGTTTAATTTTCTTTGTGATGATGTTTTCCAAAATTTAAAATTGAAACCCTGAAACTGAGCTGAACACAACCAAGACTTAGTTTACAACTGAATGAAAAACATAGTTAAAACCTAGGTAAAGAATTGTTATTTTGCTTTTAACTAAAACCCTAGGATAAACGGAACGTAAAACCCTAGTTCTTAGGTTGAGCTGGTCAGTTTTAAAACGTAGGTTACAACCCTAGGTTTAAAACTGTTATTTTAATTTTGTTTTGTTTGTGCAGACTTTGTCAAGTTTAACTTAGAATACAGAAATTCTAAGACTGACAACTGGACTGACAAATTATTGTGTTTTTGTTAATTAATCAGTTTAGAGTTTAAAAACCCTAGGACTGACAAATTAATTTTTTTTGAATTTTTGTTTTGTTTTTAAATTTATCAGTTAGGATTAGAAACCCTAGGACTGACAAATTAATTTTTTTTTTGTTGTTTTGTACTTGTTTTTGTGATTAATTAATCAGTTAGAGTTTAAAAACCCTAGGGCTGACAAATTAATGTTTTTGAATTTTGTTTTGTTTTTGGCTGTACATTGGTAGGCAATGTTGTATATTCATGTTATTGTTGTACATTTTTTTTTATGATTTTAATGTTTTTGTGTTGTTTTCTTTTGTAGGTTGTGAAGAGCCGGTATCGTGTACCTACTACTTTTGTTGAAGCACGAGGGGCGCTAACTATGGCTGACTAGGAGTGGCTTGATGCCCTTGGGCTCAAGCAGGTGGCTCGACTAGAGCCTGTGGTCGGGGATCGGGCTTATCTGATGGCCCTGATCAATCTGTGGGATCCCTGGACCAACACCTTCCATCTCCCAATAGGGGAGATGATAGTGACCTTGGAGGATGTCTATCGGCTTCTGTAGATTTTGATAGATGGACTGCCGATCAGGACGTCACCGCGTGATCAACGGACAACTATACTGATACGATGCTTCGGGCATGGGGAGGAACTAGGTGTGGAGGATCTAGTGGAGAGGGTAGAGGGTGACTGTCAGATTGGCAGGATTTTGGTCCGATGGTGGCTGGAGAGGGGGGTGTTGGGAGTGAGGCACGCATTCCTTATGGGCCTCATTTCCAACATGCTGCTACCTGACTCGTCAGGTGCGAGGTTCCCATGGAACCTACTGGATTTGGTGTGGCGATTGGTAGAGTGCCCGACGGAGGCATCGCTAATCATGAGGTGGGGACAGATGCTGCTGGCATAGCTCTATGGTGAGTTGTACGAGGTCCACTATCAAAAGTGGAAGGGGATTAGCTGTAGCTATCTATTGCAGAGCTGGGCTTGGCAGCACATAGTGGTGGAGAGGCCAGTCGGGTTACCATGGATGACTCGGGCAGAGATGGAGGATAAGGAGATAGGCTATGCGGTTCTATGGTGGTGGTCTGGGGAGCAGGGACAGAGTCGATGGTGGGCAGGTGTCGTAGGGCACTATGCCGATGCCCTCGCTCGGCTTACTCTAGGGGAGGTGCTCTAGCACCCTTATCGGGACTGTCCAGCCTAGCCGAAGGCTGGAGAGTGGCTCCAATGGGTACGTAGGGAGCGGTGGCTGATTGGGCGGCATGGGACCGAGCATGAGTTCTTCCCCTATAGCCGGGTGACATGATAGTTTGGGGTGCGCCAGGGGTTTCCTGGTGAGCCCATGGTCTATCGACATCGGGGGACGAGAGAACTCTGGATCGACCGGTCATCGTGCCACTAGGCGAGGATTCAGACGTGGTGATCGACGTCTCAGATGTGGATGACGTCGGGACTACCGCAGAGTATGACCAGTGGTGGGTACTACGGCGATGGCGGGGAGAGGGGCCACTGGGAGGCACGGAGGCGGCAACAATGGGCGAGGAGGGTGTCGAGGCACCAGGAGATGATTGGGGAGCTCCTCGGGAGGATGCAGACATGGTGGAGGTGGAGGATGAGGATGTGGATTTGGGGGTTCTGGATCAGCCGGAGATGCAGGACATCACGGAGCAGTGGGAGCCAGAGTAGGCTATTGTTCTAGAGATGCCCATGCCTCAGGCGGATGCGGAGGACACGGAGTCCGGGTTACGTGTTGAGAATGCATGGTTGGAGGGGCTGTTGTGGAGGCGCGATGAGGAGTTGGGGGATGCGCTGCAGGAGAGGGATCTCCTGTGCATGCAGCTGGCAGAGCGAGAGAATGCATTGGCTACTTACCATCGGTAGGATGGGGGTATTGATGCTGCATGGGAGAGGGATCTCCTATGGATGCAGCTGGAGGAGAGGGATAGGGCTTTGGTGTGCGCGATGATGCAGTAGCTTATTACTATCGACAGGAGGCAGAGTGGTTACAAAGGGAGATAGATTGGTCTTGAAATCAGATGGATATGGAGGGAGAGATTAGGCCACCTTGGTGGGTGGTTCCCTACCTTCGAGAGGTGGATCATCATGCTGCTCAAGAGGGAGTGAGACTGAGCGATCAGCATCCTCTCGTCGTAGGCGACTGGATGAGGGAGGGGGTAGTAGGCGTGATGCGGGGGCTAGCAGTAACCGCCCTGAGGGGTCTCATAGGACCCACACCATGGGGGGTAGTTCCCGTCGCACCGATCCTGCGTGATCATGGTGGTCGATGCCCTAGGCTTGGGGGTTTTGAGCTTTTGGATTTTTGTGTTGCGGGGTCATAGGACCAGTTCATTGTAGCCTACGGGCATTTTTGATGATATATACAGATGACTTTATTTTGTTTATGCGAGTGATGATTTGATTTTATGCATGATGAGTGATGAGTATGGATGTATGCATGTTAATTTATTTTGATGGATGCATATGTTATGATGAATGCAAATGTTTTTGAATTTTATGTGATATGCAAAATGGAATGGATGAATTGAATTTGTGTTGTTTGGCGAGAGCACCATAGACTATTTAGAACTTTGTGGGTTTTGGTGATTGTTTGATGGCAATGCGAGGATGAAAGATAGCGCAGTTGGTTTAGAAATGTAGCTAAGGTTTTCTGAGACTCGGACGGTTTTAACTCACTAGCCATGACTGTACTTTATCTTACAAGACTTTTGAACAAGGTATGAATCGGACTTGTCTTTGACCAAGCTATTTCACATCCCTGTGTGTGCAATTGAGTTCATTTATGTGGTATTTGTCAGGATACCGCCAATGCCAGATAGGTTGTCAACCAAACCTGTACTGAGGATCACCTAATTAGCTCCACTAACTCCTTTGTTGTATTTAGTCAGATTAATCTACGGTGCTATCTAGGATACCATAAGCTAGCTCATCCACATGCAAACATTGATCTGTACATGAGTTAATGTGATAGATATATCGTCATGCGGGAGGTTTACCACCAGTGACCGATAGGCTATCCACCAAACCGGTATTGAGGTTTGCCTCATGACCTGTCGAAATGCTGAGAGTTCCAGGGATTCAAGTTCGACTCCCTTATTTTCTTCAATTGTATTGGGATACTTGCTCGTTTGTAGTGATAAAAATCACTGTTTATTTTTATATATTTTTCTTTTGAGCAAGGGATTTGAATTTCGAGTGATAAGAATCACTATTGTATGTGCCTTTTGATGTATGCACTCTGGTGGTGATGTCAAATTTTTGGAGTTTTGACTTTTTGCAAAATTTTGATGTTTGCAACTTTTTGAGAACTTGGGATTCTTGGGGAATTGGGTAGGGAAGATGCTTGTCCTTTTGCCAACTCTCAACATTCTTGGGGTCATTCGCATAGGGGGATGAGCAAGATAACCATTTCGCTTATGGTGACCTGGATTGCTGTGCAGGTTTCATCTTTCGTTCACACAACTTGGGAATTTTTATGTGTTTTAATTTGTGTTGGGATGCTACGTAACAAGGTGTGATCCAAGTAGAACTCTACCTTCGTAAAATCTGTCTGACTTGGTACAGTATGTGGCTAGAAAGCTACATGACGACTGAAAGACGAAAACTCTTGATACATTAGAAGACCACTGACTCTGGTGTGGTAAAAAGCAGTGAATGGCATTTTTTTTTTTTATGGACTGCTTATAAAATGGAGAAATGTGGAACAAGATGGACTAGCGGAGTAATTACAGTCTATGGTGCCTTTGACCTATAAGACCACAAATATGCAATGTATGGATGTGATGCTTAATGCAGCTACATATTTTTGTATTTTTGATGGATTGATTTTTGTGAATATGAAGATGAGATGTGAGAAGAGCTTTTTATTGATGAATTTGAGCATGCCTGGAAATGAGATGCAAATTTTTGTTGTTTTTGATGATTTTACTATTTTTGAATTTTCTTATTTTTGACCAAGCGATTGTGGGAATCCTTGGAGCTTTTTGGGATTGACCAAGCGATTGTAGGAATCCTTGGAGCATTTTGGGATTGACCAAGCGATTGTAGGAATCCTTGGAGCATTTTGGGATATGGCTCTCTTAGATATGGAATGGTCACAAATGACTGATGTTCAAGGGTTCTGGTTCCTTGATTCCATCAAGAGAGGCTAGCCGGTACGTCCCGGGTCCTATTTTGCTATCAATTACATATGGACCTAACCAATTTGCCGTGAACTTGTCCCTTAGGTGGGACGGCAAACTAGAGTTCTGTTGGTTTTCTTTTAAGACCAAGTCACCAATCCGAAAGTCCCTCAGGTGAACTTTCATGTTGTAAGCTTTCTTAAGTCGCTCTTGATAGATACGTAAATGCTCGAGAGCATTAACGCATCATTCTTCAAGCAATGTAAGCTGGTCTAACCGGGCCTATCACGCAATATCATCATCGATGAACTCTTGCATTGATATGCGTAGGGAAGGAATTTCCAACTCGAGAGGCATGACTGCCTCGGAGCCATACACGAGCAAAAATGGAGTTGCCCCAGTGGGCGTCCGAATGCTAGTGCGATAAGCCCACAGGGCAAGTGGGATTTGGATGTGCCAATCCTTATGACTGTCTGTGATGGTCTTTTTAAGGATGGCAACTAGCATTTTGTTTGATGCCTCTGCTTGCCCATTTGCCTACGGATAATAGGGTGTCAAAAAACTATGCTAAATTTTGTACTTTGTGGTCAAAGCATGCACGTCTTTGTTCTTGAATGACATCCCATTATCCGAGATTATTTTGGATGGAATACCAAAATGACATATGATGTTATGTAAAATGAACTCCACAATGCGGGGTCCTATCGTAGAGGTAAGCGGAACTGCTTCCACCCACTTGGTGAAATACTCTATGGCCATTATGATAAACGTGTGACGGCTTGATGACGTAGGGGAGATCTTTCCAATTAGATCGAAGCCCCACTACGAAAATGGCCAAGTGGACTGGATCGTATGCAAGGCCTAGGAAGGTACGTGCATCAAATTGGCATGATGTTGACACTTCATGCACTTCCTGACATATGCGCAACAATCTCGCTCTAAATATGGCCAATAATAGCCCATGCGAAGAATGCGCTTTGCGATGGCCATACCACTGAAGTGGCCACCACATGTACCATCGTGCGCTTGGGCGATCGCCCAAGTGGACTCTTGCTGGTCCAAGCAACGAAGGAGGATTCCTTCATAGCTATGATGGTACAAAATGTCTCCTATCAAGACATACTTAGCCACTTTCTACTTGAATGCTCATTTTGCGGCATGCATCAATCCAAGCGAGAGATTACCTAACTTGAGGTAGTCTCTAATGGGTAAATACCAATCCTACTGATCGAAAGCCTCGATGGTATGAACAACCAATCCCTCTTGAAGTTCATCCCTAGAAAACGTTGAGCGGGAGAGAACTTGTAAGAATAGCATTGTGTTGCTATTAATGGGAGTAGGGGAGAACAAGGACCCCTAGTTGGCATGTTTCAGATGATCATGGATTCGAGAGAACTTATCCGAGGATGGTTCAATCTGGATCATGTGGATTTTGAGGTGAGGTCTCCCCATGTCTTGCATGGACTCTAGCATGGTCGTTGCTACAACATTCTACACTAGATACTCCCCCAAGCCCGTACTGGCCATTTCAATAGTAATTGTTGGCGATTGAGAGGGAGGGAATGGAAGCTCTTCTTGAGTCCACTCCATGTTGGGTGGACTAGGAGCCTCAACTTCCATTGTGCTAGGCATCTCTTCGGTAGAGATGGTTGATATTGTTGGTAGTGCCTCTTCTAGGGGTTGAGCCTCTTCTAGGGTTTGCTTCCCTTTGTCCTTCTATTTAGCCATGATAGGTGGCATTGGTGGTGAAGGAGCTGACGATGAAGATGCACTTGGTTGGGGTTTTGATGGATTTATCACTAGTGGTGCTTGTGGCATCGGACCCTGTCTAGATGGATTTAACTAAAAATCCAAGTGCGTCGATGGGAGGGTCGATTGCGGCATCAATTGCACTGCATTGCAATATTTGAAGGGTTCTAAGTCTGTCGAGACTACATGTACTTCCCCTTCAAATGCATACTTCAAACACTGGTGAGCTATCGAAGGGACACACTTCATGTCCCTGATCCATGGCTACCCTAGCAATATGTTATACGCCATCTCGCCTTCCAAAATATGGCACAATGTAGGTATCATCTTTTGTCCTACTTGAATGGGTAGAACAATTGTGCCAACTATCGAGCATATCACATCATTGAATGCTCATAGTGTATATGTGGAAGTCGTGATGTGAGAGGCTGGCAACTTTAGATGTTTCAATGTTGCTGTGGTAATGATGTTACTGGATGAGCCAGTGTCTATCAACACCCTCTTATATGGGATCCCGTTGACCCACATGATAACGTGTAGGGGTGGATCTGCCATGTCATCAGACACTGATTTAACTTCATCTTCTCGGAAGGTGATGACTGGCTCCGTGCATCGTTTGACATGTCCCATGAAGTTGTTGAAGGAATTCACTTCGTGGGGCTGCAACTCGATGGCTTTCAAAATCTCCATGAGAGCCTCTCGATGGGGCGTTGATTGTTGTATAAGCTCATATATGGAGAGCCTAGCCGACGTGGTCCTCAAACTCTGCGTGAGTTTGGTCCGAATCATGGCCGTGGGTCTAGGCGGAGGTAGCTGCATAGGGTGTTGTTGAGGTTGTGACGTCGATGGAACCTCTCTTGTGGCTGCCTCGGGGGCAACTCCTAGGTATTTCTTGTTCCTAGTCACTATGCTTATCATTCCTACATACCCTTGCATGGGGAAATTCTGTTGCACCTCATTGACTTGAAGGGGTTTTGCCTGTGCCTCATGGGCAGGCAAGGGGTCCTTGAAAACCCCCATCTGTTGGTTGTTTGGCGCTATGGGGTTGTCCACTACCAATGTCTTATTGTCAATCAGGTCTTGTATCAATCCTTTGAACTTCCAACATGCATTCAGGTCATGTCCCCTCCGCCTGTGGAACCTACAATACAAGTCCTTCTGGTATCCCTTAGGCTTGGGAGCGTTAGGATCTATGGTTTGAATCTCTGGAAGGGTGATCAAGTTCACCGCTGACAAGCGATCAAATAGGGAGTCCCTAGACTCCGTATAAGGTGTGTACTATCGCCTAGGGTGACGCTACTGATTTTGCTCCTGCTTCTAATTTTCTCTTTCATAATTGTTAGGAGGCACTGCCTGATAGTTAGCCTTTTGAGGCTGTATTTCTTGTGTAGGCTTAGGGACATTTATAGCAACTTGATTAACCGTAGCGGGTTTTTGTTGCGTAGTCCCTATCTTTGTGTTCTTGTTCCATTCTTTCTTCTTAGGTTTGGCAATCTTGCCATCCTGTATCTTGATCTCTTCGATAATTCTGGCTTGCGCCAGAGCTTCCTCTAAGGTGGCATATTGCTGCAGCTGCAATAGCACAGAGATCGATCTCAAACAACTTCGTGAGAACATTTGTGTAAGGTCGGACATAGGGGGGAGGTAGGGTAGCTTGGAAAGCAGAGTCCTCCATCGATTCCCATAGGCCACCATGGTCTCTTCCTCATACTGCCTGAGGCTGGCCAGGTCACTTAGTGATGCCTTCTTCTTGGTGTTGAAGGTGAAGCGTTCAAGGAATGCATCCACTAACTGATCCAAGTTATTGATGCTGTGCTTTGGCAACTGGGTGAACCAATCCGAGGCAGGGCCCACGAATGTGGTTATAAATGTCCTTAGCAATAGCGCATCATTGTCCTGAATGCCAAAGCATTGGCTCAGGAATCTTGTCACATGCTCTTGGGCATCCTCTTCACCCTTAAATACTGCCAACTGAGGCAGCTTGAAGTGTTCGGGGTAAGGGGGTGCAGGCACTGACGGATGCACAGGATGACTGCAGAGTTGGCGTAACATGGGCTTTTGGGGCCCAGAAGCTTTGGTTTCCATAGACTCCAAATGCTCTAGCAGCGCTTTGTATGCATCGAAATATTTAATCTCTTCCTCTTTAGTTTTCTCCCATTGTGGGTTGTGGGAGACTTGAGGCCTATGGGGGGTGGCCGGATAGCAACCCCTCCGCCTTGGTAGGGCATTTTGGCCCGCTCTACTTCTTGTTCATACTCCTCGTAAACTTCTTGAGGAGTCTCTGGGCGAGACCTATGACCCTGGGTGGGTCCCCGTGGAGGGTACCCATCGTTGTTCCAGGGAGTGGCCTCCCTCTTAGGTCTAGGGGGTCTCGGAGGCAAAACTTGATGAGGTCATGGAGACCTATCTCGCACCAAGGGATTATGCCTCTCATATGGTTCTGCTCTTTGGGTGCGAGGGGTTGGAACCCTCTCAGGTAGGTTATGAAGCAGCTCATCTATTTGGCGTTGAATGTGCTCCTTGCTAAGGCGGTATAGACGCTCTAGCTACTGCTGATCTTGCTCAAGCCGCATGATCTGGGCTTGGCGGGCGGCATGTCTGGCGACTGCCAGGTCAATTTGGTCTGCCATCTTGAGCCTAGGAGGCTTGGATGCCTCTCCTATACATTTACCTCGGTCGTGATGATCCGAGATCTCAATGGGTTGCTTCCCTCTATCGAGGTTGGTGGCATTTACCCGAGGCTCTGGCCTCAGTGGGTAACCATGGTATCTAGCTGGTGCGAAAGCGCATGGCTCCTGCATTATACATTGCTCTCGAGGAATGTGATGGTCTTCCTCGTACTCCCTTTCGTATGTGTGAAAGGGGTGGGCGGAGTTAGCTCGCCCTGTTTGGAGAGCCCTACGCTCTGGGGTTTGTCTATTGGTTCTAACAGTGATGGGGGGCAAAGGAGGGATGCCATAGTCATGTGGCCTCTCCTCATGGACACTATGCCGCTCTAGCACTTCATCGCATGGTGGCCACTCATATCTAGCTTCTAAGGGAGCTTTTCTGTCTATGTTGAGTGCCACGTGTAAGGATTCTTCCTAAAAGGGGCTATGATGAATGGGCGTGTCCCCCAGAGGGGTGTCCCTATAATTCCACCTTGACATGGAATGATGTGGACTCTCTTGTGGGTCAGGCCACCAAGGCGGTATGGCCAAGTCCTTAGGACTATAGCGGAGGTGACTCGTGCCCCCTCCTTGTACACTTTTCATAGCTTCTGCCCTTGATTGGGCTTGGCTACGGGTGTACACCATGGTGTTGCTCTTCTACAAGCTAAGCAGATTTTTATCTCTTTTATGATTTTTTTATGCTACACTTAAACAGAAAAGAACACACACATACACAAACAGTGATTATCTCATTTAAAGGTTGAGAGTGTGTCCTAAACCTGGTTTAGTGTGTTTTGTTGTTGTTTTTGAAGGTTTTTGTAAAGAACGTTTAAATGCAAAATGAGGGCTCTTATGACTCCCAAAATTGGTCGCCCCTTCGATATACCATTGCCAAGCCGATATACCAACCTCTCTATATACCCACCCTTACATGAGGGAAACTATAGGTACGTGAGAGCAGATGGTACATGGAACATAGGCGGTATGAAAGGGGAATCACCTTGTTTATGACACCTACCATAGAAGACTTATCCTCGCACACTAGGAATCACCCCAGCTACACTCGGTCAGCTTTCATCAGGATTTACGTCTAGCAATAGTAGCGATCGGGGTTTATGAATGCAAAATTCAAGCCAAGGTGGTGATGAAATCCACCGTTGGTCTTGATCAAGGGCTGGGGTTTTACGACCAGCTCCTTGGTGTTTAAGTTTCCACGTGGTGTGTGGGGTTCCTTTTATTATGCATGGAACAAAATAAACATGCAGCAAAACTTTTCCTAAGCACGCAAAAAGAAACCAAAAAAATAGAAAAACTAAAGACAGAAAATGATAGGAAAAGTGCAGAATTCTTACCTCTTCTCTGCCCGAATCTATCGGTTCTGAGTTTCTGCCCGAAAACCTCATAGGCTGGAATTCATCCCGGGGTGGAATGAATTATAGGACTGTATTCATCATAGGGTGGGGCGAATTCCCATTCGTCCCCTGGGTGAGACGAATTACGACTCTGCATTCGCCCTTTGCTGGAACGAACAACGATCGACGTATGAAAATGCGGTACCTGCAAGCAAAAAAACCAAGTTTGGATCAGATATCTGATCTTAAAAATAGAGGACAAGGTCCCACCATGATCACCACTGAAAGCACGAGGATACGGAAGCAAAAAGGAAAGCGAATATGCGAAATGCAAACAAAAACTGGACTCAGCGCTAAATCCTAGAAACTTGAAAGTGCATGAAAAGAGGGAAAAGCATGAGCGAATCAAAATGAAACAAATGGGAATAAAGAAGACAGCCCTTTTTATTAATATGTTTCAAACTCGGTTACAATGTGCATCCTCCCCTTCCAAGGGCTAGGAGCGTTTAAGCATGAGTTCTTGTTACATCCATGGGCGCCTTTCCTTCTTTCGCGTGCCCACATGTAAAATGGGCGGACCAAAATGTCACCGCCACTTGGAATGATGAGTCTTGACTCCTCGCTGCTCCTCCGATGTCTGAACCCTACGTTCAAAGGAACAAGAAATGGTCAGTAGCACCTACGGATGAAACAAAGCATGCAATCCCCAAGCCTACGATAAGTAAATGAGAAAAATGAATTAAACTATGACTAAAACAGATCCAAATGCTCTAAAAATTTGATAGGGGCATCAAGATACCACCAGGAAGGTTCTACAAAAATAACAGTCAGGAAATTCCTCACCAATTTGAATTCGCTCCGGGGCGGGACGAATTCACCTACAACAAAATGCCGAAAAGATACTATCCCAATGTCCTACCTAGGAAGCTCCAAAAGACCTGCAAACTTGGGATTAGCTAATTGGGGGCATTTTGGGAAGACCCAGATGGTCATATTTTCCCAATTTGGCCTCCATAAATGGGAATTTTATGATGCTACCTGCAGATTAGTAAAAGCGAACAAAGCTAGAAATATGATCAAAATTGCTCAAAACGAGATGAAATTCGAATGACAACCTATTTAAACATCATAGAATTGAATGCAAAAATGAAAGAAAGCAAATCTACCATGGAATTCCCATCACTCCGAAAGGGGGCGATTAGGATTGTGGCAGTGTGGGAGGGGGCGCCCATGGGGCAGGCCGCCCACCGTTTGAGGCCTGATTTCGACACCAATCCACTTGGGATGGGTCCAAAACCTCTTGTGTGGTATTGTCAGAAAATTTGGTGGGGTATTGTGGCCAAATGTCGGGTTTTGGGATCAAGATTTGTCCTCCCAATAGTCACCCAATGACCTCCCTTCTAAAGGAGATCAAGGATGTGAAAGGCACAAATCCAAAAGGTGTGAGATGTGTAAATAAAATGACAGCACTTCGTTGCTCTAAAATGCTACTTCTCTCCATATTTTGGGGTGAGGAAACTCACCAATTTATAGACCTGGAGGTCTCTTGAAATGGGCATGCAGAGGCGCCACTTGGCAATCATGCCTTCCCAGGGGGAAGGAGATTCCTCCCTGAATAGGGACTTCATGACTGACCTTACAGATGCCTCTAACGCTTGAAAATGCTCACCCATACTCCCATGCGATGAAGGAAGCGTTGGGTGGTGGATCTGAGCTGCCATTTGTCAAGATTTGACTTTTTGCCCATCAAACCTGCAATTCGCCCCACCCCGAAGCGAATTCAGAATTCATCCCTAGGTGGGGTGAATCCCAGTTTGAATTCATCCCAGGGTGGAATGGATACTGAGCAAAGTTCTTGAAGGTTCCAAATTGATCTCTGACCTTTCAAAACTATTGTGAGAGTGGTTAGGACCACTGTTTGACCTCTAGGGGCTGCCCTTGGGGCTGTGTGTGTCAATGCGATCAGTGTTTGTAGTCACATAATCGGATTGGTGTTGTTTTGGTGTCTACACAAACCATAAGTCTCATCTATGTAGGGGTGGGTTAACTAACACATTTCCATGATCAATCACTTGGTTTGTTTTGGGTAACGTGAGATTTTCAATTGGATCATCAATGATATCAAACTCGAATGATTTAGGTTTTGTAATTTTCTCATTTTGAAATGGCATAATCATTGTATCACAAGTAAGTGGATCAAGATTTTCAATTTATTTTCCTTCCAAGGAATCTAAAGCAAATGACTCTCTTTCTTGATTCATGGTTGTAGAATCCTTATCATGCTCCAAAATTTGATGAGATTCGAATTCCTCTTCCAAAACTTTCTCAAATTGTATAGGATTTATAGTATCCTCCAAATTCAAATTGTGACGCTCAAGTACTTCTTCTTCATCTTCTGATTCATCAACATGTTTCTCATCCCATTCATCTTCACCTTCCTCATTCTCACCCTCTTGACGATATAGAGTTTCCACCACCAAAATGTTGTCCACTCCTTGTTGATGTTGGGGTGGACCCTCATTTGGCACAAGTTCCAAATCATCTACTTGAGCTTGGAGACAATGGGTATACCTAGCAATTTTAGGACAATTCCTTTCATTATGCTCCTTTGTATTATGCAATCTACACCCCTTTTCCCATGCAAAATTAAAAATATTAAGAATGGAACTAGAGTGACTTGGTCCTGTAGAAGTATCTATCTGATTAGCAATAGGGGAAGGCACACCCCCATTGTTTGGCTTCGTATTCCACTGTCTCCCTCTATTGTCAAAATTTTGATTTGGGTGAGGGGCATGGGATTCATACTTCTATTTTTGTACCAAATCATTACTCAATTTGTGAATCATCTTTTTGAGTTCTTCAACCTCTGAATAAATCTCTTTTGGTTGAGATATGTTATTGCTAGTTCCAATAGGATTTGCGTAATTGGTGAGATCTTGACTTAACATTTGAGTTGGATTTTGAGCCCCTTGATTTGCATAGGGATTCACACTTTGAATCAGAATTGGATTGGGGAAAGGAACTATAGCCTGAGAATTAATCGGACTGGCTCCTTGCATAGTCTGCTGACTAGTTTACAAAAATGAAGGAATGGAGGGAATGGATGTGATTGGTTGAATTGGAATGGGTGCCTAAGCGAGTGCTGATGAATATGGTTGTTGATAATGCAAAGTATTTATGTCTGATATTTGCGATGCCATGATCTGATTCATCATAGGAGCTTGACCATATGGACCATATTGTCCTACCATAGGCATCTGGGAAAATCCATAACTCTGTGGTGTCATTTGTTGTTCAATGGTCATAGCTTCATTGTAGGCTAGAGCAATCATGGTAACTTGAGGATTTTGCCTTGCAAACATTGCCGTCATAGGATCCAATGCCCTAAAATATATTTGCAAAGCTACTGCGGTATCAATGGCAAAATGTCGAATAGCTCTATTATAGCACTTCTAAAATCTCTAATTAAAAGTTTGGATTGGCTCACCATGACCTCTTTTGCATGTAATGAACTGATTATATATGATTGTGGGATCTAATGGTGACCTGAATTGGTTAACAAAAGCATCCTTCATTTGCGTCCATGATGTAATGGAACCAGTAGGTAAGCAAATATACCATTCGTAAGCCACATGGTCTAGGCTCATGGGGAAGAGTCTACAAGCCACATCTTCATGTTGAACTTGCAATCTTATCAAAACATCCCTATAGGCCTGAATATGTTCTTCTGCGGTCCTTGGGCCATCCGATTTGTATTTGGGCAAAAATCTATCTATATTCCTAGGGATCTCATGAATATCCCCTACAATATTCAAAGGAATGTTATTGGCTCTGTACCAAGGAGGTGGTAGAGGTTGGGCTATTTGATTCGAAATCAAAGATGATAACCCCACAAGAACCTGACAAAACTCTCAGTACTCCAAAAAAAACCTACGACACACAGAAAATCTTGTAATTAATGAAGTTCAAAGAATAACTTCAAAATCAATTCATTAGTCATGAAAGAAGGAACCTTGACAAAGCAGTATTCTAAAAATGTAAGTTTCTAATTCACTAGATCACATATGCACAAGTGAAGAGCATACTCCTAGTGTTGTAGGCTTTCTGATTCACAAGATCGCATTACACACAGGTGAAGAGCATAATACCGACAAAAAATACATTTTTAGACAAAATAATTCCTTACAAATTAGTATTAACCAAGATGTGTATCCATTAAAATAGAATAAAAGTAATTGCATGGAGACAACCTCGTTAGTCAAGAACAATTTTTTTTTTTAAATCAAACAACACATTATTCTTGTATGAACAATCAAAAGCGTTAGAAAAATGCATAGCAATTCATGTCCTCCTTTTAACACTACAAGTTTGTATTGTTAAAAGAGGGCTAAAGATAATAATCAATAGGGCATGAAATATTCAAAATTTAAATCCCTATAGCATTTAAATCACTCTGAAATAAAACAATTCAGGCCTTCCTTCTAGCACCAATCTGTTGAGTGGTATTTTCACCCGATTGTGAAAATACACTTTCTTTTAGGATTTGGGTTCCAAATCCCCTCTTGCAAAGAATTCAAACAAACAACTTCTCCAAGGTCTCCGTTGTATTAGCATTTGCAACTGTGTATTCGTAATATCAAATAAAGATAGTCAATTTAAATGCTTGGAACACCTTAGTGATTGCAAGTAACTGTAAACAAGGGGCAATGTTGGTTTATTTCATCATGAAACTTTAATGACTGTTCATTGTTTTTTGGATTTTGAATTTTTTAAATGTTTGTTTAATGCCTAAAAATAAGTTAAAATTTCTAGAAAAAATAAAATGCAGAAAATGAAAATGAAATGCAGAAAACTAAAGATAAAATGTACTCAGTATGATGCTATCCTATTTCGACAAGACCGAAGATGTGAGGTCTCCATGCATGCAACCTAACCTATTGGACTTGCAAAACAAGCACAATCCCCATAGACTAAGTGCTGGTTCCTAAGGTACGAAATAAAATTCAGATTTCAAATACTAGCGTAATGTAACCCAAAAAATGAGATTAACATTATCTATTTATTTGAAATCTAAAAAAATGAAAGAATAAACATTAAATCCATAGCATGCAAAGAAAATATCCTTCTTTCTTACCCACAAGATGCAAATTTCTGAAAACTTTTGCATTAAAAATGTCATTTTACAATAGCAGAATCTCTGGTTTTCCCAAACCAGTCTGTGGAAGAAAAACAACTTAAACAGGTCTAGAATGGCCTTCTCGCCTTCAAATATGCAACTCTATTCGCAACAATTTCCAACCCCTCTAGCCTCTTTGAATTGCGTATTTAAAATTTTGAAAAAATTGCTTCCTCTTCCATGACGGTTCATTTTGTTTTTCAATGGCTGCTCGTTTCACCTTCCCTGACTATGTGTGCTTTGGTTTCCATTTTGTGGCCCTTCGCTATGTTTTCTCCACATGAGCTTGCATCTGTTTCCCTCCGTGAGTAACGACCATCTTAAATGATTTCAAATCATTAAAGACTCCTTATGTAACGCTTTGTCTTGTTCGTTGGATTTTTTCCTTATGTCCATGTCACTATGCAGGTCCATTACCTTGGCGAAAATGGAACATGTCGCGATATCGTGACACATTTGCCTCCTTGCTCACTTTTGTTGCTTTTAGCCATGAAAATGGAACATGTCGCGATATCACAACACTTTTCTTTCTAGTTCTTTCTTTTCTCATTTGGTCGCAAAAATGCGACATGTCGCGATATAGCGACACTTTTTATTTCTTCCCTCTCTCTTTGCTTTGAATCATGAAAATGCAACATGTCACGATATCGTGACACTTTTCTTTTCTTGCTCTTTCTTGTCTTGTTTGGTCACGAAAATGAAACATGTCGTGATATCACGACACTTTTCTTTCTACTTCTTTCTTTTCTGATTTGGTCGTGAAAATGCAACATTTCACTATATCGCGACACTTTTTCTTTCTAGCTCTTTCTCTTTGCTTTGAATCATGAAAATGCTACATGTCACGATATCGCGACACTTTTTCTTGTATGACCACGAAACGCAACATGTCGCGATATCGTGACACTTTTTCTCTTTTGGCCGCGATGGTGCAACATGTCACGATATCGTGACACTTTTTCTCTTTTGGCCACGATGGTGCAACATGTCGCGATATCGTGACACTTTTTCTCTTTTGGTCGTGATGGTGCAACATGTCACGATATCGCGACACTTTTTCTCCTTTGGCCGCGATGGTGCAACATGTCGCGATATCGTGACACTTTTTCTCCTTTGGCTATGACGGTGCAACATGTCACGATATCATGACACTTTTTCTCTTTTGGCCGTGACGGTGCAACATGTCACGATATCGTGACACTTTTTCTCCTTTGGCCGCGATGGTGCAACATGTCGCGATATCGTGAAAATTTTTCTCCTTTTTCCGTGATGGTGCAACATGTCGTGATATCACGACACTTTTTCTTCTTTGGCCGCGATGGTGCAACATGTCGCGATATCGCGACACTTTTTCTCTTTTGGCCGTGATGGTGCAACATGTCGCGATATCACGACACCTTTTCTCCTTTGGCCATGAAACTACAACATGTCACGATATCGTGACACTTTTTCTATTTTGGCCGTGAAACTACAACATGTCGTGATATCGCGACACTTTTTCTCCTTGTGGTGTTTTGCTTTTTTCCTTGATCTTTAGCCTATGGGCCACTTCAGTCTTCTTGGAACACATGCAAAAAGGTGGATCCCCAATTTTGGGGTATGTTGTGGAGTAGCCACAACAGGTATTTTATGTTGTCATTGATGTCACATGGATCATTGATGTCACATTGAGTTTTGGTGGCTAAACCCCTTCATAGATAATCATCTATGATATTTTGGAGAGAATGGATATATAAGGGTTTTTATGAAAACCAAGGTAGGCAAAATAAAAGGTTTTATTTAAAACCATGGTGGGCTTATGTGGAAAGAGCTTTTCTTAAAAGCCAAGGTGGAATTTTGTTTCATCTAAAAAGGACCTCCGGTGATGAAGATATTAAAGTTTAAATTTTAGGTTTAAATTAATGAGAGGGTCGACCTATGTGCAATTAATAGAGGTTGGCATATATATATGTAAAGGTTTCAATTTATTTCAGAAAGGGGTAATATTATATATCGTTGGAAAACTTATTTTGAGGGCTATTTAACTAACTTATTTAAAAGGAGAAATAAGGTGTGTGTAAAGAGATATTTCTTATTTTGCAAAGGGGTTCCAAAAGTGAAGTTTACCTTGTTCTTTTTCAAGAGGATTAACTCTTTCATAAATGGTTAATGCTTATCTTTAGCCTCGAGCTAGCCCCATTGAGAGCATTAAGGCTTGTGAGCTATTGATTTTCAGTCCAATAGTCTACATGGCCCATTTGATGGAGGAGAGCATGACAAGGAAATTTTTTTTTGGTAAGATCTCATACCAAACATGTGGGAACCAATTAATATCCCAAAGAGGAAGATGCTAGTACCTACATAGATTAAGCCTTCCATTGACCAAATTAGATTCCACCTTAATCAAAGAATGTGGTAACCACAAACATCAAGAAGAAAGAAGATACAAAATCATTTAAAAGAATATCTATAAATGGCCACAAAGGATGACTTGAATGGTCTAAGCTTAATCAAGTCAACCATGTGAAAATTATGGCAATTGCTTCTCATATAATTAAGCTTACCCTAGTAAAAAAGATAATATCCACTATTTTATCTAGTGGGATATTCTAGAAGAAGTATCATGAATAATAAATAGTACAACCATCCCCAATGCAACAACATGAAGCAAGTAAACAATTAAACAATACTTTTTCATTGGAAGCTCCTTAAGATATGGTAAACCTACTTTTTAAAAGCTCAATGAACATGTATATACGAGTAAACAATATTTCCATAAGGAAGCTCCTTAAGATATGGTAAACCTACTTTTTAAAAGCTCAATGAACATGTATATACGAGTAAACAATATTTCCATTGCAGGGAAGGCTCTTTCGGTATAGTCAAACCTCTTTTCTAAGCTCTGTAAAATGGAAATATGAATATACAATATTTAAGGATAACACTAAACTTTTGTTAAGCTTAAATTAATTTTTTAACTTTAAACTTTAACTTGAAGACTTCAATTTATTTTAATAATAACAATAAAATACGATAAGTTTTTTTTTATATGAACTCATATTTCATCAGAATTAGCTTTTGTATGATCTGATTTGAATGTATTATTCTACTCTTTTTCCCATACAACTTTCATCCGTATGTAATATAAAATATTCCTTGTACTTCTTATCTTTTCTCACACAGACATCTATTTATATGCATAAGTATATATTTAAAAATATGTATTTTTATTTTTAAAAGATTAAAATAAATAAAAGACTATATACACAGCTCTTCGGTGTGATCCTTGAACCCCAGACATATATTGCAATCCATCTTTGAACCCCAGACATCTCTATGGGAATTCCCTTGCCACCCGAGGCGCAGCTACCAGTATACTAAGGTCCTAATACCACATTCGGAAATATGATGTTCTCAGTCCAGATATGTGAAATTACAGTATCAGTTTGCAAGATCGTGGACTCATATGCCATCAGGTGGTTCTTCTTCGCTATCGACTGGCATGACAGGCAATCCCTGTTCACCACATTTCTTGTGCATCAACCAACAGCAGCACGTAACCTCATGCAACACAATCAACATTATGCCGACAACAGCAATCTTGAACCAGTCGTGCGTTATGTCCGCCAGAGCACCAGCCTTGCATGAATTACAGTCATAGCACAACCGATCCGGATTGTTATTCCACAAGGCACAGTCGGCATCCGAGCTGTCATTCCTCGTGGCAGAAGAAATCCAATACGTGGCGTTGACAAATGAGAAACCGCACAAGGTCGGCGGCTTGCAGCAACCCGACTTCACAATTCAAAGAAATGGAACCATATATGATCCATGCGAAATCCCACCCTTGAAATACACATATCAAAGTCGTGGTGAAGAGAGTGAAGCCCATTACCGCGAGAATGATCATCAGATTAGGATAACACAAGTAAACCAGGCTCATTCCCACACTTATGGCCATTGCACAGAATATGAGCGAAAGAATAATAATAGCCATTGTAAGGATTAAGATGGGAATGCTCAGACTGACACGGCATATTTAGTATTCTGATAGGATGGATAGATCAATTGAAAACAGTTTGCCTGATAGCTAATGCGTGACCACTTTTCCAGTCTGCAGAAAGGACGGGACTGGACTGTTAAGGCTGATGTTCCATTCCCCAGAAGGAACTGGACTCTCAGGGTTTAAGATAGCCCCTTATCGGATGACCCGCTCTCACACGGTATAATAAACGATTACCCAGCAACCTATGATCCACTCATTATTGAATTGTATCTATTTGTATCGACTAATATGCTTGCTCAAGCTTTTTAAAAACAATAAATAGTTAAAAAAAAAAACAAAAAAACAAAAAACAAACGAGGATAAAATGTATAAAATCCGATCGTTATAGATTTGCATGCACGTTCTTCTTACAATACTGAACTATTTAAAAATAATAATAATAATTAAAATAAAAAATTAAATGGGTAAAGAAGTTTTTATAATATTTGTTTGAATAAATACGAAGTTAAGGTTAATTAGATTTAACCTTCGGCTATTATAACTAATTAGACTATCTTTTTAGGTTAAATATAAAAAATATTATATTTTATTTTTAATGGAAAAACAAGTTTAGGATTAACTTTTCATACCCACGGCATTATATTAAACTATCAATGTCAAAATTTGGATGAAGTTTGAATGTAATTGAATAATCTACTTTTGTATTTATATTATTAAATAGATTATAATATGGTAATTATTTATATAATATGATTTTAATATTTTTTTTTAATAAGTTATATGTGATTTTTTTTTAAATATCGAATTTGTTATAACATATTTATTAAATATTTTTTTTGCCTTTAATATATTTTTCAATTTCTTAAAGTGTTATATTTCCACAATGAGCTCCTTCACATCATTTTAATTAAGAGATAAAATCACACTTAGCTAATTACCTTTTAAAAATTAATTTTTATCAAAATAAAAATCAACACCACAATTTGCTAATTTATTTACTACTCAATTTTCTTCTTTATAAATATGCTCACACTTTCAAGAGATTGCCTCTAGTAATATATGATGAACATCATCAATAATAATATTTTTTATTTGATCTCCACATCCATTTTTTTTTGTAATAGCATTGATATAATTTGTGAATCTACCTCAATTGGTACATACTATCATATCTTTTTACTACAATCTTAATTTCTATAAGAAGTGCCCTAGTCTCTACATAGTTGTTAGTTAAATTCCACATCATTTTGAATAAGTGAATTGAATTTTGTCTTCATTATTTCTAAAAATACAGCTCCATTATATTTTCTTGAATTTCATTTAGAAGCATCATCAAAAGAAAAAGTAAAACTAGATTAGGACCTTCTCTACCTAATTTTAGCCTTAAAATTCTAGACAATTGATTTACAATTTTTTTTGCATAATATCAGCAACTATAGTATTAGAAATTTAATTTATTTGTTTAATACAACCTTTAAACCACTTTTGCAACCTAGTTTGTAACCTCCATTCTCTCCCTAAGTCTCTAATATTGCTTTTGGAGATAAAATTTATCATCTTTTTTCTATGATTTTTTATAGCCAACTATGTGTACACCAAAACCATATGCACAAACCATGTGAAAACCAAAACCATATGTATAAAACTATGTATACATAAATAAAACCACATGTGAAAAATTATATAATACTACAATATATTTTACTACAATATATTAAACTAAAATATAATACTAGTTTTTAGTTTAGCACTACATTTTAAATAATTTTACAATCAAATATATGAAAAATTATAAGTTTACATATGTGTGTGAATGTGTACATACACACATAGACATCCACATATATTTAGGTGGGTAAATAAAAAATATATTAAAGTTATAATCTGTTGTACATTTGACTTTAAAATTATTTTAACTATTGTGTTATTACTTAGAAAGTCTATTCAAAAATTAAGAGGGGTATAAACTAAGAGAATAAATTACAAGTTTGTACATAAGAAAATAATAGAGAAAATAAATATATCTAATATTCAAGTATAAAATATCCAATAGAACATTATTCAATCTATACTGCAAAAGATATGATAATGTAAAATATCTTGACTTTGATGCAGAGTGTCTTGAGTGATATATTACATCACATAAAGTCTTCATTGTAATAAAAAATTAGATTGGAGCATCAATTTTTTATTGGCCACTAAATTTTCTATATAGCATTAGATAGAAACATCTAGAAGCTTTTACTTGTAAATAGTAACATCTTTACATATTTAGGATATAGTATATAGAGCATTCCATACATATTTGGTTGTTATATTCTCTATATTATGTGAAAATTGTAACATTGAAAGAAATATTTAGGCTCTCTAGCTCCTATATTTTGAGTTCAAAATGAATTAAGATTAAATTAAATAATTATTTCTACTATGTCAAATAGGGCCACTATTTACATTGGTACTTCTCAATTCTTATCATCCCATATCTATCAATGATTATGGAAATATGGATATCAACATAAATCTATCTAATATTATAATATTTTAGTACCTTGAGTCTAATAAGTTGTATGTGTTGGAAGTATTAAATTATTCGGTATCTTGAAAGAATATTTCAAATACCTTGTAAATATTTTGAAAATATTTGAGTCTAAAGATTTATAAATATTATGTGTCATATAAGTATTTAATATGTGTGGATTTAAGTAAATATTTAGCATTTAATAATCATTAGATGTTTGTCACTATTTTGAATAAATAATATACATTTATCTCATGATAATTATGAATATTCTCATTTCTTGAAAGAGTGAAGAGCCTAATAAGAGGAATAGTTTGTTGAAGTTGAAATATCAAGAGCAATTATAAAGGATATATGTAAAGAAATACTATAATATGTATCTTTAGTAAAAAAACATTACTATTTTTGTAATAGAATATTAAATGAAATCTACAAATATATTAAGCTCTTTTATTGTTTGAATTATTGTGTGATAATGTTAAGATTGATATTCAATGATAAAATAACTTAATTGCCAATAATTATATCAGAACCAATCTAATGGGAGTGATATTATTTTCAAATAGCTACTATTATAAGATAACCACTATTGTAAGTAATCCAAATTAATTATTTCATGATAAAGAGTGGTGTTTGATAGAATTTCATGTTAAAAAGAGCGAAAACTATTGATGAAAGGAGTGGTTAAGATAAGCTAATAATAGTGATAAAGAAAAGATAGGAGTAGTAGAGAAGAGAATAGAGTAAAGACCAAAGTAAAATAAAGTGAAGATGTAGAGAGGTGAAAGTAGAAAGATATTGTTAGACTAGAAGTTAGAGCTAAATAGTCTAAGAATACACCACAAAATTAAAAAAATAAGCTATATTAATGGGTGTTAATATTCATGATCCTAAGGTCCGATGTGTAGACCAATTGGTTCATCCAAACCCCATAAGGGGCGGAGGTCCAAGGTTCAAATCTTGGGCCTCGTCGGACTGAACGCTTGTCCCTTTCCTGGTGCTTTCAGCGGCATAAAAGGTTTAAAATGATTGTGGCATGGTGGTTATAGGGGCAGACTGCGTGAATATCTATGTGGCAGCTTCTAGGGAGGACAGTGTAGAATACTGTGGTGGCCATAAAATCTGGACAGCCTGCTCGGATTCGTGGTGGCTACCAATTCCACCATGTAAATTCAAAAAAAAAAAAAAATATTCATGATCCTCAAATATTTAAGAAATATTAGTGTGGTTTGTCTTATCAGATTAGGACAAAAGGAGTATTATTTGATGCCAAGGACATTTGTGAGGTATGCATTAAATACACATACCTAGGAATGAGGGTCAAAAATTCAATGAAAGATAATAAGGCATAAACTTCATCTAAATCCTCCAAGGCTACAAAGAAAATCAAGGGTTCCAATAGTAAAACTAAGAAGAAATCAAGGGCTATTACCATAAAATAATAAAAGGGTAAAAAACATTACAAGGAGTATAATTTTTATAGTAATTCAAGTGAGAATTATTGGAAGCTACACCTTGAAAAAAAGATCAAACTAGTGAAACAAGGAAAAGAAAAAATCTATGAATTCTACTAAAAATGTTGAGCAGGAGGAAGAAGGATGTTTTTAGGAAGAGGATGAAGAAAATATAGTGTGTGCTACTAGAATTAAGCCTTTAAGGTCAGAACTCTAAGAAGGAAGAACAAACTTTAGAGGCCAAGAATGAGGAATTATTTTGGGTCTACATACAAGTACAGAGGAAAAACTTTATAGCATTGTTTGATAGTGGATCCCAATGGAATTTAATTTCTAAGGATTTATTGAAGTATTTGGGATTGAATATTTTGGATCATCCACAACCATATCTCTTGGGATGGGTGATAAGGATTTTGATCTATAGGTAACCAAGAAATATACTTTACAATTTTATATTAAAAATAAATTTCATGATGTAATTACTTTTGATGTAGTACCTCTTGATATTGACCACGTAATTTATGGTAGCCCATATTTATGAGAAAGAGATACTTTGTATATGTATAGGTGTAATTTTTAGGAGTTGAAGAAAAGTGGAATCACCTATGTGATTAATTCTAACAAGTTGGAAAATAAATTTCAGCTTGTGATAATGCAACATGCCAAGCATTTAGTGAATGTGAGCAAGATATTCATGTTGTTGATGATAAGAGATACAAATAGTAATGTGCAGTTCAGTATAGAGGTAGAAGAATCCAATTGTACCCCCTAAAAAAAGAAGTAAATAGAGGGATTGTTGTAAACATTTAACTGACTAATGAAAGAACCAAAAGGCTTACCACAAAAGAGAAAAGTGGAGCATGAAATTCAGATCTTACCTGATTGACCTCTGCCTAATATTGGGTTGTATAGGTAATCTATAATTGAGCCAAATAAGATGAATAAAAAGGTTTAGGAATTACTAAATAAGGGTTTGATTCGTCCTAGTGCATCCCTAATTGGATCTTCAGTTGTTTTAGTCCCTAAGAAAAATAGAACATGGATTATGTGCATAAATTATAGGGAAATCAATAAGATAACTATTAATAATTGATATTCGCTACCATTAATTCATGATCTAATAGACCAACTGAAGCATGCAAATTATTTTTCTAAGATAGATCTAAAATTAGGTTATCATCAGATCCATATGAAGATAGAGAACATATGGAAGACTACATTCAAGATCGAGTAGGGTCTTTATGAATGGTTAATGATGTTATTCGTATTAACAAACAACCTAGCTACTTTCATGAGGCTAATAAATAACATTTTGGGACCCTTTTTGGATAGGTATATCATTGTATTTTTGGATGATATATTAGTTTTTAGTCCAACATAGGAAGAGCATGTTTAGAATTTAAAATAAGTTTTTGATGCGTCAGTAAGAGAAGTTTTAAAATTAAATATTAAAAGTATGAGTTTGAAAAGAAATATTTAGTTTATTTAGGTCATGTAATTAGGAATGAAGAACTCAAAATAGATCCTTCCAAGGTGGATGCCATAAGAAATTGGCTAGCAGTAAACATCAATATTGAACTGAGAAGTTTTATTGGAGCAGCCCAATACCTCATCAAATTTATTAATGATTTCTCACATATAGCAAGACATTTTTTACATTAGCTATATAAGATTAGAAATATTATTTAGAAAAAATAGAACAAAGACTTTGATCTGATAAAGTATAAGGTATGCAATGCACTTGTGCTTGCTATACCAGACATAAGGATGCCTTTTGATATTGAGATGAATACATTGGGCTATGATATGAGCATAATTTTGTTCTAATAAGGTAAACATGTATGTTATCATTCTAAATTATCTTTAGAGGTTGTTCTAAACTATCCCACATATGAGAAAGATTTTATTGCACTTGTCTAGGTGGTGAAGAAATGGAGACATTATTTATTGGGTAAAGAAACTATTATGCATACATATCATGACCCATTAAAGTACTTACAAACTCAAAGTAGGTTACAATAGTCTAATTATTATAAATGGATGGATTTCCTATAATATTTTAATTTTATAATCAAATATAAGAAGGGAAATACAAATACGTTAGCTAATATTTTGTTTCATCCTCCCATAAAGGTTGCTTCAGTTCTAATAGAATTGCAAACTTTTTATTTCAAAGAGTACAAGGGAAAATATGAAGAAGATGTTGAACTTGGAAAGAAATATAAGGAGTTAAAAAATGGAGTGCAAGAAAATCCAAGAGGTTTTCTATTTAGAAAAATACTTGTTGTTCAACTAGGAAAAGCTTTGTGTGCCCAAAGAAGATAAATACTTACAACTAATAAGGGAAGCTCATACATCAGTATTTTTTGGTCATTTTGGTTTATACAAAATAGTAGTTAACCTCCAATGATATGTTTGTTGGCCTAATATATAGAATATTGTGTCTAATTTTATTTGTGGATGTGTAATTATAGCACAAGCAAACCTAACAACTATAATTTGGGGTTGTACTAAAAAGGATTGAAAATCCAACTAAGTGTTCTATTATTTACAATTCAATTTATAGGCTCTAATGGCCCAAAATACATAACCAAACCCATCAGATCAAGGATTTGATGCAATATGCTTAACCATAAGCTACAAAAGTGCAAAGGAGAATGCACGTAACTTTCTAAGCTAGGAGAAAGGAATAATGCTAACTATAAGATCCTTTTTAGCTATCTTGAAGTACACACTTCCTACTTTGAGTTCACACTTACTAACTAACACTCTAAATGACAACTAGAAGATAACTAGTGCCCACAAGTGCATGTGAGAAGGAGACTCACTTACAATTATTAATTTGCAATAAATAAACTATGCAAACCTAGCTAGGAACTACTAGAGGGGTCATATGAAGGATCAAACATCAATCCTCATCATGCATCCCAACAATAGAAGCATTGGACTCCAATGCTTTCAAAATAGTAGGAAAGTCACGGGACATCTGATGAAAAGAAATCCAATGAGCCTGATGCAAAAACTGTCCTTGTCGAGCCACAAGATATGAGGTGGTAGACCCCTGGCGAGTCTATCGAATCTTTGTGTCATAGATCTGATTAGAATCCAATGGTAACTGAGAATCAGGAACCACGTCCATAGGATGATTGATAGCTGGTGCTGTCTCCAATGTAGAGTCAAAATACAACTTCAAAAGATCTACATTGACGACGTCATGAATTCCCAAGTGTGCAGGAAGATCAAGGTAGAAAGCATTCTCAAACACCTGTTGAAGAATAGTATAAGGCCCATAGCGAATTAGTTTGATTTTACTATGAGTCTTATCAAAAAACGTCGCTTGTCAAGATGCAACCAAACTTTGTCACAAACCTGAAATGGATGAGGAATTCGATGTCGATCCATGGCCTTATTTTGCTATTGTGTCTTTGCAAAATCTCAACCACCTTTGATTACATATTGTACAAATTCTAAATAAATGAGTGTGTTTTTTCTTGCTCCTTCTGAATATGTGAAGTGACATGAGAATGCAAAGACAAAGGTAACTCATAAGGTGCCAAGGGATGAAATCCCATACAAATGTCAAAGGGTGAATGACCTGTAGAAGAATGTAGGGCCCTATTGTAGGCATGTTCAATATGAGTGAGACTCAAGTCCCACTTTGCTGGTGAAACGTGATGATAGATTAGTAAACTTTGCACAAGGGTACGGTTTACCACTTCAAGCTGCCCATCGGACTGCAGATGATAGGCGATGGAAAATTTAAGAGAAACTCCCAAAATTTTCCACAAAGAACACCAAAAGTGACCCAAAAAGCATGAATCATGATCCGATATAATGTTGGTAGGTAGACCAAAGGAACGTCAAATGCTGTCAAAGAAAAATTGGGCTAAGTCTGCTACAGAACTTGTCTTGCGGCATGGAATAAACTTAGCCATCTTACTAAATCTGTCAACCACCACGAACACACAATCATGTTGGCGCATTGTCATAGGAAAACCACTAAACAAATCCATGGAAATGTTTTCCCAAGGACGGTAAGGAATGGGCAAAGTCATGCCTAAGCCAAACTTCCTATTAGCTGGTTTTTAGCGACAACAAACTACACACTGTTTGAGAAATCTCAACACATCCCTCTGCATTTTAGGCCAATAGAAAAATATTTGCAAATGATGAAGTGTTTTATGCTTCCCAAAGTGACCACCATAAAGTGTAGAATGAGATTCCTTAAGAAGTGACACTCTAGGCTCAAAAGGAACACAAACCTTGTACAATTTGTAAAGAAGTCCTTCTTTGATGTAGAAATCTTGGAAAGGACGCAAATTGGAAGAAGGCTTACTCACTTGCTCAAATATTTTCCCAAAATCAGGATCCTGTGAATACTGATTAGGCCAAGTCTAAAATCCCAAGTGTGAAGTGGACATAAATGTTAAGGCAAGAGCGGCTAGAGGCCTACTCAAACAATCAACAACAGTATTATTATTCCCCTTTTTGTACTTGATCACCAAGTGAAATTTTTTGAGGTAAGAGGCCCACTTCATATGTCTTGATTCTTCAATTTTACTTTGAGATTGTAAAAACTTGAGAGGCATATGATCAATGTGTACTACTATATATTTTCCCAAAAGATAATGTCTCCAGTACTTGATAGCTTGAACTAATGCATACAACTCCTTGTCATATGTAGAATAGTTCAACTTAGCAGCAGAAAAAGTTTTTGAATGATAAGCAACTGGATGACCATTCTATTTTAGCACAACTCCTAAGGCAACTTTAGAGGCATCCATTTCAATCTCAAAATATTGAGAGAGGTCAGGTAAAGTTAACATAGGTGTTGTACAAAGTTTCTTTTTGAGTTTCTCAAATGCAACTTCTTGGCTTTTCTCCCAATGAAATGGAATTTTAGACTTAGTGAGATAATGCAATGGAGCTGCAAGGGTGGAATATTGAGGAATGAACTTGCGATAAAAATTTGCAAGTCCCAGGAAACTCCTTAACTTAGTGAGAGTTGTAGGAGGGGACCACTTAAGTAAAACATCAACTTTTATGGGATCTACCTAAATTCCACTTTCACTAATCACATAGCCAAGGTAAGAAACTGAAGTATTGCCAAAAGAACACTTGGAATAATTGGCATATAATTGATTCTTCGCAAGAAGATCAAGTGTTTGCTGGATATGCCTAAGGTGTTCCTCCCAAGTTTTTGAGAAAATCAATATATCATCAAGATATATTATTACAAATTTTTCAAGTACATCACGAAATACATCATTCATCAACCTCATGAAGGTTGTAGGAGCATTAGTAAGACCAAAATGCATGACCAACCATTCAAAGAGGCCCATCTTCGTATTAAAAACTATCTTCCATGTATCCTTATCTTGGATACGCACTTGATGATATCCACTTTTGAGATCTATTTTTGAAAAGAACTTAGCTCCTTGAAGTTGATCCACTAAATCATCAATGTGTGGTAATGGATATCTATTCTTTACAAAAAATTTGTTCAAAGCACGAAAATCAATGCACAATCTCCAAGTGCCATCTTTTTTAAGAACCAACAAAATAGGTGAGGCACAAGCAGAATTACTTTCCTTAATGAAACCCTTAGACAACAAATCTTCTATTTGCCTTTTTATTTCTTCATTTTGCAAAATAGATTGTCTATACATGAGTGCATTAGGTAGTGAAGAACCAAGAATGATTTCAATGTTGTGATTAATTGTGCGAATTGGAGGAAGAGACTTTGGCTCCTAAAATATGTGTGAATAACTTTGCAATATTTTATCCATTGAAGAGTGTTTCTTTGGAATGGATATGGATGTAGAAGTTTTTTAAGAGAGAATGAAAATTAGAGCAACATCACCACCTTTTTTAATTACTCTTTTTGTTTGCTTGGAACTTAGAATGATGTTAGGAGTGTTGGTGCTTTTAATGAGAAAGACCTTACCATATTTTTGAAGTGTGTAGGTTCTTTTGAAAGCATCATAAACAACTCTCCTATCATACTAAAAAGGTTGTCCAAGAAAAATCCCACAACAATCCATAGGAGTCACATCACAAGTGACTTGATCTATGAAATGTGGGCCAAGTGCAAATTTTAATGTGCAAGTGTGAGTGATTTCTGAGCCTCTTCCACTATCCTTCCAACCCAAAGAATAAGGTTGAGGATGAGGCTCAATAGGTAACTTCAAACACTCAACAATGGACCTCGCAATTATATTTTTCTATGAGCCATTATCCACTATACAATCTATTGTAAAATTATGGAGCAAATGAGCTCGAGTGATGAACAAAGCATCACGAGCGCCCTCTGATGAACTTACATTTATCAAGGTAACCTCATTGAACTTACCTCATAATTCCGTGTATACTCTACTCTCTCCTACTGACTCAAGGGGACCTTTCGAGGCATCCTCCTCTTGAGTAGTAATGACTAAACTTTTCTTCTTAAGCTTGAAACAATCAGCTTTTTCATGACCCTTTTTCTTACAATAGTTACAAAAATTTTTAGAAGAAGAAGAAGGTTTAGAAGAAGAAGAAGAAGGAGTAGAATCGGAAGGGGAAGGAGAAGAAGGAGATGGAGAAGAAACATTCTTATTTTCAAAATTCTTCTTTTGTGAGAAAGAATTATTCCCTTTTGATGATTTTGCAACCACTTGAGTAATAGGTGCACGGAATGCCTGCGAATGCGCCTTAAACTTGTCCTCCGCAAGTTGCACTTGGTTGAAAACTGAATCCAATGTGTCCATAGAAATAAACATAATTTCCCTGTACAAATGTTCCAACAAAACACATTCAAATTTGAGAATCAAAGCTTTAATATCTTCCTCCACATTCACAAGTATCATGTACCTGTTGAATTGAAAGATATATTCCTGCACAGTCATATTAGTACTTTGTCAAAATCGAAACCATTTAATGACCAATTCCTTAGAATAATTGGAAGGATAAAAATTGGTCTTAAGACAATCTACAAGCTGATCCCATGAGGTGATTTTAGCAAGACCTCTTTTTTGTTCAACAAGTACTTTAGCTAAACCAAAAAATTTGAGCTTAGCATATGGAACCATATCCTCATCTGCAAGTTGAGTGTAAGAAAACCAAGAACTCATGTCAAGAATCCAACTATTCTAGACTTCAGGGTTTCGGGATCCATCATAAAGTGGCACTTCACAACAAACTCTTAGGCGATAATCACTAGAAGAAGTTGAAGCATTATGGAGAGAAATATCATTTATCTTCATTGCAAGGTTACCAAGAACTTCTGCCATGGTAGTATCATTAGCTTTATCTGCTAAATAATTTACAACATGGGCAAGTTCTACCACTTGGGCAGCCAAGTCAGATTTCATGCTCAACTGGGTATAAGCCAGGAGTAAAAAAATAAGAAAGCACTAAATCAAGGGAAAAATGGAAATTTTCCTTGTTACAATGGAGTGCCTCTGAATTTTGAAAATTACTCCTAAGGCTCAAAATTTGAAATTTTAAACTAACCTAAGGTGCAATTTATAATTTATTAATTTAAAAATAACTTAAGTAAAAATTAAATGTAATTAATCAAAGATTAATTAATTTTAATTAAGTTATTAAAAATTAAATTAATAAAAATAAAATTTAACATGCAACCTTAGAATAGTAAAAATTAAAAAAATTACAATAAATTACCCTTATGGCTGAAGAAAATCTGCCTGAACTGAAACTGCACTGCACTTTACCCTGCATGAAATTTTTGCAATCTCCAGTTTCACGTTTCCCAAGGTAAAAAATTTCTATCCAGTTGCAGTTGCACAGTTCTCGAGGCACTCAAAATGCCAATTTTAGAATACCTGCAATTTTTTTTTAATTTGTAACACCTCCAGGTTTCAGGTATACATCGGGCACTCTGTGCCCTGATGCTGACACGACCTTTGTGTGCTGACGCAGGCTGCTTGACAGCGTAGTTAGGCCTGACTACAAAGCTGTCAGGTGTTGTCAGGCCAAATCGCCCGATGCAGGCCCTGTCACTGAAGCGGCGTGCGCACCAACTTCTGGCACTGTCAGGCTGACAGCAGGGTCAGGCCAGAAGCTGGGCCTGACGCTAATGCGAAAACCACACTGGCGCTATCAGTAGACAGCCCAGGTAGCAAGCGGCTTGCCTAACATTTTTAGTATGACAGGAATGTCATGCCACAACACTTGACTTTACTGTTGTCAGATCTGGCAGCAGCGTTAGGCGGCTGGCCTGACACCCAGGTGGTACACCCATCGGGCGCTGTCAACGGACAGTGATATCCGTTGTCGTTGTCGCTGTCATGCTAGACAGTGCTTGCCGAGAGGCAACAGCGAATTACCATGTTGTGTGCTACCGAAGAGGCACCGGTGCTACCGAATGCAGCCGAAGCCTGGGGCAACCCATTCGGCTCTAAATTTTTTTTTTTTTTTACAATACTAATTCAAATTAATATATTAATGAAAATAATATATTAATAAAAATTTAAGCCTTTATAATAAAAACAATGAAATTTTAAAAATTAACCAGGGGGGTTAATTTTAAAGACATTGAAAACTTAAACTATTACAAATTTTACCATGATCCCTTCAGTAGCTCTCCTTTCAAGATCCGGTCGACACACGACCAGCGTTTGAAAGGCAACCAGACCCAAGTCGACACACGACCTGGTATAGAACTCCTCCAGCTTCAAGACTCCTCAATGGCAGGAACAAATGGCTCCCTAATACACATCTCTCCGTAGGAGTAGTCCAAACCTGCCAAGGGATTTTTGTAAGAAATGAAACGGGGTAAACTTCTCATATACTCCTTAAGCATATGGAGAAAGTTGGAACGAGGATTTTGACACCTAAGGAAATTCCTTCTGCGTATGGTTTTCAAGCTTCCCTTGAGCTTGAACCGAGTCCTCAATGAGAAAATATTTCTCATAAAAAAATTATCTCCTATCTTCTCACCTCACAAGCCCTAGTGCAAACATGAACTAGGCTATGATACCAATGAAAAGGATTGAAAATCCAACTAAGTGTTCTATTATTTACAATTCAATTTATAGGCTCTAATGGCCCAAAATACATAACCAAACCCATCAATTCATGGATTGATGTGGTATTAGCCAAGCTGCCATATTATTTTATTTACAGGATTAAATAGCCAACTAAAACAAAGAAAGTCGGCAGGAGTAGATAAGAAGCTGCCGACATTACAAAGCTGCCGACAATAAAATGTCGGCAAATACAAGACTTTAGGAAAAATAAATAAATATTAAACCTAAAATATTAAACCTAAAGTCTATTAACCTCATCACTTGTCCCATCAACAAAAGCATTGGACTCCAATGCTTGGTACAAAGCAAAAAAATCATGAGACATGAGGTGAGTAGAAATCCAGCGAGCTTGGTGTGGAAACTAGCCATGACGAGCCACCAGATATGAAGTAGAAGTACCTTGGCGAGTTTTCCGAGTCTTCATATCAAAAAGTGTATCTTCAGAAAGTGAAAGCTGTGCATCAGGAACCACATCAACCGGATGACTGATAGCTGGATCTGATTCCAAGGTGGAATCATAGTATGGCTTAAGAAGATCAACATTGACGACATCATGAATGCCTAAATGAGCTGGAAGATCCAGGCGAAATGCATTCTCTAAAATATTATGAACAATGGTATAAGGACCATAGCATAAAGGTTTTATTTTACTATGGGTCTTATCCACAAATCGTCGCATGTCGAGGTAAAACCATACTTTATCACCCACTTTAAAGTGATGAGGAATACGATGTCGGTCCATCTATTGCTATTGTTTCTGCTGAGTCTTCTGAAGAATCTGAACCACTTTGGACTGAAGGCTCTGTAGATGCTAGATGAAAGAGTTTGCCTTTTCTTGCTCCTTCTGAATATGCATAGTAGCTGGTGAGGGCAAGGACATAGGCAACTCATACGGAGCCAACAACTGAAAATCAAAACAAACCTCAAAAGGAGAGTGCCCTGTCGAACTATGAACAGCTCTATTGTATGCATGTTCAATGTGAGTGAGGCTCAAGTCCCACTTGGTTGGAGTGGAATGATGATAAATCCTTAAGCTCTGCACAAGCGTATGATTAACTACCTCAGTCTCCCCATCTTACTGTGGATGATAGGCAGTAGAGAAGTTAAGTGAAACACCTAAGATCTTCCAAAGGGATCATCAAAAGTGACCCACAAATCGGGAGTCATGATCAGAAACAATGCTGGTAGGAAGACCAAAGGAGCACCACACTGTTTCAAAGAAGAGCTGAGCCAAGTCCTGTGCAGTACTCATCTTATGACATGGAATGAATTTGGCCATCTTGCTGAATCTATCCACAATGACGAAGACACAATCATGTTATCGGACTGTCATTGGGAAACCGCTCAACAAGTCCATGGAAATGCTCTCCCAAGGACGAGAAGGAATGGGCAAAGGCATGCTCATACCCAATTTCCTGTTGGTGGATTTAGAGCGGTTGCAAATGGCACATTGTCACAAGAAGTGAAGGACATCTCTCTACATATGGGGCCAAAAGAAGAACCTCTGAAGATGATGAAGAGTTTTTTGCTTGCCAAAGTGTCCTCCATAAAGTGTAGAATGATCCTCCTTCAAAAGAGACTCTCTATGCTCATGAGGAACACAAAGTTTATCTAAATTATACAACATTCCATCCTGCATGTGAAAGTCTTGAAGACCTCTCAAGTTGGAAGAAGAAGGATGAGAAAGTTGTTGAAGAACTTTGGCAAAATTAGGATCTGATGCATACTGAGAAGGCCAAGTTTGAAAACCAAAATGAGACATAGTCACGACAGTCAAAGCACAAGCTGATGGAGGTCGACTCAAACAATCAACCACTGCATTATTTTGTCCTTTCCTGTATTTGATCACCAAATGGAACTGCTGCAAATAGGATGTCCACTTCATGTGTCAAGCTTCTTCAATTTTGGACTGATATTAAAGAAACTTAAGGGGCATGTGATCAGTATGAACTACAGTCTCTTTACCCAGAAGGTAATGTCTCCAATGTTTTATGGCCTGCACCATTGCATACAACTCCTTATCATAAGTGGAATAATTCCTCTTTGCCTCTAAAAGTGTCTCAGAATGATAGGCCATTGGATGGCCATTCTGATTAAGCACGGCACCAAGTGCATATTGTGAAGCATCTGTCTCAATCTCAAAATGTTGTGCAAGATTAGGCAATGCAAGGACAGGTGCACTACACAATTTTTGTTTCAAAGTGTCAAATACCTTCTGCTGGTCCTGTGTCCACTGAAATTGGATCTTGATCTTGGTTACAAAATGAAGAGGAGCAACGATAGTGGAGTATCTTGCAATGAACTTGCGATAGAAATTAGCAAGTCCAAGAAAACTCCTCAACTCTGTGACAGAAGTAGGAGTTGGCCATTTGACAATGACTTCAATTTTGGTAGGATCCACTTGAACTCCTTTTTCATTGATTACAAATCCCAAATAGGCAATGGAATTTTTCCCAAAAGAACATTTGGAAAGATTGGCATACAATTGATTCTTCTGAAGAGTTTGAAGAACATATTCCAAATGCTCAAGATGACTTTTCCAAGAGGAAGAGAATACAAGGATGTCATCCAAATAAATAATTACAAATTTGTCCAAACAATCACGAAACACTTCATTCATTAGCCGCATGAATGTGGCTGGAGCATTCGTAAGACCAAAGGGCATGACAAGCCACTCAAAGAGTCCCATATTAGTCTTGAATGTTGTCTTCCAAGTGTCCTCTGCTTCAATTTTGACTTGATGGTATCCACTTTTGAGATCGATCTTGGAAAAGAACTTAGCTCCTTGGAGTTGATCCAAAAGATCATCAATTCGTGGTAGTGGATAACGATTTTTGATGGTGATCTTATTTAATGCTCGAAAATCAATGCATAGTCTCCAAGTGCCATCTTTCTTCAATACAAGCAAAATAGGTGAAGCACAAGGAGAAGTTCTAGGTTTGATGAAACATTTAGACAATAAGTCTTGAATTTGTCTTTTAATTTCCTCCATTTGCACTATTGATTGTATATACATTGGATCATTAGGAAGTGAAGCAGTAGGTACTATTTCAATAGAATGATTAATTATTATTTGAGGTGGAAGACTTGTGGGTTCTTGAAACACACCTGAATATGATTGCAAAAAAGAATTAACTGAAGCATGCTTGTCTTGTATTGGCTTGGATGCTTGCTTATTTTCATTATGTGGTCTGATGAAAATGAGTGCTAATTCCCTTGCTTGATTTACAGCCTTACGTGCTTGTCTACAACTTAGCATTAGATTTTGAGGAGTTTGCTTAGTGCTTCTGATTATGTAGGATTAATCATCTTTGTGCAAGGTATATGTGTTTTTAAACCCATCATGAATAGACCTACTATCATATTGATAGGGTCTTCCAAGTAATAAACCGCAACAATCCATTGGAGTAACATCACACACCACAATGTCCACAAAAGAGGGATTGAAAGCAAAATTCACAGTGCACGTGTGTGTGATGTTCGATGAAATCCCATTATCTTTCCACCCTAAAGGATACAGATGAGGATGGGGTTGCATGGGCAGCTTCAGTTTGTCGACAATAGACCTCACAATTAGATTCTTCTGCGAGCAGCTATCGATGATACAATCAACTACAAAAGATGCATCAAGGTGGACCGTGGTCACAAACAAGTTCTCTCGATCCCCTAGTGAAGTGTTCATGAGGGTCAATTTGTTCAACCCAGCCAATTCTTTGTAAGTCTTTCTCTCCCCTATAGCCTCAATGGGACCTTCTTGAGGTTCCTCATTGGAAGGCTTTACAACTAGGGACTTCTTTTTCAAAATTTTCAACTTAAAACATTGATGCTTTTGATGGCCCTTCTTCTTACAATATGTACATTCCACAGAAGATTTGGAAGATTTTGAAGAAGAAGAAGAAGTAGGAGAAGGAGAAGAGGGAGAAGAAGAAGAAGACGTAGCCGCCTTAGATTGCTAATTTGAAGCCTTCGAATTTCCTCCCAAGGACGAAGAGCGAGCCCCGCGCGATGAATCTCGTAATTCCTCCTCCGCAAGAATGGCTTGATTGAAAGCCATATCAATGCTCAAGATGGTTTTATATTTCAACTTGCGATAAAGTGGTTCCTGCAGTCCACTTTTAAACTTGGTAACAAGTTTAATTGTAGTATCCTGCATAGAATTTAGAATTCTCAATTTGTTAAATTGCAACACATAATCATGAACACTCATGTGAGTTGTTTGGCGAAGACATAACCACTTAATTTGAAGGTCTTCAGCATAATTTGAAGGGTAAAAACTACTCTTCAAAATGCATTGCAATTCTTCCCATGTATCAATGGGATTCTGAGTTTGGTGGTGATCTGTGACAAGGATTTTAGCAAGGCCCGTCAACTTGAGTTTGGCAAAAGCAACTTGTTGGACCTTCTCTAGTTTGGTATACTCAAACCAACTGTCCATGTCGAGAATCCAACTGTTGAGCACTTCTTGATCCCGTGAACCGTCATAGTTGGTAACATCACAATGTGGTTGTATGTCTTGAGTGGTGACTTTATCGACCAACATACTCACCAATTGTGTGAGTTGAGCCATTTTGTCAGCCAACTCGGCAGCCATTTGAGCTCGAGTTTGTGCCAGAATGAAATTACAAGTTTACAAGAAGGGAAATGCTTAATAATTGCAAAATGCAATACAACAGCAATACATATAAAAGCCTATGGAATGACTTTTAAAAATACAAGAAACCATTTGGCCATGGCCTAAAAAACTCCCACGTTCTTGAAAATCACCGGTTTTTTTTTTTTTATTACTCTATTCCGGGCGACCCGATTAGCCGGATGTTGCTGGGGATGTTGTCGGACAGCCGGTTGTAACCGAGGTTGAGCCACACCAGGCTATCGCAGTTGACTATTTCCGGTGGGAGCGGCCCCTGCAAGCGGTTATGCGAGAGGGATAACCAGAGAAGAGACTGCAAATTCTCGACGATGGTCGAAATGGAGCCGGTCAGGCGATTTCTTGAAAGGTCCAGTCCCTGCTACGTCGTCAGATTTTCGATCACGAGCATGATCATTGGAGGCAAGGAATAAGAGAATGGGCGATGGGATGTTGCCGAGCTCTGACGGGATCGAGACGATCAGGCTATTCTTGTTCAAAGGGAACGTGTCAGGCGGTAATGCAACAACTACCGCGTTAGGTGGCAATCAGTCTAGGGACCCGGAGGTGGCAACTAGATGAAAAGAAAGACTCATCGGCTCCCTTATGGCAAGTACAACAAGAACCGTGAGGACTCGACACGCGACACGAACAAAAATATCCAATTATTTCCAATCGCTATCAACAAATGTGGGTTGATGCTTTGTTTCACAGTGCAGGTGCTCGAATTCAAGTGCAGAATGCACGCATAGGAGGAAAAACAAATATTAAATTTCTTGGAGGATTTGTTTAGTGAATTCAACTCCTAATATCTTTTGACAACAAGGAACCAATCCGTAATCACGTTCGACAGGAGATCGTCCAAAGCAGAAAATGGGTCAGAAGACTTGGTAGAAAATTCCTTTCAATGTCGATCAATACCGATTAATATGCAGACAAGGCAATCAAACGTGGCTGTTGTAAAATTGACGATTGCGGCTAATAGGTTGTGCAATAATATACTACAAATTTGCTGATTAGAACAGCAACTACGCAGCAATTTTGCAACAGGAGAATAGAGCTTCAAACAGGACAATCAAATGAGGTTGGAAATGACCCAAAACCTTCATGATTTCCAACAGCTCTGATACCAATCTGATGTGGTATTAGCCAAGCTACCATATTATTTTATTTACAGGCTTAAATAGCCAACTAAAACAAAGAAAGTCGGAAGGAGTAGATAAGAAGCTATCGACATTACAAAGCTGTCGACAATAAAATGTCAAAAAATACAAGACTTTATGAAAAATAAATAAATATTAAACCTAAAGTCTATTAACCTCATCATGGATTTGATCCAATATGCTTAACCATAAGCTACAAAAGTGCAAAGGAGAATGCACGTAACTTTCTAAGCTAGGAGAAAGGAATAATGCTAACTATAAGATCCTTTTTAGCTATCTTGAAGTACACACTTCCTACTTTGAGGTCACACTTACTAACTAACACTCTAAATGACAACTAGAAGATAACTAGTGCCCACAAGTGCATGTGAGAAGGAGACTCACTTACAATTATTAATTTGCAAGAAACAAACTATGCAAACCTAGCTAGGAACTACTAGAGGGGTCATATGAAGGATCAAACATCAATCCTCATCATGTACCCACCTTTACTAATTCCTAATCGACCATGGGAGAGCATTTAAATGGACTTCTTGGGTGGATTTCCAACCACTCAAAGAGGTAATGATTATTTCTTTGTTATAGTGGTCATGTTTAGTAAAATGGTAATTGTTATATCTTGTAAGAAAAATGTTATAGTAGAAGATATAACAAACTAGTTTTTGAATATATTTGTATTCATTTTGGATTACCTAAGAGTATCATTTAAGATAGAGATATTTTCTTTCTCAATAAATTTTGGCTTCCATTATGGGGAATGTTGGACACTAAGTTGAAGATATCAACAATATTTTATTTGGAAATAGATGGATAAATAGAAGTGGTCAACAGGAAAATTGTGCACATACTGAGGAGCTATAATCAATGGAATCCAAATATATGGGATGAAAATATAGCATATGTCCAATACTGCTACAATTAGGAAATACATTCATGTATAGGATTATCACCATTTGAGGTGTGTTATGGGTTTCTATCTCATTTAAATTTTGATGGAGCCTTTGACAGTGAGAAATATCCAAGTAGGATAGAACTAAAAGGAGAGAAAGCATTGAAGTTCATTCAATGTATTCAGTTGATAAAATAGAAAATAGAGGAGAAACTAAAATAAAATTAATAGCACTATAAGGAACACCATGAAAAACACAGGGTAGCTCATGATTTTTATGTGGGATAACTTGTACGGTTGCACTTAATTAAGGAACGATTATAGGAAGAAGGTAAGAATTTGAAGCCTATCAGATATAGGATATTTAAAATTTTAGTTCAGGTTGGACCAAATACCTTCCAACTCAAACTACCAAGTTATATGTAGATGTATTTTATTGTCAATGTGGAAAACTTAAAGTTATTTGAGCCCTCTTTTGTTTATGAGAGAGAAGATTCTCCAATACTGCCTAAGTTAAATGATTTAGTCTTAGTTGAATTTAAGAAGGCAACAATAGATTTAATTCTAGATAAGAAAATATGGGCAACACTCGAAGAATAGAAAGAAATATAACTGGTATGTTGTAAGGGAAAAATTCTAAGCAAGGCAATGTGGATCTCCAAAAAGCAAGCAGAGAAAAAATATCCCCATGAGAATAAAGATGATTTTGAGGGAACAAAATCCTATAATGGCGGAGGTCTTGATTAGGATATAAATTAAAAAAATCATCTACAGGAAGTGTGGAAGGATATTTGAATAAAATGCTCACTTCAGAGCAATCAACACATGTCAAAATAGAGCATGGAGAAAAATTGCCTTAACTTCCATAATTTAACGAGTGGTCAACACCCACTTACTAAAGTGGGTTGGTTTTAAATATCACAATCCATTTAATAAAATGGGTTGGTTTTAAATAACCAACACCCATTTTATAAAATGGGTTGGTTTGAAATAAAAAACACTCATTTAATAAAATGAGTTGGATTTAATTATTAAAACCCATTTAAGAAAAGAAGGTTGCAAAAATCTAAGAAAATGGGGCTACATGTATTTAATGAAAATGAATTTCTTTCACACAACACCTAGTTGCATCTTGTTGTACAAAACTGAGTGGAAAATGGTTGCACAACACTAGGTGGCAATTTAGTTTTTACACAACATAATGTGGCAGATTTTTCAGAATAGATTATTAAAAATTATTACAAAACACACGGTGACAACTTGATTACCAAATATGTAGTGAAATAATAGAAAGATATCAAAATATATCAAAGTAGGGGAGAAGATTTGGAGAATGGAATATTGTAATCTAATACCACAAAAAATATTGTAATCGAATTATTATTTAAAAAAAAAAAATCTGCAAAAATATCTTTGATCGTGGTTTTACTCATTTTGGGATTTCTACATAAATTTGGTGTTTCTCTTTAAAATAGGTGTATGTTTTTTTTGTTAATATGAAATTATTGCTATTATTTACCTTAATTGCAAGAATTACCAAATTAATACTAACACATAGAAAGAGTTGATCTCTTTGAAAATAACCAAACAACACACCAATACTTATATTCACACTGTGAATTTACAAAACAATTTTTCATTCAAGTTTCGAAGATCCTAAACCACAAATTAAGCATAAATATTAAGCAAGATTTAGAGATCTGTATGTAAATATGAATCCATAATGTGACACTTTATAGATCAAATATTAGATTCTAAATGTTATAAATTAACATAACAACACTTAAAACACTTAACTCAATCAAACATAATTACATATAAAATATTACAAAAATACATAACAATATATGTTAATATAATTTTTTTTAACGTTTTTATTAATTATTTATTTTTATGGATTACTCTTTTGAAGAGTGTAAATAATATTTGAAAGTTGACACCGGAGAATAATCTATTATGTATGATATTTTTAAAACCCTCAGAATAGGATAATTTGAAGAATTTTAAGAAGACCATAAAAGAATATATTATCTATGATTTGTTTTAGAACCGTGAATATAGAAATAATATAAAGAACCTCAAAATATTTGACCACATACTACTTCACTAGACTAGTTTTTAGGAGTGCAACAATTTGGAAGGAGACTACTCAACCTTATGTGTTGGTTATAAGTATCTCTCACACCAACCAAAAATAATAATAATAAGTAAATATAAATACATTAATTAAACATAATAATAATAATAATAACCATTAAAAGTTTTATATTTAATTATAATTAGCATAAATAATTAATTAAAACGTAATTAGCATTAATTATATATAATTATGATTAGTTTTATATTCTTGGCTTATAAATTAAAAATAAATTTTATTATTAAGGACTTTAAAAGATAATTATAATAAAAAATAAGATGATAAATACATACATAATCCTAAAATATAAATTTCCTAAAATTTTTATGCACATAATTTTATTTTTTTTGGTTAAAAAAGGGGTAATTTTTTTATTGAAATCAGAAAAACATACAACAGTCAAGAATCACATTACAACAAAACTGCCTCATCTAGGCATATCAACTTTCAATAAACTAGTAAAAGTTTGAGAGAACGCTGAAAGAAGCTGATACCACTCCGTAACACTTCAACCTTCTTGAAATTCAAAGGCCCATTTAGACAAATATTCAGCAACACCATTCCACTCCCTTGGAATATGAGTAAAAGTGATGAACTCCATATGACAACAAAAAAAAAGAATTTACCTAACCACCCCTGCAAACCACAAATTAACATTGGAAGATTACAAGTATTCAACAAATTAATGATAATTTGAGAATCTTATGCATAAATTATCCTGCACCAACCCAAAGCATATACTTGCTCCAGTGTATAAATAATAGCAAGGGCTTCCATATAATTATTGGTATACATTCCTTTAAAATATGAGAAAAAGAAACATACCACACCATTGCAATCACGTCCCACTCCACCAATACTAGCATTTCTAGGATTACCTCTTGAATATCCATCAATATTAATCTTAAGAACCCCCTAGGAGGGGGCTGCCATCTACCATCTATCCGCACTCTGTTATTGAACCCCCTCATGCTAAAATAAATATTAGCACACGGAAAAAACACTGTCAAATCAAAAATATGCATAATATGGACCTCCTCTATGTTCACAAGAATATTAATCTGACATTTAGTAGACATAGTTTCCTAGATCATTCTCAAAATTCTTTGTTAGACTTGAAAAATAAAGAGCTTTCTACCTTGAAAAATTCTTCGATTCCTTTCAAGCCATATTTTCCAAAATATGTAGGAGGTACCAATATGCCAAAAAACTTGTAAAAATAAGACCTTAGTCGAAGGCCTTACCAAACTCCTCTAGAAATCGAAAAGAGAATAATAACGAACATAAGACTATTTCCACACACCCCACTACAAATACCAAAATTGATGTGCAAAACCACATTGAAGAAGCACATGACCAACAGATTCCTTAGTATTTTTATATAGGGAAAAAAAGGAAGGGCCATGAAAACCTCTTTTCTGAAGGTTATCCCATGTGAGACATCAATTACGAGTGGCAACCCATAAGTAAAAATTACACTTAGGCCACACAAATTTATTCCACACTTTCTTCCAGCAAGGAACTTCCTTAGTACCATAACACTGGTGATCCAATTCATGATATCCAGATATAACTAATAAAATCCCTCTATTTTCCTAACCCGAAGCCAGCACATCATCATCTTGTGAAGAAGAGCATTCTCTAAAATCCAGAATGTGTGAAAACTCCTCTATATCCTCCATAGAGCCTTCAATAGGCCATTCACTATGATCCCTTCATTGGAACATTTCCATCTGACCAATTCTCTTAACAACTTTAAAATTCATCACTCTAGACCAACCAGCAGCCAAAAAATATTGAGAAATACGAAGAAGATGACGATACTCAGATAAAATAGTAGGAAAACCATCCCAAGAATCATGCCAAAAATGAACCTTAGAGCCTTTATGACAAATCCAAAAAAACCCATGTTTGATAAGAGAATCTCCCTTCTTCATAGTGTTACAAAAAAAATAACCTTTCCCAATCAAGCTATAACGAGGAAGCTCATCACCTTCCACCCCATTGAGATATTTATAAGAAATAATTTTGGACCAAGTTTGGTCATGATTAGTACACCAGTACCAATAAAGTTTTGTAGCTAGATCTTGCCCAAAAATAGAACTGAGGCGAAGACCCAAACCACCCTCTTATTTTTTTTTGGTAATTAAAGATTTATCATTAAAACAAGGTTTTCAGGTTGACCAAAAACCTTTTTATAAAAAGCAACCCACGGCTGAGAAACTTAACCAGAAACAGATTGAGGATCCTCCGTCATCTTCCCTAACATTTCTTCCTTACATAGGAACCCTCAACCTGGGCATCCCACCCTAGATAGAACTTAAATAAAAAATACACACAAGGCCTTTGCATGACCTAACCCATCCTAGGCATCCCACCTAAACCTAGAAAAAACCCATCAGCAAAAAGAAAAGAAACAGGTATCCCTCTACTCTAACAAAAAAATATAAAATTTAACATTGATTACCACCATCAGAATTAGAAAAAAATAGATATTCTAGGGTAGTAAAATAGCAAAGAGGACCCTAGTCCTCCTCTTCGACATCCTCCTCCTGTTCCTCCTCTTTGTCGTCTTTATTTTCATATGTATCTGGGTTGTAAACCACCATCTTGTTGCTCTGTTAGCCCTTGTTGAATAAAACCTTGGTCAAGACCTCCTGCAACTCCTACAACTAATGATTAATGTTGGCTACAGTGTTTAGGACGAACCTTTTTAGCTCCACAATAGACAGGTCAAGACCCTCATCCTCAGAGGTAATATCCAATATTTTGCTACTTGAACTTGTTTATTCTTTAGCCTCAAAGAGGACTTTGGAGGTGGGTCATCAGTCCTAAGACACTTCTTTGCTGGCTCACCCTTACCACTTGACTCACCCTCTCTCCTCTTGGTTGGGGAAGTTTTGGGTAAGTCGGCATTGTCTCTCCCCTTCGAACTCTCACCACGAACCTGCGGGGGATCCTCAGGGGCTGGGGGAGGTAGCTCAGGTTGGGGAACATTGTTAAGGATAAATTTATAGATAACCTTAAGAAGGCCTTGGTGCATGGGCATTGAGAAGCCTTTATTTCTATGGGATGAGGTTATAGTATGATTAAGGGATTTCATCAGGAATTGTGGGATGCTAATGGGGTTTACATCCCTGAAGAAGTTTACAAAAGCGTAATGAAAGCTTAGCAAACCACCCTCTTATTTAGGTATATAAAGAGACTCCCATTTCATCAAACTCCATTTAGAGGATTCCAAATTACTAGCCCATAAAAATATCCATGAAAGAGAATCAATATCATGAAGAAAACTTGTGGGAATAACCTCAATTAAACACTTGTGCACAGGTAATGCTTGAACCACATATTTGAGGAGCAAAACCTGGACAACAAAAGACAACCATTTGTAAGTCCAATAACTAACCCTAGTGTAAAATTTCTCCAAAATTTTGGACCAAACACTCCTAGGCAGAGTACCAAAAGAGATAGGAGTACCCAAGTACTTAAAAGGAAGAACTCCAACTTAAATTTGTGAATCTAAACAACTATGACCTAAATACGAGGATTAGTATTAAAGAATTAATAAAATATTTAGCCTCATTAATATTCTACCTAGAAGTAGCCATGTAAATATCTAGAATTATTTTGCAATTAGTTGCCTCCCTAATAGAAGCAACACCCATCATAGCAGTATCATCAACAAACTGCAAATGAGAGTATGCATATAAATTACTACCCCACCTCCAACCATGAAGCATACCCTGATTCATGTAATATTTTAACAACCTAATCAAATCCTCAACCATAATTATGAACAAGTACATAGATGTTAATATCTCACTATTAAAAATAAGCACACTCACACAAAATACTGTAAAATAACAAAAATACATCGAATTACTCAATAACACTATGCAAAAATTAAATGTAGAAATGGAACACTCTCACAATAACACCAAATCATCGGTCTCTTCAAGGGTAAAACCTCATTCAATATTTAATTAGCTTGTAAAAGGATGAATTCATACATGGATTCATATATTTTAAAGAAAAACTTCATTCAACCCTACCTAAATGCTCAAGAGTTTGCTTACATGCAAAATGACACTCGAGCTAGAATCTCCTACCTACCATCGGTTATAATATTGATAAAAAATGGTTACATGAGATGGTGCCACTTGGATAGGAATACCAATTTCCACATACATTACAAAGTATTACAATAATATCATAATGGGATACCCCATGTTGAAAGTGGGTCATTACATAAGTAAATGAGAATTACAAAATGGTGTTAGGATATGATCCTAACATGTCCTTCCCCTTTGAATAGTTTTGTCCTCAAAGCTAAAAATGAGGGAACTAGTGTTGGAGCTAATGGAGAGACTCCCATGTAGCATATTCTGGCTAGAGCTCGTACCACTAAACAAGAAATTTTGTGATTATAATATTGTGGAAAGTACGGGTTTGATGATCCAACAATTGTTCAGGTTCGAGTAATATGGACCCTTATTCATCCAGTTTTTGTAATGCTGACTAAACTTGTACCTTTGACCACAAATTTATTGAGAGAGGAAACATAGAAAATAGTATGGAGCTTGGATATGGGTGGAAGATCCAATTTGTAATCAGTGGAACCAATCCGTTGAAGAACATGGTAGGGTCCATAGTATTTTGCAATAATTTTCTAGCAATGGTGGAGTTGTAGGGATGATTGTTTGTACGGTTGCAAGTGAAGGAAGACCATGTAATCCACATCAAAGATACACTCATAATGATGCTTTTCATCCTATTGTCACATCCGATTCTAGACCATGTCCAAATTCTACTTTAGTTTGCGAAGAACATCGGTATGTTGGTTGAGAGTGGTATCAACTACCTAGACCTTGGAGCTTCCTTGGATGTATGAAGGTGTGAGTGGAAGGCACCCATAAATGGCCTCAAAAGGGGAAATTTTGGTGGTTGTATGATAGGAAGTGTTGTACCACAATTCACCCAAAGAAATCCACTTCACCCATTGAGTAGGATGATCTGATGCAAGCCAATGAAGATAGGTCTCCAAAAATTGTTGACTATCTTAGTTTGAACATCCATTTGTGGATCATAGGCTGAACTCATTTTGAGTTGAGTTCCCTGCAACTTAAATAATTCTTACTATAAATGAGTAGTGAATGTTGTGTCTCGATCAAACATAATGGACGTGGGCATACCATCAAGATGAAATATAGAATCGATAAATATTTGGGAAATGGTGGAGGTTGTGTAAGGGTGGCCAAGGGAACAAAAATGAGCATTCTTAGATAGGTGATCCACTACCATGAGAATAACAAAATTACTACCAATTTTAGGTAACCCTTCCATAAAATCCATGGAAATATTAGTCCAAACCTGATCTGGAATGTACAAGGGCTGAATAATACCCAGAGAACATACTGTTTCACATTTCACCCATCGGAAGATATCATAAGCTATGATAAAATCTTGAATATCCTATTTTATACCTTTCCAGAAGAATGTGCACTTGAGGCATTCATATGTTTTAAAAAATCCTAAATGGCCTACAGAGGGAGTAGTATATAGTTCCTTCATGAAAATATTGCATAGTGGGGATTTGCAAGGAAGAACAAGGCATTGACGATAATGTAGGTCATTGCCATCCCAATTGTATCCTAGGGATGAAGTAGGATCATCATGGAGCGAGGCCACAAAAGCTTTCAAATATGCATCTTGAAGTACCTCCTATCTTAAGGAATCTATCCTTTGAGGAACAAGTGAGGAAAAGGCACATAACATATTGAGGACCTCAAATTGGTGAGAGAGAGCATCAACCACAAGATTCTCTTTACCTTTTTATAGGTTATATCGTAATCATATCCTATGAGTTTAGAAACCCATTTTGGTTGTTTTTGGGTAGAAACATGTTGTTCTAAGAAGTATTTGAGACTTTTATGGTCTATTTTAATGGAGAAATGACATCCAATGAGATATGGTCACCAATGGGTTACGACATGTAAGATAGCCAACATATCCTTGGCATATGTAGATTTTTCTAATTTACCATCAAAGAGTGCCTTACTAGTGAAATCCAAGGGTCTTCCTTCCTGCATCAACACTACCCTGATGCCATGATCGAAAGCATCACTTTCAATGATGAAAGGCTTGGAAAAGTTTGGCATAGATAAAATTGGTATTGTGGTCATAGCATATTTCAATTCAAGGAAGGCTTCGTCAGCGGGCCCTATCAAAGTAAAAGAGTCCTTCTTTAACATGGATGTGAGGGAGGCTGTTATTTTACCATAATTACAAATAAATTTGTGGATGATAGGCTAAACTCATTTTGAGTTGAGTTCCCTGCAACTTAAAAAATTCTTACTAGAAATGACTGGTGAAGGTTGGGTCTCGATCAAACACAATGGAGGTGGGCATACCATCAAGGTGAAATATAGAATCAAGAAATATTTTGGAAATGGTGGAGATTGTCTAAGGGTGGCCAAGGGAACAAAAATGAGCATTCTTTGATAGATGATCCACTACCATGAGAATAATAGACTTACTGCCAATTTTAGGTAACCCTTCTATAAAATCTATGGAAATATTAGTCCAAACCTGATCTGGAATACGCAAGGGCTGAAGAATACCCAGAGAACATACCGTTTCACCTTTCATCCATCGGTAGATATCATATGCTATGATAAAATCTTGGATATCCTATTTCATACCTTTCCATAAGAATGTGCACTTGAGGCATTCATATGTTTTAAAAAATCCTAAATGGCCTACAAAGGGAGTAGTATGTAGTTCCTTCATGAAAATATTGCATAGTGGGGACGTGCAAGGAAGAACAAAGCATTGGTGATAATGCAGGTCATGGCCATCCCAATTATATCCTGGTGATGAAGTAGGATCATCATGGAGCGAGGCCACAAAATCTTTCAAATCTGCATCATGAATTACCTCCTATCGTAAGGAATCTATCCATTGAGGAACAAGTGAGGAAATGGCACATAACATACTGAGGACCTCAAATTGGTGAGAGAGAGCATCAACCACAAGATTATATTTACCTTTTTTATAGGTTATATTGTAATCATATCCTATGAGTTTAGAAACCCATTTTGGTTATTTTAGGGTAGCAACCTATTGTTCCAAGAAGTATTTAAGACTCTGATGGTCTATTTTAATGGAGAAATGGCATCCAATGAGATATGATCACTAATGGGTTACAACATGTAAGATAGCCAACATATCCTTGGCATATGTAGATTTTTCTAAGTTACGATCAAAGAGTGCCTTACTAGTGAAAGCCAAGGGTCTCCCTTCCTGCATCAACACTGCCCTGATGCCATGATCGAAAGCATCACTTTAAATAATGAAAGGCTTGGAAAATTTTTGCATAGCTAAAACTAGTGTTGTGGTCATAGCATATTTCAATTCAAGGAAGACTTCGTCAGTGGGCCCTGTCCAAGTAAAAGAGTCCTTCTTTAACATGGATGTGAGGGAGGCTATTATTTTACCATAATTACAAATAAATTTGTGGTAGTAACTTGTAATCCCTAAGAATATCTAAAGTACCTTGAGAGTGTAAGGTTTTAGCCAATCCTGAACTGCTTGAATCTTCTTGGGATTGACCTTGATGCCCTATTTGGAGACAATGTGTTCTAGATACTCCACATCATTTAGACCAAAGGAACACTTGGACTACTTAGCCAAAATTTGATGTTTTACCAACAATTGTAATGTTTGATCCACATGGATAAGGTGTTCTTCCCATGAGTGGCTATAAACCAAGATATCATCAAAGAAAACCAGGATCAACTTTTGTAGGAGAGGGTGAAATATGTTGTTCATCAAGATCTAAAATGTGTAAGGAGCATATTTTAGACCAAATGGAATTACCAAGAACTCATAGTGATATTTATGAGTATGAAATATGGTTTTGGGGATATCCTCATCCTTGAGCCTGATTTGATTGTAGCCAAAATGAAGGTCTAACTTGGATAAGTACATAGCTCCATGTAATTCATCCAAAAATTCATCGACTACCATAATGGGGAATTTATCCTTGATGGTAATTTTTTTGAGCTCATGGTAGTCTATACACAATCATCACGAGCCATCCTTCATGTGAACTAGTTAAACTAGAGAAGGGTGAGGGTTGGTACTTGATCAAATGACACCAGCTTTGAGCAATTAGTTTACCATATGCTCGATTTTAGACTTGAGAGCCTAAGGATACTAATACGGTATGATATTAAGTGGTGCATTACCTGGTAGTAGTGGAATAGCATGATCATGTGACCAAAAAGGTGGTAGGGTAATTGGTTATAAAAAATGCCATCGTACTTGGTCAGAAAAAGTTGTAAATCTGCTGGAATTTGATCCACTATGGAATTGCTTGGTTGAATTTAAAATATTTATGAAATGACCCCACGAGATGACTTTTTCAACAATTTTTCCATATGATTGGAACTGACAATTTGGGAAGGGCTTGTTTTGGCACAATGGAGGATGTGTATTTTTCCATGTTGTGAAAATTGCATTCATTGTTTTGCAAATTTCCAGTTGATAGTGCCCAAGGTACATAATCATTGGGATCCCAACACAATGTCACATACTCCCAATTGGAGGGAAAAAATGTCTTCCTTGAATTCATAATCCCCCATATTTATTCTAACATTGCGATATTTACGTTTACAAGGTAAAGTGCCTCCATTTTCCACCATGACTTCAAAGGAATTGCATTTGTGTATATAGAAATTGGCCTGCTTAGCAACTCAAGGATCAATGAAGTTGTGTGTACCACCTGAATTAATAATAATATTAAGGCATTGGCCTTTGAAAAAATCCATAAATATCATGGTTTGTGGAGTGGTAACCCCAACAACAGCATGGAAGGAAATTTCAACTTGAGGGTCTTGGGTTTCCTCTTCTTTTGAGTTGGTGCTTCATCTATGTCACTCTCCTCATCACTATGGTCACTGCTACCAGGTTCCTCTACATCTATTAAGAACAATCTATTATTTGCATATCTATGCCCCTTTAAAAACAATTCATCACAATTATAACATAGCCCTTGGGAATGATGCACATCCATTTTAGTTGTAGTCAGTCACTTAGGAGCATGAGGTTTATTATCAATATTATTTTGGAACCAAGGAGGAAAGGAATGTCGAGTTTGAGAAAATTACAATGTTCGCCATTGATTTGAGGGTTTACATTCAACAAATTAGGCTAAAATGATAGCCTCCATCATGGTTTATGGTTTAAACATCTTGAATTCAACCTAAAGATCATATTTCAACCCACTCACAAAAAACTCATAAAAAATCCCTCATTCAAGCCCCTTGTTATATTGGTCAATTTCTCAAATTGTGTCTGGTAATCATGAATTGTGGTAGTTTTTTTCAACTTTGTCAATGCTTCTGTAAAGTCTTCATAGTCATTAGGGCCAAATTGGGTGAGTATTTTGGAATCAAAGTCCTCTCAAGAGAGATTAGGGACATTGTGGAGTCTAAATAACTGATCAACCTGACATAACCACCCATTGACATCTGTATCACCCGTATTTTTTACACCCTTACCTTTAGGCTAAAGGATCCGTACCCAAAAGGGGGGTGATAAAAGGATGGAACAATACCTCAAACGGAGAGGCCCTTTGAAGGTCGTGCCTCTTAGGGGAGGGGTATAAAGGTGAATTTTTGATGGATGGTGGGGTTCACCAAGAAAATTTGAGTGGTAGTTTCCACGCCTAGGTTGAGAATGGGTTTGATTTGTTCATTTTATGTTCAATCATTCAGATTCCTAGGTTGGCCAAAATGAAGTTAAGCTATTCTATATGAAGATTCTGATTTATATGAAGAAAATAGACATAAATGAATCCTAATGTGGCTGAATATAGAGAATATATAAAATGGAGAAGAGTACACCTGATTTTTGATGTCTGATGAAGATTTTGAAGCTTGTAGGAGTCCAGATCATCCCAAATATGATAGGATTGACTGTAATTGTACAGAATCATCCCAAATCATAGGAGATTGTCTGAGATCACCAATATTGTCAATGACCTGACAAATTCATCAGGCGAATTCATCAGAAACCTGCAATCAATAAAATAGAAACCAAAAACCAAAAATACAATTGCAAGAATGATGCAAAATGATATAAATAATAGTATAGATGTTCGAATGATAAATCTAGATATCAAATTAAATGACATGCACTATTTTGGAAACTTATTTTGAATTTTATCATGCAATTATGCTAAATGAGGTGAACTCCAAGATGCAAAATAGAAGTAAATTAATCCAATGCACCAATAAATAAGGAAAATGAGATAGAGAATGCAAACTCAGGGCTCTAATTGCCCCCAAGCTGAATTGCAAATAAGATCATCTATAATCATACAAAATCATCGTTGATCTTGACATGATCATCTAAAATTGTAGTTGAATCACCTACAATGATCCAAACTACCTCTGGATAAAACACAATGAAATCCTGCAACAAAACATGAAAACACAAGTGCAAATTGTGGGAGATCTCAGCAAAAACTAAAATTGTAGGGAAATAATTAGCCAGGCAGCCATGTAGGGAGTCAGGGGGATAAAATGGGAAAATATCAGTTTATATAGGATTAGGGGGAGGTTAGGATGATGGGGATCATACCAATTTTGGAGATTCCCAACGTGGAAATATCCAACCATGCAGACATGCTTCTGGCCAAGTTGTAGAGGTCATTGGAATAGAAGCTAATTGCAAAAATTTGGTTTTGGGATGAAATCGTCTAGACGTTCTGTTCCAGATGAATTCATTTGATTTAGGAGGATATCATCAGATTGACAATGATATCTTCAGATCGACGACGATATCATCCATCGGTCACAACAACCTCTAAAAATGGCATGAAAAATGAGGTAAGCAATTAACGGGCATTTTTGAGGTTAAAATTCAAATTTCTACTTTTTATTGATGGTTTAACTACGCTAATTTTAGGGTGCTACATTTTGCCCCCTCTTTAGTGAATTTTCTAAAAAAAAAAATGTGTTAAAGATGAGTTCTTCACACTTTACGAGAAAGCAAAAATTTATTCCATTTTTTAGACGATGATTCTAGGTCGAATCATACGACTATTTTCTATGGTGCCCCCTCTAATTTTTTATCCAAATCGATCATTTGAGGTAAAAGCACGAAAAAGCAAAAATTAAAAAAATGCCATTTTGAATAAAAATAAGAAAAATAGGGTAAAACCCTAATTCACTTTTACTGTTCACTTTCGCTGTTTCAGAGATCTGCAAGCAAAATCGTGGAAACGATACATAGGTTGATAGAGATCCGGTGTGGGTTGTGGGTAAGGATCTAAACCTAATTTACTATGTTTTTAACTTGATTTACTTAATTTTTGACTTGAATTTTAAGTTTTTTTGGGCATCGTGACCATTTTTAGGCCGTCAATGAAATCGTCTCTATATTGTCGATTTCATCTAGGGACGAAATTGGAGAAATAGGGGCGATCCCGTCCAATAAGGGGCAATCCCCAAATTGAAGAATGAAGATGATTTCATCCTATTAAAGATGATTTTATCTAAATTTGGTACAATATCATCCAATAATAGGTGATATCAACTTTTATGGGATGATTTGATTTTAATTGATATTTTTTTTATGATTATGTACTAATGATTTTTGTTGTTTTATTGCTTATTTTGCAAACGGAATTGCTAAAGAGTCGGGAGTGGAAATATAGAGGTCTAAGATACTATTTTGCCATGCTTGATCAGGTCGAGTGAGATAGATTGGCGAGGTAGGATTGTAGCATGTGGCAGATATTCCACAAATTCTTATAAACATGGGGCTACTGACAGCCCTAGCAAAGAGATGGTATCAAAAGTCATCCTGCTTCTAGCTACCAACAAGGGAGATGAATCCCACTCTAGAGTATATATGGAGGATCTTTAGGATCCCCATACATGGTCGATTCATGACCCCTTCGGCTAATTAGGGCCACACTATGACGATATTGTGCAAGGACCCGAGCTTAGTCTTGGAGAAGGGCAAAGTGAACATCGAGGCTTTGAGGCGGATGCCTAGGGTATCTCGGTTGACCCAGGTTTTGGTAGGGGTGGTGGGTGGCCTTCTTCTATGCCACCATAGCGGATATAGATTACCATGGCTACTTTTATGTGGTATGTGACATGAGAGACCATGGATATAGGTTTTCTTGGGGTAGCTTTGTACTGTGCCGCTTGTATAGGATCCTTTATGGGGTCGTATACAAGGGGGGCAATTTTTGGTGCTAACATAGCTTATACAGGTTTGGTTATGGGAGCACATTAGGATGTGGAGGCTGGTAGGGCTTCCACTGACAGGAGTTGATCGAGAGAGACCCTGGGTTTTCTATTGGTGACTCCAAAGAGAGTCACAACGGTGGATAGATGTGTCGATGTCCCGAAGGTTGCTGGATGACCTCACCCTAGATCAGATCATCTGGAGACCATAGAAAGAGCATCCAAGGTGGGTAGAGGATGGACAGGAGTTGGCTCACATCAGGTGAGTCATATGGTTGACGATAGAGCATGGAGAGGTAGATCTCCATCGCCACGATCAATTTTTGAGGTATTTTGGTGTATAGTAGGGGATCCCTACTCTTAGGTATTATGAGTACTCCTAGATTGTGTAGTATAGTACCACACTAAGTGGGGTTTCAGACATGCAGTGGTTTTGGAGTTAGGATGCTGATGATGCCCCCATTTAGCTAGTGGATTGGGATGATGCAGGGATAGAAGATAGATATGATGCCTAGTATGTAGGCATCCACCCTCCTTGAATTACAAGGGCACAGGGTCTAATGCATGTTGTAGTGCAATGAATGGGGAGGTGTCGCTAGGCTACCATCGATGTAGCGAGGGGTCATAGAGGGAGGAATCAACGATGACCTCTTGAGGAGAGATGTCGAAGAGTACCATAGGCTTTGGAGAGACAACAACAGCTAGATATGAGGTAGAAGAAGAGAGAGGAGAGGAGAGGAAGACTCCCTCCTCAATAGAGGGATAGGCCACCATCGCCTGATAGGGACAAGGGTGTTGAGGTGGGGGAGAGAGTGAGATGGTAGCTCTCCGAGAGGAGAATGCCCACCTACAAGATTAGGTGCAGACTCTATAGGATGAGTCTACATGACTTAGTGCTCAGAGAAAAGGGGAAAGCATTCTAGAGCTGGCACAGTTGGTTGCTTAGACCATGTTCTATCAGGAAGTGTACTACCAGTTGGTTCCAAAGGGCTAGAGGATATAGTTTCCAGTTGACATTGTGGATCCGATCAGGATGGGGTCGTCGAGGACATCATCACGATCGATGTCGATGACCCACGATACAGTACAAGATTTGATGGGACCACCTCCTCCACCTCAGGGTGAGAGAGGAGATGAGGCTGAGAGCTTGAGGTCTTCTCGAGACTAGACGCACATTGTACATAGACTATTTTTGAGATGATTGAGTATGCCAGGGTATATATTGTGGCATACCAATCCATTTTGATATGATGTATATACTTCTGGATATAAATATGATGTTCTTTTTGTGATATGAATTGTGCATATGTTTTATGATGCTTTAATATTTTAATTGTTGATTGACTATTCATGTAATTATGTCATTGAAAATATTATAATTTTATGTCATGTTATAAAATTAAATGAAATAATATGATGTAAATAAACTGGTTGTTGTGGTGTGTTTTAATGAAAATAAAGTGACTTCTAACAATAATTTCAAAGGATATTGTCACTGTTACATGACCATTTCATGGATTCGCCGCTCGCTAGGTCATCAAGCTAATCCCGGTATGAGAGAAATATTGCTAAAAGTAAAAGGGTACTTAAGAGACTTTCTTAAGACTTTGTGTTGTGATGATGAAAAATGATGACAGTGATGATTTGTTTTCAGATTTCGAAAATATTATGCATGAAATATTAAAAATATGATTTTTTCTAGGCTTAAAATTCCTAAGTATGATAGAAATTTGAACAATTCCCTAGGAATTATACCATCGTCACAAAAAAAAAGAATGTTGACATAATGAAATGAAATAGGAAATTTTTCATTCTTTTTAAAGCACAATTGTGTAACGTAATGATTTAAGCCATATGCTTTTATGGATTAAATAAATGGAAAATAAAATTAGAACGATGGTTTGTGCTAGGCATAGAATTTTAGGTATAGACTTATACCATCATCGTGAAATCCAAAGAAGAAATTGATATAATAGTTTTATTGCATAGTTGATTTTTGATTTTGAGATAAATAGAAAATATAAAAATGAGGACTTGAACTAGGCATAATATTCCAATTTAGGTTTAGGAACTATACCATCATCGCAAAAGTCGAAAATATATAAATGTGACTTTATTGCTAGATTTTTGAACATGTTTTGCAAGAAAATTTTGGATTTTTGAAAAAAATGTATTTAATTGATTTTACGCTAAGCAGATATTCTCAAGTAAGAAAGTCAAATTATTCTAGAATATGTGAATAAATATTTTAAATTATCTCAAAGAAAATATTTAGATTTATAAGGAACCCCGTGTGCATACGTGAGTTCATTGCCGATCTTGATCTATCATAATGATACAAAATCTCTCAAACACAAATGTGTGTGCAATTGTAATGTTCATTTACCGATTTTGAGCAAGATAATTTGATATAAGTAATTTGAATTAACCAAATGAGTGTTTGTTGACCATGATTTATATGCATGTAACCCTACCATACTACTATGTAATTCGGGTCATCAAGAGCCAGTTGATCCATAAGCGGACATAGTTTTGTACAAAAGAAGGTCGCTACTGTGACAGACATATCACCATGCTAGGAGTTACCCAATGTCAAGCAAGTTGGGTACATATCACCTATTATGGGGTTTACCTCACAATTTTCGAATGATTGAGAATTCCAGGGATTCAAGATTCACACTTCCTTCTTTCAAAGTGGAGGGGGAGGGATTTATTGCTTTTTGCTTTTTCTTTTCTTTTCTTTTTCTATATTTTTTTTGTATTTTTTTTGCTTGACACTAAGATAATGTTGAAATATTGCTGATATGGTACAAAATGATACTGAAATAATGTTTTTGAATAATTTATCTTTTTCTCATTATTTTTCTTGATTTTTTTTTTCTTTTTCTTCCTATACTACGGATACGTGGTTGGATTGGCTGTAGAGCAAGGGATTTTTATTTTGGACAGGGTTGAGCTTGTCCTTTTGTCAATCCTCAAAGATTCTAGACCATGTAAATGATAGGATAGCAGGGAAAATTTTCACTCAAGAGTCCACTTCTACTGTGTAGCATCATTTTTAATTTGTAATGAAATCATTTTAATGTGAAAAGGTGTACTTGGTTCAAGTAAATAACAAGATCAGTTCTCTATGCTCAAAACTTTATTTAGTTCAACTGTGGACTTTGATATAAGAGAGATTAATAATCATACCAAATAAGATCAAGATATTTATTCATGTGAGTTTGAAATTGAGGGATTCCAGATAAATGCTAATTTATCCAAAATAACTGAAAATATAACTGCAATACTTCAAGAATTGACAGGTGCAAAATAGAAGATGTTTTGAGGATTTTGATGATTTTGATTTTTTGATTTTTTTATTTTAATTTATGAATTGAGAGAATACATAATATTACTATTTTTGAAATTTTAATATGAATTACTAATATGAGACAATATGTATAATATATACAGTAACGAAATTACCAGATTTATACATAATAGTGCTTAAGATGCATAATTTTCATAGGTTCTTTAAGATCTTTACCATCTAAGGTAACTAATATGTATGCTCCTGATCCAAATCTAGCAATGATAATATATGGCCCAAGCCAGTTAGGCTCCAATTTGCCTTTAAGGTCTTTAGTTGCATTGGTATTTTTTTGATTTTCTTTTAAGACAAGGTCGTCGATCTCAAAGGATCGATTATGAACTTTCTTGAGATATGCTCGTTTGAGCTTGTTCTGGTAGGCACGAAGATGCTCCAAAGAATTAATGCGCTTCTCATCTAGGAGTTCCAGCTAACTAAATCTTCCAACACGATATTCATCTCCTACTTCAATAACTTGAAGTAGCAGAGCCAAATAAGGAACTTCTAGTTCAAAGGGAAAAACAACTTCAACGTCATAAACCAAAAGAAGGTGAAGTGCCCATGGAAGTATGAATGCTAGTTCGATAAGCCCACAAGGCAGGATATAATTAAATGTGCCAATCACGGCTAGATTTATTGACAAGTCTCTTGAGGATTTTAATTAATGTTTTATTAGATGCTTCTACTTGGCCATTACCCTAAGGATAATAGGGAGTGGACCAACAATGTTGAATTTTATATTTTTGACATAGTTTCTTTACATCTTTGTTTTTGAAACAAGTTCCATTATCTAAGATGAGATTTGTACGAATTTTGAACCTATAAATAATTTGATTAAGAATAAACTTGGAAACTTGTGTTCTAGTGCAAGAAGCTAAGGGCATAGCTTCGACCCACTTCGTAAAATACTCGGTGGTGGTTATGATGAATTTGTGTCCATCAGATGACATAGGATTGATTTTTTCGATGATGTCTAAGCCCCATTTTGAAAACGGCCAAGGAGATGAAATAGGTTGTAGTTCTTGTGCAGGTGCATGGACAAGGTCAGTGTGTTTCTAGCACTTGTCGCAATGGCACATGTAATCATGTGCATCATTCTCCATGGTAGGCCAAAAATATTCTATCCTAAGGAGCTTCTTAGCAATGGCACTACCACTAAAGTGTCCCCCACAAGATCCATCATAGGTTTCACTCAAAGCTGATCTAGACTCTTCTATATTCAAGTATCTCAATAGGATACCTTCAAAAGATCTCCTATACAACGTATTGCCAATTATTATGAAGCGACTTGCTCGTCTACGTAATAACCGACACTGGTTTCTATTAAAACCTTTAGGAAAGGTCCCATTTTGAATAAAATTGAGGATGTCAATGTACCAAAGTTCAGGAATAGTTTTGTTGATTAGAAACACGTCCAAATGTTTCAAGAATGATTTAGTTGAAGCGGGTTCTTGGAGTTGACAAATAATTATGGTAGCATATTCATCATCTAACTCCAAGGGTAAAAGAGATGCAGTTGCGGCCATAGCATCAGTCGCATGATTGCTAGTTCTAGGAATAACTTCCAAGGTAACTTGATCAAATAAAGATATTAATTATAATACATATGCTTTATATGGGCATAATTTATCATCTCTAGTCTGATAAACATCATTAATTTGATTTATAACAAGTTGAGAATCACCAAAAACTAATAGATTTTTAATTTTCAATGCCAGGGCAGCTCGTAATCCAAGGATTAGAGCCTCATATTTAGTAGTGTTATTAGTACAAGAAAACATTAATTTAAAGGATAGAGGTATGAGATGTTTCTATGGAGATATCAAAATAATACCTGCACTAGCCCCACTCATGCATCGGGCTCTGTCAAAGTATAGGGACCATTGCTTTGAATGATCTACCTCTAGGTTAAGGCATTCGTCAGGAAACTCAATGACGAGGGGATGGGTGGACTCTAAGGGTGCAGCAACTAATTTATCTACTATGATTTGACCCTTAACAGACTTCTGTCCTATAAACATGAGTTCAAAATCGCTTAGAGCAAGAACCCACTTTGTTATGCGACCAGATAAATAAGGTCGACTCATGAGATACCGCAAGGGATCGGATTTAGAAATAATGTATATTTTTTGACTGAGCATATAATGGCGTAGTTTCTATGTAGAAAATATGACTGCTAGACATAACTTCTCTAATGTTGTGTAGTGGGTTTCATAACTAATTAATGTTTTGCTAATGTAATAATTAGCACGCTCTCTTTTCTCATCATCAAGTTGAGCTAACATAGCTCCTAAAGCAAAATATGAAGTAGCAATATACAAGATAAATGGGTGATCAGGTTTAGATGATGAAAGTATAGGTGGGTTAAGAAGATATTGTTTGAGGAGTTCAAATGCTTCCTTACATTCGTCATCCCAATGGAAAGAGACATCCTTCTTAAGAAGCTTAAGAAAGGGTCAAGTTTTATCTGCCAGCTTATTGATGAAGCAACAGATAGCTTGAAGCTTACCTTGTAGACTCCGTAATTCAGATATATTTGTAGGTGTAGGCATATCAGTGATAGCCATAATCTTTAGAGGTTCAATTTTGATGCCACGTAAAGAAACTATAACCCCCAATAATTTACCTGACTTAACTCTGAATATACATTTGTATGGATTCAATCGGATAAGATGTTCCCTTAATCGATCAAATACTTTTCTCAAGTCATCTAAATGGTCATCTTCTTTAGTAGAATGAGCTATAATGTTGTCCACATAATCATGTAGTATCTCATGCATCATATCATGAAAAATATAAGTCATGGATCGTTGATAGGTTGCACCTGCATTCTTCAAACCGAATGGCATCACTTTCCAACAGAAAGTCCCCCAAGGGGTAATAAAGGTTATTTTAGCCTGATATTTAGGATCTATCCTGATCTGATTATAACCAAAAAATCCATCCATTAAGGATATCAGTCCACTCCCAGCAGTAAAATCAATGATCTAATCCATATTGGGAAGGGGAAAATCATCTTTAGGGCATGCAGCATTAATATCTCTAAAATCTATACAAACCCAAATCTTAGCAACTTCTTTCTTAGTTACTGGAACTACATTCGAGATCCATTTAGCATAATCAATGGCTTGTAAAAAAATAACATTAAGGAGTTTTTCTAACTCCCCTTTGACTAGTAAGGCCACTTTAGGATACATTTTTCTAAGCTTATGCTTACAGGTTTAGCATTCGGATGCACTACTAGATGATGCATAACTACAGAAGGGTCTAAACCTAACATATCTTCATATGTCCAAGCAAAGACATCTTCATATTCTTTAAGAAATGCAATGTATCTATCCTATTTTTCTTGACTCAATTCTAATCCAATGTTGATTATGTGAGGGTTATCATTGGTTCCAATGTTAATTTTTATGACATTTTCTACTTCCATGTGTAGATCTCTCTCAAAGTTAGGTGGGATGGGTGAAATACCTAATTATTGTAATTATTCCAAGGTTATCTTAGATAATTTGTCTTGAGGATTCGTGGCCTAAATCTAGGCTATACTAGGTATAGAGCCATCAAAATAAAATCCATTATGTAATCATTCCTCAACGGAGACATCGTGAAAGATATCTCCCTCCAACTCATTGTCGGATTCAACGATCATCTCAGGATAAGCTATAGATAACATATTACATGTGAATGTCTTATTTGTTAAACGCAAAGCATCACATTCATCTAAATAATCTTGGTAACATATAATATGGTCATCATCCTCAAATGGGAATGGCTGACCCTTACTAGAAAATAGGCCCACACCACATCGAGTGGGCCATGCTTCTACCTCAAAAGGTTCTTTCATATCATTCTGGAAAGGTCCCAAACCTTTCCCTTTATATCCCAATTTAAGCATTATAAGTTTGCCTTTAATATACTCATTATTAAAATAACATCGAGCATATCCATCATAATGAGTTTTGATGTTTCTGGGTATTCTACAGTAGTCATATCCCTTATAAATAAAGGCACAACTCCCAACTTGGTAAATACTTCCCATAGGCTGTGGGAGACCCAAGGTATGAGGAGATGGTGGTAAATTATTTAAAATAAGGGAATATTACATAGAAGCATTCGTTTATTCTAATATAATAATTTTAGATAGATCGGGTAAGAGCTCGTTAGTAAGAGCATAAGAGGTAGAAGGAATATTCCCTATGTATTTCGATGTGGAAAATATGAATTTGGTGGATGTAGATGGTGTAGAGGTGTCGATAGATGGGTATATTATAGGTATGGAAGTTATAGGAGTAGAACAAGAGACATTGGTTGTGGGATTAGGATATTTCTTAGGTCCTAATGTGGTTTGTTCAAAATATGGTTGAGCTATATGTGGAGGTGCAACTGATGGAGAAGAAGTAGATGACATTGTGGGTGTGATTTTCACACATTTAGATGGATAATGAGAATTAGGATGTGTGGATGACAGAGTAGGGAAAAATTGAACTCCAATAGGTTCTGCAAAAGCACACATATCAAAGGGTCTTGGATCACCATGAATTGTAGCCAACTGATTCTTAAATTTGAACTTAACACATTGATGTAAAGTTGAGGGAATAGCTCGCATCGCGTTGATCCAAGGATGACCCAAGAGTATATTGTATGATGCAGGGCAATGTAAAATAAACATAGTCGTATCCAAGGTTATTGGACCAACCTGCAATGGAATGGTAATAACTCCACACGTTTCTTGTGTTTCATCATTGAAAGCTTTTATGATCATATTAGTTCTTTTCATTTCATCACTTCTAAACCCAAATATTTGGTAGAAGTCAAAAGTGCAGATATTTAAATATGAACCATTATCAATCAAAACTCGTTTGATTGCTACATCTCCAATTAAGGAAGTAATATACAAGGGGTTATCTTTATGTAAACTATGTTGCGGTATGTCTCTATCTCGGAAGTCAATACAATCAACTTCACGAGTTATTATAGTATCGGCCATGGCTTCAGGTTGAATGTCTTGTGGTACCATCATCTGACTTAATGTGAGCATTAATTCATCTCTATGTGTAGGAGAAGATCTTAAAAGGTCCAAGAGAGAAATTCTAGCTGTAATATTTGATAATTGTTCATTAATATTATAAGGAGGTTTAGGTTGAACATTAGGTGAATGATTCCCTTTATTAGGAACCTTCAAAACAAATGGAGCTGATCCACCATTTTGAATTTGATCTTGTTGAGAATTTTGAGCCCGTTGTCTAGTAACATCTCCGACAGTACCCATAATATTATTATGTACATGATGAATGGGTCTTGGTCTAGCATTTATAGCTAGCTCATTAGAAAGTAATTGGTGAGACGATTGTCTAGTAGTGATTCTTCTTGGAAATGGCTCTTCTGGAACCATATAAATTGTGATAGGGTGAATAGGATCCAATTCATCTTTAGAACTATTCGATTGATTTGATGTGATTTCCATCACTCTTAGTCTCGTATTCTGTATCACTAAGATCAGTTATCTAAATATTATATAGAGGCCTGGTTGTACCCATGAATAAATTTGTGTCAAATATTTTTAGATCATGAATAGGTAAATGCCCACTAATAGTTCCTACATATCGGGCATGAGGAGGGACATTATGATGTTCAACTTGATTAGCCACCTCCTTACCATTTTTTGGTAAGGGATGTTGAAATATGTCCAATAACTGATTGGCATTCTAATTCTAGTTTTGTGGGGTGTTCTTTTAAACATTATTAGGAGGATTTTGCTTAGGTTGAAAGGTTTGCACCTCCATGTCATTGTTATCAATCAAGTCCTGTATTTTATGTTTTAATATTTTACAAGAGTTGGTAGTGTGTCCAAGTCCTCTATGGAAGTCACAGTGTAAATTTGCTCTGTATCCGGGTATAGTTGGATCAGGTTCCTAAATATTTGGTAATTGAATCAAACCTCATTCTAATAATTATGATAGAATAGTTGATAAAGGTTGATTTAACCTAGTAAATTCTTGAGGAGGTCTATCAGGAGGTTTCAGTACAAACTTCTCTATTGTCTTCATAGCATTAACATTAGTAGTATTTTTGCTATCGGTGACTCCATCACCCACAACTTGTTTATTCTTATATTGATTTTTGGATGTTTTCTCATCGTCTCTCTTTTTAAGTTGGACTCTCCTAATGAAAGCATATTCCACTCTTTGGACTAAGTCTATAGCCTGATCGAAGGTGGTCAAGGTAGCAGTTGATAATTTGTAAGATAGTTGCTCTTGCAAATTATTAATAAAGATGTCCAAAATCTTCCTATAAGGTAACACAAAGTGCAATTTTCCTATCAACTGTCTCGACCTAGCTAGGAAATTAGCAAAGCATTCATCTTTGCCCTGTTTTAAGTTATACAAATATTTAATGGTCACATATCTTTCGATGTAGGCACTAAATTGATGAACAAAAGACTCGGTAGTTTCTTTGAAATTCCTCAAAGAATTAGTGGGTAATTGATAATACCACTCTAATGCCATTCCTCCCAAGATTTTTGGGAATATTTTTAGTAATAACAAGTCATCATGTGATATATCATGACATGCTATCCTAAACATAAGAAGATGCTCTATGGGATCTTCGGTTCCTTTATATATGGGAAGAACAGGTATAGGAAAATGTTTAGGATATGGTTGTGCTACTACTATAGGATCTAAAGGCTGACTACACATCTCTCGATAATTGTACGAGGGATGGTAGGGATCTATCTGGTCCATGCGGGAAACTAATTGTTTCACCACGGCTTCAAGATTGCTAGTTTGTCCACCATATTGGTTCGGTGGCACATAGGTATGGGATTTATGAGTGTATGATGGTGTGACATAAGGATTAGATGTTACATTGATATTATGCAAAGTGTTGGTAGAAGAGTATTATGAAGGGGATTTGTAATAGTATTATGTTGTACCTTAGATTGTTGGTAATTGGTGTTCGGTTTTATTTTGGTTTTTGTTGATTTGAGTTATTTTGATCAATAGCTTGGAAAAATAGAGCAGTAAATAATGGTTTATTTTGTGATGGAATGACCCTAGGCTTGTTAATAGGCACTTTAGATTGTAGGGTAACCTGTTGTTGTTGCATGGTCTGGATCGCAGCTACTATATCCAAATTGGAAGGTCCAAATTGATCACTCTCTTGTTCAATAAAGGAAAAGGGATTAGTGCGTGTTTGAAATACTTCTTCTAGAGTTGCTTGAGTGTCACTAATTCGATCCTTGTCCATATGGGCTGCTCTATTAAAAACACCAATATTAGTGTTAATGAACTTCCAGAATTGGTCCATGTTCTCAAAAGTGATAGCTCCTCCTGGAGATATTTTAGGGGATGATGATCCTTCCTCTTTAATAGTTTCTTCTTTTTCATTTCCTACATCAAGCTCTTCTTCTTTCTGGTCTAGGGTTTCTTCTTCCTAAACTTGGTCCTCAGGAGGGAAATTTTGGTCAGTTAATGGTCTTCCTAACCAATCTTCATCTTCTTCGGTTTGTTTTCCATTCCTAAGTCTAGGCATTGTGCTAAACTTAGGTTTTAGAAAATATATATACTTATCTATATATATATATGCGATAGGGTTGAGAGGTATATATTTTAACTATATACCTACTATAATACTTTAAAAGGAAATATTTTGTTGTTTTTTTTGTGTGATTTTATTATATTATTATTTCACGAGAATAAAAATAACAAACATCATGCTAGTTGTAAGAAACAATAGTATAAAGAATCACTTAGCTTTCTATGAATAGTTTATGGATATCATTTATAGGGTCAAGTTCATCAGGAGTCATGAAATGATCCTCTTCAAATTGGAAGTTGTTTTTCAAGAACTTGACAAAGTGTGCTATGGTAATATGATCTATTTCAGACTCTAACATGTAAAAATAAATTTCATGGCAATACTCTTGATACAACACAGCTCTAGGAACTCTATTCCATCTCTTCTATCCGTAAGAATGACTTCTTGATCCTCTACACGAGATAAAAATTTATGTACTACAACTGCATTCTCAAGGTATTCCTCAAATGTGTATAATTCAGAAGACACAAGTGCTCTTTTATCAGCTCACCACCTATGGCAAGCTCTCTGAAGTTCATGATACAAAGTCACCTGATCAAGATCCAATATTCTATCTATGAAAAACCTCTTAATTTGCCTAAGTTATGCAGATCTAGATTCAATAATACCCAATATCCTATCAAGTTCATCCCACAAAGGTTGGGCTCTATATGTTTAAGTTACTCTAAGAACAGAAGTAATCTCTATGGTCGTTAATTAATTTTCAACATTTATGGAGACAACTTGTCTTCTATTATAATCTACCATATAAGTATGATATCCAAATTTAACAATTTTCTAATGATTCTAGATGTTCTTAATAATGTGTTGTTTTTTTTTTGGATTATTTTCAAAAGGTGTTTTTAGTTTCACGTCGGGTTCACCAAAATGTATCACCCAAATTTTTTGCACCCTTAACTTCAGGCTAAAGGATCTGTACCCTGAATGGGGGTGAGAAAAGTATGGAACAATACCTCAGATGGAGAGGACCTTTTAAGGTCGTGCCTCTCAGGGGAGGGGTATAAAGGTCAATTTTTAATGGATGGTGGGGTTCACCAGGAAAATTTGAGTGGCAGTTTCCATGCCTAGGTTGAGAATGGGTTTGATTTGTTCGTTTTATGTTCAATAATTCAGATTCCTAGGTTGGCCAAAATGAAGCTAAGCTATTCTATATGGAGATTATGATTTATATGAAGACAACAGACATAAATGAATCCTAATGCGATTGAATATAGAGAATATATAAAATGGAGAAGAGTACACCTGATTTCTGATGTCTGATGAAGATTCTTAAGCTTGTAGGAGTCCAGATCATCCCGGATATGACAGGATCATCTGTAATTGTACAAAATCATCCCAAATCATAGGATATCATCTGAGATCACCCAAGATCATCAGCGACCTAATGAATTTATCAAGAAAATTCATCAAAAACCTACAATCAAGAAAATAGACACCAAAAACAAAAAATACAATTGCAAGAATGATGCAAAATGATAGAAATAAGAGTATAGATGTTTGAATGATAAATCCAGATATCAAATTAAATGAGATGAACTATTTTGGAAACTTACTTTGAATTTTATCATGCAATTATGCTAAATGAGGTGAACTTCAAGATACAAAATAGAAGTAAATTAATCTAATGCACCAATAAATAAGGAAAATGAGATAGATAATGCAAACTTAGGGCTCTGATTTCCCCCAAGATGAATTGCAGACCAGATCATCTGTAATCGTACAAGATCATTGTTGATCTTGACAGGATCATCTAAAATTGTAGTTGAATCGCCTGCGATGATCTGAGCTACCTCCAACTGAAACAAAGTGAAATCCTACAACAAAACTTGAAAACACAAGTGCAAATGATGGGATATCATAGCAAAAACTAAAATTGCAAGGAAATAATCAGATAGACAACCAGGTAGGGAGTCAGGGGGATAAACTTGGAAAATCCCAATTTATATAGGATTAGGGGGAGGTTAAGAGGTTGGGAATCATCCCAATCTGGGAGATCCCCAATGTGGGAATATCCAACCACACAAACATGCTTCTACCCAAGTTGAAGAGGTCGTTGGAACAAAATCTAATTGCAAAAATTTGGTTTTGGGATGAAATCGTTTGGACATTCTGTTCGAGACGAATTCATCCGATTTGGGATGATATCATTATATCGATGATGATATCGTAATATCGATGATGATATCATCCAACGGTCATAGCAACCTCTAAAAATGACACAAAAAATGAGGTAAGCAGTTAACGAGTGGTTTTGGGGTATAAATTCAAATTTCTACTTTTTACTAATGGTTTAACTATGCCAATTTTAGGGTGCTACAACATCCTTTCCACTAAACATAAGAAAATTCAATTTAGGTATTTTGAAGGTCATATCATGATCATAGTGAATATCTTTAGTCCCCCTTGTTCGGTATTCTATTTCCCTTCTTCGACCTCATTCAGAGTTTTCAGCATGGTGTTCAAATGTGAGAGTACCTTGCAATTGTGTCTCCATCACTGTAAGTTGTTTTTCTAAGAAAATTCTAGTGGTATCCTAATTTCATAAAAGCTCTTGAATATCTTCTCTTATTGTGTGGTTTGTAGTGGTCAAGTAGTCAATGGCTTTTTGCATCTTGGCCAAAATTGTGGTAATTTCAAACTCCTTTTGTCCATGAGTACCACTCGCCATTATGAGCCCTCTTTTACTCAGTTACTAAAAATAGATGTGGGATTTCAAGAGTTGCTATTTTTATTAGGTGTCCAAAATTTAATTTGGGAAATGGGTTGCAACACTTATTTTATGATAGGTTCCACTCTGGTGGCTTTTTGATCTGAGCGCTCAATGAGAAGATATACTAAATTTTTTAACTTTTTGTGATCTCCTATTGATTGCAAGTCGATGTCAAGGTAATTTCTTCCACTTGGACTTAAACATTCACTAGTGATTCCTTGAGGGTATTTGGTGCAGAATAACAAGTGGCTTCTATTTCCAAAAATTTGGATCAATTTGATTGACCGTTGAAAATTTATGTCTTAGCAATGAAAATAAAAATTGTGATTTTTGGAAATTTGGTGCGAAAAATGGCCATCGGTTACAATTTTGATAGAAAAATGGTTACATGATATGGTGCCACTTGGCTAGGAATCCCACTTGCCATGTACATTACAAAGTGTTACAAAATAGTATCATAATGGGATCCCCATATTGGAAGTGGGTCATTACACAAGTAAATGAGAATTACAAAATGACGTTAGGATAGGATCCTAATAGAAGACTATATCTTCACATTAAACAATACTTTATTGCATTGGAGGCTCCTTAAAATATGGTAAGCCTAATTTTTAAAGCTCAATGAACATGGAGATATGAGTAAACAATATTTCCATTGCAAGTAAGACTCTTTCGGTGTGGTCAGACCTCTTTTGTAAGCTCAGTAAAATGAAAATGTGATTATACAATATTTAAGGATAACACTAAACATTTGTTCAGCTTAAATTATTTTTTTAACTTTAAGTTGAAAAATTCAATTTATTTTAATAATAAAATAGTAAAACACGATATATTTTTTATATGAACTTATATTTCATCAGAATTACTTTTGTATGATCTTATTTGAATGTGTTTTCCACTTTTTTTGCATATAAATTTCCTTGTACTTCTTGTATTTTCTCACACATCTATTTAGATGCATAATTATATATTCCTAAAAATTAAATATGTTCTTAAAATATTATAATAATTTAAATATTAATTTTTTAATTTAAATTTAAACCAAAACAAAAATATATATACACATAAAAATAAACTTGTTTAAAAAATAAATAAAAGACTATATACATAGCTATTCTGTGTGATGCTTGATCAAAACTATATAGCTATCACTTCTTGTCATGGATGAACCAAACTATACATATATGGCAATGCATCTTTGAACCCCAGACATATCTATGGGAATTTCCTTGCCACCCAAGGTGCAACTACTAGTATACTAAGGTGCTAATACCACAATTGTAAATATGATATTCTCAGTACAAATCTCATATAAAAAATATGGGAACCAATTGATATCCCAAAGAGGAAGACGCTAGTGCCTACATAGATAAGGCCTTGAATTGACCAAAGTAGGTTCTACCTCAATCAAAGAATGTGGTAACAACACACATGAAGAAGTAAGAAGGTACAAAAGCATATAAAGAATGTCTACCAATGGTTACAAAAGATGACTTAAATGGTCTAAGCTTGTCCAAGTCAACCATGTGCAAATTATAGTAAAATATTCTCATATACTTGAGCCTACCCTATTGATCTATGCTAGTAAAAATATCATATCCACTATGTTAGCTAGTGGAGTATTCTAGAAGAAATGTGATAAGGAATTAGTGGTGCAACAATTTCTAATACAAACACACAATACAAGTCAACAACAATTTGTTATTTGAAGAACTAGAATCTCCCAATAATAATGGCCCTAAATCTAGATATCTTGGAGGTATTATTTCTAGTTCTAGAATAATTTTAGCATTAATGTAGAGGATAACTTGCAAGACTTATATACATAGTTTTATATGGAAACGACCCTTCTCCTAAATTATAAATAGTCCAACACTTGAATTGTAAAGGCATTAGGAGTTGTTTAGTTGTGCCTAGTATGTGGTCTTATGAGCTGCTTTCACCAACCTTCTTGACTATGATAAGTAGAGCTCAAGCCTTAAGCCACTATTTAAGGAGCATAAAGCCTTTGGGACAAATACCTTTTAATAATTTTTGGCACATTAATGGAAGCTATGAGTAATTTCACTCTATCCCCATTTCTTTGATGTATTTTTAATTATTGGTTATGTGAGGTTTAGCTATTTTCATTCTAGCTATTATTCGATGGAGCCCATGTTCATTTTTGGCTAGTTTATTTAGTCAAAAGTAGAGATATTAATTCTTAGCACATTGCCCCCAGATCTTAGATTTTAATTTTCTATAAAGTTTTACTTTTCTTGTTTTTACTTTCGTACTTTGTGGATCAAGGATTAATTCCAATGATAATCCATCCTTTATTAAAATCCTCAAAGGTTTCCCTATTGACAATCTTCTATTTGTAACACTTCTTACTATTTTTCTCTATGTGAGGAGTAGGTACCCCTAACACATTTATTTTTTTACGCAAATGAGTAGGTGCATTTAGATATGACAATAATCACCCCTAATTTATCTTTTTGACCATGCTTTAGGCTGCCTTTAGGTCATCACCTTTGGATCACATCTAGGTCATCACCTTTGGGTTGACTTTGGTTCAACATCTAGATCTCATTTTAGGTAATCAATTATGGGATATTACCACTAAATTATGACTTCTATTTTTAACTACATATTTAAAATATTCCAGATAATTATTCACTATAGGTTTTATCTCTATGTCTTTCAAGCATAGCTTGGGTTCTATTTTGATATAGAAATCATTTACTTCAATTTTTTGAAGATTACATTGCTCCATGGAAAAGCTTACATTTGGAAAACTATAGTATTTTTAAACTATCAAAATTTGTTTTCTTCTATAAAATCCATTCAATGTTTATTTCTCTTCATTCCATTCTAACACATTCATCTATCCCTAATTTATATGTATTTTTTGGGTCACCCTATCTTTGTGCCAACACTTTTAAAAATTATTACCTCCACAAATATTACAAAGATGTAGGTTCAAAAACCTAAATTTTACATGTCTATATCTTTCACAATGACTATAACATCTTATCCTTGGAGGTTCATTCTCTGTATATGATTATTCTTTTATAAATTTAGTGTCACTTATTTCTACTTTAACGATATATTCAAGGTCTTCATTCCTTGGTCCTATATCTAGCATTATGACAATTTTTATCCCTTACCCATATATTTCCAACTTATACCATTGTATCCTCTTTATATCATTAATTTTAAACCAATTCCTTTGGTATTCTTTTCAAAACATCCAATTTTATCATTGCTACTATTATCTATTACTATCACCAAACAACATTCAAATACCACATATCATTATTACAATAACTTTCAACACAATATTAACTATAATTACCAATTTTGACTCTAACAATATGGTCTTTGTCATAACAAATACCATCATCTTCTACACAAACTCTTCTCTTATCCATAGTTTTTAAATCATTGGTATCAAGGTTATATATCCCTTGTATGAGATCACTTGTAAGGTAACACACATTTGCCATTATAGGATTCAAATAACCTATACACAAGCAAAATCTATCCTTTGAAGAAGGTCATTTGTGTCATAATAAACACCTTCATGGGCTTGTCCTTCAAGTTTTTAATTATCTGTATTTGTTTTCTATATTGTACCTCAATGATGTCAAGAATGAATAATTCCATACACATTCTTCTCATTGCAGTAACATATATTGTCACACAATTTTTTAAATTCCTCTCATGAGGTCTATGAAATTGAATCCAATGAGTCATCAATTTGTATTTATAAAACTTGATACCATGTTCTTTTTCATAAATATGGCAATTCCTCCTTCTCCATTAAGGGTGCTTTTGTAATGAAGATAAGGAAAAATACCCTTTAAACCTTTTGTGGTTTCTTTGTGGAGATATGACCATTACTAGATAGACTATTTAGTGATTTATTTTCTATTTCCTATTGTTGAAGAATGTTTACCAATTCTTCAAACATCACCTTACTATTTTATGAATGTAAAAATATCACCTACATTTGAAATGATTTAGGCAAAGGTCAAAGAATAACAAAGACGAATAACTTGACATCCACATTTTATTTCATGGTGTTTAATTTTTACTTTAAGTTTGTAATTCTTCATAGAAATTATTCTATACCCTCTCCATTGTAGAATCTTAATCTATGTAATTGTGACTCAAGATGCAGGATTATTTATTTATTACTTCCTTCAAGTATAGTATAAAGTAAGTTTCATGTATATTTTTATGTATTTGTTAATATATTTCATTTGTCACTCTAAAATTGATGAGCATAAGTGATATTGCACCTTCATCATGCTTTTGTTTAGCTATAGCCTCCTCAAGTTGAGTTTCATCTCTTGTATATCCTATAGTTTGTTGACCACTAGTATTAATATCAGTTTTGTTTTGCATGGTGTAAAATTTAAACTTTTAAGTTAATTAAGGTTCTATGAGAAACATTTTATATGTATCAATGACAAATTTCTATTATATCTTCCAAAATATTTTATTTTTTCTATATATCACCAATCTTATATATTGAATCTTTTAATATAATGACTCATCCTATATACCCATTGATACATGGAAGAGGCTAGTCCTCTCAATATACATACTCATACGACAACAACAATCTTGAACCAGTCGTGCGTTATGTCCGCCCGAGCACCAGCCTTGCATGAATTACAGTCATAGCACAACCGATCCAAATTGTTATTCCACAAGGCACAGTCGGGATCCGATCTGTCACTCCCTGTGGCAGAAGAAATCCAATACGTGGCGTTGACAAATGAGAAGCCGCACAAGTCGGCGGCTTGCAGCAACCCGACTTCACAATTCAAAGAAATACACCGTTAATAATCAGACCTCAACACAATTTAAAACAAACCAAAATTCTCATCACAACTTTAGAAATGAAAGGATTACCTCAATTGGGATTAATTTTTTTCTGTAGAATTGCTCTTCTTCGGGGACAGAATCGTTGGTGAGGCTTTCGCAAACTTCAAAGTACTGAATGCAGTTCTTCATCTTGAGCCACTTGCTGCTATTCTTGATAAGGTTCCAAAACCAATGGGAGTAATCCTCAAGGTGGTATTCTTTATACGTCCTATTGGACACCACATGCCCATTCCTATTGGGAGTACCATGAAGCAAAAGAATAGTAACAGGAAAAAAACAATGAGATATATGATCCATGTGACAGCCCGCGGTTTAAAAAAACATATCAAGGCTGTGGCGAAGAGAAGCAAGCCCGTTACCATGAAAACAGTCACCAGATTTAATGACATGAAAAAAACAAAGGGATATAAGGCCCAAAAAAGAACGACATATATGATCCATGCGAAATCCCACTCTTGAAATACACATATCAAAGTCGTGGTGAAGAGAGTGATGCCCATTACCATGAGGATGATCATCAGATTAGGATAACACAGGTAAACCAGGCTCATTTCCACACTTATGACCATTGCACAGAATATGAGCGAAAGAATAATAGTAGCCATTGGAAGGATTAAGATGGGAATGCTCAGACTGACACGAGGCATATTGAGTATTCTGATACGATGGATGGATCAATTGAAAATAGTTTGCCTGATAGCTAATGCGTGACCACTTTTCCAAGCTCCGGAAGGGACGGGACTGGACTGTTAAGGCTGCTGTTCCATTCCCCAGAAGGAACTCGATTGTTAAGGCTGCTGTTAGGGTTTAAGATAGCTCCTTCTCGGATGACCCGCTCTCACACCATATAATAAACAATTACCTAGCAACCTATGATCCACTCATTATTGAATTGGATCTATTTGTATCTGCTAATATGCTCGCTCAAGCTTTTTAAAAACAATAAAAAGTTAAAAAACAAACCAAAATATTGATGGATCTATGTGTATCAGGAGCTTTCTGTGGTCCAATGTTGATGGATCTAAAGAAGTCCCGTTGGTAGCTTGAAAATATTGTGTTGCTCCTTAATCTCAGGGGGGTTTGAGTCTGCTAGATATTCTCACTCAAGGCAAAGTGTTGGCTTCTAATTAGGTTGTTCTTTGCTTGGAAGAAGATTTATGCTGGCAACGTCTTTTTAGACATGTATCCAGTCATCACAGCATTCTGATGGTCTTCGAGGACCATTTTCTTTAGAGGATATCGTGGGTCATCCTAATAAATTCAAAATTTGAGGTGGTATTCTTATTAGAAGAATTTGGGATGTCTGGAAAGAGGTGTCTCATCTTTTGCAGTGGCATTATTCGGAGAATAGAAGGGGTTGGTCTCTTGCCTCCAAGGCCATTTGTCTTTGGAAGGAGAATGGTGTTTATGCTTCGGATATGCCTGCTCTCCAGTGCAAAATATTATCCAAGAAAGGTATTTTTTGTTGGGCTGATTTATGGAATGACAATTTGGAGCAATGGTTCTCATGGCAGTAGCTAGTGGTTAAATTTAAGCTCAAAACCTCAGATAGATTTGCGGTCCAGCAGATTCAGGGTTTGCTTCCAGGTGAACAGGTGCACAAGCTCTCTTATGGTATTCTTGGCCCTATTTGGCGTGATTGGAGATGGTTTTATAATTAACCAATTTGGTGTTTCAATTCATCTAAGCTCTACTTGCAATTGGTGACTTTGGTAGCTTTTGGAGAGGTGCTCAATACTAGGTGGACGACCTATTATTCTGCTAACAAATGGAGGAAGCAACTTTCCAAGGTGTGGCAGTTCAGAGTTTCTATGCAGCTTCTGGTGTTTTTTGTTGAAGAGTAATCTCAACCCAGCGGTAAAATTTGACTTTTGTTGCAGTGCACCAAGTTGCACAAGACTTAGTTTTTTCTAGCCCATGTTTGTTGTTTTATTTAATGTTTGTGCACATCATTGTCTATTTAGTTGATAAGATAGTTTTTATTTAATGTTTGTACACATATTTATCTATTTAGTGGATAAGATTATATTTTTTTAATCTTCATGCTCATCCTTATCCCATGGAGGATAAGAGTGGTTAAAAACAATGGCTGGGAAAATATATAATTAAGTGTAATCTGTATGCATTATAGACAAGAGAGAAATGATAAGAGATGTGACTCTGTTTTTCAACAGAGAGTGTGGTTGTTTAATGTCTGTAATTTTTTGAAATAAAAAAATTAAAGAATTTCAACTCTCTGTTGTGTGTACTGTTAATATTAGTCTTTGTGTGTTTATTTTCCTCTGACCTCTTGAATTTCTATCAGTGGTATCAAAGCAGTTTGCGGCTTAAACGCCAAGGAAGAAATTGCTCAAGCGAGCACGATTTCAAGTCTAAATAACCCATAAATATCAAATTTTTATGGGAATAACTATAGATACTCGTCTATTCTGATGAAGACCTTGTTTCTATCACAAGATGTATGGGAAGTTGTAGAGAATGGCTTCCTAGAGCCAGCAAATTTTGCAACACAAAATGCATTGATGAATGCACAAAGAAATACATTGAAGGAGAATCGGTTAAAGGATGCCAAAGCACTGCACTTTATATTTCAAAGAGTTGATTTAAGTATTTTCCCAAGGATTCAGTCTTGCACAAGATCAAAGCAAGCCTAGGATACGTTGGAGACAATATATCAAGGAATGGAGAAGATAAAGACTCCAAAGTTATAGTCAATGAGGAGAGACTTTGAGACTATGCAAATGAAGGATTCAGAGACTGCAAACTCTTTCTTCACATATGTTGTGGGTTTGGTGAATCAAATGAGGTCCCATGTAGAGGATATTCAAGATAGAAGGGTGGTTGAAAATATTCTGAGGATTCTACCATCAAGGTTAGAATCTTTGGTTTTTGCCATTGAAGAAACCAAGAATCTCATCAAATATTCCATTGATAAGTTGCAGGTGTCATTGATTTCACATGAGCATCGGTTGAGAAGGTCTGAAGGTAGTTCTTTGAAGAATGCCTTCAAGTCACAAGTGAATATTGGTCCTGGAAGATGAAGAGGCAGAGGAAGGCATGGTTTCAAGGGCAGAGGAAGAAGCCCTCTAAGAGGTGGAACAATAAGCCAGCCAAGCTTGAGTGGAAGAGGCCAAAGCCAACAAGTTCAACAAAGCACAAGCCAGCAAATCCAAAACTGGAGGCAGATCTAGAGCCAATGTCAAGGCCAAAGGTATGATAAATTCCAAGTGGAATGTTATTACTGTATGAAATTTGGTCATTATGCTAGTGAATGTAGAAATAAGTAGTATGATATTAGGAGGCAGAGAGCTAACTATACTGCTAAGAATGAGAATGAGGAAGTGTCGAATGATGGACTATTTTTAGCTTTTAATGTTGTAGTGGATAGTCAGAAGGATGTTTGGTATTTGAATTCTGGTTGTAGCAACCATATGACTAGAAATAGAGGTATGTTTGTTAGTCTAGATGAAAATGTTAAGTCTGATGTAACCTTTGGTAATGATAACAAGGTTACTATCAAGGGAAAATGCAGAATAAATATATTCACAAAGAAAAGAGAAAAGACATTTTTAAATGATGTGTATTATGTACCTGGATTTAAGTACAACCTGTTCAGTGCCGGTCAGTTGGTAGGAAAAAGTTATTTTGTCAGTTTTAAGGATAAAAAATGCACCATACTAGATAAGACACCGAGAATGATATTGGTAGCTAGGGTTGAGATGACAAACAATAGGATGTTTCCCTTGAGGATAGCTCATGACATGAGTACAAGGATGGCAGCAATCACATGGACTATATTACAAGCAGAGATTAAGGATAAGAATTGGCTATGGTATTTGATATTAGGTCATCTTAACTTTGATTTATTAAATTTGTTGCATAAGAAGAATATGGTATTGGGATTGCCACCTATTAAAATATCTGGTAAAGCATGTGAAGAATTCATAATGGGAAAACAACACATATATGCATTCCCTATTGGAGTGACAACAAGAGCTCAAGATCCATTGGAGATAGTACATTTTGATCTATGTGCTAAGATGCATACACCATCATTGCATGGTGTTGTTTATTTTTTGACTTTCATTGATAATTACACGAGGAAGACATGGGTGTACCTATTGAAGCATAAGGATGAGGTATTCGAGTACTTCAAATAGTTTAAATCTTTGGTGGAAAAATAAAGTGGTTATAGCATCAAGGTATTGAGAACCAATAGAGGAGGAGAGTATATGTCAAAGGAGTTTCAAATTTTTTGTAAATATAATTGAATTCATCGAAAATATAAAACAAGGTACACACCCCAACAGAATGGAGTAGCTGTGAGGAAGAATAGAACCATCACAGATATGGCAAGGAGTATGTTTAAGGCAAAGATTTTTCCAAATGAGTATTGGGGAACAACAGTTAAATGTGTTCTATATATTCTGAATAGATGTCCAACCAAGAGTTTGGGAAATATAGTACTAGAGGCAGCATGGACTAGAAGGAAACATAGTGTTTCCCATATAAGAGTGTTTGTATGTGTAGCATATGCACATATCCATGATGATTTGAGAAGTAATCTGGACAACAACTCAGAGAAATGCATTTTTTTGGGTTACAATGAAAGTTCCAAGGCATACCAGCTATACAATCTTATTACAAAGAAAATTGTAATTAGCAGAGATGTCAATTTAGTCTAAGAGGAAGCATGGGATGGGAGCATAGAGAAGACTATCAATGTTGTAGGAGTTGGTCTATTTGAAGATAAACAGGGGACAATAGTAAATACCCCTATGATACAAAATCAGAATCAACAAGGACCATCAACATCGGCCGCAAGTAGTTCAAATGCACAACAAGCACCACCAACAACTCCTAGTAGTTCAACATCAAGTGATTCATCAAATATACCATTTGCAAGGTTGAGAAACTAGAATTTCAGGAGCTTAACTGATATTTACCAACAAGAGCAACGTAAGCAAGATGAAGGCTCAAATTTATTGTTCACATTGTATTCTCCAACTAAATATCCAATTCATTTTGAAGAAGCCATCAAGGAGGAGAAGTGGATAGCTGCAATGGATGAGGAAATAGCAGTTATTGAGAATAATGAGACATGGGAGCTTGTATATATCTCCCAAGGTAAAGATGTTATTAGAGTCAAGTGGATCTATAAGACCAAATGTAATGTAGAAGGAAAATTAGAGAGGCATAAAGCAAGGTTGGTAGTGAAGGGCTATAAAAAAAAGTATGGCATTGACTTTGAGGAAACATTTGCACCAGTTGCAAGGATGGAAACCATTAGAACTATATTAGCCATAGCAGCCCAGCACAAGTGGAAAGTCCATCAAATGGATTTCAAGTCGGCATTTCTTCATGGAGTGTTAAAGGAAGAGGTTTATGTTTAGCAACCACCTAGATATGAAGCCATAGGATAAGAATGGAAGGTGTATAGGCTGAAGAAGGAAATTTATGGACTGAAGCAGACACCAAGAGCATGGCATAACTGGATAGACTCATACTTTATGAGCTATGGGTTCAGCAAATGTGATGGAGAGCCCACACTGTATATAAAAGAAAATAAATTCAAGTTATTTATTGATTATTTTATATGTGGATGATTTAATTTTCATGGGAAATGATGAGGCCATAGTAGCTGAGTTTAGAGAAAAAATGAAAAAATAATTTGAAATGTCGGATTTAGGCCTTTTAAGGTATTTCCTAGGCATAAAAGTTCAGTAGTTGGATCATGGCATCTTTATATCTCAGTCAAAGTATGTAGTGGACATTCTCAAAAGGTTCAATATGGAGAATTGTAAGCCAACTCCAACACCAGTAGCTATGGGAGTCAAATTGAAGAAGGAGGATTGGAGCAAGGATGTTAATCCCATCATGTATAAGAGAATTGTTGGTAGCCTAATGTATTTGACAGCCATGCGACCAGATATAATGTATGCTATTAGTTTGATATCAATATTTATGGAGACCCCCAAAGTCACACACTTGCAAGCAGCCAAAAGGATACTGAGATAAATCCAAGGAATAAAGGATTATGGTATATTATATATGAAAACTGATGATTTTAGACTTGCCAGATACACTAATATTGATTGGGTAGGTAGTGTGCATGATCGAAAGAGTACTTCTCGGTATGTATTTTATTTGAGTTATGGAGTTGTATCATGGGTATCAAAGAAGCATCCCATCATGTCATTGTCATCAGCAGAAGCAAAGTACATTGCAGCAATAGGGGCATCCTGTCAAGTCATATGGATGCGAAGAATGTTGAAAGACTTAGGGTATGAGTAGCAAGAGGTGATAAAATTATTTTATGACAATAGATTTCCCTCTCTAAGAATATAGTATTCCACAAGAGGGTGAAGCACATAGACACTCACCACCATTTCATCAGAGAGTTGATCAATTTCGAGGAAATCGTCTTAGAGCACTGTAGAACAACAGAGTAATTTGCAGGTATATTTACCAAGTCGTTGGTAACAAAGACTTTCACACAATAGTGTGATAATCTTGGTGTCAATAATGGTGGAGTAAATATTGCAGTTGAGATTAAGGGGCAATGTTGAAGAGTAATCTCAACCTAGCGGTAATATTTGAATTTTTTCGTAGTGCACCACGTTGCACAACACTTAATTTTTTTTAACCCATGTTTGTTGTTTTATTTAATTTTTGTGCACATCATTATCTATTTAGTGGATAAGATAGTTTTTATTCAATTTCTGTACACATCCTTATCTATTTAGTGGATAATATTATTTTTATTTATTATTCATGTTCATCCTTATCCCATGGAGGATAAGAGTGGTTAAAAATGGTGGCTGGGAAAATATATAATTAAGTGTAATCTATATGAATTATAGACAAGAGAGAAATTATAAGAGATGTGACTCTATTTTTCAACAGAGAGTGTGGTTGTTTATTGTCTGTAATTTTTTGAAATAAAAAAATTAAAAATATTTAGCTCTGCATTGTGTGTACTATTAATATTAGTCTTTGTGTGTTTATTTTCCTCTGACCTCTTGAATTTCTATCATTTTCATGGCATGTGCTTATGCAGGGTATCCAGAGTAAGGCAAGGCTATCCAAGTGGCTCCTTTCTTTAGATAGTTGCTTGGTTTTTCAAAAAATTTAGACTATCAAACATATTTTTTGGGACTACCCAAGAGCTCAATGTGTTTGGAGGAGAATTCGGTCTATCTACTCTAATATTATTATGGATACTTTATGGTGGCAGCTTTTTATATTTGGAGATGCTCCTATGTGGGCTCGACATCTCAGGATCTTTTGGCATGTTGTCAGGATTGGTGTGCTTTTTCCTCTGTGGAAGGATAAGTGTCATATAGTTTTTCTGGAGGATCTAGTTGAGGTTGATCATACTGTTAGTTTAGCTCAAAGGATTATTTTGGATCAATCATAGGCCTTTAGCGAAAGTATCTTAAAATATTGCCTTAAAATAAATAAAGCTCTATGATCTTATTGCTTGTTTTTATTTCGCAAGCTTGTGTAATGCTTTGGAATTTCACGTTGTATTTTTTGATTTTTTATGAATAAGAAGTATTATTTCCAAAAAAAAAAAACAAACCAAAAAAATAATAAAAAACAAATATAAAATCTGATCATTACATATTTGCATCCATGTTCTTGTTACAATACTATTTTTTATAATTTAAAATAAAAAATTAAATTGGTGAAGAAGTTTTTATAATATTTGTTTGAATAAATACAAAGTTAAGATTAATTAGATTTAACCTTCGGCTATCTTTTTAGGTTAAATATATATAATATTATATTATATTTTAATGAAAAAATAAGTTTAGGATTGTTCATACATATGACATTATATTAAATTGTAAATGTCAAAATTTCTATGAATTTTGAATGTAATTGAATAATTTACTTTTGAATTTATATTATTGAATAGATTATAACATGGTAATTATGTATATAATATAATTTTTAATAGTTTTTAATAATTTATACTTTTTTTAATTAAAATATTATATTTGTTATAACAATATTTTTATTATATATTTTTTTTTGTTTTAAATATATTTTTAAAGTGTTATATTTTCACAATCATTTTTTCACATCATTCTAATTAAGAGATAAAATGACACTTAGGTAATTACCTTTTAAAATTTGAATTTTATCAAGATAAAAATCAACACCATAATTCGCTGATTTATTTACTACTCAATTTCCTTCTCTATACATATGTTCACACTTCCAAGAGCTTACCTCTAGTAATAAATGATGAACATCATCAATAATAATATTTTTATTTGGTCTCCACATTCACTTTTCTTAATAGCATTGATTAAAATTTGTGAATCTACTTGATTGATAAATATTTTCATTTTTTTTTACTACAATCTTAATTCCTATAAAAAGTGCCTCTACATAGTTGTTAGTTAAGTTCCACATCATTCTCAATAAGTGAATCTAACATTATTTCTAAAAACACACCTCCATTATATTTTCTTGAATTTTATTTAGAAGCACCATCAAAAGAGAGAATAAAACTATATTATGAATTCTATACCTAATTTTAGTCTTAAAATACACCTCCATTATATTTTCTTGAATTTCATTTAGAAGCACCATCAAAATATAAAATAAGACTAGATTATGACTTCTCTACCTAATTTTAGCCTTAAAACCCTAGACAATTGATTTACAATTGATTTGTATAATATCAACAACTATAGTATTAGAAATTTAGTTTATTGATTTAATACAACCTTAAATCACTTTTACAACCCTGCAACCTCCATTCTCTCCCTAAGTCTCTAATATTTCTCATGGAGATAAACTTTACCATCCTTTTTTTATGATTTTTTATAGGTGCACACCAAAACCATATGCACAAACCATGTGAAGACCAAAACCATATGTATAAAACCATGTGTATGTACCAAACCACATACTCAAAACTAACAACCATATGCATAAAAAATAAAAATAAAAACATTTCCCCACTTGAATGCTCCTACATTATTATTAGTATGAATATCCTTATCAACGGAATTGTAATGAGTTTTATTTTCATTTTTGGAAGATTACAAGAATACAATATACTATATCTATTTTGATAACCTATGCATTGTAATAATTGCATACATACATTCCAAGAATAATTGTTTTGTCATAATATAAGATGGCTCTTACAATGGTTGTAAATATTAAAGTGTTCTTATATAGTTTATTGTTTAATGAAGCAATACTCAATATTAACCAAGGTAAACCACTGGAGCAAGCTACAAATGTATACCTATCATTGCTTGAATAAGCAATACAAATTTTGAAAGTTCAAATTGCATTCTATATTTGTGAATAATAAAATAAAAAACTCGATTTCAACTGTGTAAGGAGTGTTATAGTTAAAATAAGGTGCTTCTATAATATATTTTGGTATTTTTCTAAAATAGATGTATAACTCCTACATACCAAAAATTAATATCCATTTCACTACAATATAGAACACTAAAATATAATACTGATTTTTAGTTTTGAAAGATAATAGTAATTTCTAGTTTAGCACTACATTTTACATAATTTTATACTCAAATATATTTGTGTGTATACAGACATGGACATTCACATACATTTAGGTGTGTAAATAAAATATATATAAAAGTTTTAATATATTGTAGATTTGACTTCAAAATTATTTTAACTATAGTGTTATTACTTATAAAATCTATTCAAAAATTAATAGGGATATAAATTAAGAGAATAAAATACAAGTTTGTAGGTAAGAAAATAATAGAGAAAATAAATATATCCAATTTTTAAATAATAAAATATCCAATAGAACCTTATTCATTCTATATTGCAAAAGATATGGTAATGTAAAATATATTGACTTAGATGGAGAGTGTTTTGACCAATATATTCCATCACATAAAGACTTAATTTTAATCAAAAATGTGATTGGAGCATCAAATTTTGATTGGCCACTAAATTTTCTATATAGCATTAGATAGAAACATCTAGAAGTTTTTACTTGTAAATAGTAACATCTTTACATATTTATAATCCACCATATAGGGAATCCCATACATATTTGGTTTTTGTATTTTCTATATTATGTGAAAATTACAACATTGAAAGAAACATCTAGACTATGTAGCTCCTATATTTTAAGTTCAAAATGAATTAGGAATGAATTAGATAATTATTGCTACTATTTCAAATAGGGTCACTATTTACTTGGTACTTCTCAATCCTTATCATCCCTTATCTATCCATGATTATGAAAATATGGATATCAACAAAAATCTATCTAATATTATAATTTTTTAGTACCTTGAATCTAATAAGTTGTATTTGTTGGAAGTATTATATTATTTGGTACCTTAAAATATAAGTACCTTGTAAATAGTTTGAAAATATTTGAGTCTAAATTTTCATAAATATTAGGTGTCATATAAGTATTTAATATGCATGAATTTAATTAAATATTTAGCATTTAATAATCATTATATGATTGTCACAATTAGGAGAAAATAAAATATATTTATCTTATGATATATATGAAGAGACACATTTCTTGAAAGAGTGAAGAGCCCAATCAAAGTAATAGTTTCTTGAAGTTGAAATATCAAGAGTAATTGTAAAGGATATATGCAGAGAAATCCTATGAGATGTATATTTAGGAAAAACTCATTACTATTTTGGTACTAGAATGTTAAGTGAAATACATAATTATAGTAAGCTCTTTTATTGTTTGAATTATTGTGTGATAATATTAAGATTGATATTCTATGATAAAATAGCTTAATTTCTAATAATTATATTAGAACCACTATAATGAGAGTGACACTATTTTTATAGAGCTACTACTACTAGAGAACCACTATTTTAAGTAGTCCAAATTAAGCATATCTTGAGAAAGAGTAGTGTTTGATAGAATCCTAGGTTAAGAAGAGTGAAAGCTAATGATGAAAGAAGTGGTGAAGATAATATAATAACAACAAAGTAGTAGAGAAGAGAATAAAGGTAGAAAAGTTAGAATTAGTAGAGAATAATATAGATTAAAGGCTAAATTAAAATAAAATGAAGGTGTAGAGAGGTGAAAGTAGGAATATTTTGTTAGAGTAGACGTTAGATCCATGAGCCATAAGTATTGGAAGGATCTAGAGCATTGGATGAAGTTATAGAGTATTTGGGATAATGCCTAGAGAGGAGAAAAGACATATGCATACACACTTAGTAGAAATAAAAGAGCCTAGAAAATGCAACAAAGCATTTTGAGAATGAATTTCTAGGTAAAGCATTGGATGTATGAGGAAGAAAGAGAATTGTGTAAGAAGGATAAAAGAAGGTGTTATATGAGCAACAAAGTAGATGTTAATGATAGAAAAAAGTAGATTTTGGTCAATCTAAACATAATAGCATTGATCCATAACACACATAGGCTAGAGATAAATCATAGGAATTTTTCAACCTTTAGATTTACATATTAAATTGGAGTTATTAAAAATATAATGTTTAGACAATGAATACCATTATTCATTGGTACATGCTCCATGTTATAATACAAGTATTGATCTAATTCATAGGTGAACCTTTAAATTTCTTAGGAAGAGTTACATTCAAAAGTGATTGGGTTAAAGCTAAAAGGTTTATTTGAAATAAATACTTTACAAAGTATTTTATAAGAAGAAAATTCAATACAATCTTATTTGAAGGAAAATAATTATATTAAAGTATAATTACAAAGAGATTGGGTAACAAGGAAAAGTGAGCATGACATCACAACAAGAATTACAAAGGTGCTAAATATTTACCTCTTTCTAAAAGTAAATTTGAAAAAAAACTATTAAGATTGACCTAGTTTGTAGAATTAAATTGAAGACGCATAATATATTGAAGAAGAATTATTAAAATTAAAGAATAACTAATTGAAAAAAGTGGAAGAATGTTAGTTTGAAATGAATTAATTATATTTAAGGTGGATTTGAAAAAATAATTTATTTATTGAAGATAATTGTTGATTAAAGAAAATTATTAAAAGAAGAACAAATTTTATATTTGGGAGAAACAATGATTTTTTTTTTTGATTGGTAGAAAGGGTTTTGAAAGGTCCCTGAACCTTGAACAAGAGAGGTTACAATAAATTCATAGTGACCGAGGAGGTCCAAGAAGAGAAGAGAAGAAAGTTGACAAACCTCCACACTAGGGGAGGTGTCGCGAAATCGCGACCAAAATGGTGATGTCGTGAAATCGTGACAAGAATCGCCGAAGAAGCCACAGGAAGAAAAGAGGTCATGATATCATGACAAGAATCACCATCAGAGCCAAAGGAGGGAGGAGGTCACGATATCGTGACGTGAAGCAAGGTGTCACGAAATTGTGACGTGAATGAAGACCACAGTCGAAGAAGAAAATGCGCTCCGAAATCACGATGCAAGAAGAAGCCTGCTGCCAAGAAGAAAAGGTGTCGCGATATCACGACAAAAAATAAGGACCACCACTAAACAGAAATGTCGCGATATCGCGACAAAAAATCCAGACCACCGCTGAAGAGAAAAAAGGTCGTGATATCGCTACAACTTGGAAGACTGCCGTTGGAGAGAGAAAAAGCGTCACGAAATCGTGACCAAAAGGAGGGTCACCTTTGGAGAGGGAAAATCATCGCAAAATCATGACCAAAATGCGTGAAGGCACCCGAAGAGAAGAAGTGTCGCGATATCGCGACAAGATTGCGCAAATGCACCCGAAGAGAAAAAGTGTCGTGATATCGCGACAAAATGGAAGACCGCCGTTGGAGATGAAACTTGTCACGAAATTGCGACCGAAAGAAAGACCGCCATTTGAGAGAGAAAAGGTATCGTGAAATCACGACAAAAAAGCAAGACCGCGGCTGAAGGCCAAAAGTGTCGCGATATCGTGACAAGTTTGCGAAACTGCACCCGAAGGGAAAAGGTGTCGCGATATCGCGACAAGTTTGCCAAAAAGCTCCTGGATAGAAAAAGATTCACGATATCGTGACAAGTTGGAAGGTGTCGCGATATCACGACAAGAAGCAACCCCATGGCCAGAGCATAAAGGAAATTTCATGATGTCGTAGCAAGCTGAGATTTCGCAGCCAACTTAGGAAAATTACGCAAAAATGCTCCAAGGTGCCAATACGCAGCCGCAAGACCAAAGGACCAGGAACCCCCTCACATTGAGAAAACATTAGAACTTGAAGGATCGTCCCTTAGGTCGATTGGGAAAGAATCTCTCCATACCTAAAAATCAGTTGCGTCAACTCCCTTATTGGCAAGCCAGTCCGTAGCTCTGTTTCCTTCCCGGTATTGATGTTGAATGATTAGTTTAGGATAAACACCAATTAGAGTCTTGCAATCATCGAAGATGGAAGCAAGGGCCCAGGGAGGCACCGAGGTTCCATTGAGCCAGTTGAGAAACAATTATTTTAACTACAAAGCAAATTAATTATATTAAAAAATTTATGAAAGTGCCAAATTATTAAAATAAGAAGTTTATTCATTATTAATGTAAGCAGAATTCTTAATTTAATATTGAAAGGGAAAATTATTATTCAAAAGTTAATTGAAAAGAATTATTATTTTAAAAAAATTTGAATAAGGGAAAAATATTCAAAGGCTTATTTGACTTGAGAAAAATAAATATGGTTGAAAGAACAAATTTAAATCAAAGGTACATACAAGAATATTGAATATTGATTAAAGATAAAATATTTAAAGGCAATTTATCATAAGACACATAATTTATCCTCTCTATAGTAAATTGGAAAAGATCATAAGAAAAGGAAAATATAGTTTAAAGTGCATTTACAAATTTTGAAAAATTGAGTCAGTAAATATTTTTTAAAACAATGTCCAATATGAGCATCGAGATGGCACCCATAAATAAAAAAGTATCTAAATAGTTTTTAGTAGTTTATAGGGAAGCAAACATAATTGAGGAAAAAACCAAGACATATAGAACATTGAAATAAATAAATCGGGTAAAATAAAATGCCAAAAGGTGATTACATTCTAACAAAAAGATCACCAAGTCATCCAAAATGGTTAACAACAATGACAAAAGAAATGATAAATAAACATGAGTTACTTCAACATGATACTAGTGAACTTCATCAAAAGGATAATGTGAAACTCATGGTAGAAGACACTTATAATTTGAATCCCATGTAGGCTTATGTGAACACAATAGCAAATGTTTGTTATGATATTGTTTAATAAATAAATATAGTATATAAAATAAGGGATTTGAGTATAAACAAAGAATGCAAAAAAGTTATACATATTGGTATAGAATATGTTGATTTGAAGTCTTCAAATAGTAACAAGAATTTTGATAACTTGTTAGCTATAAAAGGTAATGATGAACTTATAAAATACACAAAAGTATTTGGGACTAAATAGGGATATGATAAAACAAGACATACGAATAACAAGGATGATGAATTGTTACACTTTACACTTGATATCATTAATAAACCAATTGATATTAGTAGATACAATAATGATATAATCCATGATCTATATTATTATGATGACTTACTTCCTACTATAAAGAATATCAAGATAGACAAGAAGAAGATTATACTAGATATGGAATTGAAATAATCATAGATGAGAAGTACTACGTACTATGACAATTTCAAAAATATGAAAAATAAATATTGGTACAAAGGCATACTAGAAATAATTATTTAAATAAAACCAAAAGTAGAGATCCAAATATGACAAAGGAACAACAACACTATGAAGTAGATAAATAAGAAAAAAATAAAGCAAAAGAAGATCATAGCAAATCATCTTCTTAACCAAATAATGTAATACAAGTGTTGTAAGTATTACATAATTTCATACATTGGAAGAATATTACAAGTATGTTGTAAATAGTTAAAAATATCAAAGTGTAAATTTTTGTAAATATAAAGTTGCATGTAAGTATTTTTTTATTAGTAGAAAGGGTTTTGAAAAGGTCCTTGAACATTTCACAAAGAAAAACAAGGGAGAAACCAAATGTTTTTTTACCACCAAGAGTAGCTAAAGAACAATGAACCAGAAAAAGAAACAAGCTATGAAGCAAACCAAACACAAAGACAAGATAAAAAACTTAAATTGAAACCCATAAAACTATTCAAAATATTAATCTACCATTTTATTCTTAATATCTTCATAATGGCTGAGATTTTAAAGTGTTGTTATGACTAATAGTAATTTCATTGGAACCATGAATTACATGTTGCAGGATTGAATTGATCTTGCAATGAGATTGGTAAATATTTTTCAATATTTCAATCAAAATTTTGGAGGGATTGCACTTGGATCTAGCTATGATCTTAGCATTCTTCAGTGATTGATCAAACTTAGGGTTGGTGCTCTTAGTCATCATGGATATGTTTTCAGCAGGTTCCAATAGATTATCAAGGAATTTCCTTTTAGAGGCCATGGCCTTGGAAGAACAGTAGTGGTTTCTAGAACCGTGGATGTTCATAACATTATCATCTCATATCTTCTCCTCATTGAATATAATTATAGTTTCAATGAGGGACACATTGGATGTCGATTTTTGAAGCATGTGGTTGAAAATAATCAAGAATAATACTTGATGTTTGACGTGAGGGGTGGAATTCTTCCTGATAATCTTAATGGAGACCTCAATAGATCTTTTGAAATACCCAAGAACATTAAATTCTTTGAAATTCATAAGATTATTTAGGAACACCAGGTGAAAAATTATTAAAGGCACATCAATTTTATTCATTTTTTAGTATCGTATCGTAGGTATTAACACTTTATTCCATGGCTTTGGTAACTCTTTATTAAAAAAAAATTTCTAATATCTAACCAATTTCTTTCCCCTATTGGTGAAATTTTTTAATTCTTCTTGATGGTGTGGTTGTCTTGGTGAAGTTTGAAACCATCATCAAGAAGCTCTATTACATCTGCTAGTAATATCATAGTAACCTTAAATTTTAGACCTTTGATGACCACTTGCCCATAGACCCAAGAATTGATGAAATCATTAGTAATTTCATCATCAATGCCTCCAAAATTCCCAAGGAAAGCCATGAAGCCATGGTTCTTGAAAAAAATTTCAATATCAGGATCCAATCTAAGGTTTTCAGATTTAATTAGGGCCATTGTGTTGGTGAAAAGAGCAGGGCCACTAGAAGAAGCAGAATATTGGGAGTTTTGACAAAAATATGGATGATGGAACCATGGGGATTTAGTAAAGAAAATAGATCCTGATATACATGTTAAATGTCCTACCATCATAACATGAATTATACCACAAATTAAAACTAGAGTTTGAGATAGTCGTGAGAAAAACAATATGGTTTATTTACCTCATGATCAACCAAATTTGGACTTCATGACTTGATTTGGCCTCAATAGTTGGGATTTTAGCACAAGGTACAATTACACATTCTATTACAGCCTAGATATTAAACCAATGTATATTAGGATTGGTTTTCCCAAGGTTGGCACAAAGAAAATTACTGTCAATACAAATTCATTGCAAATCCTTACAAAGACTTATGGAATAAATCACACCACGAAAAATGAATTTATAAGAATCAATTGTGCTTGGGAAAATAATTTTGTTTCCATACCACATGATGTAATGAGGACTTGGAGATCTGTTGGAATCATGGCTTTGAAGAGTAGACCTATAGTTATCAAGACTTTCCATGAAAAAAATGTTACCCAAATTTGCTTCCTAAATATTATTGGATAGTGATAAAGCCCCTCTTCTTTTCTAATTCAGGATAACCATGGATGCATGAGAGTGTGGTTGAAATATGGTGTGAGTTATTTGATACTGAGAATTGTAATCCCTTCCCAATAAATATTGCTTTGGATTTGGGATATTATTGTTACTTTTGGGTGAGATGGTTTTTGACTTGGAGACCAAGAACCCTTCCCCTACCAGATCTTGGATCCTCAATTTTTTGAATCTTTATGATGAAGGGAAACCAATTTAGTTGGGTTTCCTTGTTGGAAATAACTTTATCTATTTTATTAGCTTAGGTCTAAGTTATCACTTCAAGCTAGAGGTAAAGCTTGTTGGTGGACAAAGGTTGCTGACTATGATTGTTAGAGAAGACAATCATTTATAACATGCAAAGGTTTTTGTACTCCAATGAAGAACTATTAAAGCAGGTAAATATCATCTCTAGAATTATTTTTAAGCTCCTATAAGAAATCAATGTACCAAACCTATAGGAATACTTCTCTAACATCCCTATTGGCAAGCCAATCAACAACTTTATTACCTTATCTTTACACATTCTAAATGCCAATATTGTGGTATTTTCTAATGATAATTTTGCACTTAGACAAGATTTTTATCAGGGGTAAGTAATGGGAATGGTTTCCTTTTAGGAAATTGATAATATGTAAAGAATATTCTTTGATTATTAACCTATCGGTATTAAGCTTGTAAAAAATAAGTAGACCTTGGTATAAATAGTTAGCTTCAATCATGTTGTTTTACTAGATCCCAATGTTTTTCATGAAGGCAAGAACCATTATCCCTTGATCATCTCTAAGAATACCTTTTCCATCAATTGCATATGGATTTCCTTTAGTAACCCCATCAAATTTTAATTTATAATAGCCTATAGAAGGAGGACTCCACTTGATGGTAGACATATTGATAGTAGAAGAAGAATTATTTGAAATATTAGTAGGCTTAAATTGGGAGGCTAGACGATATTCTAGATCAATTTTTAGAGTTTCAGTAGAGGATATCAAAGAGGTATTTTCAATAGTGTAGGAGCAAATTCTAAGAAAAAACTTTTGGGGCTCACTTGTAAAGGCTCTAAAAAAAAAAAATTTGTGTTCAATCCAAATTTGCTAGAGGTAGTGATGAAGGCAAGAGGTCCATAGAAAAATGAGTTGGGAGTTTTGAAAAGGCCTTGGCCACTATTGGAAAAATGGGATGAGAGTTTCCAATTGAGCCTAGGCAATGTTGATATTTTCAAATAGAAGGTTCAACATAGATAATGAGAAGTAGCATTCTATAAATATATGGGAAGTAGAGTCTCAGCTACACTTGTAAAGGATACATTGGTTAGGGATATAAAACCCCCTAGACATAAGGTTTTCTATAGCTAGAATCTTGTCCTATGAGGTCAACCAAGAAAAAAGGAGACTTTAGGAATTAAATTTTTATCCCAGATAAGGTTGGATAGGTCCCATTTGACATGGGGGTATCTTGAATATATTAAGATGATTTCATAGTAAAAACACCTTCTTATGATAACTTCCAAATGAGAGAGTCTTTGGTCTAGTTATTTAGGGTAACAAAAATCTATATAATATTTTAGATGGTCTTGGCATCATCCTTGATCTAAATACTGGGACTTTTGGAAGAAATTATATTCCACTAGCATCTATTAAAAACTTAGGTTATGGAGTTTGAGACTTTACCACCAAATAATTGATCCATGAGAGGTTTGATAATTGATAAATTTGGGTCACTGGTGAGATGTTAGTATTTCACCCAAGAGTATTCCAAAAAAAAATATATCTACCACAACCCAAACACTACTGAAGCCCTTTATGAATTATGTATTTGGTTTGATTAATGGAATTCCAAAAGCATGACCCAATGAGAAGACAATGATCTCCCACAAAAGATGATTGATGTAGGTACTCTTCTTTGATTATGTTAATCTAGGATGCTTTTTCATTGAGGATAATTCCCCAATATTTCTTGGATATCAAGGCAAGATTCATCTTGTGCATCATTTTGAAATCTAGGTCTTTGTGGTATTTTTTGGTGCATACCTATCCCAAGTGACTAGGGAAAAACTAGTATGATTCTCATTACCCGTTGATATGAACTTCCATTAAATTTATTTTATTTTATGGTATATTGATATCGGAGCCTTAAATATTAATATGAAAAAAATTGGTATGCTCTAGAGATAAGCTTGCACAAGCGTGGCCTTGGTAGCCTGTCTTGACATTGCATTCTTCCATCCTGCCAACTTCTTGCTGATGCATTCAAAAATATTTGATCACATGTTTCAAATTATTTTTCCATGGAACATCGATAAACCTAGGTAAGTAGTTGGGTACTCATATATTGTACATCCTAGAAATTTTGTAATTTTTATTTACCTTCAAATAGGAGTTTTTAGAAAATAGATTATGCTTTTGTTGAAGTTGACTTTCTACCCTATAGCTTCTTCATGGATATTGAGGATTGTTTTAATTTATTTTGCTTTAGGAATGGAGGATGAAGAAGCTAATATGATGTCATCCACAAATTTCTAATGAGTGACAACCCTTAACACAGAGGAAGGTTTTATGCCTGATAGACGACATTTTGAGCATGCTTCTATTAAGGATCTGCCAAGGGTCTCAGCCATAATAATAAAAATAAAATGTGATGAAGGGTCACCTTGTCTGATGTCCTTTAATATCTTGAAGTATCCAATGGGGGAGCCATTTATGATTATTGAGAACCAACCAAAAGTGATGCACTCTTTAACTAATTCAATCTAGTCCTTGTGAAACTCGAATTTGTCCAGAATAGCAAACAAAAACCACCAAAATATTCTATCAAAGGCTTTATTCATGTCAAGCTTTAGGAATAGATCAGTTTTGTTTCTCTTGATGACCAAGTGAATAAGATCATGAATGGTAATAAATACATAAGTTATAAAAATACCATTAATTGAACTTCTTTGACAATGGTAAATTATTATTGGGAGGATATCCTTGAGTATATTAGCCATAATTTTGATAATAAGCTTGTAAACAACATTGCATAGATTGATAGGTCTGAAATCAAAAATAGAATTATAGTTTTGAGACTTTGGGATGAAGACTAAAAATGTGAAATTTAAATCCTTAGATAAGTATTTATACTTTTGGAAGTCTTGAGCTTCTTCTAAAACTTCTTATCCCATAATTTCTCAAGAGTACTGGAAGAAACAAGGAGGGAACCCATCCAGTCCAAGCGCTTTGTTAGGATTCATGGAAAACATTGTGTATTAAATTTCTTCATTAGAGAATTTTTTTAGGAGGTATGAATTGAGGTCCTATGATACCATACAAGTAATATTCTAAAAGAGAGAACTTCCAACATGAGGGGGGCAAGGAGGACTAGGTCCTATCACATTATTCAAAATGGGAAATGACTTCATCTCTTATTTCTTGAATAATATCCATCTTAGATCCATCCTCTTGGTCAACTCCTAGATTCTATTTGTGCTTTTGTATCTTAGCATTGATGCATGAAAGAATTTAGTGTTAGCATCTCCTTCCTTAAACCACAAAACCTACAATTTTTATATTCATAATATTTCTTCTTTAGCTAGAATATTGTGGAATTCGACAAGTAGGGATTTCTCTTCCTACTGAATATTAAGGTTAGTTCTTCCATCTTAGATGAGTTTTTTAATGGTACCAAGCCTTTTAGAAATATGATGCTTGTTTAGGAATAGGTTCCCAAAAAAATCTTTATTCTAGGATTTAATATTAAGCTTGATGAAGCAAAGTTTTCTAAAGAGCTTGATTAAACGAGACCTAGGGAAGTCGTCTTTCCACCATTATATCATGTATTTATTAATTTTTGGATGTTGGAACCACATTTTTTGAACCTAAAGGGGTCTTAAAGATTTTATTTGGGTAGGAATAGTCCAAGACCAGAAGGTTGTGGTCTGAACCAATTTTAAGATGAGCAAAGAGATTGACATCTTTGAGATCTTGGATAGCTTCCTTGGAAAGTAGAAACCTATCAAGCCTTAGCTAAATTAATTAATTACTTGGTCTTCTATTACTCAAAGTGAATTTGGAGCCTTGTAAATGGACATCCATCAACTCGTTTCCATCAACAAAATCCAAAAAATCTTCAAAACACCTAGGAGTGATTGGGGTACCTCATTTTTTATCAAATAAAAAAAGGGGAGAGTTGAAATCTCCAACAAGAATCTAGGGTTCATTTTCGAAGTTACATGTAACTATTTAGTATGTGTGGAGTTAAGTAATTATTTGTCATTTAGTAATAATTAGAATTTTTCATTATTATGAGAAAATAAAATATATATCTTATGATAAATATGAAGTCATATTCCTTGAAATAGTGAAGAGTCTAAGAAGAGGAATAATTTATTGAAGTTGAAATGTCAAGATTATTGTAAATTCTATATATAGAGGAAGTCTATAAGATGTATGTAATGTAAAATTTCAATACTATTTTGGTGCTAGACTACTAAGTCAAATATGTGATTATAGTAAGTTATTTTATTGTGTGAATACTTGTGATTGTGTGATAATTTATTTTGGTAAGTTAAAAAATTGTATTGATGCAGGTATTTGAAATTCACCCTAACACCTTAGTACAGAAGTAGAATTAAAGGATGTAAAATTCACAAAAAACTAATGAAATCCACAAAAAGCCTAAGACTTTTAAATAAATAAAAACAATCCAAAAGGACGAAATAGGAAATAAAATGTTCCAACTAGACAAAACCTAGAGATAATAGACAATATGCAAGGGTATTACACATTTGCAAAATCCTTGGTGTCATCCTTTTCAACATCCTTAGGAGTTTTCTTGAACACTTCCTTGGAAATTTCCACCACATCATCCTCCTTGCCACTAGTGTTGGCTCTTACGGTATTCTTTTTTGGGTGATAATTTTCATAGAAAAATAGTAAGTTTAGAGAATTTTTGTGCTCCTTCAATTGGACAATGGCTACCATGCTCATGGTTACTACACTTTCCATCTGAGCTATGGTAGTAGTAGTAGTATTTTTGATGTACTCCTAAAGTATCTAGACCATAGAATCCTCGAGCTCATCCTCAATGGAACCCTACAATTTTTCTTGATTCTGAGTGAATTTATCATTTAAGCATTGGAGCTTCTCAATGATATGGGATGATCCTTAACCTTGACCTTCCTTCTTACTGATTTTTTAGAATCTTGAGAGCTACCTTTAACTTTTATCTTCTTGTAACCATGAGCTCTTGAGGATGGGATAAAGGTCGTATCCTCCTCCATAGTCTATTTGGAATCTGCTTGGTGCTCTTGTGAAAAGACATTTTCTTCCTTTTAGAAATTTCTACAAAAAGTGTTTGTAGATTACCTTAAATAGTCCCTGATGTGAGGTTCAATCCTCATACTTCTTTGAATGGGTTTCCTTGATGGAATATTCTATGGATAAAATATAAATTCAAGGATATTGAGAGGTTTAACTTCCCTAAAGTGATTCACAAAGGCTATTTGAAAACTCTATAGTGGGTAACCTAGGTCATCGATCATGATATAATCCATCACTAATTTCATGACCTTCTTCAAAGGAGTGGGTAAATCCTCCCTAACCATTCCTAATTTTTTGATCTTGTGCAAACTTGATCTCGACTTAAACTCCTTAAGCTCTATGTCCCATTTATGTTTGTCTCTATGGACTATTCTTTCCATGAATGGTTGGCTTGTTATTTTATCAAGGATGTTGATACCAACCTAAAATTCCACTCCATAGATGATAACAACACCTTTATCCTAAGTGGAAGGAAATGCAGTATTCATGTCCTAGTTCATCTAAGAGAATTGCTACAGAAAAGACATGAATTCCCGCACATTCATGATCGCCTCAGCAATAGGTTCATTTCAAGTGTCTTTGGTTCACTGAAACCCATAATGGCTAGGTTACATAATTGTTGGATGGAAGAAAAAATAGAGTGCTCCTAAAACCTTGGCAAGCAATAAATGGATATGATGGTTCTAGAGTGGAGGTGTGCTTTAGTATCAAAGGAAATATTTAGGTGTTTCTAAAAACTTCTTTTCCACCACCTTGGGTTGTAACAATTCCTTGAAAATAGCAATTCCACTCTATATCTAATTTCAAAGCAATGGGCCTTAGTAAACTGGAAATTCCAGAAGCTCCTATCACCACCAAAAATAGAAATGTATGCCACTCCTAGAAACTTATGAGAAAATGGGCAAGAAATATTTAAATAGGCATGATTCTTGCAAGAAAAACAAAAAACTTGAAATATTGGAAAGTTATGAAGATCAGCAACAGACAGAGGCATGGGAAAGATGATGTAAGCAATGAGTCCTAGGAAGATGAAAGGTAATGGAAAGTAATGGTGTTGTAACATGTAGAAAAATGACATGCATGAAGGATTTGGGAAGGAGCAATCCAAGGGATTCAACAGAATGCAAACTACTAGGAAATGATGATAATTAGGTTGAAAAAATAAGGTAATCTTGGGACCATTAAAAATTTTAACACTTGCACTACCAAAATTAATAAAAATAATACCTGGGAAAGGCACAAGGAAGGTGCAACATAAAATCTCAAACATGCTAAGAAATCCAATCAACAAATACATCGAGGAACTTAAAATCATCATAGAAAAAATAGGACTGTGGAGAAGAATCCTAAAGGGTAAAAGGTACTAATGGCTATTTGTCCTAGGGAAAGTAAATTTTATCAAACAAGAACTCAAGAAAAATAAAATGAATAACAATTTGTCAAACATTTGGAATTTTCTCTAACTTGGCAAATTTCGTCGACCTCATGAGGAAGGGTGTTAGTCCACATCATCATACTAGGGATATTAACTTCAATATTTGCTAACCTATCCACCACTTTATTTACTTCCCTAAAAGCATGTTGAATAATGACCTCATCCTGATGAAGCATCAAGTTTGTGGATTCTTTGATATAGTTTTGGACTTTCCAAGTAGGGGTTTTAGAATTCTTCAAATAACTGATAATATTTAAAGAGTCCTCTTTACCTGGAAACTATCTAATCAGTAGAAGACCCCTCCAAAGGGATCTATCTTTAGCTATTTGATTGACTAGTCACCCAAACCCTTGGCAAAGGCAAAGATAGAATTTCCTTTTAAATCCCTAAGAATCCCTCCTTTTAAATTTCTAAGAATCCCTCCTTTTAAATCCCTAAGAATCCCTCCTTTTAAATTTCTAAATCACATAGATATAAATATTGCAGAAAGGATCAGGCCATTGGAAAAACAAATCTACAATTGAAGGCTTCGACCAACTTATCTGGAACCTTTGGAAAATGTTTTTAAGGAAGGAACATGAATAAGGATGGGTTAGAAAAATATGGCAAGTTGATTCCTAATAAACAAGACATAGAAAACATCTATTGGGCAGTGGGATTCTATGCTTGATGATATTTTAAATAGTAAGGATTCTATTTTCAATGGCCAGCCAGGAAACAAAAGAAAATTTTGGAGTTAGGTGTTTGATCCAAAATAATTTGAAAGGAATTTGAATATCCAAAAAATGTTAGGTGTGATTGTGTGATATTATTAATACTAATATATCATGATAATATACCTTATTTGCTAATAATATGAACAAAAAAAGTAGGATTGGTAATATTAGCATGAGAAATTAATAGAGCAATCTAAAAAACTATAATCTAAACCATTAGAAAAAACAACATTGAGTGTTCTAGGTCTATATCAATGCCAATTTCATGAAATACATATCAAGTTAAGATAATAAAACACTAAATAAAATGTTATAATCAAATTATTCCTCATTTATTAGATTTTATTTTTGCATGGGACTAAGAATATGATCCAATTCCTACATTAAAATAAAAATAATTCATATTTTAATTTTTTTATATAAATATGTTGCCAATTCATTAAAATCCGTATATTGGATCACTGACATAGATATTTATTGATGCAAAGTTAGACAACACAAAAAAAATTGATCAATTCATTAAAACAATGTATACAATATTTGAAAATTGTTTAGGAAAAAAATAATAAATAAAAACAACAATTGGCATAAAAATCAAACTCAATAAAAGAATAAGGAAACTATCATTTTATGTGGAAAATATCCTCTAATGGAATAAATCCATGATATTATATTGCCACAACTTATATTATTTAAATACAATTAAAAATACTACATGCATAAGATGAATAATATATTTCCTAGATAAAGTATAAAGTGCAATTTCTTGTAACATTAAGGGCCTGAGAAATTTTCCACACCACGAGCTAGAATTTTTGGAAAACAAAGTCTTATAGCATAGTGGATGCCATTTTAGGTTGAGAATTAACTTGGTAGTAGGTTTTGTAGCAACAATATGGTTTCTTGGGTATAATATTGGGTCAGCTTAAGTAACCATAGTTGGGATGTTGGGTGGAAGGCTGGATCATCTAAAGAAACACAATGGTTGGTTTTTTTATTGGGAGGAATGCTAGTTGTGTTGATTTTTTGTTGTTGGATTTTATGAGTTGTTAGAAGATATTTTTCCTAGTTTTGGGTGCTATACATTTGGATTTTCTCCTTAGCATTTTTGGTCTTTACCTATCTTTGAAGTTAATATAAGGGGGTACCTTGGACTTCATCACTATCTATTGAGATAGATTCATGTTATGGTACCTTGTGTCTGGTGGGTGTGGTTGTCTTGTTGGTTGTTTTTGTATGTGGGTTCTTGAAAATAGGTTTTTATCCATGACATTATTTTGCTCTTTGCATCTCTCTAAATTTAATACTAGGGGGATACCTTGGGCTTCACCATTATGTATTTGAGAAAGACTCATGTTGTCAGCCCTTGCATTTGACAAGTGTGGTTATCCTATTGGTTATTTTTTTGTTGGATGTGGGTACTGGACATATGGTTTTTTGTCGTTGGTATTATTTTGGTCTTTTACCCTCTTTGAAATAAATACCAAGGGAATACCTTGGGATTCTTCACTATTTTATTGAGAAAGGCTCTTATTATCGAGCTTTATATCTAGCAAGTCAATAGGTTGTTAGGGGAGATATTTGGTTTGTTTATTGTGGGAGGTAGTCCTCCTACTAAAATTGTGGAAGGGTTTGCTTTTTATTCCTACTCACTTAGCTTTTGGGTGAAGATATTTTGGTTTTGGGGGTGTTCTTAGGTTTGCTTTTTACTTGGACTTCCTTGATCTACCCTTTTTCATGGCTAGGCAGTGTGGTAGATTCAATTCTATATCTCAATTGAGCAAGGTTTCTTTGACCCTATGATATTATTTTTCAGTATATTTTGGTAGATTCTAGTAGTTTATTGAGAATTATGGGTGAATATATTGGTTGGTTGTGCTGCTATATCATTTTTTTGGTGGGATGTTTCAAATTTTAATTTTGCAGCTAAAGCATGGTCCTGAGTAAATTTTTCATGACTGGTGGATTTGGTCTCCTAATTTAGTTGAGATATTTTAAATTGTATTCTTTCCATCAAATGCATTAACCTAGGTATATTTCTCTTATCTAGTGGTTGGGATTTTTTTACAGTCCTCCTGTTGGGCAGTTTTTTCCATATTCCTTAGAGCGTTCTAGAATTTCATGGCTTTTCATTTTGAGCGCTTAGATTAAATTTTCATTTCTAATGTTCTACGTTCCCTTCAAAAGCCTATGATAATTTGTTAAGAGGCTTGTTTCACTTCAAGGTTCTAGGTTCCTTTTAAAACTTCATGTTCAGGTTTTTTTTTCCTTTCAAAACCTAGTTTTCTTGTTGGTGTCTAATGTTTCTAGTTATCCTACTAGACAAGAATTTTCAAATGGATGGGAAATTTTCAAATTTTAAATCTAAGCACCCAATTTTATTTCAAATAGGTAGGTTCTTCTATTGGCTAGAAAAAATTCAAATGGGTGGGAGATTTTTATTTTTTTTTAGAAAAAAATCCCTTGCGGGGCCGCCTTGGTCTGAGAGACCATGAAAATAGGGTTCTACATCGTCAAAGTCACCCGGGACTCACACCCAACCCTGCCCGCACCAACATTATCAATTGAATTTTAGATACCCAATTCATATTTTTAGTAGGGTGGAGATTTGAACTTGGGACCTCTCTTGGAGGATTTCCCTCCCCTCTCCAACTCACCTACAACACCTGGGTAGGTGGGAGAATTTTAAATGTCAATATGAACACCCAATTTTTAAATTTTATTTTGGTGGAATCTTTGTTGAATGCTAGTTCCACATTTTGTATGCTGGATGCTAGATATTTCTTTGGGTATAGGACTAGTTGTCCCTAAGGGAGACAACCTCATTTATATTATTTAATTTTTATCGAATATCCCTATGGCCAATTTTAGGTTTGGGGTCCCTTTTAAAAACCCATTGTCAAAGTTTATGGGGCCCTTTCAAAACCCCCTCTTCCACCTAATTAAAAAATATATTTTCTATATATAAATATGAGCACACAAAATTTCATGCATCTCCAAATTACTCATAAAAATCTTGTCCTTTCGAATGGCTAAAAATTGCCTTTTTATATTTTTCAAAAAAGGGAAAACAAATGGAGGGTATGTAAAGTCAAATATCACGCCCTTTCCTCTTCAAATTTTTCTAGTGACCTTTTTATTTTCCCATTTATCTTCAATTCCAAAAACAAAATCTTCTTTATTTAATCAACTTTTAATATTGGTCAGCTCCGCAATGAGATGTATTTTGTACCTAAAATATCATTCAAAGAAACTTATATTTACCTAAAAACTAGGATAAATGAAGCTTAATCAAAATGTAGGTTGATTATAGAAACTTGATATAAACACAAAAAGGAATATTTTTAATAAAGTGACAAAAGTACCAATTAGTGCCAATAATGCATTACCTTGTATTATCCTTCAAACTAAAATACAATATATAAAATAGTATTATATAGTTAGTCTATAAATCACCATACATATTAAATCAAATAATGTGATATCTACAACCTCGTCAATTTGAAACTTGAAATGCTCCTTAGGACATGTAAATAATTTAGATTAAGACCAAAAAACAATTAGAAAATGATCACTAGAAATATATTTAAACATGTGGGTTACCTTTGCCAAAATTTCTCTCATTGTATGAAAGGTCTTGAGAATGTAGAAAATATTTCTTATTACTATTATCTAGTCATATCTAAGTGTAAATACATGGAAATAATGAAGATCTATAAATTGTATTTAAACACAACATGCTTCCCATGAAATGAAAAAACTATACACAATACCAATTCCATGTGATAATCTACCAAACTTACCCAAAACTTATCATCCTCTACTAAACATACCAATATCCAAAATACTATTACTTTTTTTGGGTTGTATACACCATAAAAAATTATTTTAATTATTTATAAAAAACAAAGTAGTCAAACAATCTACAAAAAATAGAACATGAATGTGTTATTAAATTTTTTATCCTCATCAAAATTCTTTTAGAAAAAATATGCCTTAATTAGAGCATATGATTAAGCTACTATGAATATTCCTTCTAAATTCTACAAACCAAAATATCCCACATATACAAAAGTAAACTAATCATGGCCAATATGATAAAATGTATGATCAACATAAACTAATCCTTTATAGATAATTGTACCCCACTTTTTCTTCTTATTTGATAAAATAATAAAATGAATATAATGCAAAAAAATTGAGAATGCCAAGCGTAAGATAATTCTATTTTATACTTTTATTGCATGAAGATAAATATCAATATTTTGTCAAAATTTATCAATTAATTAAATGAAATATTTATTTTTTCATGAAAATTTGAATAACCTATGGATAATATATCATGAATATGGACAATTATTATCCTACTTTCAAAATATTTTTTTAAATATACAAATAACTTCACTCTTTTAAAAAATCCAAAATTAGGATGTAAAATAAACTTGTCAAAAAACTAGAAAACATATTTCCAATGGATTTGTATTTCACTAGTTTTCTCCTCTTTATCTACATGGAAAAATAACAAATAGTAAACATCCAATTAAGGAAATAATCCACTATTTATAGAAGGAAAATCATTGGTGCAAAAGTGGTGTTCGATCACAAGCTTTAACACATTCAACTCATTTATGATATTTAATCTCAAAGTGCCAATATGAAGACTAAGCTTGTTTACAATCAATAAAATATCATTCCACTTATTATTGGAAATCCAAACCAAGAATTTAATTTCTAGTTTTTCAAAATGAATTGACTATATATAAATGACTTCTCATTAATAGGTACAAGTTCTTGCTCCTTAATTACTATTTACTGAACTAGTTTACTAAAATTATTTTGTTGAAATTCTACCATTCATCAAATGCATATTGATATTTCCTTCACCATTAATGTTTTAGTTTTAAACTACCATCTATTACATTATAGATAAAAATAGTAAAATTTAATGGGACAAAACTAATGAATGACTATTTCCACTTGATGCATGATAAATATTTCCCTTTATGTATGATATATCGACAACATGAGGGTTTCCATGAACTACTTATAGTGGAGTATTACAATGAAATGGTGGGAATATTCTTCAAATTTTTATTTTCTTAGAGATGTCTTTCCTACATTTTGAAACCAAGAGGTTCCTACACATATTATTGTTATAATTTTTTCAATAATATTAACAAGGAAAAATGTCACAACAAATATGAGATATATACCCCTCCCTTCCAAAATAATCATAACAAAATATAAAATTGAAAGGTTAGTATATGTACCTATTTTCATAGGTGCATAATCAATTTGTATGTCCTTGTTAGATCTTGCATTGCACATGTTTACACTTCTTGTTTTATGGTTTTACTTTTTTCTTATCAAAATTATGGAAAAATGGTTGGTTTTCCTTTTCATATTCAAATGCAAGTCTGTATTCTTCAAGGAAGCATCATTTTTTCTATAGTATCTAATATTCACATGTTGAATCTAGAAGAATACATCAATAAAATATATTATTATTTGGCCATGCTTGCAATTCCTTAGACTATATATCCCATATTTGAAAAAAATAAAATAATGAGAAAAACCCTTCTCTTTATCTATATATTTTCACTTGTCTTGGAGTTGGTTCACTTGAATGATACTATGAAATTTATTTGTATGATGCTATAACATTTAATTATGCAATTCTATTGTAAGCATGATAATAACAACTTAATAAATACTCAAATGGTACTTTGTTAATAATTTTAACAACAACTTGATCATTGCTCGAATGGCACTTTCTCTTGAATGCCAATGGCATGTCTTGTATTATAATCTCAAGATAATTGTATTCCACTTGTAAACCATAATACCATTCCATTATATGACACAACATCCTATAGTCATACAACAAGTGCATGTATAAAAAATACAAATATATCATATTGGTACTACCTAATATTGTTATGAACACTAGATAGGATTGCAACATCCAATTGTATGATAACTTAGTTGTATAGTTACTCCAACCTATAACTATGTATAATTACTTTCAATGTTTAAATTAATCTTATAACCATAAAAACATACTAGACACACAATACAACGTGACTATAATAAGTATAATCACACAAGCATATAGAAAAATGGAATACAAGTGGAATTTAATATCTTACATTAACATAGTCTATACGAAATTTGCATTACAACATCATATTATATACCAACCTCTCCAAATGCATGATCTATGTATATTACTTCTATACTACTCTATGTTTTCCAACCTATCTCTTCTCTTACCCTATTCACTTTTTCATTATGTCATCCCCATTGTCGTACAAGGAGGGGTTTCTTAATACACAATAGTTATAATTACAAATAAGTGGCAACTACATTTATTGTAACCATTATCATGTATAGATGTTCCTTCATCAATAGGTGATAATTATGATGTAAGTATATCATACCATGACCTATGTCCATTTCTTACCAATATTTATTTTCTACTTATTGTATTGTCATAATTTATACCAATAATTTTAATACATTATCTCTTGATCTAAATAAACATCTTTCTAAACATTGTAAGTAAATTTATTTTTACTCTTGAAGATTCAAGTTCAAATTGGTATCCTCTTATTTTAGCTTGGTCATTTATTGGAACTTCTATTAGGTAGTCTATAATAAGTGTTAAATATTGTCTTTTTCTTCTTCTAGATTTTCCCATATTATAGGAAAATAACATACATGAATTTTTTCAAAAAATTAGTGTGCAAATATTTTTGTACATTAAAAATCCAAAGGTCTATCAAAACTTACACAAGCATCAAGAAAACTTGTTCTAGTACCATACAATTTATTGTATCATATCTATTAATTTATTCACATATATCTCTCTTTTATAAGTTTAGAAATCACAAGAAACTTTGATCAATGTATCAAAACAAGGACAACCATAACTGTATATTGCACATGATAACTATCAATTAACTAAATAACTATTGACAAGAAAATCAAACCCAATAAATCAATAAGAAAACCATTATCTATATGATAAAAATCCTATGGGGAAGAAAACTTATAATACTATATTTTTATAACTTATATTATGAAAATCCAAATGAGGGTATAATGTGGATAAGCTGAGCAAAGTATTTTCTAGAGAAATAGATGAGAGCACACAAAACTCATGCAATGTCAAATTACTCCTAAAATTGCTGACCTTTCCTATGGCTATAAAATATAATAACAATGTTATTTTTTGCTTTTCTTACAAGGGGATGCAAAGGAGGGTATGTAAGGTAAAATTTCATACCTTTCCTCTTCAAAATTTTGTCTAGTGACCTTTTATTTCCCCATTTGTCTTCAACTTTAAAACTATAAACTGTCTTATTTGATTATATTTTACTCTTTATCAATTGCAATAAGGAAATCATCTAGAGTTTGCACTCTTTGCTTAGATCCATAGATCATACCTATGAAGAACATAATATTATACTAAGAGGGGGGTGATCAATATAAGATCAACTTTTACTTTTCTTTCCCAAACAATTTTATCTAATATTATCAATGGCAGTATCAATATCAATAATCAAAGCAATGGATAAATCATCACACACAATAGAGACACAAATTTAATGTGGTTCACCCAATATACCCTACTCCATGGAGAAAATATTTTTACTAAATTTTCTCAACAAATCTTCTTGGGAATCAATCCCCTATTACAATTTTTATGGACCTCTATCCAAAGGAGACACGAATAACCTAATTCTCTGATTTTTGGATCTCTCTCCATAGGAGAACTCTTTCTCATTTTATCTAGTTCATCGAACTTGACCGAGGAGAACTATTCCTCCTCAACTGGTTTATGGATATCTCTCCATAGAAGAAATATATCTTCCCATCTAGTTCATGGATCACACTCCATAATAGAATCCTTTCTCCTTGATCTATTTCATGGATCTCTCTCCACGGGAGAACTCTTTCCCCTTTGCTCTGGTTGATGATCTTCTAGAAGAATTCTAACCCCACTACACTGGTTTGTGGATCTCTCTCCATAGAAGACCTCTATCCTCACTATCCTACCTAATGGATCTCTATCCACTAGAGACTTATATCCTCTACTCTATCACCTCTAAAGCTTGTTATCAAATCTATATCATATCTGCACCAAAATATATCCCAAGTATAGTATAAATATACTCTATATTTGTCTCAATTCTAGCACAAATATGCTCTTAAATATACACCAAAATATATCCTCAAATCTATCCTCAAGCCTTAACATAAAGCTTGATCTAATCACAAATAAAATCTACTTAGATTTACCTCAAGCCTTAACACAAATCTTGAACAAATAAATCAATCAAATTTTCTTATATTTACCCCAAGCCTTAACACAAAGCTTTAAAAAATCAATTAATCAACTCTACTCTCAAGTATTCACAAAGAATCACCTCAAATATGCTCTCAAGTCTTCACCAAGACTTGTCTCAAATATATCCTCAAGTACTCTCAAGAACTTTCTCAATATACTCTCAAGTCTTCACTAAGACTTATATCAAATATGCCCTCAAGTCCACTCAATAACTTACTCAATAAGCTCTCAAGTCTTCACCAAGACTTGTCTCAAATTTACCCCCAAGTCCTCTCAAGAACTTTCTGAAATCTACTCTCAAGTATTCACCAAGACTTACCTCAAATCTGCCCTCAAGTTCTCTCAAGAACTTGTTCAATCTGCTTTCAATTATTTACAAAGAATTACGTCAAATCTACTCAAAAACATGCTCAATATAGCTCACAATATATGCTTCATAAATCTCAAATATTGCACATAATTCTATCAATTGCTTTTTCTAATCTTCAAAGTAATTCCTTTAACTTGAAGCAATTTAGACATATTCTATTTGAATTTGTTTAACCATTGGAACATATAGAGAATGATGTACTCTATCAAAAACTCAATATGTTATACTCAATCATTAAGTATGTTGCTTTCACAAATCTGATTTCTAATGTTTGCACATTCACTTTCAATATCACTCAAAACTAATGTTGAAGAAGTTTCACTCAATCATTCAATCAATGAAACACAACTTGCTCAAAAACCCTAAACAAGTGTTATCACACTTCTTCAAACAAAGAGCACAATGTGGGTCTCAAACCCTAACTAAAATAATATTCAACCTCTATCTCCAATGTTCTCTAGACATTCACCAATAATGCATATAAAAACTCACTCAAATATTTTCAATAATACTTATCAAACAATCCTTTTAACTCCACATCATGTTTCACAATATTCAATCCAAAAACACTTCAATCAAAGTATCATATGCCCATACCTTTTGTTTTTTATGGAGATATATCTTCAAAACCTATTTTACTCACCACCAAATCCTTTTGCCAATTCTAGGTTACACAACAATAGTCTATCTCAAAATCTCCACAAGAATATTTACCTTAACAAATATTTTACTATAAAATAAATACAATAAAATTTCAATTCACAGATACACCTTATTACTCCTTCCTTAAAAATAAATCCCCAATCAATAGATCATACACTCACTGAAGCAAAAAAACTATAATGACAATATCCCTATAGCTCTTTTTAACTCCAACTCAACACAAACTATTTCAATCCAAATTTCAACCTTCCAAACACTTTAATATTCTAACTCAAAACAAATTTCAAATTCCAATAATAAATTCCTTTGTTTACACCTTATACTCTCCAATTATTAACCCAAAATACATTCCAAATTACAGTAGTAAAATTCCTTGCTTACACCTTATAATCTCCAATTCATAATCCAACATACACTATCTTTTCAAATTACAAAGCAATGATAAAATTTTTGAATCATACCTTAGCCATTTAATCAAAAAAATTGTGTGCCTCAAACCACTAACATGCACTCCATGAAAATCTAACTTTCATTCACCACTTGCCTAGCGCCTTAGCCTTGGCTAGGCTGCCATTTGGATTGCATACCCTCATAAACACCATGATGTGCTCACTGCCCTTTGTAACTTTTCCTCTATTACCATTGGGGATCTAATGGGAGACCTATTTTTTTCCAATGCCTTATGCTATCAAACCTTTCCACTAGACCAACCATGTGGTTGGTAATAGGGGCATGCACCCTTATCCCTTTATGCATCCACAATTTTTCTTTAGATTTTAAAAATAAAAGCCTTCGTCTTTCTTTGCTCACAAAAATTTCATCAAACAATTTTGTTAACCTTTCGCATGTTCATTTCAAAAACTTACCTTATGTCTTCAAACCTTATGGTATAAATACCATGTTCCTTCCTTTCTCGAACGTCGATGGGAATAAACATTTAAACTTAATATTTTGCACCAACCCCTTACTTAGGGTTATAAATTTATTATACTATAAATATTATAATTAATTTATAAGTAACCTTAGGATTTTCTATTAACACTTAATATTATAATAATAAATATTATAATATTATTTTATTTGGTCCTAGGTATCTCATTCCTTCAGGGTATTTAGACAATATTTTGACCAATCATGTCAAGCTTTAAACCAAATCTCTTCGACTTAAAATATAAATATTTTAATCCTCCTTTTTTCAATTCCTTGCACTGACTTTTGAAATCACTAACACCAAATTTTGACTTCAATGACAACACAACTACTCAAAATTTCCAACAATCTTCCCCTTTGTCATTGATGGAAGCCTTTTTTCCTTAACCATTCCTTTTTCCTTTTTTCAGTTTTGCTCCCCTTAAGAAACTGCTCTTTCTGAATTAATGCTCTCCTACTAACTCAAATCTCCCACCCTTTGTAATAAATTGCAAAGGGACTCCTTTAGGTATAAATATAAGACTCTTAGCTCAGCCCCCTACCCCCAACATATATTGCTCTTTTTCTTTGTCCACCTTCCTCAATTGATTCTTTTGATTATTTTGAATATCCATGTTCTTGATTACCTTTGGAAATTAAGTTCTATACCACTTAGCCATATGCCAAATATTATTGTACTTGAAATACTTGATGTTGTGGTTACTAGGAGGTGCAAATATCTTGAAGTTCCTCCTGGTGAAGCCAACCCATTCATGTCATGAACCATGCAAAGAATTGTTTTATGACCAAAATAATTACAAGAATAGTAATTTCCTTTAAAGAGATGCCCATATTTGAAATTTATCTTTGTCAAACCATATTTCTTCTTTTCATGAGCCCTACACTACATATCCTTGTGATCAAACTTGTTACATGAGAAGCAACATCCTTTGAATATTTTTTTCCTTGGACCCACTGGCCTCTTAGTCCTTCCTTCTTTATGATTATACGTGTACCTTGTTTGTGCATTGTTTCCTACCTCTTTAATGTTATCACTTCTCAGCACATCCACGTAAGTCTGAGGTTCTTATTCAATCACTTATTTTGATGTTCCCTTTGAGTCTTCCTTTTATTTTGAGCTTGATTCATCTTTATGTACTTCTAGATCTTCTTCATTGCCTAGTCCTATTTTGATAAATGAAGATATTTGTGCTTTGGTGATGTTATCCAAAGCTTTCAAACTTTTCTCAAACTTGTGTAGTCTATATTTAGAATCATTCACTTCCTTCCTTAGTGAAACTAACTCATGTTCCAATATTTCACTTTTTAAGACTTCTGCCTTTAATTTTTTAGTCATACCTTATTCAATTTTCTTTGCCTCTTCAAACTTAACCTTAATATTAGTGATATCTTGTAGAAAATTTACCTTTGTTTCCTTATCTTCTTGTACTTGGATTTCAATATTAATTTATCCCATTTTAACTCAACAAGTTCCTTGACTATGGATTCTTCCTTTCCTTTTTTTGAATCTTCCTATTCTTCTAGGTTTTCAAGAGCATATTCATATTCTTCAATATCTATAATACTTTCATCACTATACCTTGAAGCATTGATTGCTACTTCAACATAATTCTTTCATTTTTATTCTATTATCGAAAGTATAATTTCCTTTGCACACCTAATTTTACTATCCCTATTTTCTTTTTCATATTCATTGTTACTAAAACTATTGCAATAAGCTACATTGTGACAAAGTTTACCAAAACATTCTTCTTCACTGCTATTGTACCCATATTTTGAACAATGATCTTCAAGATGACCAAAGTTACCATAAATAAAATATTTTAGTATTATTAGTTTCTTCTTATTCCTTTTTACATAGTTAGCTTCCTTTTCGCAACTGGATCTTGTTTCCACTTCTCTTAGAGCAAAAATCTCTTTGGGAGAAAAGTCAAATCCCTTTTCCTCTTTATTTCTATTATACCCATTTCATGGATAATAAAGTGCCATGTGTCCAAGATTAACACACTCTACACATATCACTGATTTTTATTTTTTCCTTATCATAGTATTAAAATCAAATTCTTCTTCCTTTTCAGGTCCCATGGTTCTTATTTTACCTTTCATTACCATGTGTGTTCTTGTAAAATTTTCCTTCAAGATATTAAACTCTTCTAAAGGAACCCACTCTAATACCAATTGAAGAACACAATCTTATACTAAGAGATGGGGGTGAACAGTATAAGACCAAATTTTACTATTCTTTCCCAAATAATATTATCCAATATTATCAATGGTAGTATTAATAGCAATAATAAAATCAATGCATAAATCATCACACATAATAGAGACATCAATTTAACTTGGTTCATCCAATGTGGGCTACTCCACGAAGAAAGTATTTCTACTAAATTTTCTCATCAAATATTCTTGCAAATCAATTCCCTCTTACAATTTTTATGGACCTCTATCTAAAGGAGACACCAATCCCCTAATAATTTGATTTTTGGATCTCTCTCCATAGGATAACTCTTTCTCCTCAATTGGTTCTTGGATCTCTCTCCATAGGAGAACTTTATATTCTCATTTGCTTCATGGATCACACTCCATAGGATAACTCTTTCTCCTCAACTGGTTCTTGTATATCTCTCCATAGAATAACTTTATCTTCCCATTTGGTTCATGGATCACACTCCACAGGAGATCTCTTTATCCTTGCTCTAGTTTATGGATATCTCTCTATAGGAGAAATATTTTCCCTTTTCTTTGGTTGATTATCTTCTAGAATACTTTTCCCCCATTTCATTGGCTTATGGATATCTCTCCATACAAGACCTTTGTACTCATTGCCTTGTGTAATGGATATTTATCCACTGGAGACTATTTTCCTCTACGCTATCACCTCCAAAGCTTACTCTCAACTCTATCTCAAATTTATACCAAAATTTATCCCAAGTGTAGTACACATATACTTTAACTTTATCTTAGTTATAGCACAAATCTGCTCTCAAATCTACATCAAAATTTATCCTCAAATCTATTCTCAAGCCTTAACACAAAGCTTGATCTAATAAGAAATTAACTCTGCTTAGATTTATCCCAAGCCTTACCACAAATCCTTAACAAATTAATCAATCAACTCTGCTTAGATTTACCCCAAACCTTAACACAAAGATTGAAAAAATCAATCAATCAAATCTACTCTCAAGTCTTCACAAAGACTTACCTCAAATCTGCTCTCAAGTATTCACCAATACTTGTCTCAAATCTGCCCCCAAGTCCTCTCTAGAAATTGCTAAATCTTCTCTGAAGTCTTCACCAAGACTTATCTCAAATATACCCTCATGTCATCTCAATAACTTGCTCAATATGCTCTCAAGTATTCACCAAGACTTGTCTTAAATATGCCCTCAAGTCCTCTCAAGAACTTGCTCAATCTGCTCTCAAGTATTCACTAAGACTTACCTAAAATCTGCCCTTAATTTCTCTCAAGAACTTGCTCAATCTACATTTAAGTAGTTACCAAGACTTACCTCAAATATGTTCAAACACATGCTCAATACAACTCACAAGATATGCTCAATCAATCTCAAATATTGTACATAATGTTATCAATTGCTTTGTCTAATATTCAATGTAATTCCTTTAACTCGAAGTAGTTTAGACATATTCTATTTAGAATTCATTTAACCTTTGGTACATATAGATAATGTACTTATAAAAAACTCAATATATTCTACTCAATAATTACATCTATCACTTTTATTTTGAGCTTGATTCACCTTTATGTACTTCTAGATCTTCTTCATTGCCTAGTCCTATTTTGATAAATGAAGATATTTGTGCTTTGGTGATGTTATCCAAAGCTTTCGAACTTTTCTCAAACTTGTGTAGCCTATATTTAGAATATTTCACTTCCTTCATTAGTGAAACTAATTCATTTTCTAATATTTCACATTTTAAGACTTTTGCCTTTAATTTTTTAGTCATACCTTCTTTAATTTTCTTTGCCTCTTCAAACTTAAAATTAATATTAGTGATATCTTGTAGAAACTTTACCTTTGTTTCCTTATCTTCTTGTAATTGGGATTTCAATATTAATTTCTCCCTTTTTAACTCAACAAATTCCTTGAATATGGTTTCTTCCTTTTCTTTTTCTAAATCTTCCTATTCTTCTAGGTTTTCAAGAGCATATTCATACTCTTCAATATATGTAAGACTTTCATCAGTATCCCTTGAAGCACTGATTTCTACTTCAACATAATCCTCTCCTTTTTCTTCTATTATTGAAAGTATAATTTCCTTTGTACACCTAATTTTACTATACCTATTTTATTTTTCATATTGATTGTTACTAAAACTATTGCAATAAGCTGCATTGTGGAAAATTTTACCAAAACATTCTTCTTCACTGCTATTGTACCCAAATTTTGAACAATGATCTTCAAGATGACCAAAGTTACCATAAATAAAATATTTGAGTATTATTAGTTTCTTCTTATTACTTTTTACACAGTTAGCTTCCTTTTTGCTACTGGATCTTGTTTCCACTTCTCTTAGAGAAAAAATTTCTTTGGGAGAAACATGAAATCATTTTTCCTCTTTATTTATATTATACCTATTTCATGGACAATAAAGTGCCATGTGTCCAATCTTAACACACTCTACACATATCACTAATTTTTCTTCTTCCCTTATCTTAGTATCAAAATCAAATTCTTCTTCCTTTTCAGGTCTCATGGTTCTTATTTTACCTTTCATTACCATGTGTGTTCTTATAAACATTTCCTTCAAGCTATTAAACTCTTCCAAAGGAACCCACTCTAATACCAATTGAAGAACACAATCTTATACTAAGAGAGGGGGTGAACGGTATAAGATCAAATTTTACTTTTCTTTCCCAAATAATATTACCTAATATTATCAATGGCAGTATTAATAGCAATAATAAAATAAATGCATAAATCATCACATACAATAAATACATCAATTTAACTTGGTTCACCCAATGTGGGCTACTCCGCGAAGAAAATATGTCTACTAAATTTTCCCAACAAATCTTCTTGCAAATCAATTCCCTATTACAATATGTATGGACCTCTATCTAAAGGAGACACCAATCCCATAATGATTTGATTTTTGGATCTCTCTCCATAGTAGAACTCTTTCTCCTCAACTGGTTCTTGTATCTCTCTCTATAGAATAACTTTATCTTCCCATTTGTTTCATCGATCACACTCCACGGGAGAAATATTTCTCCTCAAATAGTTCTTGTATCTATCTCCATAGAATAACTTTATCTTCCCAATTGGTTCGTGGATCACACTCCACAAGAGAACTATTTCTCCTTGCTTTGGTTTATAGATCTCTCTATAGAAGAAATATTTCCCATTTTCTTTGGTTGATTATCTTCTAGAAGACTTTTCCCCCATTGCATGGGCTTATGGATCTCTCTCCATATAATACTTGTGTCCTCATTGCCTTGGCTAATGGATATTTATCCATTGGAGACTATTTTCCTCTACTCTATCACCTCCAAAGCTTACTCTCAACTCTATCTCAAATTTATACAAAAAATTATCCCAACTGTAGTACACATCTACTTTAACTTTGTCTCAGTTATAGCACAAATCTGCTCTCATATCTACACCAAACTCTGTCCTCAAATCTATTCTCAAGCCTTAACACAAAGCTTGATCTAATCACAAATCAAATCTTCTTAGATTTATCCCAATCCTTAACACAAATCCTTAACAAATTAATCAATCAACTCTGCTTATATTTTCCCCAATCCTTAACACAAATCTTGAACAAATCAATCAATCAACTCTACTCTCAAGTCTTCACAAAGACTTACCTCAAATTTTCTCTCAAGTATTCACCAAGACTTGTCTCGAATATACCCTCAAGTCCTCTCTATAACTTTCTCAATCTTCTCTAAAGTCTTCACCAAGACTTATCTCAAATATACCCTAAAGTCATCTCAAGAACTTTCTCAATTTGTTCTCAAGTCTTCGCAAAGACTTGTCTTAAATATTTTCTCAAGACCTCTCAAGAACTTGCTCCATCCGCTCTCAAGTCTTCACTAAGACTTACCTAAAATATGCCCTTAATTTCTCTCAAGAACTTTCTCAATCTACTTTTAAGTCTTTACCAAGACTTGCCTCAAATATGCTCAAACACATGCTCAATACAACTCACAAGATATGCTCAATCAATCTCAAATATTGCACATAATGTTATCAATTGCTTTGTCTAATATTCAAAGTAATTCCTTCAACTTGAAGGAGTTTAGACATATTCTATTTAGAATTCATTTAACCTTTGGAACATATAGATAATGATGTACTTATAAAAAAACTCAATATATTCCACTCAATCATTAAGTCTATCACTTTCACAAATTTGATTTCTAATTTTTGCACATTCACTTTTAATATCATTTAAAACCAATGCTGAAGAAGTTTCACTCAATCATTCAATAAATGAAGCACAACTTTCTCACAAATCCTAAAAAAGTGTTTTCATGCTTCTTCAAACAAATAGCACAATGTCAATCTCAAACTTTAACTCAAATAATCTTAAATATCTATCTCCAATATTCTCTAAACATTCATCAATCATGCATATAAGAACTCACTCAAATATTTCCAACAATGCTTATCAAAAAATAATTTTCGCTCCAACTTATATTTCACAAAATTCAATCCAAAAACACTTCAATCAAAGGATTATGTGCCCATACCTTTTGGTTTTAATGGATATATATCTTCAAAACCTGTTTTGCTCACAACCAAATCCTTTTGCCAATTCTAGGTTAGATAGCAACAATCTATCTCAAAATCTCTACAAGAATATTTACCTTAACAAATATTTCACCATACAATAAATACAATAAAATTTCAAGTCACAAATACGCCTTATTACTCCTTCCTTTAAAATTAATCCCCAATCAATATATTATACACCCACTCAAGAAAAACAACTATAATGACAATATCCCTATAGTGTCTTTTAACTCCAACTCAACATAAAATATTTCAATTCAAATTTGAACCTTCCAAAAACTTTAATATTCTAACTCAAAAAAAAATTAAATTACAATAATAAATTCCGTTGTTTACACCTTATTATCTCCAATTCTTAACCCAACATATATTCCAAATTACACCAACAAAATTCCTTGCTCACACCTTATAATATCCAATTATTAATCCAACATACACTGTCTTTTCAAATTACAAAGCAATGATAAAAAAATTTAATCATACCTTTGTCATTTAATCAAAAATTGTGTGCACCTCAAAACACTAACATGCACTTCATGTGAATCAAAATCATGTTCACCACCTTCCTAGCACCTTATTTTTGGCTAGGCTACCACTTGGGATGCATACCCACATAAACACCATGATGCACTCACCACCCTTTGTAACTTTTGTTGGGAACAAAACATTTGAAACAAAACACTTTCTACTGCTACTATCAATAATCTAACATGAGACTTATTTTCTGCTAATGACTTACACTATCAAGCCTTACCACTAGGCCAACCATGTGGTTGGTAATAGGGACATGCACTTTCTCCATTTATGCGCCCACAATTCTCCTTTAGCTTTTAAAAATAAAATTCTTCCTATTTCTTTGGTCACAAAAATTACTTCAAATAATTTCTTTAACCTTTCGCATGTTCATTTCAGATACTTAACTTATGCCTTCAAACCTTGTGTTATAAATACCATGTTCCTTATTTTCTCGAACGTCGGTAAGAATAAACATTTAAACTTAATATTTTGCATCAATCCCTTACTTAGGGTTATAAATTTATTATTATATAATATTATAATTAATTTATAAGTAACCTTAGGATTTTCTATTAACACTTAATATTATAATATTATTTTCTTTAGGCCTAGGTGTTACTTTTCTTAACCTTAGGCCTTATCTTACCAACTTTAATATTATAATAATAAATATTATAATATTATTTCCTTTGGGCCTAGGTATCTCCTTCCTTCAAGGTATTTAAACAATATTTTGACCAATCATGTGATTCTTTAAACCAAATCTCTTGGGCTTAAAATATAAATATTTTAATCCTCCTTTTGTCAATTCCTTGCACTAAATTTTGATATTATTGACACTGACTCTTGACATCAATGACAACACAACTACTCAAAAATTCCAACAACCTAATACAAGATAAACCTTCTATGCATTTAAAGAAAAAATCAAAATATTTTTATGTATGTGTATCAACCAATAGAAATTTCTATAAAGGATTATACATATGTGAATAGGTTTCATGTTTGTCATATAATTGAGGTTATGAAATTATGATGAGTGTTGTGACCCGTGAAATTAAAATACTTTGTCATTGAGAAGATATTATTATTATTCTTCATACTAGATATGAACAAGGATTAAAATCAAATCAATATATAGATTTTATTTTGTTTTGTTTTCATGTAAAAGGCAAGGGATCTAATTATGGTTTAGGAATATTTTCCATGCTATTATTATTTATATCCTTGTTAGTGGGATTCTAATTTATTTATTTTCTATTTTTTATGGATTATAAACATCCAATCCACGCTTTGGTAGCTTATATATTATTATACTTTTGTATGATGATTTTAAAAAATATTACCTTGATGTAAGGTGGATCTTACTATGCTTGTAAAACATCTAAAATTAATACGTATTTTCAACTTTGTTCAAATAATAAGCATGAATAAGAGTGGCAATGATATTTAATCAAGCTTTGAATGTATGTATAACATTTCATAAGGAAGGAAGACCAAGCTTGGAAGCCCAAATTACCTTTTACAATTGGGAATATTGAAATAAAAACTTTAAAAGGAACAAAACATACTAAAAAATCATCAAAATATGAAGAGACATCCATCATAGTAATATAATATGAGAGAGATAGTGTGTAAATGAAGGGTTACCAACGTGAATTTATTGTTTGAATTTGTTTTTCGTAAAAATTTCAAGTAGTTTATTTGATAATTTGGATAGCAATATGCTAATTCCATTGGTTTTGTTAATTGACACTTTATAGATAGATAAATTGTACAACAACCACTATAGAGACTTCAATGTTTAAACCAAAAATTTAATATGTCTCATTTGTTTGGTTGATCTTATCATTTTCTTTTAAAGAGACTTTTCTTGAAAAATATGTATTTTGACTCTATCTCTCTTCTAAACCTTATTTCAATATTGTTACCTTAATTGTTAGTAACATTTATCAAAATGTTCATACAACCTTATTATGTTAAAGCCACTATAAACTATAAATTGACTACTCAATGCAATGAAGAATAGTTGTTGATTTATGTTATAGGTAGTTTTTATCCACTTAAAATAAGAATATGTGAAACTATGCTTGAAAGTTATGGATAATATTTGGGATATTTATCTATTAATATATGTGTACATACATCTATATCTATTTCTATATAGCTATATATTTGTATGTATGTGTGTGTAAAAATATATGTATATGTACATATACATACATAAATCTATCTATCTATCTATCCATATATCTATCTATCTATCTATATCTATATCTATATCTATATATTCCTATCAAGTCACCCAACCACCATATTGTATATCCCTCAAATTCAGGAGAGTTACTCAAGTTGTGTATCTATATGTCATTCATATATTTATATCTATAATGTGGTAATATATATCATCATTTTAAAATAGAAAAATACTATAACTCTAGTATTCTCATTATATTTTCAAAAAGGGTTTAGGTAATCCATGCTCTATGGATATATGACACAAGATGAGTAACTCATCAACATACAAGGGTACTCATCATAGTATAATATGGTTTAATACATATAATACATCTGAACCTTAAAAAATTAATTTTTAAGGAAGAACATTGATTAGTACCTATCTTGATTTTTCATTCATTTAAAATTATTTCTCTTAATTAGTTTGGTGTATCCAAGCAAAGTAAACAAAAATACTTAAGAATATAAAAATATATAATTATCTCAATGTAATTGTGTATTTTTATTTGAGTACTTACATCATTCAATTTTGTTTTATACATCATGTCTCTCTTTTGCATTCTCTTGTGGGCTACCATGCTTTTTATTTTTTAGTTTGCATATTAAAATTAACATATAGTCAAAATTTTCTAATTATTGTTGTAGAACATTTTTTCAATATGACTTAATGCACTTCTATATATTCTAAATCCTCTAAAAAAAAATATTCATTTTATGAATATTGTTATGATAAATAAAATTCTACTACACAATGTTGTAGGTACAACCAATTCAAGAATACATGCTTCCTGATAATTGGTTGCCTTCATAAATGTTAAGTGTTAGGTCAATTTAAGAAGTCATAGTACCCACCCTAAAAGTGTGTTTATGTTTTGATTCTTTTTCTTTTTTATCTTATGTCATGTCATAATATTTACTCTAATGATCAACTTTGGATTGTCAAGTGATCCTAATAATTTACAAGTATACTAATGATTTCCATTATTTTTATATAGGATATCTTGAGATCTATCTTTGGTCTTGTCATTTGATGCATGTTTATTCTCATATCTACCTTGAAGGTGATTTTTTTATGTATAAAAATAATATTTTTATATAATTTTAATTGGCTTACCGTAAATAATATAACATTAAATTTGTAGTGATGATACGAATAAGGAAAAAATGCATTGATTGGGGTATATGTTTTTAATCGTAACATACATTTATTTATTTTTATGAGTACTATAACATTAAATTTATAATGATTATGAGATTAAAGAAAAATGGAATTGCTTGGGGCATCATTTTTAAACAATAGACCACATATATATTTTGAAATTCAATTACCTATATTTTAACATTAAAAACTTTATAATATTTTAGACTAAAAATATAATGCTTAAATATGATGAGACAAAAATATATCATCCTTAAATTGTTAGACTTAGGTGTAAAAATATATTTTAAATAAAACAATATCACACATTTTTCTTCATCACAAATTTGTACAACATGATGTATCTTAAATTCAAAATATCCTTGCTGTTTTACCTTTTACTTTTTCCTTTGATCTTCTCTCATGCTCATTGGTGGCGTGACTATATAGTCTCATATGAGTTAAAATCATAAATCATCCTCTAATAATTATAGCATCAAATAATGTAATTATGGACGACACCCCCTTATTACATTATTTAGCATAGGATCATTAGCCCCCATAATTTCTAGGGTTGTTAAACTACAATTGTGCTTTAGCTCTTACTTTGGGTGATATCCATTGAGTCTTACTCTTTGGTATATATTATGGTCTACCTCTAGGTCATTACCTTTGGGTTGCTATGGAGAATATTTTTTTATTAGCCCCACATTAATCAAAGAAGACTCAATTGAAAGTAGGGTAAGCTAAATAATATAGTCAAAACATGCTTCTTGCCTTCAATTAAAAAAATAAATGTCAACAAGGAGGCATATGAATTTAAATGTCATGCTAACAATTATATTTTCCATTAATGGTCAATGCTCATCTTCTATCCTAAGCTAGAAATAATAAGGTTATTAAGGCTAGTGATATCTTGACTTTCAATCTAATAGTCTATGTGGTTATTTCACTAAAAGAGAGTATGGTAAGAAAAAATAGGCCACAATAAGATCTCAAGTTGGAAATTTAGAGACTAGCTAATATCTCAAAGGGAAAAATGCTAGTGATGACGTAGAGAAAACTTTCCATTGGATGAAGGAGTTTTTACCTAAACAAAAGACACATGGTGGTCACACACATGAAGAAGAAAGCATGCATGGGAGCATTTAAAATAATATATATAATTGGTTATAAAGGTTGACGTGACCAACGTAATAATATTAAAGCCAATTACATGGAAGTTGTGGTGACTTCCCATCATAGCCAATTACATGGAAGTTGTGGTGACTTCCCATCATAGCCAATTACATGGAAGTTGTGGTGACTTCCCATCATACACTTGAGCCCTTGTCAATCTATGTCAATAAAAAAGCCATGTCGATTATGTTAGCTAGTGGGGTAGTCCAAGAGAAACATGGAAAGTACATAATGGTGTAACCATATCCAACACATAAACATGAAATATTTCAATGATGATTTATCATTTGAAGACCCAAAAGCTCCTATAATTGATGACCATAGATCCAAAGAGCTCAAAGCTACTATTTATAGTTGTAGAAGAATTTTGGCTATAGGGAATAGGATAATTTGTAGGTATTTTACATAGAGTTTCAAAGATAAAGGACCCTCATCCTACCTTATAAATATGACAATATTTGAATTGTAAGGGTATTGGGATCTATTTGCTCATATTGAGTATCTAGTGTTGCAGGCTCCTCCTTTCATACCCCTTCTTTTTGACTATAATAAGTAGAGCTTGAGTATTGGATTTTTTCTAAGGAACATCAAGCCTCTAGGATACATGCCTTGTAATAAATTATAATATATTAATAGAATCCATGACTAATTTTACTCTATCCTACTTTCTTTGATGTGTTTTTTACTTTTTTCATGACGCTTCATTTGGTAAACTTTTCAATAGATATATTCATGATTGACTATGATGGATGATATGCTTGATTTTGCAAATTTTGTTTAATGGAAGAATTTTATAATAGGTAGAGTGAATGATGTGATGGCTTATAAAATGAACCATGAAAATAACTGGATAAAGGTTTGCTATGTTAAGGAAATATTTCATGGGTTTAAAAGGAAGCATCCATATTAAAGGAAATGAATATCTCTCTCTCTCTCTCTCTCTCTCTCTATATATATATATATATATATATATATAGCATTGGAAATGAGGAATTTTCCATATCATCCCATTTTAAAAGAAAAAGAAGTACTAATGATGGATATTTCAATATTCGCATGGTCTTTTATTAAGATTGCTTGTTTTCTTTTATGTAAAGAGAAATCTAAAAAAAATAGAATATGTATATATATATATATATATATATATATATATATAACATATTATAATTAGATGTAGATTCTCCTTTCGAGGTACCAATGTCATTAACAAATAGAATGTAGTGATCCCATGTTGGTACCATTAAAGAGTTTTGGTTCACATATTTATTTAAATAAATAGGCCATCAATGTAAAACATTGAACTCTCACTATGATAAAAGTTATAAGATAGTGATGATTTGGTTGAGTGAGTTGATGCTCACCATGTACCCTAGTTAAAAGTGTATGTGGGAGTGTTGCTTTTATGAACACCAATCACTTCAACGGGTATTCGAGAAAACAAGAGTTTTGTAATGAAGAGATATTTGTGAGGAAAATAAAGAGCAAGGTAAAGAAATAAAAATCAACTAATGAGGAAGGAAGGATGAAACCAAGGAGTAGAAGGCTGAGAGATAGATATTATAGATCTCTTTCTACCGAGGATCTCACACCGTGAATGCTAGGTTTTTCCATACTGAGGTCCTTGTAAAATTCTACTATACATGCATTACTTGAGAACCTAGAACTTAGTTTAACCTATAAGGGAAGATTTAATTGGTAGTAGATGGTGCTTTTAAGTGGTATCCTAGTAGAACTTGTTGGATTTTTTAGTGTTGTTAGTTTATATTTAATCTATGAAAAAAAACACTGTCAATGAAAAGGATAAATAATCTTCCAAAGGGGTTTGGTTTTACAAGTATGTATTTAAACTAGTAGTTCATTTGTAAACCATCCTATTTTTCTATGAATGTACTCACAATTGGATGTGTGTCATGGGATGACTGAGGCACCTAAGCATATGTTGACCATAGGTAGACATTGTAAACTTGTAGATAGTGGGAATTGATGTGGAGTTAGGAGGAAGTCTAGATGTTGGATTTTAAAGGTATTAATTTGTCATTCATGGTATAGAGGCCTTGTATTGTGGCACCAAGTGATAATATAGAAATATGCACTCTAAGTATGATAGGAAGCCTGAGTTAAATAATATTAATAGTTAATGGAAGCTTATTTAGAATACCTTGTTGCTTTTATAATCAATGGAAATAAATCTATATTATAAATGAATGAATGATATTTGAGAGCTTCTATCACTACCTATGTCTACAATATTTTTTAATGAGTAAAATATGGGTTGTGTACATGATAACTTCTATTATTCCTTTGAGTAGAATATTTTCTAATGAATGAAATTTGGGTTGTGTATATGATAACTTATGTATGCCTTTGAGTAGAAGATTATCTAATGAATGAAAGTTGGGGTGTGTATGTGGTAGCTTCTATTACCATTTGTGTAGAAACTATCCAATCAATGTAATATAATATGCATACATTAGAGTGATTAAATGATAGGTTCCTCTATACCCAAGGTTGTAATATTTACAAATGAATGTAAATTATTGAATGTTGATGTGGATTATGTTTTACTTCTTATCACTAATGGCATTTGTAAATGAGTTCAAATGAAAGTGAGCTATGTAGAAATAGTTGATCTTAACATAGTCCTTACTATGGGGACATAGTAAATGAAGTGATTTGATAATATAATATGGTCTGTTTAAATTAGTAGTAGTTCATTGTGCAAGATTTTTGATTGGTTGTAACATGTAAATACCAATCAAATACACCAGGTAGAATATAGACCTTATTTCAATTTATTTTTAGGAACCCAATAGATTTGGTCCTTTAAAATATAACCTAAGTGTTAATTCAAATGAATGTAAGACCATTGTTGCATAGCTTTCTAAGTAATTAAAGTAATGATGTAATTTGTATGCTTGTTAAGAATGTAACACCCCTTTAGATGTTAGCAAATATTATGTGTTTCTATTTTGTTGAATGTATATATGATGATCCTATAAAAGGAGAAAGTTCCAGTGCATATGTAAAGAGTAAAATATTTACTTTAGAATTCTCCCTTGTATTTCCAAAGACCTTACACATTGGATTGCAAAAACTCTGTTAGGACATGATAGGAGATGATGAGGGATGAAAATCAACAAAGGATGTCTACGAGAATACAATGACCATGGTGGAAATTTCTAGTTGTTGGATTTGAATTCTATGTATCAGTATCTAATTTTACATTTCTTAGGATACATTTGCTACATACTCATAGTCCATTGGTATTGTTGAGTATTGGTTAAAGGAGTTACAGTTGGATTTCTATGTAATCTGATGCGCTTTGTATCATCTCAATAGGAACTAATGTATCTCTTAGCTATGTGTAACATCCTAAAATTGACCCATAATAATTTACATTAAAGTTAAAAACATTCAAAAATTAAATTTAACAACTTCCTAACTGGCTGCCTCATTTTTCGTGCTTTACTAGCGAGATCAAGTTCAAATGGACGAGATCATATTACGATATTGTGATCATACATACAATCTCTGAGATTTTACATACGATCTCTAATATTATACGTACGATCTTGATCAAAATAGAAAATCACAACTTAGAAATATGACAAGCAAGTTGTAATCATTTTTGTCTTTACCTGTCCAATTGTGTGGCAGTTATGAGATCGGATCCACCGATTAGCCCTAGCTTGGAAGAAGTTACAAACTATCATGTTTTTAGCCTAATTTCACCTGTTGGTTTAGCCTATTTAATCAGGCCTTCCCCCCCTCGAATTCCTCCTAAATCATTGACATAATTTTACATTTTAGTTGCTTAAATTCTGCATTAACCCTTGTTATTTTGTTGTTTTTTGTAGGATCAAAGGATATGATTTCACCCTGATTGTGATCATAGATACAATCTTGCTCAATGTACATATGATATTGTTGTTTGGTTATAATCTCACCTATATATCACTTGGGGGTAACTCCAAGTGTTGGTTTACATTTCCTAGCCTCTCATTTGCATGTTTGTTATCTAATTTATCATTCTTCATTGCATATAGTATAATTTTTGTTATTTTCATTCCTATATTTAACCAATTTGCATCCAATTGCATACTTTAGATATTTTAAGGCATATACATGATAATTCATATTATCAAGGCATTCAATAGATCATACATAATTTGATTTCTATCAAATAAAGTCTATAGAACACCCCATTCTCTGTTTTCTACACTCTAATTATGAAAATGCATGTTTTTATTATGATTGGATCTGTCGATCCCTGATCATACAGTACAATCATAGATCGTACATATGATATTGACCAAAAGCGTACAATCTTGACATGCAACATCCGATCTTATTTGCAACAAATAATAGAATCTTCATCAGACTTCTAGATCGAGTAAGAGTATCAAATTCCTTTATAATTAAGCATCTGCATTAGATTTTCCTGTATTTACCACTATCTACTGTATTAATTGAAAACTAAATTGCATTTAGCATAGTTTAGTTGCATTGTCCAAAACTAGGTGATTTTGAGAATTTAAAAGGAACACATCAAATAAACTCCAAAACCTAGGAGTGGAAACTGCTAAGACATGTTTCCTGGTGAACCCTAAATAATTCATCAAAAAATCACCAAAGAAGACACGAAATCAAGTGTCTCTCTTCAAGGTCTAGACCTATCATTCTCCCATTCCCCTTTAAGGCATGAATCCATTAGCTTAAAGGAACGAAGTGCAAGAATTTTAGAGCTACATTATTTGGTGAACCCAACATGAAAAACATAGACATCTTTCTCATTTATAAAACATAAAAAATTACAAAAACATAAAAATAAAACAAAACAAAAATCAAACAAGATCATTAGTAGATTTCATAAATGTTATATTACAACATAAGAAGAGTTGTACTCATAAATGTTAAGGCATTATTATCCATACAAGAAATTTCTCAAATATTTAAAAACTCAAGTCTCACATCTGAAGAGAAGTGGACTAAACTCTAGATAATATTAGACATCATAAAATCCTACGAACCAAGACTTGATCAAATTATAAGATTTGACCTCGCTAGAATATTGGATCCTAAAAATGCTTCTTGCTACTTTGAAATTCAAAGGGTGTATGAGAGATGGTTTACAGATAAACAAGAAATTATCTCTTCAAATATTTACATCTTTGATGATTACCTTGAAAGTGCTATAATAGTACATAGGTTTTTAGCACGTGTAGAAGATCAAGAAATAGTTTTGGTCAGTAGGACAAGATTTTATAGAACTGCTAGGGCAATACATTATCATGAATATTATCACAAAATCTACTTTTATGGTCAATATCTTGAAGTTGATAATATTACCATAGCTTATTTTGTTAAGTTTTTGAAAGCCAACTTTCAGTTTGAGGAAGAACACTATATGTCACCAGAGGAACTCGAACCCATTAATGATATCTATAGACTTTTTCAGGAATATTAAGATATAATATTTAGGATATTATAATTTTTGTTTTATTCTTTGTTCCAAAAACATAAAAAACCAAAACATATAATATATATTTACATATTTTTATTATTTAGGTATATATATAACATATATACCCCTAAAATTTAAGCATATATATAGCATATATATCTACAAGATAAAAATCCTAAAACCAATATACCTAAAATTTTTAAAAATGGTAGAAAAATAGAGTCTGATGAACAAGACCAAGAAAACCTTGATGATAGGGTATTAATTGAATATTATGTACCTTAAGAAGATGAATGTGATAATGGAGAAGATGAAATAGAGGATCCTAACAAACCTACTTTAGATCAGAAAGGAAATGTTAAATTTGAGTCTCCTGGAAAACTTACCCAATTTATAAAAAACCACGTAGAATATTTTCAAGAAGTACAAATTGATAATTCAGGAGAAGGTGCTATGGAATCAACCTTTGCAGTTTATTTTTGGATACATACAAATCCATTATCATACATGAATTCAACAAATCAATATAATGATCAAGCAGGACCATCTAATAAAAACATGATACTTTAAATCAAAATGTTCAAAAAGCAATAGCACAATCATCCAAAATTGTTGCTAGCAACACCAAAACAAATCCTAAACAACAAAAACAACCATTCTCTTCCATATTATCTCAAGCTCTTAATCAACAAAATTCAAACCAATAAAAGGCTAAACAAGTGCAAAATACCAATCATCAATAGAAATTTCAACAAAATTAACTTCATAACACTTTGCACAATAGTATTTCAATTGAAAATCCTTATACAAAAACACCAACTTGTCAAAGACACAACAAAATGGTGCAGCAAAATTAATTTGGTGGACAACCACATGGCCTTGAAGACATAGTTAAACAATTAGCTTCACAACTAGATCAAATGGATCCCTACCATTCCTCATATAGTTATAAATATATGTGTATCCAACTGTTGTATCCTATTTTGGTTGCCCAACCATACCCAAAACATTTCCCTATGCCTATCCTCCTGATATATAAAGGAACTAAATATCCTATTAAGCATCTTCACATGTTTAGGATATCATGTCATAATATATGTTATGATGACTTGTTGTTGCTAAAAATATTCCTTCAAAGTCTTGGAGGCATGGATTTAGAATGGTATTATCAACTACCTACAAATTCTTTATGTAAATTTGAAGAGATAACATAAATTTTTGTCCACCAATTTAGTACCTATATAGAGAGGCATGTGACCATTAAGGATTTATACAATTTTAAATAAGGTAAATATTATATATTTTTTGAATTCATACCTAAGTGGAGACAAATCTTAGGCAAACTACATTTTGCATTACCTCATCATGAAATATTGAATATATTTATTGGCAATTTGCAAGAAAAACTATCTTATGAGCTTTCTACTACTATAGTAACCTCCTTTGATCAAGCCATTGATATAGCTAGGAGGGTAGAATATGCCCTCATTATAAGATGTCAATTTAAGAAGAAAAACGAAGATAAAACTTCTAAAAACTAATATAAGAATAAGCAAGTCGTGGGTGATAGAGTTCTTGATAGAAGAAACACATCAAATATTAACCTTACTGAGACTATAAATAAATTTGTATTAAAATCCATGATAAGACACCAAAATAATTTAGAAGATTAAATCAACCCTTAAATATGATTTTGACCATTACAGATTCATTAGTTCTATAAGAAGCATTCCCTAGGAGAATGACCATTTGACCATCATCTCAACAAATGCTTATAAATGAACAAGTAGAAAATGCTAGACCTCATTTTGGTTATTTATGAAATAATAATATTGTTGGTACTATTGAAGCCATTACCAGACAATAAATCCAAAATCAAAATTATCAACCACAAACTCAAACTCAAAATGAGAAAACAACTCCTTTTTTATTAAAGGCACCAACAAAAGGAAATAATATATCAAATTTACAATAGAAACCTCTTTATGATATTAATGAACAATTAGCAAATATCATAGCTAGAATCTCTCTTTTGGATATTTTGAGAACTTAATCTATCCATAGAGAAAAACTAATGAGTACCTTAAGTAAAATGATGGTACCACAAAATATAGAACCTGATGTTGTGGTTAATGTTGTAATATCTCATGGAACAAATTACATAGATTTTTTAGATAAGGATATTCCTCCTCAAAGCATGTATAGATACAATCCTCTATACATCACAACATTATTTGGAGACGTAGGTGTCAAAAGAGTTTTAATTGATAATGGATCATCATTAAAAATATGCACATATGAATTTTTACAAATATTTAGATTTAGAAATGAAGATATAAAAGGGACTGAAATGATTATTAAATCATTTAATGATGAAACTCAAGAAACATGTGGAGTGTTATCAATTTCATTGCAAGTTGGTCCAAGGATTTTGGATATGACTGTGTTTATTGTACATTGTCCTACATCATACAATATACTTTTGGGTTGACCTTGGATCAATGCAATGTGAGAGGTACCATCTACATTACATTAGTATGTTAAGTTTAAATTTAATAATAAACTAGTTACTATCCATGGTGATCATAGACCATTTGATATGTGTGCTATGGCAGAACCAATAGGAGTTCCATTTTGTCCTTCTATATCATCAACACATCCTAATACACCTTCATTATAAACACCTTCATCATCTAAAACTACACCATATAAATCTAAAACTAAAGAATATAGTCCTTCGACTTCATATCATACTTCGGATGAAGTATTACTGAATTTATCTTTGATACTCACAATTTTAAAACAAAATAACAATTTTGCTACTAAAGATTCCCTGGTGTTATCTAAGTTGTCACCATCTCCATAAACGATGGGCTTGCCACAAAATTTTGGAAGTATATACCATGTTGGAAGTTGTGCCTTTGTCTACACATGGTATGCTTATGGTAAAATTATTATTGTGAGTGTCACAATTGATAAAAATGGTTTTGCTAAATGTTATTTTTATAATGGATATATAAAATCAAAATAAATGATGTGTGATATGGGTTATAGAGGTAAAGGTTTAGGACCTCTTGAAAATGGAATACAATAACATTTAGAAGTTGAAGAATGGCCTACCTGATGTGGTATTGGCTACATTTCTACAAAAACCCAACCTTTCCCATTCGAGGATGATGATCACCTTATAACATATCAAGAATATTTTGCACAAAAATAAATTTTCAAACCAAGTGGAAGGATATATTCTTGTAATGTGTTATCAATAGCCTACCCATAAATAATTGTTGAACCAGATGAATACTTAGAGGGAGATATATTTCATGATATTTCTCTTGATGAAGTTTTGAATAATAAATTCTTCTTCGATGGGTCTATACCATTTATAGCCTATGTAGAAGCAAATACCCATCAATAAGAGTTAGCAAAATTAACCTTCTAGAAATTACAAGAAATGGGGGTGTCACCAGTACCAACCAACTTTAAAAGAGATGAAGAATTTCACGAAGCACTTATTCATTGCATTTGATTTGAAATATATAGATTACAATGTGGTTACAATAATTTGGTTTATGAAATAAACTTGGTGGTTATTCAAACCAACCTAGAGAGTGCCTACATGCGCTATACTTTTTATCTAATCCCTCCTTAATGTAAACTTATAAAAATGATGTAATATAAGTATATGCTAACATCCATCCTTATTACATTATTTCCAAATTCTAATAGTACCTCAAAAAATTTCAAATTTGATACGTCCAAGTACTTTAGTAAGAATATTTGCAACTTGTGCATCAGTGGGAATGTATTGAATCTATATATGGTGCTTTGGAACATCATATCGAATGAAATGATATCTGGTATCAACGTGTTTGGTACATTCATCAAAATTGGATTTTTAAAAATATTCAAAACACCTTGATTATCACAAAACAAATGAAGAGGTAGATTCTTTGGAAGGCCCATGTTTCAAATAATGTGACTTAACCATATTATCTCGCAGACTGCTTCACTGGTTGCACGATATTCTACCTCTATAGAAGATAAAAGAACCACATTTTGCTTCTTACTATTCCATGAGACAATTCCATATCCTAGATGAAAAACATATCCAAAAGTTGACTTACATTCATCAATGGATCCAGCATAATTCGAGTTTGTGTATCCTAGTAAGAAAAACATGCTATTATTTTTGTATTCCATGCCATAGTTTATACTACCACGGACATAATGAAGAACTCTCTTTGTTATTTTCTAGTGACTCACCTTAGTTTATTGCATGAACCTTGAAATATATCCTACATCAAAAGTAATATTTGGCCTGGTATTTGTCAGATATAGGAGACTCTCAATTAACTGGTGATAGAGAGTACCATCTACCTGAGGTGATTCATAATATCGTGATAACTTAAGTCCTTGTTCCATTGGAGTTGCTTTTGTCTTACAGTTAGTCATTCAATATTTTTCCACTAAATTCTTAGTATACTTCTTTTGTGTTACTCTGATATGATATATTTTCTGAGTTACTTCCAAACCTAGAGAATAGTGAAGAATTCCTAGATCTATCATTTCAAATGATTGTTTCAAATCATTTTCACTAAGTCAATATTTTTTTCTGAACTTCCTGTTATGATCATATCATCTACATATAACACTAGAATCATTATATCATAACCATTGTTATTAATATAGATATTTGCATCTAAAGGAATTCTTTTGAATCCATGCTGCACAAGGTGACTGTTTATCTTGATATACCAAGATCGAGGAGCTTGTTTTAGCCCATACAAGTATTTTATCAACTTGTAAACTTTTTTTTCTTACCCCTCAACCATGAATCCTTCTAGTTGGGTCATGTATACTTCTTCTTGTAAGTCACCATTCAAGAAGGAAATTTTAACATCCATCTGATGTAACTTCCACCCAAACTAAGCTACCATGGCACAAAGTACTTGAATGGTATTCATATTTGCAGTAGCGGTAAAATTTTATTCATAGTCTATGCCTTCTTTTTGAGCATAACCCTTTGCATCAAGTCAGAATTTATGCTTATGAATAGATCCATCTGCATTATAATTCACTTTGAACACCCATTTGTAGCCTATGGGTTTATTTCCTGTTGGCAGATCTACTAACTTCCAAGTATTAGTTTTCATCAGAGACTAATGTTCTGCATCCATAGCACCCTTCCACTATGGCTTATCAAGTATATTTTGAAATGTTGTAGGTTCATTAGCATTCAATGCAGACATATAAACCTTTTCTTCATCCTCATCTTCTTCTCTATCATTTTTTGTACCAACTGACAAATCATAAAAGTGTTGGCAAAGTTTGTCAACCTTTGAAGTAGATGCCTCTACTCATATTTGTTGAGTCATACTGTGAGTACATGGCCTATCTAGAGATAGATCTGGAAGTTAATTCAACTTAGCATCTCTCAAAGTACTAGTATACCATTTTGGGACTTTCTGATGTTGTTGTGAAAGTTGAACCTCTTTCTTAGGTTCTTCATCTAGGTATACTATTGTATATGTGTATTTTGATGTGAAAGATTAATCAAATACAACATATTTACTTAAGTGTGTCTTCTTGGTCTTAGGATCAATCAATATATATCCTTTTGAATGCTCATCATAGCCAAGAAAGATACACTACAGGATTTTCTCATCCAACTTCTTCCTTTTCTATTTTGGAATGTGCATGAATGCTTTACATCCAAAAACCCTTAAATGAGAAATGGAGGGTTTCTTACCATTCCAATCTCCTTGTGGTGTCTTTCCTTGTAGATCTATAGTGGGTGCTCTATTTAGAAGGTATGATGTTGTGATTACTACTTCTACCCAATATTGATCCTCAAGATGTGCTCCCTTTAGCATAGATTGAACCATTTCCATAATGGAATGATTTCACCTCTCTACAACTCCATTCTGCTAAGGTGTATAGGTTGTAATCAGTTGTATTTTAATCCCATGTTTCTTAAGTAAATAAGAAAACTCTTTATAGGTGTATTCCCCCTTGATTTGAGTGGAGGGTTTTTATGAAACATATCGACTCCTTCTCAACAAGTTTCTTGAATTGTTGAAAGTAGAGAAAATCCTCTGATTTCAACTGAAGAAAGAAAACCCACATATTCCATGATTAATCATAAAAAAAATGAAAATAATTCTTTCCACCATAGCTGGTTGGCATAGAACCACATAGATCGATATGTACCAGATCTAAAGGGTTTTTAGCTCGAGATGAGATAGTTTCAAAAGGTAATCGGTGTTGCTTCCCTGCTAAGCAATCAGAGCAAACTGGTAATATATATGAGAGATGAGGAAGACCTTTAACCATCCCATATCTATGTAATTCAAGCAAATATCCTGAAATTGGGTGTCCATAACGTCTATGCTAGAGAGAGGTGGCCTCCTTTGTAGTTGCAGCTAGAGCAACATGAGGAGTTGAAAGCGCATATAGAAAGAACAAGCCATGCTTGTAGGATTTGGTTGCAACATGTTTACCACTGTGGAATATAAAACATCTCTTCTTTCCTTTAACAACTTGAAACATGACATCCATATTTCTATCCAAAATTTGGGTAATTAATAGCAGATTATTGGCTACTATCAGAACATATAGAACCTTTTCAATATGACAGTTACCATCAGAAAGGGACATAGAAACATCCCATTCACCCTTCACTTGGTAGATTTGATTGTCAGCAATTGTGACTGGATTACATTCTTTCTCCTTAAAAGTGTAAAACCATGATTTATCCCTAGTCATGTTTTTGCTAGCTCCTGAGTCAATATATCATACAACATCTATCTGGAAATATGAAGTATGGGTTAGGTGCACCTTGTGTGCTCTTTTAGAGTCATAATCTGAATCGTACCCAGGGAAATTTGAGTCTTAGTTGGAGTCAGCATAAGAAACATGGCCCTTAGGTTGCTTATGTTTCTTTTTGTATTTTTGTTTCTCTTTGCCATTATTCTTAGGACCTCGGTAATTTTGTTGCTTATTTTTGAACCAACACCTATTGGTGTCATGGTTATTCATATCACAAATTTTGCAATATTTTTTATCTTTCTTCTGATTTTGATTCCCTTTTCCTTTGGAAGAAAAACCCCTTTTTGAAATCAACCTTGTTTCTTACCCTTTTGTTGGGTAGAGAGGGTATTATCTGGCACCTCATCTTTCTGAACCTAATTTTCTTCCTTAGTATGAAGTAAATTTACCACTTCCACAAATGTTACTTGTCTACCAGAAACATTGAGGGAAGTGATCAACATTTTGTAGGAATCTGGTAATGCTCTCAAAATGACAAAATTCAAGATATCATCATCTACTAGTTTTCCCATAGCATATAGCTTTGCTTTCAATTCTTCCACTCTTCAAAGGAATAGATCAACTGCTTCCCAAAAATCCATACTAAGGGTATGTATTAGAGTTTGAAGGTGTAGAATAGTGGACTGATTATTTCCTTCATATACTGTAACCAAGGCATCCCGAGCTTCTTTACTAGTTTTTGCATCACAAATATGAGGTTGCACCTCATCTGTAGTAGAAAGAAAGATAAACATGAGATATATTTTGTCCTTTTTATCCCAAGATTATTGATCTGCTCCTAGAATTTGAGGGTATTTTGTAGTGCCAATTACTATAATCCATAAATCTTCCATCTGAAGAATGACTCGTATTTGTCTTCCATGAAACAAAGTTATGACTTTTCAGCAACTGTGAATCTGAGTGATATTTGTGAACAATTTCCATTATGAAAGTTCCTTATATCACCAATTGGTCTCCATTTATTTATACCTACCAAATATATATATCTTAACCACTCAATATATACCCACCCTTACGTGATGGAGACTGTAGGTATATATGAACAACATACCACTCAATATGTACCCGTCCTTACGTGAGGGAGATTATAAGGACATATGACAAGCATGATATATTGATTTTTGGTGATACTTAAATGGCATCGTGTTGTTAATGACACCTACCATAGAAATTTTATTCCTCATGCATGGGGTGTAACTTCCCCTAAACACTTTGGAAAAACCTTCGTCGGGATTTATGCCTAGAAACAATCACAATGTGGGTATGAGATGAAATGAATAATATAACTGGTTTACCTTATTTCTCCTCGATGATTGATAGAGAACAAGCTTAGAAATAATTGTATATTAGGTGGTGAATATAGTAGTCCAAAGCACAACAACATTATGTATAAGTATGGATCAGAGGTATCTCAAATACCGAACATTGTTGTGCAATAAATTGCACAAATAGGGTATAAATTTGGGGTCTTATTTTTTCTATAATTTATGATTGTTAATGCAAGAAAACAGAATATTTAAATGCAAAATAAACAATCACAAATGCCCAAAAATTTAAGCACCTATTACAAATACAAAAAAATTTCACTTCCAAATGATTTAATTTCCCCTCTTTATCTGACAATTTTGTAAATGAATCATGTGAAGACTGAGATTTCCCCCCTTCATTTTGCAAAATAGATAAGGAAGAAAAAAAAATTGTACCTTAACTCCAAAAAAAAATTGATGGCACCCTTCAAGGTGTTAAATTTGGACTGCATAGGTGTCAAGTACAGGCATCAATAGGACTATTTGGGGTGTCAAAAAAACACCACCCACCATCACAGATTGCACTAGGCATTAAAAAACACCACTCGCAATTAAAAAAAAATGCACAGGGCATTAAAAAACACCACCCGTCATCATAGCAGGAGAAGTGAATGGAACCCGCGACCTGTCAACTAGCATTCATAAAACATACCACGTGATCCAAAGGTCCTGACGAGAGTGAACAAGAGCCAGGAAGATGTTACCAACATCAAATACAAAGAGGAAAGAAAAAATATTAAAATCCCTTATGCCTCCCCAAAGCAAATGAAATCCGTGACCTTTCATCTAGCATTCATAATGTAGACCACGTGAGCTAGAGATCCTGATGAGAACCACCATGAATAAAGTGGATCTTACCACATCTAGTGTGAAGAAGGATTTAAAAAATAATAATCCCACATGGCCTATGCTACCACTGTGGGGTTCTATAAAACACACAAAAGCTACAATAGCTTTCAGTTTCCTTTGGGCAACCACCCTACCCTTTTGCCTCCACAACTGTCATCCAGTCTCATCTATCTATGTCTGTGTGTCTTGGTCTACGTGTCCTCCAATATTCTATTAGCATCTATCAGTATCCTCTATCTACATGTCCTCTAGTATTATTTTTGTGTCTTGCATATATTATTATCCTTCGATCTAGTTGGCTCTGTGTTTGTTAGTAGTCCTCTATCTGCATGTCCTCCAGTCTTTTGTCTGTGTCCTACGCCTGTCAGTATCCTTTGGTCTGGTTGGCTGGTAGAGAATTTGGAGTAGTTATAAAATAAGGTAACCACCTTACCCAAAGTATACGATCATCCCAAGCTCTGGTACCATGAATAATTTTATGAAACACTTATTCATTGCATTTGATTTGAAATATAAATATTACAATGTGGTTACAATAATTTGGTTTATGAAACCAACTTGGTGGTTATTCAAACCAATCTAGAGAGTGCCTACATGCACTATACGTTTGCTCTAATCCCTCCTTAATGCAAAACTATAACAATGATGTAATATAAGTATATGCTAACTAGAAAATCAAATATTGTGGTAGAAAATGGTCTACAAGTTAACATTGGGATAGAAGAAAACCCTCAGATGGTAAAAATTGGAGTAGAATTAAGTGAAGAAATATAGAAAGAATATATAGCATTTATCAGAGAGTATGTTGATGTTTTTGCATGGACATACGTATATGTTCTAGGTCTAGATACTTTTGTGGTCATGCACCATCTAGTAGTGCACCCTGATGCAAAACCTATAAAGCAAAAGCTTATACAAATGCATCCCAAAGTAGCACTGCTAGTTAAAAATGAGTTAGAAAACTTTTAAATGTATTTTTTATCCAAGCTATTGATTATGATGAGTCAATATCAAATGTTGTTCCTGTAACCAAAAAATAAGTTACTAAAGTTAGGATTTGTACTGATTTTAGGGACATTAATGATGCATACCATAAGGATGATTTCCCTCTCCTTAATATAGATCAAATCATATATTTTACAGTTGGGAGTGGGATGTTATCCCTCATGGATGGTTTTTCAAGATACAACCAAATAAGAATAGCTCCTGAAGACCAACCCAAAATAGCTTTTATTACACCTTGGGGTATATTTTGTTGTAAAGTAATGCCCTTTGTTTTCAACTCATTAGATAGCACCTATGTTAGTCCCAATCTACAAAATTCCTATAAGTCTATCTAGGGACATAGTGACCACCTAAAACAACTATGTTGAAGACCATAGTGGTTGGTACTATCCTAATCTTGCCTATTCCTCTTTTGCTTGTTATGTCAAAATTAAATCTCAAGTTATAGGGATAGCTCCTAACCACAATATTGAATATTCTTATCAAATAAAATCCTCAACACCAATTCCAATACTTTCCACTCAACTTTTGACCATGTTATTAGCTACTGATTCACAAACTCTAGAGACAATATTTTTATGTAGGAGTGAAAGTGTATGCCATGACAAAATAAGTTGGTCCCTCAACATTTTGGAATACATAAATTTGATTATAGTATAACACTAGGTCCAAGAGGAGGGTCATCAAAGAGTAGGGGATGCCTAGTTCAATAAATAATAGGCCCTAGAAAAGTGAAGAAAATAATTAGAGGCCTCTCCAAGCATAAGTTACACCATAGAGAAAAGTCTAAGTAATTTTGATAGTTATAAGAGCATCCCTTGAGTCTCTAAGACAACTCATTACAAATCCATTGAGACCACTTGCAACAATATAAAGGACCAGGCTCTCAACATCATCAACCATTCTAAGAGCCCTTCTATCATATCCTTGAATTTGGTGAAGCATTTGAGTAAATCTATTGTAACTATACCTCTTTGGGTTTCCTCTATTATAGAATACATAAAGAATTTGGAAGATATCATAAAGAAGCAAAAAGAGTTGAACATATAATTTAAATTTTTTATGCTATAAATTTTAGGTCTAATCCTATTCCAATTTATTTTAACCTAATCTATAGATATGAGTTGATACACAACTACATGGTGGACTCAAGAACAAGCACATTGATCATATTGATAAGGGTGGTATATGCACCTAGCCTATCTCTCAAGCATACCAACAATAGTCTAGTCTAGTTATATGACACTCTAGTTTTAATATTTAGACTAATTTGAAACTTTCATCTAGCACTCCAAGTATACACTATATTGATAATTCACTAAGATAAAATAGTGATTGATATTTTGTTTACATTTGGTATCCGCGTGTCAATATATTTCACTACTAATATTGAAGGATACTTATCACTGTAATGGACTAATATGTTGCTCCAATCTAGAAATAGTATTGAGTTCAAGATATCATTGGATTCCCTATACATGTACCATATAGAATAAATCTCCTTTGAGGGAAGTGGAGAAAAGGAGGCTAAATGGAAGAAGAGGAGTTGTTAGACTTCGAATCCTTTATGGACAAGGTGAATCCATACATCCTTGATGATTATCTAGAGAAATGGTAATATAAAACATGGGTAATTGATCCCAATTGATCTTTTTAGCATAGTATGATCCACTCCTAGGTATCCCTCTATATATAACATACATATTACATATAGTTTTGCTTCTTTTATGTTTTTTAAAAGCTTTCTAATAAAAGGAGAGCCAACAATAGGCTAGTTACATATATGATGTGAAAATTTACTATAAAATATTTCTAGTGGAAGAAGATCCAGAGGATTATAAAGCAAAAATTATGTTGAACTCAACAATCCACTTGATTGAAGGAAAGTATGAATGGATGTGGCATGATTTCAAAAATTTAAGGAGACCTTGAACTAGATGCAATGAATACCATCCAATCAAAATTTCATCAATTATTCATCTCTCCACAACATCAAGGAGATTGGGTGAACACAAGTTCAAGGGCTACTCATAATCAATAAACTTCATCAACCATGAAATCTAGACTACTATATGGCATCTAGTAATGGGAGATATAGGCAATATTCATGAGTGCCTAACACTTTGAGGTCCATATTCAATTACAATCCTAAGACCCAAAATAATAATATTAGTAAGAAAAAAGGTCCAAAGAACTGATTGTCCCACATTAACCTTAATAGCAAAATATGACAGTGGATCTAAAGCCATACTAACTATTAAATTCACCATCAACATCTGACACTCATGTTTCATCTAAACTAAAAATACTAAAAATATGTTAAGCCAAAATTATTGTTATTCTTCCTTAATTGTTACTTTTTTTTATTTCCTTCTCCTATTTATCTTCCAACTATGACTAAGAATAAGGCAAGTACTCTACATTTAATCCTTTTTGTAGGCTAGAAGGTGATAAGATTTTCCAAAGGCTACAAGGATATTTTTCCTATAGCCTTGTTTCACTCAAAAAAACACTTAATAAAAAGTAGGACAATTTAAAGAATATAGTTCAAATATGCTTCCCACCTTTAGTAAAAAAAAAAGAGAATGTGAATAATGATGCAGAAAAATATAAAGGCCATGTCAACTATCAACTATTTTATAAATGGTTAATGCTTATCTTTAGCCTCAAGCTAGTTCCATTGAGGGCATTAAGTCTTGTGAGCTATTGATTTTGAATCCAATAGTCTACATCGTCCTTTTGATGGGAGAGAGCATGACAAGGAAAAAAGGATTTGGTAAGATCTCATACCAAACATGTGGGAACCAATTGATATCCCAAAGAGGAAAATGCTAGTGCCTACATAGATAAGGCCTTCCATTGACCAAAGTAGGTTCCACCCCAATCAAAGAATGTCGTAACCACACACATGAAGAATTAATAAGGTACAAAAACATTTAAAATAATGTCTACCAATGGCTACAAAGGATGACCTGAATGGTCTAATCTTGTCCAAGTCAACCACACATAAATTATGGCAATCACTTCTCATATACTTGAGACTACCCTATTGATCTATGCTTGTAAAAGAACACCATATCCACTATGTTAGATAGTGGGATATTCTAGAATAAATATGATGAGGAAATAATGGTGCAACCATCCCCAATGCAAAAACATGACGTAAGCCAACAACAATTTGTCATTTGAAGGATTAAAATCTCCCAATAATAATGGTCCCAAATCTATAGACCTTGAAGGTATTATTTCTAGTTATCAAAGAATTTTAGCTATAGTGTTGAGGATAACTTGCAATGATTCTATACATAGTTTTATATGGAAAGGACCATTCTCCTAACTTATAAATAGTCCAATAATTGACTTGTAAAGGCATTAGGAGTTGTTTGGTTGTGCCTAGTATGTAGTCTTATGAGCAACTTTCACCAGCCTTCTTGACTATGGTAAGTAGAGCTCAAGCCTTAAGCCACTTTTTAAGAAGAATAAAGCCTTTTCGACAAATACCTTGTAATTATTTATTGGCACATTAATAGAAGCTATAAGTAATTTCACTATATCCCCATGTATTTGATTTATTTTTAATCATTTATTATATGATATTTAGATATTTTCATTCTAGATATTAGTCTATGGAGTCCATGTTCATTTATGGCCAATTGTTTTAATAAAAAATAGGGATTTTAATTCTTGGTACATTGCCCCCATATCTTAGATTTTAATTTTTTATAAAGTTTTAATTTTCTTATTTTTTCTTTCATCCTTTTTAGATCAAGGATTAATTCCATTGAGGGGCCATCCTTGATTAAAATCCCCATAGGTTTCCCTATCGATATTATTTTATTTTAACACCCTACAATTTTGATCTATGTGAGGAGTAGGTATCCTTAACACATTTATTTTTTGTACCCAAATTATTAGATGCATATAGATATGACAATAATTACCTCTATTTTATCCTCTTGATTATCCTTTTTATTATGATGACTTGCTTCCTATTATAAGGAATATCAAGATAGACAAGAACAAGATTATATTGGAGATGAAATTGAAACAAGCATAGATGAGAACTACTAAGTACTATGAAAAATCAAACAAATGAAAAATAAGTATTGGGGAAAAGGTATACTAGAAATAATTATTTGAATGAGACCAAAAGTAGAGATCCAAAAATGACAAAGGATTAACTACACTATGAAGTAGATAAAGAAGTAAAAAAATAAAGCAAAAGATCAAAGCAAATTATATTCTTAACAAAATAATGTAATACTAGAAGTGTTGGAAGTATTACATAATTTCATACTATGAAGAATATTACAAGTATGTTCTAAATAGTTCAAAATATATAAGTGTAAAATTTTGGTAATAGTTCTCAAGTTGCATGTAAGTATTTAGTATGTGTGGATTTAAGTAATTATTTATTGTTTAGTAATAATTAGAAGTTGGTCATTATTAGGAGTAAATAAAATATATCTCTTATAAGAAATATGAATAAAATATATATATAGAGAAAGCCTATGAGATGCATGTAATGAAAATTTTCAATACTATTTTGGTGCTAGAATACTAAGTGAAATGTGTGATTATAGTAAGTTATTTTATTGTGTGAATACTTGTGATTGTGTGATATTATTAATACTAAGGTCTCATGATAATATAGCTTAATTTCTAACAATATGAACAACAAAAGTAGGTTTGGTAAGGGTAGGATGATAAATCATTGGGGTAATATAAAAAGCTATAATTTAAACCGTTAGAAGAAACTCCATTGAGTGTTCCAAGTCTATATCAATGCCAATATCATGAAATACATATCAAGTTAAAATACCAAATACAAGGTTATAATAAAATTATTCCTCATTTATTAGAGTTTATTTTGTTAAGGGGCTAATAATATGATCCACTTCCTACATTATAATAAAAAGTATACATATGTTAATTTGTTTTTATATAAATATGTTGCTAATTCATTAAAACCCCTATATAGGATCATTCACATAAATATTTCTTGGTACAAAGTTAGACAACACAAAAAACTTTGATCAATTCATTAAAACAAGGCATACAATAGTTGGAAATTGCATAGGAAAAAACAATGAATGAAAACAACATTGGCATGAAAATCAAACTCAATAAATAATAAGAAACTATCATTTTATGTAAGAAAAATACTTTAATGGAAGAAATACATAATATCATGTTGCCACAACTTATATTATTTAAATGCAATTAAAAATAATACATGCTTAAGATGAATAATATCATTCCTAGATAAAGTATAAAGTGCAATTTCTTGCAATGTTAAGGGCCTCATAGATGTGCCACACCATGGGCTAGGATTTTTGGAAAACAAAGTCCTATAGCTTGGTTGATGTCCTTTTATATTGAGAATTAACTTGGTAGTAGGTTCTGTAACAACAATATGGTTTTTAAGATAGAAGGTTGGGTCATATGAAGGAACCATAGTTGGGAGGTTGGGTGGAAGGCTGGATCAGCTGAAGGAAATGCAATGGTTGGCTATGTTGTTAGGAGGAATGCTAGTTTTGTTTATTTTTGTTTTTTGGATTTATAGAATTGTTAGAAGATCTTGTTTTTGCTAGTTGTGGGTGCTAGACATTTGTCTTTTCTCCTTATCATTTTTGGTCTTTGCCCCTCTTTGAAGATAATATAAAGGGGAGACCTTGGGATTCATCACTATCTATTGAGATAGATTCGTATGGTGGGACCTTGTGTCTAGTGGTCTTGTTGGTTATTTTCTAGATGTGAGTGCTTGAAAGATATTTTTTCTCCATGGTATTATTTTTATCTTTAACTTTCTCTCTAAATTTAATACTAGGGAGAGACCTTGGGATTCATCATTGTCTATTTTATAAAGACTCGTGTTGTCAGTCCTTGCATCTGACAGGTGTGGTTGTCCTATTGGTTTTTTTTTTTTTAGATGTGGGTATTGGAAAAATGGGTTTTTCTCCTTGGTATTCTTTTGATATTTGACCCTCTCTTTGAAATAAATACCAGGGGTATACCTTGGGATTCTTTACTATTTGATTAAGAAAGGCTCTTATTATGAGGTCATGTGTCTAGTGAGGTGAGTCAATAGGTTGTTAGGGGTGATATTTGGTTTGTTTGTTGTAGGAGGTAGTCCTACTAACCTTGTGGAAGGGTTTGATTGTTTCTTCCTACTCACTTAGCTTTTGGGTGAAGATATTTTGGTGGTGGGGGTATTCTTGGATTTGCTTCTTTCTTGGACTTCCTTGATCTACCCTTTTTCATGGCTAGGCATTGTCACAGATCCAATTCTAGATTTCAAGGGAGAAGGATTTATTTGACCTTACGATGTTCTTTGTTAGTGTCTTATGGTAGATTCTAGTAGTTTCTTGAGCCTAATGGGTGAATATTTTGGTTGGTTGTTCTTCTATATCATTTTGTGTGGGATGCTTCAAATTTTAATTTTTAACTAGAGTTTGGGCCTAGCAAAATTTTTCATGACTGGTGGACTTGATATTCTAATTTAGGTAACGTGTTTTAAATTTTATTCTTTCTAGAAAATGCTTTAACCTAGGCAGTTTTATCTTAGCTAGTGGTTGGGTTTTTGGTTTGGTTTTCCTGTTGGGCAATTTTTTCATCTTTCTTTGAGCTTTCTAGAATTCCATAGTTTTTTCATTTTGAGCACTCAGATTCAATTTGAATTTCTAAGATTCTAGATTCCTTTCAAAACCCTACGGTCCTTTGTTAAGAGGATTTTTTCACTTCAAGGTTTTGCATTCCTTTTAAAACTTTGTGTTCAAGTTTTGGGTTCCTTTCAAAACTTAGTTTTCTTGTTGGTGTCTAATATGTTTAATTCTCCTACTAGACAAGAATTTTCAAATAGATGGGAAATTTTCAAATTTCAAATCTAAGTGCCCAATTTTATTTCAAATTGTTAGGTTCATTTGTTGGCTGGTAAACATTCAAATGGGTGGGAGAATTTAAAATGTCAAATCTAAGCATCCAAATTTTAAATTTCATTTTTGTGGAATATTTGTCGAATGTTAGTTCCATGTTTTATATGTTGGATGCTAGATATTTTTTGTTGTATGTAGGACTAGTTGTCCCTAGAGGAGACAACCTCATTTATATTCTTTATTTTTCATCCAATATCCTTATGGACAATTTTATGTTTAGGTTCCTTTTTAAAAACCTATTGTCAAAGGTTTTGGGGCCCTTTTAAAACACCCTCTTCCACCTAATGAAAAAACATATTTCCTAGATAAAACTATGAGCACACAAAATCTCATACACCTCCAAATTACTCACAATTTTTTTGTCCTTTCCAATGGCTAAAAATTACCTTTTTATATTTTTTAAATAAGGGAAAACAAATGGAGGGTATGGAAAGTCCAATATAATGCCCTTTCCTATTTAAATTTTCTCTAGTGACATTTTGATTTTCCCATTTATATTCAATTCTAAATTCAAAATATTATTTATTTAATCAATTGTTAATCTTGGTCAACTTCCCAATGAGATGCATTTTGTACATCAAATATGATTCAAATAAATTTATATTCTCCTAAAAACTAGGATAAATGGAGTTTAATTAAAATGTAGGTTGATTTTAGAAACTTGATATAAACAAAAAAGTAATATTTCTAACAAAGTGATAAAAGTAGCAATTAGTGCCAACAATGCATTGTCTTGTATTGTCCTTCAAAGTAAAATACAATATATAAAATAACATTATGTAGTGGGTACCATAATCCTACCTATTCAAGTGGGACAAAAGACTATGCCCACATTATTCTATATATTGGAATTTGAAAGAATATACAACATATTGCTAGGAGTACCTTGGATGAGAGACATGGAGTGTATCCCCTCCATTTTATATCAATGCCTTAAATACATTCATTAAGGTCAGGTCCATATGGTTGATGCCGACCCAAACCCCTTAAAGTATTATAATAAGTATGATCATCCACAAGATTCTACTCATCCATCCACACATTTGGATACTAAACTCAATGACATTATTAAAATTCCAGATTCAACCCCATGGTTAGTTGTGAAGCTCCCTTCACCACCATCACTAGTCTCATCATCTATTTCTTTGAATGAGGGAGAGTCAAAGGGGATGACTACAAAATATCTCTTACCATTTTTTGACACATTATAAGAAGACCTTCCCACTCCTACCAACAAGGAGAAACCCATAGTGGATACGGATGAATTAGATCATATCATTCCATCTTCATCCACCACACTCGAGGACATAGTTCACTTGACCAATGCTGAACTTAATGAATGCATAGTACATGATGTTAAATTAATGCATATCATCATGTTGATCAAGGATCTAGGTTGTCCTCCTATCGATTTTCCACTTATTGATAGCATCTATAATGCACCCCCTGAGCATCAGGGCCAATTAGATCACCTTGAACAAGTTTAAGAGATAGCCATGATTGGTCCAAGTTCCAATGCATCTTATCATGAGTTTGTGGGAATGATAAATGTGATGACGGAGAACCAAAGCCCTCTAAATTTATCTAGGCCACTTGCAACTCCATCCAACATTCCATCCATACCAAAAGAGATAACATCGATGGGTTTGGTCACACCTAATCCATCTTATTCAACATCTCCATAAAATCAAGAAAAAGTGTACCCGATACACCAAAGTGGAGATAATATAGCTGCCACAATGGAACACTCTAAGGGGTAACAATAGCATGATCTAAATCAAGAACAAGAGCATGTGGATATACTCACTACTCACAATCATCATGAACCATCCACATTTACTTAGACAATTTTGGATAGGCTATCCAATGTTGAGTTACAAGTGAGTCACCAAAACCATGATTTACAACATCTATTAAATCAACTCATGAGTATTGAATTACAATTAAGTAATCCAAAATCTCAACCCCCTTATTATCAAGAACAACCTCCTCCTATGTATTTCAAGGTTAAATCTCAATAGAAGTTTGGGAAAAGGCAACAACACCATCAACCTCACATGTATACACCATTGCCTGAATCTTTGGTGTCACTCTTTAATCAATTATGTGAGGCCAAGACTATATGCCCTTCGAATCCCAATAGGCACAAACCAATGTGGTATCAAGAGAACCAAAATTGTCCTTAGCATAAAACAAATGATCATAACATTAATTCATGTATTACATTCAAGATTAAAGTATACATTATGCTTGACAAGAATGATCTTCAAATCAACAATCAACAAATTGATATAGTTCAAAATATTTTGCCTATAGATAGGAGTCATGAAGGAAAACCTAAATAGGTGATGAAGATGTATACAACCCCATCGCCTCATAAAATGTGGTGACTACTTTCACCTCATTTAAAGCCTCAACTTCATACCTTGACTTCATTAGCTGAGCCCATATCAACCATCCTTCACAACTTGAAATAAATAAAGGTAATAATATTACCAGACATATCCTTGGTCAATCAAAATAGGTCTAGATCTAGATGATATAGGGAAGATCATTTTTACCTCTATCACCAAATTAATGAGCATGACATTAGCAATTGTCATAATTCTAGACATGTGCTCCAAGATCTTATTGATAGGGAAGTTGTACCCACAAGTGGGTCACTCATTTTACCCCATCGCGACATTGGAATTAAAAAAATCCTTGCCACAATAGGGGGATTCAGTATCTATAACTCCTCCTAGCCAAGCCAATAACATTACATCAAACATATTACATGATAGGGGTATCCAAGCTATCACACCTTCCACACTAGTTACATTACAAGAAATGAAGCAAATTGAGGATCCTAAAGGTATTGCACCTTCCTCACTTCCTTTGATCACCACAAATTTTGGGGGTATACAAGGTGTTGCACCTTCCTCCTAGAATCACAAAGTAATCAAAGTTACAAAAATCTCCAAAGGCATATATAAGCCCTTTGGTCACCCTAAAATGCTCCTAGGTAGTCTATGGCATTTCCTTAATGTCTATGACCATCTAGGTCACCTAAAATACCCCTAGGTGGTTGATGACCATCTAGGTCAAAGGAAAATGTTCCTAGACTATCCATGATTGTGTAGGTCAATCCAAAAAGCTCCACAGGTATATGTAATCATTTTGGTCACCTTCAAATTCTCCTAGGTAGTCTATAACATTTTCTTAATGTCTATGACCGTCTAGGTCACCTGAAATACCCCTAGGAAATTTATGACTATCTAGGTCAAAATAAAATGTCCCTAGACTAGGTCAACCATAAAAGCTCCAAAGGTATATATAAGTCCTTTGGTCATAGCCAAATACCCCTAGGAAGTCTATGACACTTCATTAGTATCGATGACCATCTAGGTCACCTAAAACACTCCTAAGTATTTTATGACCATCTAGGTTAAATACAAATACTCCTAGACTATCTCCGATCATCCATGTCATCCATAAAAGATCTAAAGGCATTTATAAGCCCTTTGGTCACAACCAAATACTCCTAGGTATTCTATGATGGTTCCTTAGTGTCCATGACCATCTAGGCCACCTAAAATGCTCCTAGGTAGTCTATGGTTGTCTAGGTCAAATAAAAATGCTCTTAGACTATCTATTATCGTTTAATTCAACTCTAAAATCTCCAAAGGCATCTATAAGCCCTTTGGTAACCCTAAAATACCACTAGATAGTCTATGATACTTCCTTAGTGTCGATGACCATCTAGGACACCTAAAATACTCCTAAGCAGTCTATGATCGTCTAGGTCAAATAAAAATGATCTTAGACTATCTATGATTGTCTAGGTCAATCTAAAAAGCATGAAAGTCATCTATAAGCCATTTTGTCACCCTAAAATTCCACTATGAAGTCTATGATACTTCCTTAGTGTCTAAGACCATCTAGGTCAATCCAAATATCCCTGGGTGATCACTGACTGTCTAGGTCAAAATAATTAATCCCTAAACCATCTACGATCATATATGTCAGTCTAAAAATCCCCAAAGGTATCTATAATCCATTTCGTCATCCCAAAAGCCCCAATGGAATTCATTAATCCCATCAGTCAACCTATATATACATATATATCAAAAATACAAAAACATCATTAAAATCATCAAAATACAAAAATATTGCTTCATTGCACTTCACATAAATTACATTAGGAATACTCATCATTGGATTATGCACCATTCCAAATTGATCATACATGTCTAGAACCAAGTTTGTACACTAGGCATCTATTAAAATCATTGTTATTATGAGTCAATATTACCACCTGTTTACATTACATATACCATGTACTATCACATTCCATATTATATGTTTGTTTTCGGTCACTTAGCCATTGTTAGTAAAACAAAGATAAAGTTTTTAGTCATTCAACCATATCTAGTTGTCTTCTCAGATTTTGTAGAAATATATCATGATTTTTAGAAGGTAGAATCCTTATTGGATAATGCTTGGTATATATCAAAATCCCAACACATTTTGATATTAATAAATCCAAGTCTAGCACAAGGAAAGATGAAAATTATAACAGTGGCCTAGGTTACTTTCAAGCAAAAAGGTTATCTTTCTCATCCCTCTATGTGAATGGTTCAAATATGTTGAGAATTAACAAAAGGACATGTTACACCTTATCCAAAAATACCTTGCCCTACACTGGGGCAAGTATCCCAAAGAGAAAAATCAATAGTGATTATTATCCCCTCAAAACACTCCAACAAGAAACAGTGATTATTATCACTTCAAAAATATGCAAAAACAAACAATGATTATTATAAATTTAGAAAATAAAAAATAAATAGTGGTTCTTACCACTACTAAAATCCCTTTCTCAACAAACAAAATGAGCAACTCCCTTGATAAAGTCAAATTTAAAATAAAATAAGGGAGTCTTGAACTTGAATCCCTAGAATTCTCAGCATTAGAGAACCATAAGGTGATCTTAATTCAAAGTTTGGTATATAGCCTAATTTTCAATGGTGATATCCTCCCACATAATGATATGTATGTCACTTAAGCAACTTGCTTAGGTATAGACCAATGTTTCAATGTATATGAGCTAGCTTTTTGTAACCTATATTACCTAGTAGTCTAATCCAACTAAGTATAAAACTCAGGATAATGAGACTTGCAGAATGATATTTAGTACTGATGAGATGAGTGAATCCCATTTGCACTAGGGTAATATTATTCATTATCATGGTAATGAACTCACATGCACACATAGGGATGTTGATTATCTTTGTTATCTTAGTAGGTGCATACTTTGTCAAAGGATCTTGCATAGTTATTATATAACTTTTGATTAGGTAACTAGAATGTTTGAGTCTCTTCAAAACTATAAAATAATATCATATCATATTACATTATCCATTTCATTTTACATCATGTTGTCACATGTTCATCAAAATTACAAATTCCATTACATATGTTGAGCAAGGTGCAGAAACAGTATTGTCATTGTTGTCAACACAGACATATAGATCAATTGATGATGCAGTGGACAGGAGTTCAGAGGTCAGTCAGAGCATGCACAGTGAATTTCAAAGAAGACTGAATTGGCCCATAGAAAAAATCTCAAAGAAAAATACAAGTAAGAAAACTGTCGTGATATCGCGACATGCTGAGCAAGCATGAGAAACTATCGTGATATTGTGACATGTTAGAAGAGAGAGAAAGCGCAAGGAAAACTGTCATGATATCACGACATGTTGAGAAGCTGGAAAAACTATTGCGATATCATGACATGTTTTAAGAGAGAGAAAGCACAAGGAAAACTATCGTGATATCGTGACATGTTAGAAGAGAGAGAAAGCACAAGGAAAACTGTCATGATTTCATGACATGTTGGAAGAGAGAGAAAGCACAAGAAAAACTATCATGATTTCGTGACATGTTGGAAGAGAGAGAAAGCACAAGAAAAACTATCACAATTTTGTGACATGTTGGAAGCAAAGAAGGCAAGTAAGAAAACTGTCATGATTTCACGACATGTTCGAAGAAGCAGCGCATACAGGAAAAACTATCATGATTTCGTGACATGTTCGATGAGAAGGCACATGCAAGAAAACTATCACAATTTTGTGACATGTTCGGAGAGAAGGCACAAGCAAAGAAAACTGTCACGATTTCGTGACATGTTTGGAGAAAATGTGCAAGCAAAGAAAACTGTCATGATTTCATGACATGTTCGGGGAGAAGGATCTCACAAAGAAAAGTGTCATGATTTCATGACAATTTGCAAGAGAGATAGTACAAACAAAAATGTGTCACAATTTCACGATAGGTTTGAGAGAAAGAGCTCGCAAAGAAAAGTGTCACGATTTCATTAAAAATTTGCAAGAGAGATAGTACAGATGAAAATGTGTCATAATTTCATGACAGGTTTGAAGAGAAAGAGCTTGCAAGAAAAAGTGTCGCGATATTGCGACATGTCGGGTTTTCATGACCCGAAGGGAAGAAAATTGCCAAGGAGAAAAAGTGTTGTGATATCGCGACATGTCTGGTTTTTGTGACCCAAAAAGGAGATAGAGTTTTCAAAGGCAAAAATGTCATGATATCGAGACATGTCACGTTTTCGTGATCGAAAGAGGAGAGAGAGTGTACGAAGGCGAAAAGTGTCACGATATCGCGACATGTCATGTTTTCGCTAGTGCAACCAAACAATGAAGCAAGGTAGTGAAAGTGTCACGATTTTGCGACATGTTTCATTTTCATGGGCGAAAGGTAGAGAAAGGCACAAGGCAACGAAAGTGTCATGATTTTGTGACATGTTTCATTTTCATGAGTGAAAGGCAGAGAAAGGCACAAGGCAGTGAAAGTGTCACGATTTCACGACATGTTCCATTTTCATGGGTGAAATGCAGAGAAAGGCATAAGGTAGCAAAAGTGTCATGATTTCGTGACATGTCATGTTTTCACTGGTGCATGCCGAGAAGAGTGCAAGGAAGTGAAAAGTGTCATGATTTTGTGACATGTCATGTTTTCGCTAGTGCAAGCCAAGTAGAGTGTACAGAGGCAAAAAGTGTTGTGATATCACGACATGTGTTTTCGTGCATGCAGGCTGAGAAGAAGACAAAAATGCTGTCAGAGTGACAGTTCTACTATCAGAGCTGTAAGAAAATAGAAAAGGTTGTCAAATCTGTAAATAAGTAGATAAGACGGTCAGAGCCATAAATGAGAAGATAAATCTGTCAAAATGATGGATATACTTTCAGAGCGTAGAAAAGGCTGTCAGAGTTGTAAAGTGGGCAGATAAGGCTGTCAAAGCCATAAGTAAGCATTTACAGCTATCAAAAGCATAGTAAGAAGAGCCGAAAGAATGTTTCATGTATAGGAAGTTAGGGTTAGGGTGGATCTCTGCACGAGGCATGAGTGTTGTGGATTGCCAAATAAAAGTAAAAAGGAGCTATGAAAATAAAATAGGGGTACAGTGCTAAAATATACAAAAGAGAGGGATGTAAGAGAGAATAGCAGAGCTAAAAGAGAAAAATATAACATAGTTGTAAGTATATGCAGTTCTTGTTAAAATGCATTAGACCAGTGAGGGTCTTGTAGAAGAGAAGGTATTTTTATGTCATTAAAACAGTTCAAAACTGAATTCCAAGTTGGTGCTTGGCATTAGGGGGTTGGTGCTCCTTTTTGTTGCTACAGATAAATAAGGGGTTGGTGCTCCTTCCTGTGGGTACTGGAAAATTGTTTGTAAAGTTGGTGCTTTGCAAAGGTTGGATTTGGATGGGAGTCCAAGCAGTCTAATTTTTGAGGAGTAGCCAAAACTGGTGAACCTCGTTAAATCGTGTGTTGTGGAATGCTCTCTTGTTTAATTGTTTTATCTATTTTTAAGTTCTCTCTGCTTAAGTTTTAAATATTTGTAGATCTAAATTTAAATAGCTACATTGATTCACCCCCCATCTCAGTGTCATTGTGAGAATATCAATTGGTATCAGAGTGAGGTTCTTGAACAAGCTCAATCAGCTAAGGTGATCTTGGAAGAAACACAATGGCCGATGGTGAAGGATTTTCATCCAACAAATCTTCTTTGTTCGATGGAAATAATTACTCTTTTTGGAGACTCATGATGTAGACATATCTGTGTGCTTTGGGATATGACATTTGGGAGTCAGTAGACAATGGATACATAATACCCTCTACTCCTCCAACAGATGCTACTGAGAAGAAAAAGTTTGAGAATAAATCTAAAGCAAAGAATGCTATAATGTGTGGGTTAGTAGACAATGAACTGATAAGGATCATGAGCTGTAAAATGGCAAAATACATGTGGAACAAATTGCAGAGCATTCATGAAGGAGACGACAAGATCAAGTAAACCAAGCTACAAACGCATCGAGCTTAGTTTGAAGCATTAAAAATGAATGACAATGAGAACATAGAGGCCTATATGCTGAGAGTCAATGGAATCATTAATGCGATTAGAGGACTTGACGAGGAAATGGAAGATGCGGTCATCGTGAAAAAAGGTACTAATAACTCTTCATAAAATATTTGATTCTAAAGTTTTTGCTATAGAAGAAGCTAAAGATCTAAATACTTTTAGCATGGTTTAAATGCATGGTTCTTTAACTACATACGAAATGAGAATAGGACAAACTAAGCCCTCAGACAGAGAAGCTACTTTTAAAGCACACAAAAATATAAAATCTAAACAAGAATCTGAGGAAGAAGAGTCTTCAGATGAAACAAAAGCAAACTTTGTTAGGAAACTAATAAAGGAAAAAGGAAAGTACAGAGGAAAGTTACTATTTAAGTGCTTCAACTGTGGAGGCGTTGGGCACTTTGGAGCTAAATGTCTAATGAATGATAAAAACAAAAATGATGAAGGGTCACACCAAGAAAGAAGTGTTTGGAAGAAGAAACCACATTTTAGAAAAAGCAACTTCAAGAAGAAAATTTTCGTATCCAAGAATGTCAGCTCTTCTAAAGACTGCTCCGATGAGGATTCTAAAGAAGAAGCAGGTGAAGCTCTGTTCATGGCATTTGAAGAAAGAAAAATAGAGGAAAAATAAGAATGTAATGAAAAACCTGAGGATGAGGCTAAAGTATATCTAGAAGGTGATTTGGTTGTTGCACTTAAAGAGCTGAGCACAGAAAGGAAAAAGAATAAAAATGTTTCAAGAAAGCTTGAGGATGCCAATGAAATAATAAACAACTTAAAATTATAGACAGACGAATTTAAGAAAATGTCTAAAGTTCTCGAAGTACAATTAACCATAAAAACAAATGATTGCAGCAAGCTAGAAGAAAACATTTTTAGGTTAAGGATGTAGCTAGAGGAGATGAATCGTAAATTGAGTTGTTATCATAAGTTTGAAGAAAGTTTTGTAAATCTGGATAAAATTATAAATAACCAAAGGCCTTCAGGCATCAAATTTGGTTTGGGATTCAATGAAGGAGAATCATCAAAGGGATCAAAGGCCATAAATGTAGAACCCATAAAGAAAGAAGATAAGATCAGGTTTGATCAAGAAAAAACAAATCATGCCAAAGAAAGCAATAATTCCAGAGTCAATAGGAGTACTGACAAATATGGATTCACAAAAGTCACACATCCAAGGAGAAGATTCATGGCTCCTACTTCAAAATGGCAAAGACCTTCACCCAGGTTTAATCATTCCTTTTCTGGTTATTGTTTTAAATGCAATGCTTATGGTCATAAGATTTCAGATTGTAGTTATAATGTAGCACAAAGGAATTTCACCAGTAGAAATGTCTTTTCTCCATTGATGAATTATGCAGTAGAATGTTATAACTGTCATAATTTTGGACACATTATAAGAAATTGTAGAAGCACTTTTGTAGCAAATAAATATCAGGGTAGAAAATCTCAACCAAATGGATTGAAACAAAACAAAAAATTTCTGAAAAACAGGCACAAGCTAATGAAAGGGGAAAGGCAAAACAAGTAGCCAAAACTGCTATCAAACCAGAATGGAAAGAAAAGGAGAAAATCCAAAAAGAAAAGGAGAAAATCTAGGAAGAAAAGGAATCTTTGATTGTTCAGACTACTTTTAAAGCACAGAACAAATCTACACCATGGATACTTGATAGTGGATGCTCCAGTCACATGATAGGTGACAAGCAAAAATTTGAGAAGTTACAGAATTATGAAGGTGGTTTTGTGAAATTTGAAAATAATGATGGAGCAAAGATAGTTGGCAAAGGATCAATCAAGATCAGTGATGAAAATATCAAATCAAAAGAAGTCTTGTTTGTGATTGGTCTGAAGCATAACTTGCTCAACATAAGTCAAATCTGTGACAGAGGTCATGAAGTAATTTTTAAGAAGCAGGGTTGTGAAGTGAGAAAAGCTAACAGTGGGAAATTGATTGCTACTATATTAAGGATTTCTAGAAACCTGTATACTCTCTCAGAGACTTCATAAGGAGCATGCTTGATTGGATAGGAAGATAAAAATTGGTTGTGGCACAAGAGGCTCGGTCATATCAACTTTGACAATTTGGTAAAAATAAGCTCAAAAAGGGTAGTAAGAGATATACCCTCCATTGGCAAACCACTAAATAGTATTTGTGCTTCATGCCAAAAGGGGAAGCAAACTAGAGCCACATTTAAATCAAAGGAGTACTTTACCAGCAAACCTTTAGAACTAATACATACTGATTTATGTGGACCAATGAGAACACAAAGTATAAATGGTGACAAATACTTTATGTTGTGCATAGATGACTATTCCAGAATGACCTGGATATTCTTTTTGAAGCAAAAATCTGAAGCTTTTGAAATGTTCAAGACTTTCAAAAACCAAGTTGAGAATGAAACAGGAAAGAGGATCAAATGCTTAAGATCAGATAGAGGAGGAGAGTTCATCTCAGAGGAGTTTGCATAATACTATCAAAAATATGGGATCAAAAGACAGTTTTCAGTAGCAAGGACACCTTAGCAGAATGGTGTTGTAGAAATAAAGAACAAAACTGTGTAGGAAATGGCACGTACGATGTTGACTGAGAGCAAAATTGCAGACAGATTTTGGAAAGAGGTAGTCCATACTACAATTTATATCCAAAACAGGTGCATGTTGAGGACGCATGAAAGCAAAACCCCTTATGAGCTATGGTTCGGCAAGAAGGCAACAACAAAATACATCAAAGTCTTTGGCAGCAAGTGTTACATCAAAAGAACTGAATATAATCTTGGTAAGTTTGAAGATAGAGTTGATGAAGGTATTTTCGTTGGCTATTCATCAAAAAACAAAGCTTACAAATGCTACAACAAAAGGCTAAAGAAAATTGTAGACAGTGTCGATGTAAAATTTGATGAAGATAGGAAATGAGCAGTCAGCTGTGAAGAAAACTACCCTATCTATGAAGAAGTTATTGAATGAGATGAAGAAAAGAAAATAGAAGAGAATCATAAAATTGACCCAGATGATTTAAGTATTGATTCAGAAGTAGAAGAAAACAATAAATTCAAAACAGGAAGCTAGCAGAAAAATCATCCTAGAGAGCAAATTATTGGGGACCCCACAGTTGGTGTTAAGACAAGAAAAAGAGTAGTAAGTAACTACTCGCTATTATCTAGCATTGAGCCCAAAAATATTGCTAAAGCAAGAATAGATGAAAGTTGGATGAAGGAAATAAATGAAGAACTAGATCAGATTAAGAAAAAAACAATCTGGGAGTTAGTACCAAGGCCTGCAAATAAAAACATAATCGATACTAAATGGATTTTTCAAAACAAATTGAATGAAGACAGACAGGTTGTAAGGAATAAAGCAAGATTGGTCTATAAAAGCTATGATCAAGTTGAAGGTATTGATTTTGAGGAAACTTTTGCACCAGTGGCTAGACTCGAGGCAATCAGAATGTTTCTAGCTTTAGCAGTCCATAGGAATTTTAAAGTTTATCAGATGGACATGAAATCAGCATTTTTAAATGGAAATATTGAAGAAGAAGTTTATATTGAGCAGCTAGATGGTTTTCAACTTGGTGATAATCCCAAATTTGTTTGCAATTTGAAGAAAGCTTTGTATGGCTTGAAACAGGCACCCAGAGCATGGTATGCAAGACTAGACAACTATCTCTCTGAACAAGGGTTCAAGAAAGGTATGGTGGATAGTAACTTGTATGTCAAAATAGATAATGGCCATCTTATTGTCCTTGTTGTTTATGTAGATGATATAATTTTTTGCAGCAGCAATGATGAGTCATGTAGAGACATAGCAAATAAAATGCAGAAAGAATTTGAAATGTCTATGATTTGTGAACTTTCATATTTCCTCGGTGCAAGTTAACCAAAATGAAAAGGGCATTTTTATTTCTCAAGTTAAATATGTGAAAGAAATACTGAAAAAGTTCATAATGGAGGATTGTAAACCTGTTAGCACTCCCATGACAACAGGTTGCAAGTTGAGCAAGGATGACAAATCTCCATATGTAGATCAAACCATGTATAGATCTATGATTGGAAGACTACTGTATTTGTCAGCTACCAGACCAGATATCTTATAGGCAGTATGCATGGTAGCAAGATTTTAGGCTAGTCCCAAAGAGACTCATGTGACAGCTATGAAGAGGATTTTTAGGTACCTCAAGGGTACTATGGAGTATGGGTTATGGTACCCAAAAGGTAAAGACTTCACTCTTATTGCATATTCTGATGCAGATTGGGTAGGATGTATAGATGACGAGAAAGAGTACCAGTGGAGGTGCATTCTATCTTGGAGACAAGTTGGTAGCATGGCACAGTAAGAAACAAGAATCAGTCTCTCTATCCACAGTAGAGGCAGAATACATTGCAGCAACAACATTTTGTATGCAAATTTTATGGATGAGACAAACCTTGAAAGATCTTAGTATTAACTTCAAAGAGCCAATTTTAGTTAAATGTGATAATACCAGTGCTATTAACATCTCAAAGAATCCGGTTATGCATTCTCGCACCAAATATATTGTTATCCGATATCACTTTTTGAAGGATAAAGTTGTAGAAGGTGAGGTTAAATTAGATTTTGTTCCAACTACAGAGCAAGTAGCGGATATCTTCACTAAACTGTTTCCCAAGGAAGTTTTTGAATACCTTCGTAGTAAGTTGGGAGTGGTCACACTACCCAAGAACTGACTAGCTATTGGGAACACATTTTTAGGGGGAGCATTTATATATTTGATTATCTATTTTCTCATGTTTATAATTTTTTCTAACTATAATATTGTGTGCCTGAGAATGTTATGCATGGACTCAGGGGGAGTCTGTAGTAGCCCTTTGGTATTATTGTCAAAGGGAGAGAAGAATTACAGAAAATTGCACATGTGTTGCCAACAATTCCAAAGGGGGAGATTGTTGAGCAAGGTGCAAAAATAGTAGTGTCATTTTTTTCAACACAGATAGATAGATCAATTGATGATGTAGTGGACAAGATTTTGGAGGTTAGTCAGAGCATGCACAGTGAATTTCCAAGAAGACCGAAGTGGCCCATAGGCAAAAGCTCAAAGAAAAAGACAAGTAAGAAAACTATCACGATATCGTGACATGTTGAGCAAGCATGAGAAACTGTCGTGATATCACGACATGTTAGAAGAGAGAGAAAGTGCAAGGAAAACTGTTGTGAGATCACGACATGTTGAGAAGCTAGAAAAACTATCACAATATCGCGACATGTTTTAAGAGAGAGAAAGCGCAAGGAAAACTGTCACGATATCGCGACATGTTAGAAGAGAGAGAAAGCGCAAGGAAAACTGTCACGATATCGCGACATGTTAGAAGAGAGAGAAAGCACAAGGAAAAATGTCATGATTTTGCGACATGTTGGAAGAGAGAGAAAGTGCAAGAAAAACTGTCATGATTTTGCGACATGTTGGAAGAGAGAGAAAGTGCAAGAAAAACTGTCATGATTTCATGACATGTTGGAAGCAAAGAAGGCAAGTAAGAAAACTATCGCGATTTCATGACATGTTCGAAGAAGCAGCGCATACAAGAAAAACTATCATGATTTCATGACATGTTCGATGAGAAGGCACATGCAAGAAAACTGTCATGATTTCATGACATGTTCGAAGAGAAGGTGCAAGAAAAGAAAACTATCATGATTTCATGACATGTTCGAAGAAAAGGCGCAAGCAAATAAAACTATCACGATTTCGTGACATGTTCGAGGAGAAGGAGCTCGCAAATAAAAGTGTCACGATTTCATGACAATTTGCAAGAGAGACAGTACGGACAAAAATGTGTCATGATTTCACGACAGGTTCGAGAGAAAGAGCTCACAAAGAAAAGTGTCACGATTTTGCGACAATTTGTAAGAGAGATAGTACGGACAAAAATGTGTCACGATTTCGTGACAGGTTCGAAGAGAAAGAGCTTACAAGAAAAAGTGTTGCGATATCGCGACATTTCAGGTTTTCGCAACCCGAAGGGAAGAAAAGCACCAAGGAGAAAAAGGGTTGCGATATTGCGACATGTCTGGTTTTCCTGACCCAAAAAGGAGATAGAGTGTTCGAAGGCAGAAATGTCGTGATATCATGACATGTCACATTTTTGTGACCCGAAGAGGAGAGAGAGTGTACAGAGGTGAAAAGTGTCACGATATCACGACATGTCATGTTTTCCCTAGTGCAAACCGAAAAATGAAGCAAGGTAGCGAAAGTGTTGCAATTTCACGACATGTTTCATTTTCATGGGTGAAAGGCAGAGAAAGGCACAAGACAGTGAAAGTGTCACGATTTCGCGACATGTTCCATTTTCATGAGCAAAATACAGAGAAAGGCACAAGGCAGCGAAAGTGTCAGCGACATGTTCCATTTTTGTGGGCGAAAGGCAGAGAAAGGCACAAGGCAGTGAAAGTGTCACGATTTCGCGACATGTTCCATTTTTGCAGGTGAAAGGTAGAGAAAGGCATAAGGCAACAAAAGTGTCACAATTTTGTGATATTTCATGTTTTCGTTGGTGCATGCCAAGAAGAGTGCAAGGAAACGAAAAGTGTCACAATTTCATGACATGTCATGTTTTCACTAGTGCAAGCCAAGTAGAGTGTATGGAAGCGAAAAGTTTTGCGATATCGTGACATGTGTTTTCGCGCATGTAGGCTGAGAAGAAGACAAAAATGTTGTTAGAGTGATGGTTCTACTGTCAAATCTTTAAGAAAATAGAAAAGGCTATCAGAGTCGTAAATGAGCAGATAAGACGGTCAGAGCTGTAAATGAGAAGATAAATTTGTCAGAATTGCAGATATACTGTCAAAGCACAGAAAATGTTGTCAGAGCCGTAAATTGGGCAGATAAGGCTTTCAAATCCGTAATTAAGCATTTAAGGCTATCAAAAGTGTAGTAAGTAGAGCCAAAATAATGTTTTATGTACAAGAATTTAGGGTTAGGGTTGAGCTCTACACAAGGCATGAGTGTTGTGGATTGCCGAATAAAAGGAAAAATGAGCTGTGAAAATAAAATAGGGGTACAGTGCTAAAATATACAGAAGAGAGGGTTGTAAGAGAGAATAGCAGAGCTAAAAAAGAAAAATATAACAGAGTTGTAAGTAGATGCAATTCTTGTTAAAAGGCATTAGACCAATGAGGGTCTTGTAGAAGAAAAAGAATTTTTATGTCATTAAAATAGTTCAGAACTGAAGTCCAAGTTGGTGCTTGGCATTAGGGGGTTGGTGCTCCTTTCTGTTGCTGCAGATAAATAAGGGGTTGGTGTTCCTTCCTATGGGTACTAGAAAATTGTTTGTAAAGTTGGTGCTTTGCAAATACTGGATTTGGATGGGAGTCCAAGCAGTCTAATTTTTGAGGAGTAGCCAAAACTGGTGAACCTCGTTAAATCATGTGTTGTGGAATGCTCTCTTGTTTAAGTGCTTTATCTGTTTTTAAGTTCTCTTTGCTTAAGTTTTAAAGAGTTGTAGATCTAAATTTAAATAGCTACACTGGTTCACCCCCCCTCTCAGTGTCATTGTGATAATATCAACATAGTGTTATAATAACATGAAAATAATAAAGACACATTTTATACAGTCTATGGTGCTAGCATATAATACGTCAAAATAGTCATCATAAATCCATCATACAAAATTAAATAACATAATCCATTGCATTTTGCATATAAAAATCTACATATCATCAAATCACATCATAGGATAAATGCATGCATCCATGTTAGACATCCATAATAACATCATATAGCAAACATCAGCATTGCATACATCTCATAAAGTAATAAGGAAACATATGATGATAATAGAAACTCATATATATATATATATATATATATATGGGACAAAAAGATACATCATAATCCAAAAATTTCCCATGGGCTGCAATCAAGTGGGTCCTTAGACCTCACACTCCAAAAATCAAAAATAAAAAGCAAATAAAAAATATCAAAAATTGGGTGCAAAACCCACCAAAAATAAGGGAAAATAGTCTAAAATTTTGCAGGGATCAATATTGAACCTTTAATATTTTTGGATCCACAACAATTATTTATTTTACTCCCCAAGAAGGCCTCCATGTCTGGACCACTCCACGTGAATGAAAATTTTAGCCTTATACTTCCAGAAATATTCATCAAAATAGTCAAAAATCCCCTTCAAACAGGTATATAGTACCATGGGAAAAATAGAGAGTTACCCCAATTAAGTCATATGTGTTAATATACTCATAACTTAATCATTGGTCATGCCCTCATCAACTCGTAACTTGAGGGGATATTCATAATAATGAATTCAAAAATTGAATCAACATTAAAACACTCAGAAATGTAAATTCCATGCATTCAAAAGAATCTTGGCTAAAGGTAAATTTTCAAGCCCATGCTGGGGAAAAAAATCAACATAAGAAAAAAATAAATATGCTTTACCTCCTTGAAACCTTGGGAATCCACCCATGTAAATGGTTTACCAGAACACAAGGCACCAAGACCTAGTATACCCTAAGCCCCATAAGATTGTTACTACAACACGATTGAAAGGTATACCCGAACTTGATCCTTTGACTATGTCAATAGCGAGGATTACAATAATGTGTGATATTTCCACAACATAGGCATAAAGAGTTGATTAGGTTAATTAAAAAACTTAATCATTTGATGATTTAGTGATCTATTTTTTCTCATCTTTTTGTTGCACATAGCGCATCCCAAAAAGGGGTATTTGTAGATACCTAAATCACATAAATCAGATAAGACTACTAGTGCTTCACATATACCACCCTTATCGACATAATATGACCCCATTGGGCACCCCTCTAAGCTTTCATAAGGCTCCAAAACACATTTTGGAAGCTTCCTAGTAGTTTAGGGCAATTTTGGGACACTTCCTTGTGATCGTCCCACCAAGGGATGGTCACAGTTGGTGACTGTCCCACCCAGGGATGGCCATCCATAATTGTCCATGGGTGGTATGGTCCCTAAATAGACCCTTGAAAAATTCAATAGATGCATGATATTGCAATCAAGGAGTACAATTTTTGTGTCCAATAACCTCAAATTGAGTGGGGACCTGCCATTAGAGTCAAGGACTACAAATTGGGAGCCCCAAATGGGTAACCTTCCCTCACCAATGCATGCCAAAGAATTGGACAAGTGGCGGAACCTACCTCACATGGCAAGACTTGCCCCTTTCCCCTAGATGCCCTTTTTGGCTATAAAAAGAGGTGCATTCACCCATTTTAAAGGAGGATATTTGATGCATTTGAGCAATGAAGTGCTTCCCAATTCTATCCTCACCTTTTGCAAACCAAACTTTCCCCACCATTTGACCTTGAAACCCTCTTTATTCGAAGGTGATTTTATGGGAAAAAAAATCTATCCAACCATCCCAAACCGGCCAAATTGAAGGAAAATTTAGCCCCATCTGCCGACAACAACCCTAAACCAGTTTTGGACCAAATCCCAATAGCATTCATGACAAAAATAGGCCATATTTGTAATTACCCCACTTGGGGATGGTTAGCAGTAAGTAGGTGTCACACCTGGGGATGGTGAGAAAAAAACATGGAATTTGGGTAAATTCCTCCATAGACACCTTAGGAATTCTTAGGTCAACCCATGGTACAAATTTGGTGAAGTTTAGAGATAATTTGATGGTACATTTGAGGTCCCCATTATTGTAGGTTTAGGTGTCCCTGTTAGGGACGATCACTATTTCTGCATACTTTTACCTTAAATATTGTGTTCAAATCTCTAAAAAATAATTTACATTAGATTATATTGTATTTATACATAATTTAGAATAAATTTCCATGTGTTATAGATTAGTTTTGATGTTGCTAGATAAATCACTTTTCTATGTTTTCAAGGCTTTATATCTATAACACAGGTGCTACTAACTCCTTTTCAATCCCTTGTGTGTAGCTACATGTATTCTATATATAAGGGAGGACCTAAAGAGGCAAGGAAGATAAGCCCAATACTATCTCTCTATTGTGGGAATGCGAGATTCACCCCATAGAACATCGCTTTAAGTCCCTTTCAGGGGATTAGATCCCTTTCATGTTGTAATGTTTACATGTATCAAATTTATAAAATCCCTCGAGGGAATGTATTGTAATCGCATTTGAAGTTATGGATGAATTAATAGAATGAGAAATCCACCCTCTTTATTACATATTTTCTTCATTTAATTAGATTACAAGTTTATTTTATTTTCCCTTTGAATGCTTTCAAACTGTCCTACATTGCGATTAAGTGCCTTTAAGGTGATGTTGTAAATTTTGCTTCTTCAATTGGATTTCATCACCAATTCAATACTTAAGTTTGGTGAGGTCATAGTTCTACCCTCCACTGGCTCACCCCCCATTTAGTCACCATAGTATCCCCCTAGGAGTGGTTGGCCAAACTTTATCACTAGACGATCCCCTACTCTTGAGAGATGGTTATCCAGATTTAATCATTGAAGGTACCTTTGAAGTAGGTAGTTTTAGAAATCCCCTTTACCATAGGAATTTTAAAATAATTAGTGGACGTATTTGATCGTTACTATGCATGCCTTAAATGTGAGGGTTAAGCAAAAGTCTTTATTAGAGTTGATAACAACAAATTAAAAATGTAACCTCTCTTTGTTGTTAGAATATGGTAAGTGCAAAGAAATAAACCATAATCATTAGAAATATTATTAATAATCAAAGGTTAAATATAAATAGTAAATGTAATCAAATTTATTACGACAACTAACCTACCGACTAACCTGCCATCCATAATATCTGTCGTCCATAGGGAAATGACGGTAAGGTAAGTAACTAACCTAGGTAACTAGTAAAAGTAACTACTAGTGGTAAAAAGTAACAAGCTACATTTTACCATGTATTAAATAAAATCTACCTAATGTAGGGAAAGGATAAAATATCCAAATGATGGAATATTTACTCTAACATCCCCCCTTATTACATTATTTGGGTAATACATACATATCCTATAATACAACAATATTTGGGTAAAGTATATAACTACCCCAATACAGTGAAGAAGATGTTGATATGCTAGTTCTTTGCTCTATCACAGTACTCTGGCTGCTCCTAAGAAAAAATTGGGTCATTCATCACTTTGTCTTCATGTCAACGAATGTCCTTATGGTAATCACATCATCCAACCGAATTGCATGGGTAACTAGCCACTACAATTGCTAGGTGTAGTAGAATAGATCACTTCATATGAGGTTCATTCATTTTACAATATGAGTTTACAAAATATAAGGTATCTAAGGTGTCGGTCGCTATCGAAAAATGCACCCTTATAAGTTCCCCCCTTCTCTATGCAAAACATAATGTATTCAATTTTTGAAGGAAGTGTGAATAAGGTTTCGGTCAAAGCCGAAAATGCACCCTTATAAGCCTTCTTCCCTATTTACAAAAATTGTGAAGAAAAGAAATTTATATCCCCCTCAATTGCAAAAAAGTGTGCAATGCAAGAGTGTTGTGAAGGATTTTACAAATATTGCCTCCTAGACAATTTTACATCACAAAAAGTCGCTCCTCTTGTTACAAGTACTTCAAACACCTAGAATTTGCTATTTATGAAGCCTAAAAGAGGTAAAAGCACCCCTTATTGCAATGTCTTCAAAAAAAATACTTATGCTATTTATGAAGCCAAAAATAAGAGAGAGAAAATGGTGCTTTTGCCCAAGGGACACATCTGTTTTCCCTCTACAAAACTATTCTAGAAATTAGCACTCTGTGTGCTTTCTCTGAACTAGAATTAGAATTTGAATGAGACACTTCACTAGAAATATGACTTCTGTGATGTGCCTTTGCCATTTTAGTTTTTCTTGTTTTGAAACCAACACTGAATGGTGTCATGGTTGTCATTTTTACAATTTGTGAAAAATTATGCTTTCTAGGAAATTTTATCAAAAAATTCACCAAATCATCCTTATTGTAAGAACTTTAAGCATGATTGCTATTATGAAGTCTAAAATAAAAGGTATAATTTTTATGACTTCTACTTTTATGATTGCCTTTACAAGTTTTATTTCCCTCTTGTCAAAAATCTATGTTTTGAAGGAAGAAAGGAATTATCCCCCCTTAGTAAAAACGATTGCAACTTTTTAAGGTTCCTTATTTTCAAAAACTTGTTCTTTATTTTTTGATTACCCTAAAAGAGTACCAAAATATAATTCACTCAAATAGATATTTAATGGCACCTGCCTTAACACCCTTCAAGAAGGATGAGAAGTTGGAGTAAATTAAGCTAAAAAAATAAGATTGAATTAGGGGTTTTGTTGATTTAGGAGAGAATATCAAGTGAAATTGGCTTTAAATCTATGCATGGATGTACAAAAATTGGTGAAATTTTGAGGTTTGGATGTTCTTGATTATATGACTTATAGTTGCAAAAATAATGATGCAACAATCAAACAAAAAATAGCCTCAAAATTATTATCACCTAGTTTGCCAATTAAGGTGTCGAGTAAAATCGATAATGCACATTTGTAAATTTTTGCAACAAAATGTGTGTTTTGTGTTGTGCAAAAAAAATGATATTTTTATGTCTCCTACTTTGTTTTCCACTTTTGCAAAATAAGTACAATGTTGTATTTCCCCTTGAATTTTACAAAATTAACAATTTGAGCACTCCTTCCAAGACAAGTCGACACACGACCCGCGTTTGGAAGGCTTCCAGAACTAGTCGACACACGACTTAGTTTTTATGGACCCAAGGTTACAAGTTCTTCTCAAATTTGAAAAAAAAATAGATGTGCAATCTTATGTATTATATATCCTTGGAGAAAACAAATGCACTCTTTGAATTTTGTATGTAATGAGAAGATGGGTTTGAAGGTCTTTTTCTTTATGAGACAAATCTTTGGATTTTTATAAGTCTCATAATTTGCAACAAAATTCGGCTATTATTTATTTTCTATTTATCCCCAAGTGTGGAGAAAACAAGAAAATATGTAATTCTTATAGTTGCAAAACAACAAAAAAAAATGGCCTTAAGATTGCTATTTTAATGCAATTTTCTAATTAGTTTTAGCATATTGAAATCAATAATAAAATTATTTTATAAAAAAAAATGATTTTTATATAAAAACAATTAAATTATTAATAAAAAAATAGTAAAAAATAATTTAAAAAATGCAAAAAAAAAATCACCTCGGATGTGGATGAGGCAAAAAAAATAACTTTTATACCCAGAAAGAGTCGAACCCTGGACTCCCCGCATAGGGCCTTAGCTCGACCCGATCAACCGGTCGGGCTAGAGAGCCCGATGGGAAGAAAGGCACAGATCGTGCCTGTTAAAGCCTTCGTGAGGCTTTATTAGAAGGAAATCAAATCCTTCAGGACTTTTAGTCCCACATTGCCTAGACGACAATGTATTTGCTCTTTAAAAGAGCAAAAGCGCATATAGCACTATGACTGCCTTCGAGAAGTCAGTCCATTGCATGACTGGTTTTGCTATGAGTCATGTGGACCTTCAGTGTCGTGACACATGGCTTTCCTACCACTTGTCGCCAGTGTCAGGTCCAGTGACACGTGGCTAGTCCACCACGTGTCGCATCTGTATTCATCTAGTCATCATCCAATGGTTGTACGCCATGTGTTCAGTCTTGATCCAGTCAACACCTCGATAGCTTCTCAATTTTTGCACCAGGCCACATCAGCTTTAGAGGGATTCCATGTTAGCTCTCACCATGTTATAGGTCTACCACCTCAAAAGTCATGTCAGCTAGTCAGATCGAATGTCCACCTCGATCCACATGCTAGTGTCAATCCACATGTCTACCAAGGAGGTCTAGGTTTTTATGTCAGTCCATGGAGGGTGCACCTACCCTCACATGGTGGTCTACCACCTGGGAGGGCATGCCTACCCTCCTATCAATGTGGTCTGCATGTCCAGTTGGGAGAGAGGGAGTGCTCCTACCCTCTCAGCTCTCTTGAGTGATTGCTAGAGTTTTTTAGACCCAAGGGCTATCCTACCCTCGATTTTGGATCTAGTCCCTACCTAGGAGGGTGCACCAGCACTCCCAATTGTGTGTTGAACCCATGGGGACAACACCAGCACTAGCAACCATCGATGATCGAAGGGCCGCTTGCCCTCTCGAATCCCAATCATTGCTGACCTATGTCTCGGTAGATGGTGGTCCTACCCTCTGTCATGCAGGTGTCGCTTGGGCCACCATATGCTAATGGGTTTAATAACCCTAGCCTCAAGATTCATGCCCAATGCTTTAGGCTTTGGCCTCCCGATACAGTAGTAGGTCAAAAATACCTACGGGCTTTCCTACCTTAGGCATCAAAGATTTTTGTGCATGACGAAAGAGGGGCCTCTCACCTTCTCCAGTGGAATGAGAGTTGCTCTCATCTTATCCACTTGTAACGAGGTGCCTCTCACCTTCTCCAGTGGAATGAGAGTTGCTCTCGTCTTCTCCATTTGGAATGAGGGTTGCTCTCTCCGTGCTCATAAGAACCAGAGGTGAAAACCTCGCGAATGATACCAATGTTAGAATATGGTAAGTGCAAAGAAATAAACCATAATCATTAGAAATATTATTAATAATCAAAGGTTAAATAGAAATAGTAAACATAATCAAATTGATTATGACAACTAACCTACCGACTAACTTGCCATCCATAATATCTGTCATCCATAGGGAAATGACGGTAAGGTAAGTAACTAACCTAGGTAACTAGTAAAAGTCACTACTAGTGGTAAAATGTAACAAGCTACTTTTTACCATGTAGTAAATAAAATCTACCTAATGTAGGGAAAGGGTAAAATATCCAAATGATGGAATATTTACTCTAACATTTGTGAGAGTATATTGACTCATTTGAGCATCTTGAGCCCCCCCTTTTGGATACCATTATACTATACCGAATTCCATCTAGGTAGCCATTTACTCATTGGAAACATAGTTCTATTCTGCCCCTTGGGTGTTGTAGGAGGTTTTGTTCTATGGCATACCTATTTTAAGTAGAATTCACCCATTCCCATGTTTTCTTCTTAGGATGGATACAATACTCTTATCAAAACACATGAAAAACCAAAAGAAAAAAATTTGCTTATTGTTGAGTTTTAGAAAAGTGGTTACAATAGCATATCAAAATTGCTATAACTCACCGGTTATTTTTTCCACAGTTGCATTTTTACAAAAAACACTGCATAGTCTATTTTAGGTAGTTTGCACTCCCTCGTGTGAATTCATTGTGCTCAGATAAATTCGTACCCCCCATGCAAACCTAGATTTTAGGCTATAAAACTACACAAAACAGTTTCACACAACACATAGAGGATCTCCATAGTAGAAATCCATCCTCTATCCCTATTTCTCAAGGTTTGCATGATCTCGTACGAATGCCCAATTATAGAAGACATTCGTAGCCCCCCATGAGAACCAGCTTTGTAGATCACAATGTAACACCCAATGTTATACACAACACACAAACACTCTACAAAGCACCCATCTATCATCTATTCTTATTTTATGAGGTTCACACCCCAATTGTATGAATTTTTGGTTGCAGGAGAGGTTCACACCCTGCCATGTGAATCTATGTTTTAAAAAAAAAAAATGTGTCAAATTCAACCACAAACAACCTCGAATCCTATAATTCATATATTTTGATTATTCTTGCACTACTACACACACCACCATTCCAATTATACATAGTCAAATGTGTGAAGCCCTTTGTCATCCCATTGAGACTACTCATAAAAATTCATGACTATAGGTTCCTCTTCCTCTCAAACCACTAATCCACCTCTCAGGTCTGAGAAGGTTGCTTCCATTGTTCCACTTGATTTATTGATAGGGCCCTCAACCCCTAGGGCTAGTCCCATTTCCCATACTACATATTCTACTCTGTCTCATATCTTTTATGACACCTATGAGGAGACTTCTCCTCTAGATGATCTCTCCTCCCCTAATCCCCCATCCAATTACTGCCAACATGTCATCTACACCTCTACCGATCATACTATACCCATTATCATAGTTGATGAGTTCACTCCACCTCCTTAACCATCTATCACTCATCCTTTCTATATCATTCATCTCATCTAGTTTTGGGGTATGACTATAATATCATCATTTCCCAAATTATGCTTGATTTCATCACTACTATCTAAATCGTAGGTATGATTTCTACACCTCCTTCTTCCACACCATCCCTTGTCACATCATCATATCAAATATTACACTTCATAATGGGCTTCATCGAGCTCCCTACCCCCTTCGCAACCATCATCATCATGTCCACCTATGCATTCCCAAAATCCACCTCAATACTTATAGATAACATCATAGCAGTCATCCCATCCTTTACAACAATTTCAATAGCAACAAGCCACCTCATATCCACAACCACCTCCATTCACTCCATAATTTTCTACCCATATCCCTACTATATACCTACCAATTTCATCATATGGACCTCCACTAGCATATTTTTCATCATTTTTCTTACCTACACCACCTCATTTTCAACCCCCACCAGTGATTCAATCCTATCTTACCAATCCACCTCACTATTTGGTCCAATCTAAATCTTTGCTTACCATTCCTTCCATACCACCCTAGTTTTCATCATTTTCTACCAAATATTCAAACCAATTATCTTTCACCACACTCTCATCTCTTCCACCCCCATCTTCTACACCACTCACTTTCTTCACCTCACTGTCCACTTGGTCCTCTACCACCACCACTTAGGCAAAAATGAATTTCCAATATGCATAACAATAGTAGGCACCCATTCTTGACCAACATATTCTTGTATATTATGATCAGCAACAACAACCTATAGTCAAATATTCATACAGTTCACAAAATCCATCTTAGGCTCCTTTCCCACAATATCAAGCTATTTCGGTACCTGATCCACAATAGGTTGCTTACTACAACCAATAGAAATAAAAATAGTTGCAATACCCACCACATTTGGGTTATTTGTAGGTATCATCATAGCCATTAACTCCATATTCTTCTTCACATCCATTTCTAGCTCCACCAGATACCACCATGGTGCTCTCTAGTGAACCTCAAGCTATGCAAGAACATATTTGTACCCTATATTTGCACATGATTGGTTATGGGCCTTAGAAACCCACAAATGGTGAGTTGTATAATGAAACTATTCACTCATATGTTCCCATGCATCCTTATACTTACCTATTTGAGATCCCTAAATTTGAAAAATTTAAAAGTAAGAAAGATACTAGAGAGCATATTAACAATTACCATTTTGCTTGCAACCAAATTCATGGTAGTGACACCCTTATGATCCACATATTTGCACTTTTTCTTGGAGGAAAAGCATTAGATTGGTACAATTATTTTCCTTGTCATATATTATTCAAGTTTGAATAGTTGGCCAATCTATTTCTTGAGAATATTTTGATCAACATCAAAACCAAGACAATATTATCATATGTCTATGCTTTACACTAGTTTGATGACAAGCCCATTACTAATTTTATATATTGCTAGAGAGTGGTCATTCATGATCTTTCTTTTACTCTAAAAATTAATTTCTAGAGCTCATAAAACTGTTTTCCAAGAGTTTTCACAAGCAAATTTGTCATACTCTAAAAATTTATTAGATTCATGCATTTGAGAAAGATATTACCCAGACTAATATTATTGAGGACATCAAGGTCTACACGAGAAATATGAAGCTCCATATCAATAAATCCTATCCATCCAATTATAGCTACAATCACAATCCATATGTACCACCCACTTTCAAACCACCTCAGACCAATCAAGTGCTCCTTGCTTCTCCATCCCCACCACCTAAATCTGCATCATCTCAACCCCCATAAACAACACCGCTTTGACCTCCACAAAATACATACCAAGTCAACCCTCCACTGCCTTCTAATCCATACCAAGGGTGTAATCCTCACCCCCTCATCCACTATCCAATTGGATGTCTTTGTCTGAGAGTATACCCACCTTATGCCACTAATTATATGATGGAGGTCTCATCACTTTACCTAAAATCTGGCCTAATAATCCCAATCATCCACTCCCTCAAGACCATAATCCATGAATTTTTTTATTTTCATCACCAACATGGCCATTATCTTGATGCGTGTTGCATATTTTACCATATTGTGCAAGATATTATCAACCATGGCACAATTCATATTTCTAATCCCCTCACACTACAAAATTAAAACTTGAGGATCTATTAAAATTCATTACTTGAACATGGGGTAATCCACCTCTATATAATCCACACCAAGTAATCATGTCAACTGAGGCCCTTATCAATAGGGGTTTGTGGGTATGATCAATATTGCTACCCAAATGCTATCCACCTCTTGTTGAAGTCCAACACTCTTCCACATATTTTCTACTGTGATCTTCAAATCCACCAACCCTTCCACTATTTCCTCCTACTATACCATGAAATATCATCACTATCCATGGTAGTGTTTCTCATTAGCTCTGAAATACCCCTGCAAGGTTATCCATCTATGACCTTCTATAACATTCCCAACCTCATCACGAGGCCCATAATTCTATCCTCTACTCTCTTGATCTTGAGATCAATGATATCGATGCTTTTGCCAAATTGTTTCATAATTTTCAGAGATTCTTACAACCTTCTATTAGCTTCCAAGACCATAATATTACTTAAGTTGTAGGTGAGGGAACAAATCCACCATTGCACATTCAATATTCTATCAATTTCATCACTTATAAGTGTGTCCTCATTAACACTAGCTTATCCATCAACATCATTTATACCACCACCCTTGGTCATATTTACCTTACCCCTTCCCACATTGCTACTCCTTCTATGGACCTTTGAGATTTTTATGACTCTTTTTTCCCTACCATTGGAACCATCGTCCTTCCTATTCAGGTTGGTACCAAAACTATTTTCACCCTCTTCCATGTTATTAAAGGTGAGATGTATTATAATATCCTTTTGGGTTGCCCATGGATTTGGGATATGCAATGTGTCCCTTCCACACTACATCATTGTATCAAATATATCTATAATGGATTGGTCCACTGCATCCCCACCGATGGTGACCCATTCAAATTTTACAACATTATTGTTTTTCCACTAGGTCCACTCTTATCATCTAAATAGTTCACTCCCACTCCATGCCTTTCTTTGGATGCCACCTATCTATCATCTTCACTTTCACATCCCATGCTTTATTTGAGCAATATTGCATCATATTTGTCACATCCACCTTAGGCTCCTAGTGCTCCCATTATTCCTACATTCTCACATATTCCTTCATCTTCCTCTACACCATTTCCCCATTCACTTTTTCCACTACGCCTCCACTAGCTTTCACCTCTAACATCCCTTCAATTATTCCTACCCCATATCCATCTTCCCACTTCTTTGTGCTCCATTTTGCATGGGCACGGGTGGTTCCCAATCCACCAACAACATTTTCCATTCTAACATCATAGTTCATCTGTGTGAACCATCCCATTACCAGAAAACCTATTGAGTGTTATGAGTGGACATAGTGTACCGCTCATCTTGATGACAAATTGGTTCAATCAGATCCTCCCAATTTATCAAAATCACCCTCCACTCACTCCACATCCATCCCATTGCCATATTCACCACCCAAGGGGTCGTACCCCAACTTGAGCATTATGTCCCTCCTCGTATCTCTCTCCTTATGACCACACCTAGTCCTGGTGAGTACCATATACATAATGCTTGGTTTATTTCACCCACAATCCAGTCTAGCCATGACTTTGGTTGACCTCATTATGTGTCATTGACTATTAGGGTTGTTCATTTTGGTCCACTTGATGATTTCACAAATTTCACATATGGGGGACATGAATCATCTATGGAACCTTTTGTACCTCCACCACCACAAACCAGGTTTTGCAGTAACCTTGATCACATGTCAAATCCTAATTTTTCTTGGCATTATATTCATATGTATAATTGGTATGGTTATGGTCCAGGGATATATGAAAAATGGTTTCACACCCTCATAAATCCTCCCTTACACAAACCTAATGACTGATTTGGAATTGGTTACCATCCTACCACAATCAATACCCTCAAGAATTATTTGCACAATATTAATCTTGATCCCCTCGATGTTCTTACTGATTATGAATTTGAGATCAACCTTTTTAAATATATTTCATCCCCTCATTATATATTTGATATCCCATATGCTTTCTTCCATCCATACCCACTCCATTAACCTCTCTCCTCTTTTGAAGTTAAATCTCTTGTAGATAAATTGACCAACCTTTCACTCGATCCACCCTTATCACTCGATATGCCTTCTTCACCTCTGCCAGCTATTCCATTTATATCTTACCATGAAAAACACCTGATTGCAACCCACATTTTCAATCTTCCTCTCCACCTATTGGTTTACTCCCTAACTATCACCAACCATTTCCTAATTCATTGCAATCCTCCTCTAATTCTTCCTCATCTTCATCTCCCTCAACCATATTTAGTGTATCTATTAACATGATCTATGTTTAATTATATACTCCACTCTGATATCCAAACCATCTCAATTACATCTCACCTCCATTACCAAATTTATCAATTTCAATGACATTTCCTCCACACCCTCACCCGTGGAGTTCCTCCCATTACCTCAATTTTTGTAATCCACTAATTCACCTTTGCACTCCATTCCATCTCATATCCCATGGATTAATCATGTAGATATTTATCTAGATGATAAATTCTAGCTTATTGATGCCATTTATGACCTTCATATCATCCCAACACCTACTCAACTTCATGATGGTTCTCACATGCTTGTCGTGAACACCATTGAAGTTGACATTTGTAATAACCCAGATCATCTTCACATTGTCCATCTTGTCGCTAGCCTTTTCAATGATGAATGTGTCCTTTTCAAAAAAATTATTTGTCATTATATAAATTTATTTGCATGGTCCTACATGGATATACCTACCCTTGATCCATCCTTTGTTGTACACAAATTTATCTTGGATGATAATACCAAACCTGTCAGATAAAAGTTGCATTGAATGCACCCCACCATTGCTCTTATGGTTAAAGAGGAGTTACAAAAACTTCTTGATGTGGAATTCATATAGCCTATTGATTACTGTGAGTGGGTTTCAAACATGGTTCCCATAGAGAAATGGAAGGGGTGTATCTATATCTACACTAATTTTAGAGATCTTAACAAAGCTTGTTCCAAGGATAATTTTTCACTCCCTAATATCGACACATTGGTCGATGCCATAGCTGAACATGAAATGCTTTCACTTGTGGATGTTTTTTTTGGTTACAATAAAATTTGTGTCAACCCATATAATTAGCACAAGACATCTTTCATGATTTCCTAGGGGAAATTTTGTTACAAGTTCATGTCTTTTAGCCTTATGAACTTTGGGGCAACCTATCAATGTGCAATGACATACATATTTCATGATATCATGCACAAAACTATCAAAGGCTATGTTGATGATCTCATTGATAAATCCAAATATTTAATCACATCTTGAGGACCTTCACCAAATGTTTGATCACCTATTGGAACATAATGCCACATTAAATCCAAAAAAATGTGTCTTTGGTGTTACCTTAGGAAAAATCTTAGAATTTATCATTTCATAAGAGGTATCGAGGTAGATCTCCAAAAAGTTAAAGCTATCATTGATATGCCTCCCCCTATGAATCTCAAATATCTGCATAGCTTGCAAGAAAGAATCCAATCCATTCGATGATTCATTACCCAACATTTTGACAAGTGTTGGTCGTTCAACCATCTTCTTCAAAAGGGGATCCCCTTCATGTAGGATAATCAGTGCCAAATCACTTTTTATACCATCAAATAATACCTTACATCTCCACCAGTTCTATCACCACCCCATCAATATCAACCTTTCCATATCTACATTTTTGCAACTAATTTCATGTTGGGCATTGCTTATTTCCCAAAATAATGAAATGAACTATGAACATGCCGTATACTACATCAGTAATACATTGATTAGTTATGAGACATAGTATGCATACATGGAAAATTTTTACCTTATTGTTGTCTTTGCCACACAGAAGCTATGACATTACATGATTAACCACACTACTTATGTCGTAGCTAGCAATAATTCACTTCCCTACATGATGGGTAATAGCTACCATAATAGTCGCACAACCAAATGGATCATGCTTCTTATGAAATTTAACCTCAAATTCATTAGTCAAAAATCCATTAAAGGCTAAGTCATTGTTGATCAGTTTGTTGAAGCACCTTTACCAAGCGATGTCCCACTACTCATTCAACTTCCTGATGACTCTGTATTTCATACTACTAAATCTAAAGAATTTATGGAACCTGATTCAACCACTAATTTAACCCTCTTTTTTGATGGATCTCATTGTGATCATGGATAGGGTGTAGATATATTCTTTTTTACATTGCAGGGGGAGCCCCTCCTCTTTTCCTTAAAATTAGGTTTTCCTTGTACCAATAAACATGTTGAGTACAAAGCCCTCATCCTTGGCTTGAAGCAAGAAATTTCAATGCACATTCAATGCCTGGACATATATGGTGACTATATTCTCATCATGAATCAAATTAAGGGTGAATGACAATGTTGTTTTCTAGTCCTTCAATAGTAAAAATAGGTCACTAAATACTTTTGGTTGAGGGTGGTGGATGGACCACCTGGGTGCATGAGCACATAAGGGGGAGAATGAAGGAAATTAAAATAGAACAAAGATAAGGAGGAAGAACGAAGGAATAAATGAAGCAAAGAAAAAGAAAGGAAATGCACCAGGAGTAGGAAGGGAGGTAGTAGACTTTACCAGACTTCCATCTCAGTGGAGACCAAAAGGTTGGGTTGTTCTAATATTAAACTATGGTTTTAAATTATATAGATGAATTTGGAAGCATGCTATGTGTTTGTTGAAACCCCCCTATGCTTGGTTGGAGTCTATTTGAGCAATGTTAAGTTCTCATTGTTCCTTTGGAAATCATCTTGAACTATGAGAAAGTGTTGTTTTTATTTGGAAACCACCCTATGCTTGGTTGGAGTCTATTTGAGCAATGATAAATGCTTTGTATTCCTTTGGAAACCATCTTGCACTATGAGAAAGTGTTGTGTTTGGTTGGAGTTATCATGAGCAAGTTTGGGTGCTTTGTTTTTCTTTGGAAATTGCCTTGCACTATGAGAAAGTGTTATTCTTGGTTGGAGTTATCATGAGCAATGTTGGGTGCTTTGGTTCCTTTGGAATCTGCCTTGCGCTATGAGAAAGTGTTGTGCTTGGTTGGAGTTATCATGAGCAAATTTGGGTGCTCTATGTTCCTATGGAAACCGTCTTGCACTATGAGAAAGCCTTGTGCTTGGTTGAAGTTGTCATGAGAAATATTGGGTTCTATGTGTTCCTCTAGAAACTGCCTTGCACTATGAGAAAGCACTGTGCTTGGTTGGATTTGCCATGAGAAACATTGGGTGCTTTGTGTTTCTCTGGAAACTACCTTGAGCTATGAGAAAGCGTTGTGCTTGGTTGTAGTTATCATGAGCAATTTTGAGTGCTCTATGCTCCTTTGGAAACTACCTTACACTATGAGAAAATGTTGTATTTGGTTGAAGTTATCATGAGCAATGTTGGGTGCTTTGTGTTCTTTTGGAAACCGCCTTGCACTATGGGAAAGCGTTGTTCTTGGTTGGAGTCTAACATGAAAATTTTTTTATGCTCTGTATTTATTGGAACCATGTTGGTCAAGTTGAACATATTTTTTGGTAAAGGAAACCACCCTAGGTTTTAGGGGTGTAGGTTTAAGAAGAAACCAGTTAGCGTCAACAAGAGCATTTTTGGTTCTAGTGCTTAGAAGCTAGCTTCGCTATGGTTGTTCAACATGCCTTGGAAGGCGTTAGCGCTAACTGTAGGCCTTGTATTACGTAAGGGCCATGTAGTATGGTTTTAATTAAAAACACCTGTAAATTATATGTGCTTTATATTTAGGTTTTTAATTAAAGAAATCTTTGATTTATATGAAGTTATAAAATAGGGTTTGTAATTAAAGAAACCTTTGATTTATATGAAGTTATATGATGGGGTTTTAATCAAGGAAACTTTTGATTTATATGAAGTTATATAATAGGGTTTTAATTAAAGAAACCTTTGATTTATATGAAGTTATAAAATAGGATTTTTAATTAAAGAAACCTTTGATTTATATGAGATATATATTAGGCTTCAATTAAATAACTTTTGATATATATGAGACACATATTAGGTTTTAATTAAAATAACCTTGGATTTGTATGAGACATATATTATATTTCAATTAAAAGAATCTTTGATATATATATGAGACATATATTAGGTTTTAATTAAAATAACCTTTGATTTATATGAGACATATAGTAGGTTTTAATTAAAAGAACCTTTGATTTATATGAGACATATATTAGGTTTTTAATGAAAAAAAGAACCTTTGATTAATATGAGGTTTATATTATGGTTTTAATTGAAGGAACCTTTGATTTATATGGGATATGTAAATTTTAGGGTTTTATTAAAAGTAACCTTTGATTTTAAGGAAAGATGTTGAAGGTTTTAATTTAAAGAGAACCCTTTGGATTAATGTTAATTATCTTAGGAGTTCTAAATAAAATGGGATAAGGATTTATTTGTGAATTGAATTTATGGGGCTTAAATTTAGGGAATGAGTGAATGATTGTTTTAAAGGTTAAGGGTATGGGACTTCAATGCTTTAATACATGAATGAATTTAATTTAATTTAAACCTTGATCTAAGTGATAGCATGTTGGATGACTCTCCAAGGGGATTTGGGAGGTGAAAATAAAAGTAAGGGTTCTTTTATGATGTCCATTATGCATTAGATGGTTAGAAACTTAATGGAATATTGTATAGTTACAATTTGGTAAAGTAAATGAATAGATGCATTTAAAGGCATGCCTATCCTAAACCATGAGTATCCTGATCCCCTACTACCCTCAAAGAACCAAAGGGAAGCAAGGAGAAGCAAGGAATTCCATGGAAGCAAAGAAGAGGTATTTGTATCTTTCATTGATTTACTTATGTTCAATAGACTAGAATTATGGGGAGATATCCCCAATACAGTTAATGGTAATACCTTTTGAGTAGGAAAGGCTTATTATGTAAGAAATAATGAGGTAATTTTTATTGGGTTAATGAAATTAATTTTACTATATTTTTGTATTTGGTTATATCATGTAGTAGATTCTATTTTAGTGTTAAGCTTGCTTTATTTTCTCTATTATTGTTTGATTGCTTTCTAATGTGGTAGCATCTAGACATATTATTGTTTGATTTCTTGATGATAGGAAATCTAGTGTAGAGTTCTAGGGTGAACTCGGAGGTAACCTAAGGGAATCGAGAACCCCTTAGGGTGAACATAGGTAACCTAAGGGAATTGGGAACCCCTTAGGGTGAACATAGGAGACCTAAGAAAATTGATATCCCCTTATGGAGATAGAGTACTAAGTGTTGAAGAGATTACATCTGAGTTAAGATAGCTCATCATGGAGATAAGATATATAGCTTAACTCATGATACTCATAGCATACCTACACATAAGGATTTGTGTATGGTATGTAGATGCGTGTATACCTTTTATGGACTAAGCGTGATAGATATAGCTCATCAAGGGTGATAGGATAGATGGACTTATCTGCAAAAACTCATTATATGCCTACACAAATGGATTTGTGTTAGGGTACTTCATGAGATGTAACTTCCATGGAAACTTAGGCGATTGAAACTTTAGGTTACTAGTGGGTTAGGGGTTCATGATGGGTTCATGTATCTCTCTCCCTAATTAAAAAAAAACACTTTTCTATTTTTGTATTTTTTTGTTTGTGTGTTTTTGGGTCATTACATTTGGTATCAGAGCTCTAGGTATGAGGGTATAGAGATTCTATGTGTTCTAAAGAGAACTTATATGTATCCAATGAAGGCTTGCTTAAGGTAAAGGCTAAATTTGGGATGATCTAGGATACCCCAAATTCTAGAATATAACCAGAAATTAACCCTAGGGATTATGGAGTGTCAGGATGCCTTAGTATAGGATTTCGTATATGTGATACATCCCAGCCTGGGATATTATCCTAGTTAGGTTGTTGATGCATATAGCAAGAGAAATTTGTATTATGGCTTGATTAAAGATACAAGTTAGGATGAAACTATACTCTAATCCCCTTTCTTGTATGGAAATAGGTTAAGATGCCATATAAGACCAGAAGAGGGAGTCCTACACCTAGAAAAACTTATAAAAGTAATGTTGAATAAGAAAACCAAGATAAGGAACCAAAAAACCCCAATAGAGAATTAGAAGACCTCACCACTATGATCGCTTCTATGTAGGATTAGATAAGAAAGTTGCTCGAACTTCTGAAAATCAAAATTCACAAGTTCAAGGCTCGTAGGCTAGCCTATATTTTGGACTAATTGTAGAACAAGTACAAGCCAGAGCCTTAGTATAAAATAAAATAACTAGGAACATGAAAACATCGATATCTTCAATTTTTATGGAGAGGGTGATGGGAATATGGTGGAAGCATGGCTGAGAGAGGCAGAGGTTCATTTTATGGTAAAAGGCTACTCATATAGAACCCAAAAACTTTGGGCTATGATTAACCTAGAAGGGGCTACTATGGAGTGGTGGGAAACCCACTATGAGGAAACTAATATTGAACCCATTGATACTCCATTGGAATAAATTATAAAAAATTTCAACAAAAAATTTCTAATAGAGCATTTCTATGCCCTAAAGTTTGAAGAATTTTCGAGTCTAAAACAAGGAACTACGATGAGGCTTAGTTTTTATTTTTCTTGCACTTAGGTTTAGCCTAGGTTTTTAGCCTTTAAGAATTAATATTTGTTGTGATAAGGCTTTTCCACATGAGTGTGATTTATCACTCATGTTATTTAGGTCATAAGCCAAGTGGCATGTTCTTTGTAGCATCCTAGGCCTTTTTCTTATACTTTTTACTTTTAGGATTAGTCTTTGTTACGAACTCCTTGGATCTGAGCCTTCTTCCTCAGATAGTTTGTTTATGTTTGTAATTATTTATACTTGCGTTTTAATTTGAACATTAGATTCAGATAGCCATATCATATTTGGTATCAGAGCAAGAAATTTTTGAGGTTTTGGGTAATTGTCAACCTCATGCTGGTTGAATCAGGTTATTTTTTATCAACATAATCCTATTTTTGAAGCTCTTTTTTTAATTTTGTTGCATAATTATTGTCCTAGATAGCAAATTTTGCCAACAATTTGAGGTGGTCATTGTTTGACCAATTTTCCATTGGATTTATTGTATGCACAAACTGTTGCCACAATTTGTTCTTGACAAGAAATTGATTCATTTGTGGTGCAAATTGATCTTGGTGATCAATTATTTAAAAAATAATAATAATTAGGGGTCTAAAAACCAGTTCTAGACCACACAAGCATTGGTCATTGCAGTGGGGCCGAGAATTCCATTCTCGATGCCCATGCCAAATATTGGCTCCTGGTGCCAAGTTACAAATTGGTCGACAACCACCAATGATAGGAGGTCATCATCCCAACCGTCGGTGTGAGAAGCCCATTTTTGGCTCACTGCTCTTGGAAGATATTTGATCGCCCAACATCATATGATGTCATCTATTCAGTGTTGCAGATAGCTCCTAAACCCATACCATATACTAAAATATGATTTTCTTTGTCACACTCAGGATTTAGACAGTGCTCTATGCTTCTCCTATTATCACACAAAAATTTTGTAGATAAAATGCCCTACTAACACATTGCCTTGACAACATTTTTTGGTGACTGCATTTGTAGACAAAATTTTGAATCACAATTTCCATCGATCGAACATTCATTGGATGAAGTGTATCCATGATCCTTGGTTTCGATTTGTGCTCTCTACAAAATATTGTATGAATTACTCCAGTATGAGCAATAATCTAATTTTGGCATCTGCTTGTCTGGCCAAAGCAATCTGCTCACCTAGGTGATTTTCCTCTTCATCATGATCTACGACGCATTTTAATCTTCAGTTCCACATTTGTGAAGGAGGAACCTATTATCTTGTGGACAGAGGACTAAGAGTAAATAAATTATCAAACGTAAGTATTTTTTTTGTTTGGCCGACACAACACAAAATGAGGTAATTCACATGATTGGATATAATATCCCATATTTTGTGGAAAAAATCCTTTGTAGGCTTTAAAATGGAATCTTATCCCTTAGCTTAATAGCTAGCCCACACTGGATACAATGCATACGCTGCCACCATTGACCATTCCTACCATTGACTGTGTGCCACCATCGTTGATTGTGCCTGTCCATTGAGCTACGCAATTTGTGCCAAAGTATTGATGCTACGGGATTCACACTAAAATTTTATAGTGGTAAAAAAAATATAACTTGCACTTTTTGAAATATTTATCCTCTTTAGTATCAATTTCTATGCTTCTTCCTGGCACATACTCGAGGTCAAATGGCTATCGAATTGGCTGATAAAATGGCTGAACTCACACAACTTATGAGATATTTGGCTGATAAAGTCACCACTCAAGATATTCAACCTCATTGTGATGTTCCCATCTACAATGATTCATGGGATCCTGAAGTTATCAATAATTAGATCTTGGACATGGATAGTTGGTTTGAGTACACCAAATTTGAGAAGTCCCAAAAATTTGTGTTTGCAAAACTTAAATTGTTCGGCCTTGCTAAGATCCTTGTCACTGATCGCCAAAAGACTCAAAATACCATTGATAAATGGAATGAATTGTAGTGTTTTTTGAAAAGTATTTTTTATCCTTAAAAATATGCCAAATACATTGAAATAAAATGGCTACATCTTTGACAAAATACTCATATGAGTAGTCATGATTGTGTTGCAATTTAACAAATTGAGAATTTTGAATTCAGTACAGGATATAGCCACTCAACTTGTGACCAAATTCAAAAGTGGGTTGTAGGAACCACTTTATCGCAAGTTGAAGTACAATATAATTGTAAGCATTGATATGGTTTTCAATCAAGCCATACTTGCAGAGGAGGAATTGCAAGAGTAATCACATGGGAATTGCTCTTCATCATTGATAGGAAATCTGAAGGCTTCACAACATCAATCCAAGGTGGATAAATCTTCTTATTTTCCTTCTACCACTTCTTCTTCTTCCTCTTCCTCTTCTTCTTCTCAAAAATATTCCAAAACTCTTGTGGAATGTACGTATTGTAAGAAGGGTCATCAAAAACATCAATATTATAAGTTGAAGAATTTGAAAAAGAAGTCCCTTGTTATAAAGCCTTCAAATGAGGAACCTCAAGAAGGACCCATTGAGGCTACAGGGTAAAGAAATACATATAATGAATTGGTAGGGTTGAACAAGTTAACCCTCATGAACACTTCAAAAGGGGATCGTGAGAACTTGTTTGTGACCATAGTTCACCTCAATGATTCCTTTGTAGTTGATTGTATCATCGATAGCGACTTGAAAAAGAATCTAATTATGATGTCCATTGCCTATGAAACCCCATACTCATTCATATCCATTAGGGTGGAATGATAATGGGATTTCATCAGACATCACACACACATGCACTGTGAATTTTGCTTTTAGTCCCTATTTTATGGACACAATTGTGTGTGATGTCACTCCAATGGAATGTTGTGGTTTATTGCTTGGGAGACCCTATCAATATGATAGGATGTCTATTCATGATGGGTTTAAAAAACATATACCTTGCATAAAGATGATAAGGCCTACATAATCAGAAGCACTCAACAAACTCCACAAAATTTGATGCTAAGTTGTCGAAAAGCATGAAAGGTTATAAATCAAGCAAGGGAACTAGCACTCATATTTATCAGACCACATAATGAAGGCAATCAAGCACCCAAGAAAACACCAAATATACATGCTTCAGTTAATTATTTGCTACAATCATATTTAGGTATTTTTTGACAACCTACAAGTCTTCCTCAAATAAAAATTAATCATAACATTGAAATTGTTCCTGCTGCTTCACTACCTAATGCTCCAGTGTATAGACAATCAATCATGCAAATGGAAGAAGTCAAAAAGCAATTTCGACACTTATTTTCTAAAGGTTTCATAAAACCTAGAACTTATCCTTGTACTTCACCTATTTTACTTGTATTGAAGAAATATGGCACTTGGATACTATGCATTGATTTTAGAGCACTTAATAAAATCACCATAAAAAATAGATATCCACTTCCACGAATTGATGATCTCTTGGCTCAGATCGAAGGAGATAAATTATTTTCCAAGATCGATATCAAAATTGGGTACCAGCAAGTCAGGATTGAGGTAGAAGATACTTGGAAGACTACATTCAAGACTAATATGTGGTTTTTTGAGTGGCTTGTCATGCCATTTGGTCTTATGAATGCTCCAGCCACATTCATACGACTAATGAATGAAGTATTTCATGATTTTTTGGATAAATTTGTAATCATTTATTTAGATGGCATCCTTGTGTTCTCCCCAACTTGAAAAATTCATCTTAAGCACTTGGAATATGTTCTTAAAACTCTTCAGAAGAACCAAGTGTATGCCAATCTTCCCAAGTGTTCTTTTGGTTAAACTTCCATTCCCTATTTGGGATTTGTAATAAGTTAAAAATAAGTTCAAGTGGATCCTACTAAAGTTGAAGTCATTATCAAATGGCCAACTCCTACTTTTATCATAGAGTTGAGGAGTTTTCTTGGACTTGCTAATTTCTATCACAAGTTCATTGCAGGATATTCCACCATTGCTACTCCGTTGCACCATTTAACAAAAATCAAGATTTTTTTTTGGTGGACAAAGCAACAACATGAGGCCTTTGACACTTTGAAACACAAATTGTGTAGTGCATCTATCCTTGTGTTGCTAGAACTTACACAATATTTTGAAATTGAGATAGATGCTTCACAATATGCACTTTGAGACATGCTTAAATAAAATGGCCATCTAGTGGCCTATCATTTTGAAACATTTTATATGGCTAAGAAAAATTATTCCACCTATGATAAGTATTTGTATGCATTGGTGCAGGCCATAAAATATTGGAGGTATTATATTTTGGGTAAAGAGACTGTCGCTCACACCAATCATATGCCCCTTAAGTTTCTTCAATATCAGTCCAAAATTGAAGAAGCTCGACACATGAAGTGGGCATCCTATTTTTAGTAGTTCCATTTGGTGATCAAGTAAAGGAAAGGATAAAATAATGTGGTAGTAGATTATCTGAGTCGACCTCCATTAGCCCTTGCCTTGATAGTTGTCACTATGTCTCATATTGGCTTCCAGATGTGGCCTTCACAATATCCATTGGATCCTGACTTTGCCAAAGTATTTCAACAACTTTCTCATCCTTCATATTCCAATTTGAGGGCCCTTCATGACTTTCACATTCAGGATGGACTATTGTATAAATTAGATAAGCTTTGTGTTCCTCATCAGCATAGGGAGTCTCTCTTGAAGGAGGCTCATTCTACATTGTATGGAGGACACTTTGGCAAGCAGAAAACTCTACATCATCTTCAACAATTTTTCTTTTGGCCTCATATGTAGAGAGATGTCCTACACTTATTACGACAGTGTATCATCTGCAACCGGTCTAAATCCACCATCAAGAAATTAGGCATGAGCATGCCTTTGCCCATTCCATGTCGTCCTTGGGAGAGAATTTCCATGGACTTATTAAGAAAATTTCTGATTACTGTGAAGCAACATGATTGTGTCTTCGTCATTATGAATAGATTCATCAAGATGGCCAAATTCATTCCCTTTCATAAGACGAGTACTGCTCAAGACTTGGCACAACTTTTATTTGAGATAGTATGGCACTATTTTGGTCTTCCTACTAACATTGTATCTGATCGTGACTCATGTTTTGTGGGTTACTTTTGGCAATCCCTTTGAAAAATATTAGGGGTTTCACTTAACTTCTCTACTGCTTATCATCCATAGTATGATGGGTAAAAAAAGGTAGTCAATCATACTCTTGTATATATTTTGAGTATTTTCCATCATTCCACTCCTACCAGGTGGGATTTAAGCCTCACTCGCATAGAGCATGCATATAATAGGGTAGTTCACTATTCTACTAGGCACTCTCCCTTTGAGGTTTGTTTCATATTCTAGTCATTGGATCCTTATGAGTTACCTTTATCCTTGCCCTTACTAGCTACCATGCATATTCAGAAGGAGCAAGAAAATGCCAACTATTTTTTCCAGCATCTACAGATCCTCTAGTACAAAGTGGTTCAAATTATTTAGAAGACTCAACAGAAGCAATGACAATAGATGGATCAACATCGTACTCCTCCTCATTTTTACGTTGGTGATAGAGTATGGTTCTATCTTGATAAACAATGTTTTGTTGATAAGACCCATAGAAAAATCAAACCACTACGCTATGGAACTTACACTATTATTCAATAGATTTCCAAGAAAACCTTTCTCTTGGATCTTTAGGCTCATATTGGGATTCATGATGTCATAAATGTAGATCTTCTCAAACCATACTATGATTCCACCTTGGAATATTATCCAGCCATCAATCATCCTATTGATGTGGTTCCTGATGCAAATCTTCCACTCGCTGTCAATACACTTTTTGATACGAAGACTAAATATACTCACTAGGGTTCTTCTACTTCATATCTTTTTGCCCACCATGGCCAATTTCTGCATCAGGCTTACTATATTTCTGCTCACCATATTTCCAAGGATTTTACATTTTTGTTAAAAACATTCGAGTCCATGCTTCTTTTGATGGGACAAGTTATGAGGCTTAATTTTTATTTTTCTTACACCTAGGTTTTTAGCCTTTAGGACTTAATCTTTGTTGTGATAAGTCTTGTCCATGTGACTGTGATTTATCGCTCATGTTAGTTAGGTCATAGGCCAGGTGGCATGTTCTTCTAGCATCCTAGGCCTTTTTATTATCCTTTGTACTTGGAGGATTAGTCTTTGTTATGAACTCCTTGGATCTGAGCCTTCTTCCTTGGATAGTTTATTTATGTTTGTAATTATTTATACTTGCATTTTAATTTGCACATTATCTTAAGATAGCCATATCAAACTAGCATAGTAGAAGTGTACTATAAGAAGTTGGTAAGACTAATCAAATATGTACCTATTTATAATGAGAAGATGTGAGTTCATAAGTTCATCTTTGGATTATAATATAGGTTAAGGCATGATGTGGAGATGCAAGAGCCCAAATAACTGCAAAAGGCATATGACCTAGCAAATAAAGTAGAGTCGCACTTCTGTTATAAGTAGACGCTCTACCCGAGCAAGTGTGACAAGAACTAAATAAGAGGAATAGTAATGGGTTTGTAAAATAGAAGGCTGAGAAAGAGTTAAAAGTGTCGGTAATTTGAGTTATTTTATGTTGTCATTGATGTCACATGGATCACATTGAATTTTGGTGGCCAAATGATAAATACAAGGTTTTTGTGAAAACCAAGGCAGGCAACATAAAAGATTTTATTTAAAACTATGGATGGCATATTTGAACTAGGTTTTTCTTAAAACCCAATTTGGTCTTTCGTTTTGTCAAAAAAGGTGCCCCGGTGATGGAGATTATTAATTTTTAATATTTAGTTTAAATTTTAATTATTTAAAATTTAAATTTAAATTTAAAATTAAATATGCAATATTTTCATCAACGTCATTGAAAATAATAAGGAGGATATATAAAGTGGATACTTAAGGTTCATAAACTAATTTGTTCTTGTGGTTAATAATCATTGGCTAAGCATCCAAATTGACCTCGTGTGAATTTTTTTTAGAAAGCAGAAGCAAAGAATAAACGAAGGTTGGTTGAAGTCCAAAGTCATCGTGGGCAGAGTGGCACATTGGCAATTGGATTTTGGCTAAGGTGTGTGGCAGCACAAACATCAAGGTTTTGAATCCCCTTGACTGCATTCAGAAGGCGTTGGAAGAAAAGCGCTCGAAGCACTTTTGATTTGTGGAAAGGGAGGAAAGGTTTTAAGGCACGTTGTGCCTTTCCCTTTTGAATGAGCAGCTAGCTCATGTGGCAACCTTATTTGTGGCTAAAGTGATCGTTGTGTGGGCAATTCGAGGGTTTGAATCCCCTTGAGGAGGTAAATATGTTTTTGATCTAATTAATTTTGTTAAACCCTAAGTTGGAGTTATAAGGTGGTTAGGAATAATTAAAGTTTTTAATTAAACTTTGTTTTTATAAGGGTTGTGATTATTATTTCAAAGGTGGATGAGTTGTTGATTTAATTTGATGTTCATGAAATTGAGAATTAATATTTAGGAGAAATAAGGAGTTGTTATAAATAAATTTTGAGAGGTTTATTGATTATTATTTTTGATAAGAGTTTTTATTAAAAGGACTTTGGTGGATGTGTTTATTAAGTTGGAGTAAAAAGGTGTAAATTGAGTTATGCTTTATCTTGTGATTATTATTTGAAGTACACTAACCCTTATTGAGATTGGAAAGGAAAGTTGTGTTTAGTGTGGCAGATTTTGTGGACAACTTATTGGCATCAAAAAGGTATGGGCACATTCTCCTATTGATTTTTTATGGTGGTTGATTTTTGAAATATCATTGGAGTGAAAAGGATTTATTATGGTTTACTTTTCGAAAGTGGTTGGTTGGATGATTCAAGGTTTTATGGTTTGAGAGTTGTGTTTAAACCTTGTTTTATAAGCATAGTTGTTGAACCCCATTGGTTATGTAAAAAATTTGAAAAGAACATGAGTATCATTGTTATGTGAGATTTGTGGTTGAACATTGTTGGAAACATTTGAGTTGGTTGATACATACTTGGACTAGGGTTTTGTAAGAAAGAGTGTCCCTTGTGGTGATTGGTTGAGTTGAGTTGATTGAGCCTAGTCAAGTTATTGTGTGATGTTATTTTTCAAGTCCCATGAAACAAACTATTCTATAATTCTGATTTGAGTTGATATTGAACTTAGAAAATATTGAGTCTCTAAAAATTTTCTTTATGCTTTTATGAGTTGACTTGAGCTGAGATTGATTTGAGTTGAGTTGAGTTGAGATCATAGTGGATCATTATTTTCATCCATTGTAGAGTGCATTGCCATTCATTGTTGAGTTTATATTTTAGCATTGCCTTCATATATTTGTGGATGATATTTGAGTACTACTTGAGCATGATTGATTGAGCCTTTGAGAAGGCCATTGGGATATATTTTTGGACAGATTTGTGGTATTTTATATATGATTTATTGAGCCTTTGAGAAGGCTTTGTGGATAGTTTTGGGACAGATTTGTGGATAAAATTGGGATATATTTTGATGAGGTTCTAAGTTAGCCTATTGAGAAGAGTTGAGCAAGTTTTTAGTGAGCTTGCTACAACATTTTTAGACAAGTTCTTGGTGAGCTTTTGGGGCATATTTGAGAAAGTTCTTGGTGAGCTTGCTAGAGCATATTTGGACAAGTTCTTAGTGATCTTGTTGGAGAATATTTGAGCAAGTTCTTGGTGAGATTGCTAGAGTAGATTTGGAAAAGTTCTTAGTGAGCTTGTTGGAGCATATTTTAGCAAGTTCTTGGTGAGCTTGCCAGAGAAGATTTGGACAAGTTCTTAGTGAGCTTGTTGGAGCAGATTTGAGCAAGTTCTTAGTGAGCTTCCTAGAGCATATTTGGACAAGTTCTTAGTGAGACTGTTGAACATATTTGGATAATTTTTGTGTGAACTTGTTGAGAAAATTTGGACAAGTTCTATGTGAGCTTGTTGAGCAATTTTGGACAAGTTCTGAGTGATCTTGTTATGTAGATTTGGACAAGTTCTGTGTGAGCTTGTTATTGCCTAGCTTTGAGAAGATCAATGAAATTATTGTATTGGATAAGGATCCTTATTTATCTATGAAATATTATAAGGAGATTATCTTGTGGAGTATCCCACATTGGGCGAACCACATTAAATCTTGTGTCTCAATTATGTGTGGTGACTTGTGCTCTTGATTACTATTGCTATTTGAGTTATTAATGCACACTGCTATATTTGGTTATTGTAATTAAGGTCATTAATTGATATTGGTTTGGAAAGAAAGTAAAAAGTGGTCTTATACTATTCACCCCCTCTTAGTATAAGCTTGTGTTCTTCAAATAGCCAAGAATACCCAAAATCCTAAGAAGAAACCCTATGGGAATCAACATAAGTTCAAGAAGAACTTTCATAAGAAGGATAATAAGCCCAATAATATGAAACCTTAGCCAAAGAAGTTGCATGCTCCAACTCCAGTAGTTAAGAATGGGAATGAGAAACCTAAGAAATAGCAAGGACCCAAGGAATAGTACTATAATTATTGAGGACCTCATTACTATAATCATTATCCATATCGATCAAGGACTAGCTCAACTAGTGCAAAATGAAAGGAGTCAAAACATCAAATCTATACCACAAATGGGAAGTAGAAGCTAGAGGGACAAGCCACCCCATTACTTATGAAAGGTAAGGTTTTCAATAAGCAATTAAACATTTTAATATATAGTGGAGCCACTGACAATTTTATTTCATCTAGTCTAGCAAGGACTGTGTCAAAAATGCCTAGGTTTTTGGCTCAAGGGTGGAAGGTTGAGTATGATTCTAGGTAGACCTACCCAGTAAACCAATGTTATCCCATAAGTTACTCTATTTAAAGGACTAAAAAATGTTATTTATATGTAGTTCCTCTACATGCCTTTGATGTGATTCTAGGGATGGATTGTATATAGGCTTATAAATCCTTAATCAATTTCCAAGATAGCTGAGTTGAGTATTCAGAGAAATGCAGAGAAACACTAAGAATTTATAGCAATCAAGTGGCTTTTGAACCTCAAATTTTATATGCTATGCAATTGAAAAAGGACCTAAAGAGAGGAGGGATAGTGTATGTGGTAAAACTCAATGATGTGGAGGACTAAGAGAAAGAAGAAATACTAGGAAAAAATATAATTTTATAGGATTTTTAAGATGTATTTCTAGAGGACCTACCTAGGTTACCTCCTATATGAGAATTTGGAACTTATGATGGAAGTTGAACCTATTCATAGATCCTCATATAGGATGAATCCTACTAAAATGTGTGAAGTAAAGGTTCAATTGTAAGGATTATTGAAAAATGGTTTGATAAAACCAAGTGTGTCACCATGGGACACACCGATCTGTCCATGAAAAATAAGGATGGTTTTATAAGATTGTGTACTGATTACATAATGCTAAATAAGGCTAAAATCAAGAATCGATATCCTTTTCCTAGGATTAAAGATTTATTCAATCAACTAAAGGATGCCAAGGTGTTTACTAAGATCAATATAAGGTCAAGGTATCACCAGTTAAGAATTTGTGAGGAAGATACTCACAAAATAACATTTAAGACTAGGTATGGGTATTATGAGTTTACGGTTCTACCCTTTGGACTGAATAATGTCATTGCTGCTTTCATGCACCTAATGAAAAGCATGTTCCAGAGACACTTGGACCAGTTTATCCTAGTATTCCTAGATGATATCCTTATATACTCTCAAGATAAAGAAGAGCATGATAAGCTGATGGGGAGCCAAAATTGCTCCTCCAAATTCTCAAATCTCATTCATTAAACTTGGGAAAATTTACAATAATGGCAGCAGTATGCAAAATAAACTCCTTTATCCCGAAAGGTAGTTTATTTTTTATTTTTTTAATTTTACATTACAACATTTCCAACTCTAGAAGAAAAATAGCCCAAACAGGTCCAGAATGGCCTCTTGCCTTCACGTCTACAACACTGTCTCGACCGTTTTTCGATCCTTGTGCATGCCTTCACTTCCCCTTTTAAAATATCTGGTGTGACTCTTCGTTTCCCTTTTATGACCCTTATTTACTTTCTTTCATTTTGTTTGGTCATGAAAATGTGACATGTCACGATGTCGCAACACTTTTTCCTTCTTCCTCTTTTTCTTCTCTTGTAGTCGCGATAATGCGACATGTCACGATATCGTGACACCTTTTCCCTCTTGCTCTTCCTCTTCTCTTTTAGTCACGATAATGTGACATGTCACGATATCGTGACACTTTTTCTCTCCTATGCCTTCTCTCATATTTTGGTCACGAAAATGTGACATGTCATGATATCATGACATTTTTTCTCCCTTGTGCCTTCTCTCGTCCTTGGGTCACGAAAATGCGACATGTCACGATATCGCAACACTTTTTCTCCCTTGCACCTTCTCTTGTCCTTGGGTCATGAAAATGTGACATGTCACGATATCATGACACTTCTCCTTTGTGCCTTCTCTCATCCTTGGGTCACAAAAATGTGACATGTCACGATATCACGACACTTTTTCTCCTTTGCGCCTTCTCTCGTCCTTTGGTCACGAAAATGCGACATGTCACGATATCGTGACACTTTTTCTCCTTTGCGCTTTCTCTCATCCTTTGGTCATGATAATGCGACATGTCGTGATATCATGACATATTTCATTTTCGACTCTTCTTGCTCCTTTTCGATCGTGAAATCATGACATGTCGCGATATCATGACAACTTTGCTCTCTGCTTTCTCTCTCTATTTTGGGTCACGAAATTGTGACATGTTGTGATATCATGATAGTTTCCTTCCTTGCTTTCTTTCTACTCCTTCGGTTGCAATTTCATGACATGTCACGAAATCATGACATTTTCTTCTCTAGAATTTCCTGTCTTCTTTCAATCGTGATTTTGCTACATGTCACGAAATTGTGATATTTTTGCTCTGTGCCTTTCTTGTCTTATTTCGATCATGATTTCGTGACATGTCATGAAATTATGACATTTTTGCTCTGTGCATTTCCTGTCTTCTTTCGGTCATGATTTCGCGACATGTCATGAAATCATGACATTTTTGCTTCATGCATTTCCTATCTTATTTCGGTCTTGATTTCACGACATGTCATGAAATCATGACATTTTTGCTCTGCGCATTTCCTATCTTCTTTTGGTCGTGATTTCATGACATGTCATGAAATCATGACATTTTTGCTCCACGCCTTCTCTCTCTTTCCTGAGTCACAAAAACATGACATGTCGTGATATCGTGACACTTTTCTCTATCATGATATCGCGACATCAAGGTAAACACTTAGAAATTTTTTTGTTGATGCAAGATTTCTCTGCTACCACCGGATGCTCCTGCATCAGACAATCGGGGTGGATTGAGAAGTGACCTTCACTTTTATACTGTTCTGTCACCTTATTTTTCAACATCTCAAATCTTGCAAAATCTTCAACCTCAGCACGACTCTTTTCTCCTCGGCTCAACCCCTCTTTGCAACTCCTCTTGCAAGGCTTGCACTTGCCTTTGCAAAGCTCTGAAATCTTCTTCAGGTACCACATTTCTCCCACCACCATGGTTTCTTCATGGAGGCATTCTTCCTCACTCTCTTCTCATAACCTTTCCACAGATCCTGGTGTAAACTACCTCATGTTTGGTGATCTATTTACACACTCAGGAACCCTACGCTCTTCCATAGATCTTGGTGCAAACTGCCTCACTGTCGGTGATCTGCTCACACACTCAGGAACCCTAAGCTCTTCCATAGATCCTAGTGCAAACTACCTCACTTTTGGTGATCTATTTACACACTCAGGAACTCCTACTCTTCCACAGATCTTGGTGCAAACTACCTCACTTTTGGTGATCTGTTTACACGCTCAGGAACTCCCACTCTTCCACAAATCTTGGTGCAAACTGCCTCACTTTTGGTGATATTTTTACACGCTCAGGAACTCCCGCTCTGATACCACTTGATGGGGAGCCAAAATCGCTCCTCCCAAATTCTCAAATCTCATTCATTAAACTTGGAAAAATTTACAATAATGGCAGTAGTCTCCCAAATAAACTCCTTTATCCCGAAAGGTAGTTTATTTTTTTTATTCTTTTACATTACAACATTTCCAACTCTAGAAGAAAATAGCCCAAACAGGTCTAGAATGGTCCTCTTGCCTTCATTTCTGCAACACTGTCTCGACCATTTTTTGACCCTTGTGCATGCATTCGCTTCCCCTTTTAAAATCTCTGGCATGACTCTCCATTTCCCTTTTCTGACCCTTCATTTCATTTCCCGTGCCTCTTCGTTTTCTTGGCTTTTGAAATGTCTTTCTTTCTGACTCTTGATCTTCATCTGCTTCCACTGCACCTTGGTGCCACGTGCTGTTCAGTGTTGCCACTGTAGACTTTGTCCACCTGTCAACCAATGATGATGTTCGGTATACCCAGCACTCAAAAATTTCCTCTGTAATGGCCCTTGTAACCGCCTACCCTTTCTTTCCTTTTGTTTGGTAATGAAAATGCGACATGTCATGATATCACGATACTTTTTCCTTCTTCCTCTTTTTCTTCTCTTGCAGTCATGATAATGCGACATGTCATGATATCATGACACCTTTTACCCCTTGCTCTTCCTCTTCTCTTTTAGTCACAATAATGCAACATGTCATGATATCGTGACACTTTTTCTCTCCTATGCCTTCTCTCGTCTTTTGGTCACGAAAATGTGACATGTCGCGATATCACGACACTTTTTCTCCCTTGCGCCTTCTCTCCTCCTTGGGTCACAAAAATGCGACATGTCGTGATATCACGACACTTTTTCTCCCTTGTGCCTTCTCTCATCCTTGGGTCATGAAAATGTGACATGTCACGATATCGTGACACTTTTTCTCCTTTGTGCCTTCTCTCGTCCTTGGGTCATGAAAATGCGACATGTCACAATATCATAACACTTTTTCTCCTTTGCACCTTCTCTCGTCCTTGGGTCACAAAAATGTGACATGTCATGATATCACAACACTTTTTCTCCTTTACGCTTTCTCTCGTCCTTTGGTCATGATAATGCGACATGTCATGATATCACAACATCTTTCATTTTTGGCTCTTCTTGCTCCTTTTTTATCATGAAATAATGACATGTCACGATATCGCAACAGCTTTGCTCTTTGCTTTCTCTCTCTATTTTGGGTCATGAAATCACGACATGTCACTATATCGCGATAGTTTTATTCCTTGCTTTATTTCTGCTACTTCAGTCATGATTTCGTGAAATGTTACGAAATCGTGACATTTTCTTCTCTGGCCTTTCTTGTCTTCTTTCGGTCAAGATTTCATGACATGTCGTGAAATCATGACATTTTTTCTTCATGCCTTTCTTGTATTATTTTGGTCGCGATTTCGTGACGTCACGAAATCATGACATTTTTTCTCTGTGCCTTTCCTGTCTTCTTTTGGTCTCGATTTCATGACATGTCACAAAATCATGACATTTTTGCTCCATGCCTTTCCTGTCTTCTTTCGGTCGTGATTTCATGACATGTCATGAAATCATGACATTTTTGCTCTACGCCTTTCCTATCTTCTTTTGGTCGTGATTTCACGACATGTCATGAAATCATGACATTTTTGCTTTGTGCCCTCTCTCTTTCTTGAGTCACGAAAATGTGACATGTCATGATATTGTGACACTTTTCTCTGTCATGATATTGTGACATCAAGGCAAACACTTAATTTTTTTTTTGTTGATGCAATATTGCTTTGCTGCCATCGGATGCTCCTGCATCATAAGCATCTTAGGAATTATTGAGGAAGAATCAACTTTATGGAAATCTAGTTAAGAGTGAATTCTATTATCCAAAGGTCATATATCTTGGACACATTATATCAGCAAAAGGTATTACTGTGGATCCATAAAAGATAAAGGCTATTCTTAATTGGCCACTGCCTACTAATATCACTGAAGTGTGAAGTTTCATGGGGTTAACGGGCTATTTTAGACATTATATAAAGGACTATTCCAATATTACTAGAACCATAACAAACCTTCAGAAGAAGGGGAAACAATTCAAGTTGTTAGAGAAGTGTGAAGTTACCTTTAAAATACTAAAGCATAAGCTTACTACTGCATAAATACTAAAGGTTCTTGATCCTCAAGGGGATTGTTTAGTGTGCACTGATGTATCAATAAACAGGTTGGGTGGGGTACTCTCACAAGAGGATTCAGCAGTGGCATACACTTAAAGGAAGCTCAAAAAATATGAAGTTAATTATGCTATGTATGATTTGGAGTTGGTTGTAGTGGTGCATGGTCTAAAGGTTTTTCACGACTACTTGGTGGGAAGGTCCTTTGAATTAAAAATATACCATCAAATTCTATGATATATATTCACCCAACCAATACTTAATACAAGACAGAGAAGATAGATGGAATTCCTCGCTAAGTATGATTTTGATATTGAGTACATAAAAGGAAAGGAGAATAAAGTAGTTGATTCTTTAAGTAGAAGGAAATATATAGTAGCCATCACTAGAATTCACATGGATCTGATGGATCAAGTGAGATAGAGGTAATCTCATGATGAGTATTGCCAGGGAATTCAAGTCAATATGGACAAATATCCTGAAGGAAAAAAGGAATTTTTTGTGAAATGTGACTTTTTGTGCTATAAGGGAAGGGTCAACATACCAAATATAGGCAATTTTAGAAATTTAATAATTCGATAAGCTCATAGATCTCCTTATTATGCTCATTTGGGAGGAACCAAAATGTGAGAAAACATGAAAAGAGCCTTATTTTGGGTAGGAATGAAGAAGGATATCATAGATTTTATTGCTTGATGCCTCAAATGTAAGAAATTTAAGGTAGAATGCTACTATCCTACAAGAAAACTTCATCTGCATGAGGTACCTACATAAAAATGGTAGGTTATATCCATAAATTTTATTGTGGGTTTACCCAAGACTCGGTACCAACATGATACCATATTTTTAGTGGTAAAAAAATTGACTAAGGTTGAGCACTTCATACCGAGAAATACCAAGGACGATGCTCAAGTAGTGGCTAGAAGATTCATGAAATAGATATTCTGATTGCATTGATTTCCTGAGGTAATTATCTCATATAGACACTCCAAACAAACTTTTGAATTTTGGAAATCCCTTCATAGTGCATTTTGTACAAAATTGAGTATGAGTTCAACATACCACCCTAAAACCAATGGAAAAATGGAATGAGTAAACCAAGTTTTGGAATTCATGCTCCACATGTATTGCATGGATTAAAAATCTTAGTGGGAATATTTTCTACCTTTGGTAGAGTATTTCTAAAATAATGGACATCACTCCTCGCTAGGAATGGCACCTTTTGATTCTTTGTATGGGTGAAAGTGTAGAACACCATTATCTTGGGATAACCTAGAGGATCAAGTTGTGATTGGGCCAGAAATGGTTAGGGTAATGGAAGAGCAACTAAAAGAAATTAGGCAAAGGCTTAAGGAATATGTGGATAGGCAGAATGTTTATGCAGATCTAAAAAGGAATCCTAGAGAGTATTTTGTTCGAGATAAGGTGTTCTTAAGGGTTAAGCCAAAGAAAAGTGTTATCAAATCCATGAAGTTGGATCCACATTGTTTGGGGCCCTTTGACACCTAATCTATACAAAATAAATGACACCTTCCACATATCCTTGCTTAGAAAATATGTTGTTGACCCTAAACATGTGTGGGATATTTCTAATTTGCGGATGGCAAATCCGGATGCCATTGAAGTACTACCAGTGAATATTCTTGAGTTTCATTTCAAATATCTATGGAATTAGACTCTTGAATAGTGTAAGGTCCAGTGGGACCAGTTATATGAGAGGAATTCCACTTGGGAGAAAGTGGAGGTTATGCGAAATTTTTTTTCCTTTTTGTTTGAAGATATATGATGTAATAATTTTACTTTCTGTTAAATAGAAAAAGTAAAACCGGAAACACCGAGGATGATATTTAATCCTAGTGGGGGAGGATGTCATGACCCTCCCTAGCTAACTTTATGGCACAAGAAAATAATGTATTAACCTAAGATGTGGTGATACCTAGTTTGAAAAATTAAACCAACTATGTGATGTTTAGTTGATTTTTAAGGGCATGTTATCGCTAACATATTTCCAAGTGTATAGGATCAGGTACACTCATAGGTGGATCAAGCAGAGTCACCCACAAGAAATGAGGGTACCAAAGATTAGGGAAAATGATGATTAAGGTACTCAAAGGTAACATGGATAGATACCTTCATATAGGTATGCATTGATAGAAGGGATAATCATCGATGGTTGATCACCTTGAGCTTTAGTTGATAGCCTAGTAGCTATCATAAAATCTCTGGCTAAGATAGGTGATTGGATTGATGGAAATACTCCCTCTTTGATTGATTGTATAAATGTGTTTGCTCTCTACTGCATCATAGCTTGAGTAGTTTGATGATTTAGTTTCTATATAGGAACCACTGCAAGATGATTATAGATGCATAAGGTTAACTGTCATATTGAAAGTGAAAGCAAAGCATCCTCTTTGTGAAAGAAAATAAATTAAATTCATATGCTGAATTTAAATGCTTTTAAATTAATTAATGAAGTTTAAGAAAATAATGATTGGCTCATTGGAACTCATTAGTAAACTTCATTTGCAATTAATTAATGAGTTTTCATTTAAATTAATTAAAAGTGGTTATTTTAATGATAATAGAGAATTCATTAAAAGGTTTTAATTAATTAATAATAAATGAAAGAGGATATTTCTTTTGAACAAAATAATATATAGATATATTATAAATATCTTTTAGTATTAAAAAAAGGGAAATAAAATAAAATGTCATGATCCCTTTCCTACATGGTGCAACCTATGGAAAAGCCTACGATGCTATTAATTTTCCAAATATGGAAAATATGGGAAGAACGCACAAAGGATAGGGGATGGGAATTGAAGGGAAAGAGGCTCAAGATGGGGGCATGAGCTTCGAGAGGGTGGCGAATGGACCACTTGGGAAGACGGGCACATAAGGGGGAGAACTAAGGAAAGGAAAATAGAACGAAGAGAAGGAGGAAGAACGGAGGAACAAAGGAGTAAGTGGAGGAAAATAAAGGAAACACACCAGGATCAAGAAGGAAGGTAGAAAAATTTATCAAACTTCCATATTGATGTGGACCTATAGGTTGGGTTGTTCTAAGCATGAATTATGGTTTTAAATTATATAGATTAATTTGGAAGTGCTCTGCATTTGTTGAAACCACCCTGTGCTTGATTGGAGTTTGTTTGAGCAATGTTAAGTGCTCTATGTTACTTTGGAAACCACCTTGTGCTTTGAGAAAGTGTTGTGTTTATTTGGAAATCACCCTATGCTTGGTTGGAGTATGTTTGAGCAACATTAAATGCTTTGTGTTTCTCTAGAAACTACCTTGCACTATGAGAAAGTTTTGTTCTTGGTTGGAGTTTTCATGAGCAACGTTGGGTGCTCTTTGTTCCTCTAGAAATTTCCTTGCACTATGAGAAAGTATTCTTCTTGTTTGGATTTTTCATGAGCAACATTGGGTGCTTTGTGTTCATCTAGAAATCATATTGAACTATGAGAAAGCACTGTGCTTGGTTGGAGTTGTCATGAGCAACGTTGGGTGCTCTGTGTTCCTTTGGAAACCACCTTGCACTATGAGAAAGTATTGTGTTTGGTTGGAGTTTACCATGAGCAACATTGGGTGCTCTGTGTTCCTTTGGAAACTACCTTGCGCTATGAGAAAGCATTGTGTTTGGTTGGAGTTTTCCATGAGAAAATTTGGATGCTCTATGTTCCTTTGGAAACTGCCTTGCACTATGAGAAAGCATTGTGCTTGGTTGGAGTTTACCATGAGCAACGTTGGGTGCTTTGTGTTCCTTTGGAAACCGCCTTGCACTATGATAAAGTGTTGTGCTTGGTTGGAGTTATCATGAGCAATTTTGGGTGCTATGTGTTCCTTTGGAAATTGCCTTGCACTATGGGAAAGCGATGCTCTTGGTTGGAGTTTGACATGAGCAGGATTGGGTGCTCTGTATTTATTGGAACCACATTGTGCAAGTTGAACACAATGTTTGATAAAGGAAACCACCTTAGGTTTTAGGGAGTGCAGGTTTAGGAAGAAACCAGTTAGCATCAACAAGAGTGTTCCTAGTTCTAGTGCTTAGAATTTGGGTTCACCATGGTTGTTCAGCATGCCTTGGAAGGCATTAGTGCTAACTGTAGGCCTTGCATTACGTAAGGGTCATGTAGTGTGGTTTGAATTAAAAGCACCTTTAGATTATATGAGCTTTATATTTAGGGTTTTAATTAAAGAACCTTTGATCTATATGAAGTTATAAAATAGGGTTTGTAATTAAAGAAACCTTTGATTTATATGAAGTAATATAATAGGGTTTTAATTAAAGAAACCTTTGATTTATATAAAGTTATATAATAGGATTTTAATTAAATAAACCTTTGATTTATATGAAGTTATAAAATAGGGTTTTTAATTAAAGAAACCTTTGATTTATATGAGACATATATTAGGTTTTAATTAAAATAACCTTTGATTTATATGAGACATATATTAGGTTTTAATTAAAAGAACCTTTGATTTATATGAGACATATATTAGGTTTTAATTAAAATAACCTTTGATTTATATATATATATATACATATATTAGGTTTTAATTAAAATAACATTTGATTTATATGAGACATATATTAGGTTTTAATTAAAAGAACCTTTGATTTATATGAGACATATATTAGGTTTTTAATGAAAAAATAACCTTTGATTAATATGAGGTTTATATTATGGTTTTAATTAAAGGAACCTTTGATTTATATGGGATATGTAAATGTTAGGTTTTGATTAAAAGGAACCTTTGATTTTATGGAAATATATTGAAGGTTTTAATTTAAAGAGAACCCCTTGGATTAATGTTGATTATCTTAGGAGTTTTAAATGAAATGGGATGAGGATTTATTCGTGAATTGAAGTTATGGGGCTTCAATTTAGGGAATGAATGAATGATTGTTTTAAAGGTTAAGGGTATGGGACTTTAATGCTTTAAGACATGAATGAATTTAATTTAAGTTAAACCTTGATCTAAGTGATAGCATGTTGGATGACTCTCCAAGGGGATTTGGGAGGTGAAAATAAAAGTAAGGGTTATTTTATGATGTCCATTATGCATTATATGGTTAGAAACTTAATGGAATATTGTATAGTTGCAATTTGGAAAAGTAAATGAATAGATGCATTTAAAGGCATACCTATCCTGATCCCCTACTACCCTCAAAGAACCAAAGGGAAGCAAGGAGAAGCAAGGAATTCCATGGAAGCAAAGAAGAGGTATTTGTATATATTTTTTATTTAATTATTTTCAATAGACTATAACTATGGGGAGAAATCCCCAATGCAGTTAATGTGATACATTTTGAGTAGGAAAGACTTATTATGCAAGAAATAATGAGGTAATTTTTATTGGGTTAATGAAAGTAATTTTACTATATTTTTGTATTTGGTTATATCATGTAGTAGATTCTATTTTAGTGTTAAGATTTATTTATTTTCTCTAATCATTGTTTGATTGATTTCTATTGTGGTAGCATCTAGACATATTATTATTTGATTGCTTGATGATAGGGTGAACTCAGAGGTAACCTAAGGGAATTGAGAACCCCTTAGGGTGAACATAGGTAACCTAAGGGAATTGATAACCCCTTAGGGTGAACATAGGAGACCTAAGGGAATTGAGACCCCCTTAGGGAGATAGAGGACTAAGTGGTGAAGAGATTACATCAGAGTTAAGATAGCTCATCGTGGAGATGAGATAGATAGCATAACTCATGATACTTATAGCATACCTACACATAAGGATTTGTGTATGGTATGGAGATGCATGTATACCTTCGATGGACTAAGGGTGATAGGTCTAGCTCATCAGGTGTGATGGGATAGATGGACTTATCTGTAGCAACACATTATATTCCTACATAGATGGATTTGTTTTAGGGTACTTCATGATATGTAATTTCCAGGGAAACTTAGGTTATTGGAACTTTAGGTTACTAGTGGGTTAGGGGTTCATGAAGGGTTCATGTATCTCTCTCACTAATTAAAAAATATATATTTTTGTATTTTTCTTTTTGTGTGTTTTTGGGTTGTTACAATATCTATCTATAAAAAATGCCATACGTCTACAATACAATATGTACCCCTATGGGTACATCACCAAAAAAAGAAATCATCATTTGTACATCCATCAAAACACAAAATGGTGGATCAACCCTCCATTGATACCCTTGCATCTCCATCAAGTGCATTGTCCCATGGGATTCTCTCCACTCCCCTCATATGCTAGCACTCGCTCTACTACCCCTTGCATTAACTGTGCATCCCTCATCTCCTATGTTGTTGGTTCTTCCATCTGCACTGATGGTGTCAATACCACTACCTATGATGTTGTAGGTGCCACTATCTATCGACTCCTTATCATAATTGAAAATGTACTCTATTGGATTTGATGTGAGTGAGACTACGATAGCGATACTGATCCTAAATATGGAGGAATATATATCCCATTTATCAGTAGCTCCCCCTTATACTTAGCTCTCTTTGTAGTCTCTTTCATGTGGGATGTTGCTAATACTACATTTACCTACTACAAACCTCCCACCTCCACCTATGTCTACTTCAACTATGATATCGTCACTTCAAAACCCTAATATCGCTAGCCACCTGCCTCTCAGTATCCTCTATATCATGCACATGCTACTATAGCCCTATGTTCCTCACTATATAATTGGCCTTCATAACCTTTGCCTACCCTCACCACATCCAAAATCCCCTACAACTGCTTAGAAGACTTAATAATCTCATCCATCTCTATCCTCACAACATATCATTCACCTATGAGCATATCTCAATCAATCCTCAGTGCATCGCTTTCCTCGACCACCTGCTCCAATATCAACCTCACCTCATCTTGCTCCCCTAGGGTGACTACCAACTCCACCTCCACATTATTCCTCTTCTTCTCTAATGTTGAACAATCCACCACCCAATCCAATGTTGTGTCTAGAAGCTTATCCTTAAGCTTCTTCACCTCCACTCATAGTTGTTGTGTCTCATTCTTTGCTACCATCATCTCCTATAGATATAATGTGAAATTAAAATCTATTGGATCTACCATAGTATCACCACCAATTCCACCCACCTCCATTAGGGCTGACTAATATCACCTTGCTACACCATCATCATCTGATGAATCATCAATAATATCTATAAATGGCACATCCTCCATCATTTTTTTCTCTCTACCATCCCATACCCATCCTTCGTCGATGATCCTACACTGCTATAACTTGCCAAGATATATTTATCATCATAGTATGGCCTCACCCACCTAATTAGTTGATACAACTCTACCTCCTTATCCTCACTAGGCTCAAATGATCCCTCATCCTTTCATCCTCTTGTATGTCCTAGAAAAGTTGCTATCACTCCACCTAGAAATGCCCTAATTAGCAACACTCCTTTCACCTCACCCCATCCATCCACTACCTCGATAATAGGCCCCCATCATTACCTGGACCACCATACATCATACTCTAAAATGGTCCCCATGTTTTCCACATTAGGAACAACTACTGGATCATCAGGTATCAATTCAAGTGGTGGCACCACTGGCTCTGTCCCTAGATCACCTACCACTCTATATATCACCATGGGTGGATCTAATCACCCCTATTGCAACCTAAACTATTGCAAAATCTATGAGAATGGAAAATACTCTATCTACCATAGGTATTTCCCCACCACCTATCACCCTCATCATAATGAAAACTAGTTTCTCTACATCCTTGGACCACTTAGGCACTCCTTGCCAAGGTCTCCATCTCCCTTGATCCATATTCAAGTCTCGTAGCTCCTCTCGATGATCCATGAAATTTCCCTCATGCACTCTCGTCACTATCCTCTATATATTTTCCCTCCATCTCATCACATAGGGCACATCATGGCCATCCAATATATGTGCATCATGCAATAGCTCTAATGGTTGTAAAATCATGATATGCTCCCAAGACCACACCTATAGTAGTGTACTAACACTGATGCCTATCCACTCCATACTCACCACTCCATGCATCTCTCTATACACCTATGCCAATAAAGTGGGTGCCCATGCATGTATTATCTCATGCGTAGCCATGTCACACACTATCCCCATCATATTCCAAGGGAATATCACCCCTGAAGTATTTGGTAAGGCATGGCTAGCTATCATCAACATTGCCATCACATGGTGATTAGAGAGGAACTTCTTCACCCAATAATTTACATAATCTACTCCACCCTTTGCATCCACCCTCCTCCATATATGCCTGAACACTATTTGCAAGATGATGACATCTCGTGCATATTTATTCATAGTCATCATCATAATCCCTTCTAGCTATAGTCGATAGATGTGGTATATGTCCTTCAAGTTCACTATCAAATCCCCTATCAGTAGGTGGAATGTGTTCTTGTCAGCATCCCACCTCTCGCATAGCATGGATATATACACCTGGTTCACATATAGTCCTATGGTGTGTAGCCACTATCCATTCTCTATGCACCATACATCTTGTAGTGTCATTCTAAATTTCCATAGTTAATATCATGTAAATATCTTCTTCACCTACCACACATCACATACCACATGTCAAATACCAATCACATGTTCTAAAATACCATTGTAAATAACATAAATTCATGCATTTTATTTTTTGATACACATAATAAAATTTCATAATTTTTACATTGCTACACCACATCGTAAATATGTTCACTCCATACATTACATTTTATTTTTCAATTGTACAAATTTACATGCCCAAAAAAAAAAAAAAAACAAAATAAAGAAAAAACGTGTGTTCGCACGACCCTGTGCAAAGCTCTCATTTAAAAAAAAATTACCATACACATTCTCACCTCTCATCACATAGTCAAAAAATACATTTCACACGCATGAAAAACATCAAAACATGCTCAATCATGCAAAAACATGCACAACTCCATACACACATGCACGAAAAATGAGATCATCAACCAAAAGTTAGAATGGTAAAAAAAACATAGATTTGGATACCCATTTCAACCAATAGCATCATGCACCTATCATTTTTCACATGCATGCATTCTTACAACAAAAACCACACATCACACTTCATTCAGACTTTCCAACAATTACACACAAAAACATGTAGCATCCTGAGATACCCATTTGACCTTTTTGACACAAAGTGTACATATTTTGCTCCTATATCACATACAACCATAATCCATTCCATTTTAATCACATGCAACATTTATTTACCCTAGCAATTCACACACATTTTTAGATAGTACCTCTGGCATCACTGCCCCTACACTTGTACTTGTTGACATACTCACCATTCTGTCCCATCCGGTCCATAGCTCAATAGAGATTCACTTCCACTTTTTCTCTTCCAGCTTCATCCTCCATCCTTCATGCAAAAATGACATGAAAAATATCATTTTCATCTTAAAAATCCACTTTTCACTAATTCGGACCCCACATGTGCAAATCGACAGATTCACATGCCCTCATACAAACCACCCCCATTTGCATGATCTTGTAAAAACCTCTTTTTCCAAGTCAAATTTATTTCTCCCACATAAAATTCTTCTTAGGTTCCTACAAATCCTTATTTTTGTTGTTTTGCCATTCAAAATTTTGCTAGTATTTCTCATCATTATCAATTGTTTTGCTACTAATTTTTATTTCCTCCATCACCAAATCATCTCTTGAGGGAGTAGTCATCCAACACATCAAAAAATACCAATCATATGATCAAACAACTAAACATCCAATCATAGATACAAAAAATACCTATTTTTTTTTTGTTGAAGATTATCTCAAGTCCTCATGCTAGGACATATACAAAAGTGAAATTTCTCTTCTTAATAAAAAATCCAATCCAAAGAAAATGAATGTTTGATAGACCTCAAAACATATCTAATTGTAGACATCTCATGTATTAATCTCTTCATTGTGGTAGTCACAAGACCACTCTCGAATGAAGCTCCTAAAATTTCTACCCTATGGCTCTAACGATTTGTTAAATGTTGTTAAAAGAGCTCATAATTTAATTAAAAGCAAAAATTAGCAAAGGCACTTGTTTCCTCCATAATTGAAACATATCAAATTTATCATAATGTAATGCAATCTTAAACCTTCCCCCAAAAAGTAATCATCACAATACTACAAAGTGTTGTACCCAATCACAAATCATTTTTATCAATGCATCTCTTTCGCAATCATCCACAAGTCATCAATAACAATTCATTTGTCTTCCAATCATTCCATAAAATAATATCATCATTTTTTGTACTAAATGATGTTTTCACACAATATAATACAAAAAGAGGCAAAATGTAGACACCCAAAAGTCGCACATTATCCCTCTCCTCATCTTCATGATTAATTAATTTGTAAAACCCATGAGAATTACATAAATTGGCTTAAAACACTATTCATTTATCAAAATAACTATTCATCATCCTTAGACCCCTTGGGGTATCTAAGCCCCTTCCTACTATTAACTCTAGATCCTCATGTGACCTCATTCCCAACTCAACCAAGGTTGAATTCTCCACCATGGTCAAAAATCACTTTATGGTAAAAAGTCAACATTTTTGGTCAAAGTATGTTTTGTGGATAAACACATGCTTAATTAGATCTAATATTGATTTAAGCTAATCCCACCACCCCACCTAGTCTAATTTGACTAGCCTTGCATAGCCTTGCCCCCTCTCACCCAGATATTTTCCCACCTCACATTCCCCTGGGTCATAAATGAGAAATGGAAATTTTTGCACACAAAAACTAATTTTAAATTAAAACATATTTCAAAAAAGTTCCAATAAATTCCAAATGGATATTTTTATCTAGGTTATCATGACTTATAGATGGGTGAAATATTCTCTTATCCAATCTCATTTATGAGCTAGGATACCTCAATGGGATACATCTTAGGTGGAAACCTCACCACACACACCTCACAGGGGATACCTCATCCGCTTCCCTCACCTTGGACAAGTCTATAAGTATAAGGTCATTTACACCATTTTAGAGACATCAAATTTAGCTTATAGAAACTCTACAAAAATCACTCTAGACATAACATCCATCACACATCCATCACACTCATATTGCAATAGTATCTTAGTCATTTTCATGATATTCCTTGTGATCTAGATAGGTTATCATCATCAAAGACAAAATATGAAGGTGACCTACAAAATTCCCCAAGGAGAAATCACATCAAAAATATCCAAAAACCACATCTTACAAGTTCAACTATAAAAATATAAGTTCGCACCCCTCCATTCAAACCTCCTAGTTCAAACCAGGTTCACACCCCTCATGCAAACATCTGCTACTATAATATAGAATCACTCAGACAAGTAAGTATGGTCTATTTTAGTGTTTTATGTTGTTTTTAGCAAGTTATTTCATGTTTTGAGTTGATTTAAGAGTCTTTTTGTCTTCATAAACATGAGGTTTGATTGATGCAGGCCCCTAAATGTACTTATAAGATTTTACAGGTCTAACAAGTATGAAGAACACATCAAACCAGTGGTAGCCCACTTGCAAGAAGCCCATATGCAATGAGGAACATCCAAAAGAGAGATCTTGATGTCTTTGCAGCACTTCTAAGAGGGTTTTCTTTAGTAAAATCCATTGTAGCCTTAAGGGCAAGGATTGTAAAAGGGATTTCACTTTGTAACCTCTCTTCATTATATTAATATCAAAGCAGTGGATCACTATAATTTTGAATGAATGATTGTAGTGTAATTATATCTTTTTCTTAGTTTCAATTCCATAAACACTCATGATTATTTAATAGACTCATCAATGATACATTTCTCCCTTCTGTAATGCATCCATACCTTTTTACATTGTATAAAAGAAATATTATAGTAGTCTATTGAATGTTTCATGATATCTGCTCATCACATTCTTCACATATAACTCATTTTATCATCCATTCAGGGATGAGAAATTAGATTAAACCAATCTCTTATAAATTCATAATCATTTGTGAATTCTATAGTTACTAGTTGAATGGGGTTCTCTTCCTTTATTGGTCAATCATTCAAGTTCATGAAATCATACCTAATATATCACCACCTTATTACTCACTCAATTAGTCATAGGGATCAATATTTACCTTAATAATCCATTATCCTATGGATTAAAAATTACTTGTCAACTTTGTATGGGAACAAATGATTAAGGGTACTCTTGTCCATTCAATTTACCATTCTTAGTATGCAATAAAACATGAATTAAATTCTCTCACACCATCTCTATGATAAATCATAGAAATTGTATGATTCCCTTGATCCAATGATTCACAGGTTTGCAACTTCCCTGTGAATATCATTAGACAATACATCAAAGTTATCATTATTTCCTCCTATTTTATTGCATCAACATACTATCACATTCTCATGCATATTAATGATTGCCTTTGATGGTCCTTGAGGTTATCAAATACTTTATTGATCCAAAATCTTGTAGACTTACAATCATTTATATATCTTACTAGGTATTGGATCAATATTGTCCTTGTAACCTCCTTGTTCATGTCATCGGTATTCTATCTAACAAAATTTCAATCCCTCATAGACTATTTTTCAAATAGGGTCTATCATATTATGAGTTTACATGAATTCAATACCTTGTGAGCATACAATTATTTATATGCTTCACTAGATACTAGATCGATGTTATCCTCATATCTACCTAAGCCTCTACAACAATAAAATAATTGTCAAACATACCCTCACCATCAACTATTTGCCTAAAATATCGTTGGGTCAACAAAAACTTTATTTTAAACTAATACTGTTATATAAATACAATATAAGCATCCAATATTAAGATAATTGTTCATCAAAATGTGATAGATACTCTCTATCTAGTTGTATTGGTCAATAGATAGAAAACTTCCTCCATATTGGTGAATAACAACAAACTATAATTTCCTCTTTTCTTAAAAATACTAAAACTTCAATACTATCTAATGGGCCCTTCAAGAATATTGGGATTTGAAAATCAATGTTTCATGTACCCATAATTATTTGTGACTATGTCAAGCAATCAATTACTAAATCCATGTGCTTCCTAACAACCTATAAGCCAACATGGATGTCACCTACTTGTCTATACGAATAATATCCTTCAAACTGTGAGCAATTTTGTCATATGCACCTCCTAGATAACTGGACTTATTTTTCACTTATTCTGTGCATATTCATTTCTTTGTACACACATCAGGAATGGGAGAAAATTTTCTCCTTATCTTGGCTTGTACATATGGGATAATTATCCTCAGTTTGAAATATTTTATTTATGATATAAAAACCTTGAATATTTCAAAACATCAAAGGTGGTAACATGAATTAAGTCCAATTCCTCATGTACATGTAAATCATTTACATATGCATTAGGTAACAGAATTATATGCCCTTGTTACCCTCTCTCATGTGATAATAAATTTAATGACATATAGACATCACAAAAGTTTGATTCCAAGCAAACAACGCCATCCAACATCATTTTGCAATGTTCTTTTGCAAATACTAACACACCATTCACACATGAACATCCTACAAAAATCCTTTTATAAGGATTAACATTGCATTACAAGCATCATTGTGTTATATTACAATGATAAAATTGCATTACATAAAATCAACTATAAAACATATCATTACTTTGCAAAAATATTTGCAAAGATCACAAATTCAATTATCATAAAAGCACTACATTACTTTAAATAATTTGTAAAGATCATTCTATTACTTTACAAAATTTTTTGTAAAGATCATTTTACATCACTTTACAAAATAATTTGCAAATATCATTCTATTAATTTAAGAAAATATTTGTAAATATCATTTTCCATCACTTTTCAAAATTATTTGCAAAGATCACAAATTCAATTATCATAAAAGCACTTGTAAAACAATTTGCAAAGATCGTTCTGTTACTTTATAAAAATATTTGTAAAGATCATTATCCATCACTTTGTGATAATATTTGAAAATAAAACTAAATCAATCAAAAAGACATTCTATCCATTACTTTGTAAAATATTTGCAAAAGTCTTTTATCAATTTGCAAAACATTACAAATTTTTTATAAACAACTGACAAAACAATTCGTAATCATTGAAAAATATCTTATAATCAGCATTAAAAGCATCCACAACTTTCATATCAAATATTTGCAAAAGGCTTGCAAAATAAAACTTTCATCTATGTGGCTAAGTGTTTCATAAAGAATGGTACTTAGATATTGATGAAAATCAAATCATTTCATCTACGCAGCTAAGTGTTTCATAAATAACAAAAATTAGACATTGATGAAAATCAAATCATTTCATCTACAAAAATAAGTGTTTCATAAATAATGACACTTAGACATTGATGAATATCAAATCATTTCATATATGCAACTAAGTATTTCATAAAGAATGCCACTTACACGTCGATTAAAATCAAATCATTTCATTAATGCAACTAAGTATATTATAAATAATGACACTTAAACATCGATGAAAATAAAATTATTTCATCTACACAACTAAGTGTTTCATAAATAATGACACTTACACATTGATTAAAATCAAATCATTTCATGTACGCAACTACGTGTTTTATAAAAAATGATACTTAGACATTGATGAAAATCAAATCATTTCATCTACACAGCTAAGTGTTTCATAAATAATGACACTTAGACATTGATGAAAATCAAATAATTTCATCTACACAGCTAAGTGTTTCATAAAGAATGACACTTAGACATTGATGAAAATCAAATCATTTCATCTATGTAGCTAAGTGTTTCATAGAGAATGGCACTTAGACACTAATGAAAATCAAATCACTTTCATCTACGTGGCTAAGTGTTTCATAGATAATTACACTTATACATTGATGAAAATCAAATCACTTTCATGTACGCAGCTAAGTGTTTCATATAGAATGGTACTTAGACATTTATGAAAATAAAATACCTTATCTATGTACTCAAATATTTCATAGAGAATGACATTTGAATAGTGGTAAGGAGTAAACATAACATGCTACAGTTACCTCATCTATGTAGTCAAATGTTTTATAGAGTGGCATTTAAACACTGATGAGATGAAAAGATATAATATCTCATTGTACATACTACAAGTACCTCATCTATGCAATCAAATGTTTCATAGAGAGTGTTTTTTGAACACTAATGAGAGAAAATATATTATATCTCATTGTACATACTATAGGTACCTCCTTTATGTAGTTAAATATTTCATAGATAATGGCATTTGAACAATGATGAGAGAAAAAATATTATATCTCATTGTATATACTACAGATACCTCATCTATGCAATCAAATGTTTCATATATAATAGTGATTGAACACTAATGATAAGAAAACATATACAATATATTTCATTATACATATTATAGGTATCTCATTATGTCTTAAATGCTATCCAGAATATGATATCTTAGTCCACCATTTAAACATAATTAGATCATGTTCCCACCTATGGGAACGTATAAAAGGTAAAACATCTGCCTCTAAAAATTATGAGTGTTCTCCTATATCAGCTTTAAAGACCACCTTTCATAGCATACATATTTAGTATGGCCATCTATCATCCAAAATACACCACATATTTCAATTGGGGCACATCCCCCTATCTATATTTATCCTAAATCAAATCAATCAAAGATACAACTACTTAATCACCTACACCACATCAAAGCATCACTACATCAAATAAACATTATATCAAAGGTATAAAATCATAATATATCATCAATACAAGCCAAAAAATAGAAAATATCTCATTACGATCCAAAAATAACAAGTATAATCATATATATATATGTACCTCACAATATACATGTTGATAGAGAAGGTGCACCACAAAAGGGAAAAATGATATGCTCAACTCATAGTATGAGGGTGTACCACAACCTAAAAAATTGGTACACTCACCCCTAAATACCCCTAGGACTACCTAACAAGAATATCCAACCTCTCTAGAATCCCCTTATGGAGGAGGAGGAGACTGAAAATTGGTAGTCCTCCAAGTGTCACATTGTAATGGAGATATTGATCGAGATATTGAAGGATATGATGGTCACTTCTCTATAGGAACTATCGAATGATATAGATCATGATAGTGTGTAGCCCTACCATGCACCCTCTCAAAACAAATTGATGAATGTTGTACCTGCATTGTAAGATCCATCCTCATAGTCTACATCGCAGCCCTAGAAGCCACTAGCTTGTGCTAGAGTGGTCTCATAATAATGGCCACCATAGTACTATCCAAGCCCTATTGAATCATGGCTTAAGACTCATCTCTCTCTCTTGCCACTCTCCCTATATCAGACCTAAGAGTAGCAATGATTACCCGATTAGTAGCATGCTCCTCTATGACTCGATCTAAAGTTAATTGGAGCCTAGAAATGATATTCCAACTATATTTTGCACTCGGGCCACCTAATATTTAATTATTGTCACTTCATCTCTAACTCTAGTAACCTCCTCAACTCACAAAGCCTCTAAAGTAGCTAACTAGATTCTTACCTCCTCCAAAGTGTAATGGAGAACCTTCAACTCCATCATCGTAGCCTCCTCTATTGTCCTACTAGGACCCACAACCCTACTAAGATATGGTCTTGCTCCACCAAAATCCTGCTTGAATCCACCTAGACTCGATGGCCCTCCACTAGTTAAGGCATACATAGGTGGTAAATAGTTAATGGAGCTACATCTAAATGAGCTAATCTCCTCATCCATCATCTAGAAATCCTCCTTTTCCATATCTCTCTATCACAATAATACCTAGTAGAGCACTCATTATGTCCTAGAACAACTACCTATTATCCCTTAGTGGTGGACCTATCATCAACCGATAAGGTTTAAACCATTTGTACTAAGAACCATAGTCTAGTGTGACTCCTATATAATCCAGCACAAGAGTTAGGACCACAAGATCATCCTCATCTATCTCTAGGTGGGTTAGAGAATCCATGGAATCTCACCAAGTATCAAAATGTACTCATTGTATCCAAACCACCCTAATAAATGATACCCCTTGTACCTCTCCAAAATAACAGGTAACATTTTCATATTGGTTAATTCATAAGCCTTATTCCCATCATATAGCCACCAAACCCATCTTAATCTAGCTAGCTCCTTGTGATCCTCAGACCATGCATATACATATCTCCATGATCACCATATAACGTATGTCACCCATATATCATTAATGAGATATCATGTCTAGGCTATATTACAAGACAAAGGGTGAATACACATCACCAATTTGTAAATTGTAGGAATATTAGGATCAATTACCCTCATCACCACTGTGGATAATATGATGGCTATATGCTCCTAGGCCTAAACTTGGAGTAAAGTGTAGTAGGTTAGAATTTTATTCTATCTATAAACCACCCTATACAAAGTATGGTATAGTTTGAATAAGATGGTGGGAGCCCAGGCATAAAATATCTAACTATCCCTCATCCCTACTATAATATATCCCCATCCTTAAAACATGCAACTCCTACTAGTTTCTCTCATCATTAGTCTAGACACCATTGCAGATAATAGTGTAGTACTCCGATCAATGTACCCTCCTATGTAATCATCATTGATTCTAAACCTCTTACTTATTCTTGAGAAGTCACCATCCTTTGAAAAGCTTGCTTCCCAATGCTAATATTCATCCACAAATGAATAGGTACACCTCATAATGGAACCTTGAGGATTCTCCATACATCCTCCAAAGTAACGATCATCTCACCCATTAGTATTGTAAAGGTGTTGGTGGATGGGTACCACCTCTACGTGAGGGTGAGTTGTAGGAAGCAATCAAAATCCACCTTATGCATATAGGTGATATAGTATAAATCTATTATCGACAAGACCACCACATCCTCAACACTTTTCTCACCCTCTAGGATGCTTCCCAAGCATTTAGGATGATGATCCCTGCTCATAAAAACCTTTACCACTTTCTAAAATGCCATCCAAAAATTGAGTTAGAATATTCATCAAATAATATATAAAAACACTACCATTCGATAGCTCTCAAAAAGTGCTTTATAGAAAGTATAAATATACCTATATTTGCACACATATCAATATTAAAAAATGTAAAATAAAATTAACTATCTTGAACCAAATTTACCACTGATGCCAAATTTTCTAGTGCCAAATTTTCCACTGGGACAAAATTCACTAGTGGTGCCCTTACCAAATTGACCACTAGCACCAAATTCACATCTTTCACAAAATAAAAAAAACATACCCTAAATGTAAAATTTTTGAGTTATGATGAAGGTCTATCTCCAGGTCTCACTCTGATACATCAACCGTACCTCAAATTATGTTAGCATGATGCACACATCCTCGGATAGGAGCCATTCTCTCTAGCTACTATATCTCATCCTCTCCAACTTTATATAATAGGTAAAGATGCAAATGAGGTCACTTTTACCTCTTATTTTTCCTTTTAAACCTCTAGCCTACAATCATCAATCGAGTTAAGCACCCCGTATCTCAAAACTTTGCTCTAAAACCTATGATCAAGCACATGGTTTTTTAGTAGATCATGTTTCTATGGCAAGTAATTTTATGAGGGCTAAACAATTTTATACAAATATGGGGGTACACAAAACGAGGTATATATATATATATATATATATATACAAAATTAACAAAATATTAATCGACTTCACAAACCAAAAAAGCAATAGCATAGCATCAAAATTGAGTATCACAACTTAAATTTTGATGTAACATCTTAGATATCATGTCAAAACTAGGGCAAAATGTAGATACCCAATTTTGACATGCTAGTTGCAACTTACCAAAACTACTCGAAAACATTCTAAAACATCCCAAAACCACTTATAAACTTCACAAAACATCAAATTGACCATTGCCCATCATTTTGGGCACCAAAAATCACCTTCACCAAATTTGCCACTCTGATTAAATTTGCCAGTGATGAATTTGGCAAGTTGAGTAATGAATTTGGCAAAACTGCAAAATCGACCTTTTTAGCCAAAAATAGTCTTTTACCAAATTTGTCGTCCTTGTGGAGAATTTTTCTAGTGGTGAATTTAGTAATTGTTTAAATTTCAAACTATCCTAAATTTGATCTGGTTCTTTACCAACTTTACCAATCATAACCAAATTCGCTACAATTGTGGCAAATCTAGTAAATAGTGGCAAATTTGGCAAAAAAAATTAGGAATATTCCACACAAACTAGTTGGCCATGGATTGAGCCTCCTTGCACATCCACCATAGATCCCACATGATTCAAGAAGGATTAGGATTAATTGATTTAAATTTATCTTATCCTCTCATTCCATCCAAATCCCTCCCAAATCCTATTTAATGAGGTCATGGGTTAAGCATTTGAGAAGCAATTATATTGTAGAAAATATCTACCCATATTTTTATAGCATTCCTTATCTTAGAGAATATTATATTTCTAATATTTTCCTGAGTATTACTAAGTCTTCATCAAGCATTTGAGCATATTTTGTGAACATTGAGAGCAAGTCAAGCAAGGCAAGGAGGAATTGGGAGCAAGGAGGTCACCATTGGATGTGACGAAGAGATATTTCATATATTATTTCTTCTCTCTTATCACCTTGGATTCCTATAATTTTTCCCTCTAGGTTGCAGCCTTTATAGTTTGTCATATTTCTTTGATGCATTTCATCTTTTATGCTCTAATTTCCCTTGCAATATTTTAATCCATCTCTTTGGCAGCCTCTAACATTGTTTTGTAGTATTTTTAACAGTTTTTTGGCATCCCTATTATTCAATTATACAATCATTATTATCATCTCTAACATCTCTTTGCATACTTATTTTAGTTTACATTTATTTTCCTACCATATTTTTATCTCTAATCCCCTATTTTGCAGGGTTTTCATTAAATTTCCTTTTGCATATTTTTTGCATAAAATCCTTACTAAATATATTGACTACAACTATTTTATCTTTATTATATCATACTAACTACATTTATATTCCTCCACACTATTTTAATTTCATGTATTTAGCATTTTTTCAATCTATTTTCTTATGCAAGCACTTCAATAGTATTTCTTTTCATTTTACATGTTTATGTTTAACCCTATTTTTAAGAAAATTTCTCATTAGAATTACATTATCTAGTTGCTATTTTACTTTCATTAAGTTAAATTAGCTATTTATTATATTTCTTAACATCTTAGAATATTATTTTTAGAACTCTTGCACTTTGTTTCAATCATGTTGTCCATTCCTTGTAATTTTAGAGAATTTTGGGCTCATTTTATTAAATTCTCTTATTTTCCACTATAATTTGTTGATTTAATATTTTTTGGAGTTATGTTAGCTCTTATATAATATTCCTTATTCTTATAATTGCATTTAATAGCCTTTTATAGCTCTATTTTATCATATTTATAGTCCCCTAGAGGGATTTCAACTTTTCTTCTGCTATTAAAATTTTAGTCCATAAATCCTATATTTTAAATGTTTAATTACCTAATTTTCTTCCATACAGACCTTTTAAAACATAGTAGGATTCTTCCCCCTTAGTTTCAACCAAAACCCTATCCAAATCTACCCTGAATCTGCCCTGAAACTTCAAAAATATTGCCTAGGATGAAATTTGCCACACCTATTGTAAATTTGGAAAAACAAAGTTTTAGAGGCTCAATCCTCTAATTTTTCATTTAAAGATATTACAAACCTCATTAGAATCCTTCCCTATAATTTTCATATCAAAACACAGACTGAATCCCTTAGAATCTACCCTGAAACCTTAAAATTTTTGTCGAGGACCAAATTATCCACCCCTATGGAAAATTTGAAAACCAAAAAAATAGAACCAAATTAACCACTTAGATCAAATTCACCAGTGGAAAATTTGGTAGGCCTAGTGGAAAATTTTGCAATAGGAAAAATTCCACTCTAGGAGGTAAGCATATTCATGTTTTATCAATAAGAGGTCTGATAAACTATTTAGACAAGTTTTTACCCTATCCAACCCTCAAACATACCCCTTAAATTAGAAAACCTATTTTTTTTTAGTTTTTGTGTAGGTTTTACCAAATTCACCACCCTTGTGGTGAATTTGGTAGTAGTGGCAAATTTGGCACCTGTTAGTGGAGATTTTTGTAAATAGACTCCGATGGAGGTAATCCGACCACTTGGCCCATCCTTAGCTCTGTAATTTAATTTTGTATGCATTATTTTTTTTATTTTATATTTTTTTGAAACTTAAATAACATCTACTTTGTTAAATTAAATAATCCTAATTCAAAAAACCCAAATCATTTACAAAATCTTGTAATTTCTTCACAAAACACTTTAGTTTCTTTACAAAATATTAAAATACTAATCAATCAAGGAATCCTAGGCTCAATTTTAGCATTTCCTTCATATTTAAGTACTTAATAAATAATCAAAAAGCATATAGTTGCATTAGTCTAGATTGTCTTATTGCATTTTTCATTTTTTTCTCTAAAATTGAAATCTCCTTAGTCTAGTGTATTTAAAACTTGAAGTGCATATAGGTTAGTGTTAGAAATAGAGTATATTACATTATTTGGGTCATGTAAATGTACCTTCCTTGGTACATACTTAGGACATTAAGTTACATTAGGGGTAAATTATCTGTTTAATTCATACAATATAATAAATGCACAAATGTCAATGTGCAAGTTGTAATGTGCAAGGTGTCCACTTGTACAACTAGATGGAGTGTCGACCAAGGAAATTATCTTCCTATATAATGGCCATAGGTGTAGAAGATAGATATCAAAGTTATTGAATCATAGTTAGTGTGCAGTAGATAGGAAATAGGGTAGTGTGTCTAAGGTATAAGCTCATATCTCATTAATGGAGTAGTAGCTTATATCATGGAGTGTCCATTTCCTCCAAAGCTACTATTGTAATATTTTTCATCATTTCTATTTATAGCATATTTTAGTCATATCTTAGATTTACATTATTTATTTCTACATATTGTGATTCCATTGTGTGTGGTATCAAAAGCTAAAATTGGTATCAGAGCTATGGTATATCAAGCCACAATAGGTCTATAGGGAAACCACCATTATTATTGACCCTAATTTTTTTGAGAACCTGACGCGCTATTTGACCAGTCACTATCAAAATTTCTCAAAAGAGTCTAGGGGATAGAATTAGAAAGACTTAAAAGTGAGTACTAAATTATAAGTTTTAAAAATACTAATATTGCATAGGGCTAGAGTCTTTCCACATAGTTGAAGGAAAACTCGTGAAGACTAGGACTCAATATTTGATGCACTAGGTTGATAAATAAACTAGTGAAGCTCATAGATCTAGAAATACTTACTTGAAAGTTTATTTTATTATAGAGAATTGATACTTATATGATTGGGACACCTCCTACAATAGAATTCTAGGAGATATCAACTTCATTGCCTGAAGGTTGGAGTCCTTCATAGTGCAAAGATTAGTTATTGCATAGAAGAGAATACTTTAGAATAAACTTCTATAAAAGAAAAGGCTGAAGTTTGGATAGGATAAAAAATTGTCTAAATATACATTAATAAATTGAAGAACTTCATAAGAATAAAAAGGCCATAGAAGCCTTGATACATAATAAAAGGCTATATAAGCCTTGATTCAAAACAAACGGCCATAACAGCCTTGATCCAAAAGAAAAGGGTATACAAGCCTTGATCCAAAAGAAAAGTCCATAGAATCCTTGATATTGAATAACATGTCATAGAAGATTTGATATTGAATAACATGCCATAGAATACTTGATATTGAATAATAGGCCAAAGAAGCCTTAATATTGAATAACAGACCACAAAAACCTTGATATTGAATAATAGGCCATAGAATCCTTGATACTAAAATAGGCCACAAATACCTTTATCTTTAAGAAGATTCTAGATAAGAGGATCTAATTTAGAAGTAGATTTTAGTACTCATATTTTTTTTTGTAGGTAAAGGATATCCAGTAAGTCAATAAAGCTTCCTACAAGAAATTTAGGAAGAAAAGCCTCTTAAAAATTAATCTAGTACCTGAAGCAAAAGATATCAAGAGGATATCTCATTGAAGAAATTCCTGGCTAGGAAGAAAAAGGACTAGGAGATTCCTACTCAAATATAGAAGTATTAGAATTAGATATCCAGGATAAGATCTCAATGGCAAAAATTCTAGAAGCGAAATGTTGTAGATAAGGTCTCTAGAAGACCAGAAGAAGCTGCAATATAAAAAGACCTTAACAATGTCTCAATAGGCATCTAGTAAAAGGCTAGGAGAGCCTTGCTAAAGAAATCATAAAAGGAGAAGTCATTGGGGAAATCCACTACCAAGGAAAATTTCATGATAGTGAAGGACTTGGGACAATTATTGCCATCTGACAATAAGACCAAAAGGAGGATAATTTTGCAAGGAGTGCCAAATATGAGCAAAAGAAGAAATTAGTGAAGACCTCAATGCATTTAGAATATTAATAATAATATCCTATTTGATGTCAAAATTTGACAAGAAGACTTGAAGGTAGAAGAAGTTTATCAAATAAATAAGATTTGAATATTACCTCTAATAACAAGAGATCATTGCTTCAGATATACAAAATTATCCAAATCTATAGTAGAAGGAGGAGATCACAAGAGGACATCAAAGTCACCAAATCCTAAGCTCATGAAATAAAGTTCAAAACCATCATTTTGGTGAATAAGGAGCTATTCAAAATAGTCTACAAAGGGCTACAAGATCCTACTCAAGGTAGCAACTCGGTGATCTTAGGTACCAAGATCTACATCCTCTATAGAAGCAGAAAAGAAGCTACAAAATCATTTAGGAAAAGCTAAGAAACTATCAGTGTAATTAGAATTATTAGTTGAATTACTTATTAGATTTATTAAAGCACCTTCATCCTGATTAAAGTTGTAAAAAGGGGATATGTCTTACATTATTCAAGTGTGCAAAAAGAAAGGTTCATTTGCACATTAGGAGTTGATTAGATTTTAGAATTTCAATATTCTATCAACTAGTTTATTATATACTTTGGAAATAAAATAAATGCTATATCCCAATATCTTTATAAAATAAATCTTGAAGGTTCATTTCAGATTATTATTTATTAGTTCTAGTGAATTGATTAAGTGCATGATCTTGAGAGTAAATTGGAGTGATAAGGTGTAATTTGTTAGTGCATTTAAAGTAGAATTTATTAGATTAATTTGCACTAGTATTACTCTCAAAAGAAATTATTTTTGTGCTTTGAAATAAAGGCTACAAAATCTAGTTTGGATCAAGTGTCTAAAGACAATATTAAAGCACAAAATCCTGCAACTCATAGTGGCCAAAATAAGCCACCAAAATTGGTTAGTATAAGCAAGGAAGATCTATCTAAAATAAGCTTCAAATATTGATACTTGGTGAGTCTCAAATCCAAAGCACTTAGGGTTAGTGCAACTAAAAGAAAGCTTCTATTCTATAGTATTTACAAGGCTTGGATTCATTATCAATAATTCAAGCAAAAAGGGTAATAAGTCTAGCCAAAGAGACATCCTTAAAAACCTCATTTTGCACTCATTAATCTGCTACAAAAAATAAGAATATCATAAGTGCAAAAGAGTGCAAGAAAAGGTGCAATAAAAGGTTCTATATTCATGTAAAGGTTACATGGTATTGCAGTTCTAAAATACATCAACAGCAGTTAAAGGAGTAGATTTAAAGGTATCACAATAGGCACAATAGGTATAGGAAAAAAGGTAGCCTAAATGAGGTCCAAAATAAGGGTCAAATGAACAAGTGTTCTCCAAAAACGAAAGTATATTCTCTCTATGAATGTACCTATAGACAAAGGAAGCTTTTACATAAATGACAAGAAGTCTATCAAGGATATTTATGTAAACCAAAGGAAATATATCACAAACATTTACGTAAACCATAACAAGGAGAAGAATTTATCTACATACAAAAAGGATAGAGCACATCCAGAGTTTAAACACATCAAGCTTCACCTTTATCAACATGAACAGGGAGCATAATGAAGGTATAAGCACAAAGAAGAAAGGTAGATGCTATGTTGGAAATAACATCAAGAAAGTGTATCAAGATAGCTACCTCATCCTTGTTTGAAGATCCAAGGTGGCTCATGAATTACCTACAGAATTAAATGTGTTGCATAGTATTAAATAAATAGAAGAAAACCTCAAGAGGAAGACAATAAAAGGAGTTATAATATCCTTATTAGAGGCATTACATAGAAATACCATTCAAGAGGGCTAAGTGTCACTTGGCATATTATTCCTTAATGGCTATCATATCTCTAACACTCAAGATATGAATGTTGAGAGTGCTCAAAGTAAGGTGAATACGTTAAAATGGAGTAACGGTTGGTGCATCAACATTACAAGAAGTGGCAACACTCCCAAGAAATGGAAGTGTCACTTGTCCATCAATGAATGTTCTTATATGCAGTATAGAGAGCGAAAGGATATAATTCATGTCCAATGTCTACAGTGTGAAGTGAAGAAAGAAGCATAGTCTAGTCAATCCATTTCTAACCATATCATTGAAGAAGGAGAGCATAGGAGCATTTAAGAATCCATTGAAGAAGATCAACATCTACTCTCCAAGCATTGAAGAGGAAGCTTAAAATCCATACCACACTTGGTCACTCAGACTCATCAATTCAAGCACCACAAAAAGGGTACGTAAAGGATTGTTATATTTTAGTCAAAACTAATGCCATTGAAGTGTGAAGTCAGGGGGATAAGGTAAGATAAAATATCTCATTAATATTTCTTTCAAACATAGGATATATAAGGTTATAATTTTTAAGGATAAACTTTAAGGTTTAGAAAGCAAAATACATAGGAGATAACTTACCAAAATCAAAATACTTGTTGTGACATCCTTCACAACGACCCCAAAAGATTGGGGATCCACTTGAAAATTTAAAAATTGATGCTAAAGTGTTGCTTGAGGTTTGAATTTGGAAGTTGATGTCAAATTATTGCCTGCATTTATGGTTCATATCATCACCATTGGATTATCAAAAATATTCATCTTTATGTGACTTGTCTTATAGCAAGGAACACCGTCATATTTGACCTTGTGATTTGAATATTTTGAAGGGGTGTTTGTATGGGTACTTTGCCATCAATAATTAAAGTTTTTTTAGTTTATAGATTGCTATAAATGAGTGTTATGTCTTGTTATGTTCTATATTATTTATGTTTGTATTTTTTATTTATTTATGTTATGTATAGTTTGTTGTGTTATTAATACATATTATTATATGTATGCGTGTTAGGATATTTTTACATATATTGTTAGGTTAAAATGTTGTTTGTCTTTGTTATGTGTTGATTAGTCGTTATATAGGGTGTCATGGTTTTACATTTTATTTTTTTAATTTTTAGTATATTGTGTTAGGGGCATGATGTTTTATTTATTTTTTTAGAGAGTATTTATTCAATAAAAAATGTTATGTTATGTTGTCATGTTTTGAGTCTAGGTTAGTTGTACGTAATGTTTTTTGTTTTATTCATTAAAGTGTCATGGTTTTACATTTTATTTTTTTTGTTTTTAGTGTAATGTGTTAGGGGTATGATGTTTTATTTGTTTGTTTGTGAAGTATTTACTCAATAAAAAATGTTATGTTGTCACATTTTGAGTGTATTTTAGTTGGACGTATCATGTTTATTTTATTTATTAAAGTGTTAGTTTTAGGGAATTTTGTTTTATGTGGTTATATCCTTAGGTACCAAGTGTCTATGGTGTTATTAATGATGGGTTTTGAAGGACGTATACTTTGTGTATTTTATGATTGTAGGTGTGGATCATGGTATTTTAGGCAAGCCCACGTGTGTTGATAATGACTCAAACCTCAGTGAGGTCTCATGTCCAAATGACAAGCGAGAACCCGATCAAAGGAAGTGATTTGGAAATTGACGTGGTCTGTGATAGTAGGCTTCATCTGTGAGGTTTATCAGAGAATGCATGAGGGTATGTTTTGAAAACATTCGCTGATAGAAATTTCCACATGGCATAGTCAACGATCAAAGAAAACATAGAAAGGCATGTGTTTCCAACATTTACAAGAGGTATTGGGTTGATCTGCATGGCTATTATGGCAGGACATTGCCACCATCGCAGGTTTAAAAGGATCACCGTTGGTGAAATCAAACTACTGCTACTCATTGGGAAGGGTTATTGGCATAACATACCGAAAATATGAAATTTCAAGTGGACGTCGAGTTAGGGTTTGCTTTGGCTTTGAAATCATAGGTGGATGCCCGGCCAGGTTTTGCTTTGGTATTGAAATTGTAGGTGGATGCCGAGTCAGGTTTATTTTTTTACATGGAGGTACATCGAGCTAGGGTTCCATTTTATGCATGGAGAGATGCAACAAAAGGCTTTAGTATCTCAAAAATTAATTTTAAGTCTTAATGTTTGGTGATATTAAATTTATAATTACAAATGAAAGAAACTAGTAGGTACAGTGGATTTATGGATTTATGTGGTGGTTGTATATTAAATTTTTTATTGATAAACATAGATCTTGATAATACAACAGGCACAATTTATATTATAGTTGTAGCACCCTAAAATTGGTGCAGTGAAATCTTAATAATTACATTTACTCCAGTAAATAATTTAAATTCAAATTTTAACCTCCCAAACTACCCATTAACCATTGGTTAATCCGTTTCCCCTTTTCCCGCACCATTTTTAGAGGTTGTTTTGACCATTTGACGATATCGTCGTCGATCAGACGATATCACCCCAGATTTGATGATTTCATCTGGGCAAGGACGTCCAGACGATCTTGTCCCTAAACTGATTTTGCACAATTAGCTTCTATTACAACGGGTCTCTAATCTGGGCAGAAGCGTGTCTGCACCGTTAGAGACCCTCCCCTATTGGAGATCTCCCAAATAGGGATGATCTCCAATCTCCTAACCTCCCTCCTAAGCCTATTTAATCCTAAACCCTTCCCTTAGCACCCCCCTGGCTGATAATTCTTGTAACCTGACTCCATACGCATTAAGACATATCAAATTCATATTTGCATTAGCTCTATACCAATTTTATTGTAGGTACCTTAGTGTTTTTCAGTGAGAGCAAGTTTACATCATCACCGACTATCCTGTTCAGATCGTAGGTGATCCTGTCGAATCAGAGACGATTTCGTACCAATGCGAGATGATTTCGACTGTAGTCCACATTGAGGCAATCAGTGCCTAAAGTTTGCATTTCTCCATCTTTTCTCTATTGTTTTATTCTACAATTAGCTAGCTTATTCAGTATTTTATGCTATTATGCATTTTGGAGTTCACCCATCTAGATTAAATGCATAATTAAGCCATAATTGTGATTAAATTAGCATAATTCATTCATGTTTCTATTTTTAAGTTTTAGTTTGATATTATTGCTATCATTTTACACTGTTTCCCTATGTTAGAATAGTTGCATTTTCTGTATTTTGCACCTATTCCTCTGTTTGCAGGTCTCTGACGAATTCGTCTGATGAATTCATCAAATATCAGACGATCTTGTCAGATCTCAAATGATTCTGTCAAATTCTATACGATCCTAACTGCTTCAAGAATCAGAATCTTCATCAGACATCCGAATCAGGTATTTTTCTTTTAACATTCTTCAATTTCTCTATTTTCTGTCTTAATTCTGTTTTTTGCATTCATTTAATCTGCATTTTCATATAGAATAGCTTAGACGCATTTGGCCAAACCTAGGATATGAATGCTTAAGGCTAAAACGAACACATAAAACACATTCCAAACCTAGGCGTGGAAACTGCCATTAAATGTTTCTTGGTGAACCCACCATCCGTCGAAAAATCACCAATATACACCTCCCTTGAGAGGCGGGACCTTCGCAAGGCCTCTCAGTCCGAGGTACCATGCCATCCTTTTCACATCCCCCTTTCGGGCACGGATCCTATAGCCTAAAGGTAAGGGTGTGAAAATTTTGGAGCAATACATTTTTGGTGAACCCGACGTGAATGCATTGTAAACCTTTTGAAAACAAAAACAACAAAAATATACAAAACAACTAAAACATAGATTGCATTTTAGATCATTTAAATTTAATATCATGTTTAGATGGTAGCTCCTAAGAAAATATTAGCAGTTACTATAAATGTAGAAAACCAATTGGCAGCCATAGAAATCAATTCTATGCTTAGTGTGCCTGAAATAGATAGAAATCAACTCTTGTGGGATGAAATTGTTAGGAGACTTAGTGTCATCTCATCTAGGTCAACAAAACTTAAACAAATCAAGAGGCTTATCCTAGATAGAATCCTGGATCCTCATAAACTTGTCTTTTATCATGAACTTTAGAGAGCCTGCCATAGATGGTTAGCTTATAGGAGAGCCCTTGTATCTTCAGAATTTTTCACCTTCGATGAATACCTCGAGAATGCAGCCATTGTACACCAGTTCATAGGTCTTGTAGAATACCAAGAGGTTGTTCTTACAAATAGGGAAATATGGAATAGGGTTCCTCAAGCTGTGTTATATCAAGAGTATTGCCACGAGCTTTACTTCTATCAACCAGCATCTGAGACAAATAATATCACTATAGCTCTTTTCATTAAATTTTTAAAAGAAAACTTTCAATTTGAAGAACACTTCATGACTCCTAAACAACTCGAACCCATTAATGATATTTATAAATTGTTTATAGAAAACTAGATTATTACTTTCAGTCTTATTTCTTGCATTTATTGTGTTGTTTATCTTTACAATACTATTTCAAAAACAAAGAAAAATTTAAAAACATAGCAAAAACCAAAAAACATTTCATTTTAAATATTGTAGTAGGTATATAATTAATATATACCATATATATATATATATAATATATATTTTCTGAAATCAAAATTAAAGCACCATGCCTAAACTTAGGAATGGTAAAGAAACTGTAGGAGAAGAAGAATATTGGTTACAATATAGAACTGGAAACCCAAATGTCCTTCCTGAAGATCCAATTCCAGAAGGAGAAACTCTAGATCAACCAGAAGATGACCTAGGTGAAGATAATGAACAAGAAGGAAGTGTTAAAGAGGATGGATCCTCATCCCCTAGAGTAGCTCTAGATGGAACTATTGCTTTTGACAACGTAGATCATTTTCAAAAATTTCTCAATGATAACATTGACACCCTTAATGTGGCAGTTCGTATTGATAAAGGGCAAATTAGTGACACTCAAGCAACCATCGAACATGCGTTTGATGTACGCACTAATCCCTTGTCTTTCATTGATCAAGAAAGTGATAAGGCTAGACCATCCAATACAGATATGGTCACTATGGTTCAAAACATGTCAAAACAACAGGTTACCCAACCTCCTAAGGAACCTGTTATTCAACCTAAAATCATTCCCACACAAAATAAAACTTCCTTCACTACTTTATTTTGCAAAACTATTGAGAAATATGCTTCAAGTAAACAAAAACCTAAAACGAAGCCAAACACCAATTTTCAACAATCTGGAATACATCATAATACAACTTCAAAATTCCTTCATAACACTTTTCCTACCAATAATTTACACAATAGCAACATAGCATCTAATCTTCATGTTTCTCCATCATATGCTCACAAAACCCATGTTAATGCCCTACCAAACCAATATGGTGGGCAAAATAGTAATCTGGAAGCCATGGTGAAACAGTTAGCTTCGTGTATGGACCAGATAGATCCTTATTGTCCCTCATACAATTATCGAGAGATCTGTAGTCAACCATTGGATCCCATAGTTGTAGCTCAACCGTACCCTAAGCATTTTCCCATGCCCATCCTGCCTATATATAAAGGAACCAAAGATCCCATAGAGCATCTTCGTATGTTTAGGATAGCATGTCATGAAATATCACATGATGACTTGATATTACTAAAAATGTTCTCGAAAATTCTAGGTGGAATGGCATTAGAGTGGTACTATCAATTGCCCACTCATTCTTTGCAAAACTTTGAAGAAACGACTAAATATTTTGTCCATCAATTTAGTGCCTACATCGAGAGGCATGTAACCATTAAAGATTTATACAACTTAAAACAAGACAAGGATGAATGTTTTGCTGATTTCTTAGCTAGATGGAGGCAATTGATAGGAAAACTGCACTTTGTGCTACCTTATAGGGAAATGTTGGACATTTTTATCAATAATTTACAAGAACAAATATCTTATGAGTTATTGACTGCTACTTTAACAACCTTCAATCAGGCTATAGATCTAGCACGAAGAGTAGAATATGCCCTCATTAGGAGAGGCCAACTTAGAAAGAAGGATGATGAGAAAACATCCAAAAATCAATATAAAAACAAACAAGTTGTTGGTGACAGAGTCACTGACAGCAGAAATGTTGCTAATATCAATGCAACGAAAACAACAAAAAAATTTATATTGAAACCTCTTGATAAACCTCCTCAAGAATTTACTAGATTAAATCAACCCTTATCAACTATTTTACCTCAATTACTCGAAAGAGGTTTGATCCAATTACCAGCTATCCGGGAACCTGATCCAACTATACCCGAATACAGAGCCGACTTACATTGTGAGTTCCATAGAGGACCTGGACACTCTACCAATGCTTGTAAAAGGTTGAAACATAAAATATAGGATTTTATTGATAATAATGAAATGGAGGTGCAAGCCTTCCAACCTAAACAAAATGCTTCTAATAATACTCAAAAGACCATTCCCCAAAATCAAAATCAAAATGCTAATCAAACATTAGACATATTTCAACACCATTTACCAAGACATGGTAAAGAGGTAGCCAATAAAATCAAACATCATAATGTTCCGCCTCCTACCCGATATGTAGGAACCATTAGCAGACAATTACCTGTTTAGGATCCTCAAATATTTTACACAACCTTATCCTTGGTTACGACCAGGCCCTTACATAATTTTCAAACTTTAGATTCTAGTGATATAGAGTCAGATACTGAAAGTGTACTGGACATCACTTCAAACCAATCAAATAGTTTTGAAAATGAATCAGATCCTATTCAACCCATCACAGATGCTATGGTTCCAGAAGAACCATTTCCTAGAAGAATTACTACTCGACCTTCTTCTAATCAATTCCTCCCTGATGAACAAGCCATAAATGCTCAACCAAGACCAGTTCAATGTCCTCACTATAACATTGTAGGTACCATTGGAGTCGTTACTCGACAACAGGCTCAAAATTCTCAACAAGAATCAAATCATAATGATGGATCAACTCCATTCATTTTGAAAAATCCCAATAAAGGGAATCATGCTCCTAATGTTCAACCTAAACCTCCTTACAATATTAATGAACAATTATCCAATACTATAGCCAGAATTTCCCTTTTGGATTTATTAAGATCTTCTCCTACCCATAGGGATGATTTGATGCTTACATTAAGCCAAATGATGGTACCTCAAAACATCCAACCTGAAGCTATGGCCAATACTATCATCACTCGAGAGGTTGATTGTATTGACTTTCGGGATAAAGATATCCCACAACACAGTTTACATAAGGACAATCCCTTATATATTACTACTCTAATTGGAGATGTAGCTGACAAACGAGTTCTGATTGATAATGGCTCATCTCTAAACATTTGCACTTTTGAATTCTACCAAATATTTGGCTTTAGAAGTGATGAAATGAAGAAAACTTACATGATTATCAAAGCTTTCAATGACGAAACACAAGAAACGTGTGGAGTTATTACCATCCCATTGCAAGTTGGTCCTAGAACTCTAGATACCACCATATTTATTGTACATTGCCCCACATCGTACAATATACTTTTGGGTCGTCCTTGGATCAATGCGATGCGGGTTGTCCCATAAACTTTACACCAATGTGTTAAATTCAAATTTAAAAATCAATTGGTCACTATCCATGGTGATCCTAGACCCTTTGATATGTGTGCTTTGGCAGAACCTGTTGGAGTGCAATTTTGCCCTGCTCTGTCATCCACACATCTCAATTCTTATTTTTCATCCAAAACTATGAAACACACACCCATAACCTCACCTATTTCCCCTCCATTAATTTCATCCTCCTATATAGATCAACAATCTTCTAAACAAATCACTCTAGAACCTCAAAAAGATCTTAAATCTACAACCAATCCTTCACGTTCTATCCCTATAATTTCAAAACCTATAGACCCATCTATTAACACTTCCACATTATCAACATCTATCATGCCTTCCACATCTAAAGATATAGGAAATGATCTTTCTACATCTTATGCCCTTTCTGATGAACTTTTACCAGATTTATCCACAACCTTAATATTAGAAACAACAAATGCTTTCATGCGAGATTCAATTCTTTTAAATAACTTGCCACCATCTCCTCGTACTTTGGGCCTCCCACAACCTATGGGAAGTACTTACCAAGTCGGGAGTTGTGCCTTCATTTATAAAGGATATGACTAGGGAAGAATCCCTCGGAACATCAAAACTCATCACGAGGGCTACGCTCGATGTTATTTTACCAGTGAATATATTAAAGCTAAACCCATAATGCTTAAAATGGGATATAAAGGGAAAGGCTTGGGACCTTTCTAAAATGGCATGAAAGAACCTTTCGAGGTAGAACCGTGGCCTGCCCGTTGTGGTGTGGGCCTATTTCCTAGTAAGGGTCAACCCTTTCCTTTTGAAGATGATGATCAACTCATATGTTATCAAGATTATTTGGATAGGTGTGATGATTTGCCTCTTAAAAATTAGTCGTTTACATGTAACATGCTATCCATAGCTTACCCTAAAATGATTGCTGACCTCGATGAAGAGTTGGAAGGATATATCTTCCATGATGTCTTCGTTGAAGAGATGCTACACAATGGATTTTATTTTGATGGTTCTATACCAACTATAGCCCAATTTGAGACCGCTAATCCTCAAGATGAATTACCCAAATTAACCTTACAAGAATTACAATAATTGAGCGTTTCACCCGCCCCACCCAATTTTGAAAGAGATCTACACATGGAGGTAGAAAACGTCATTAAAATTAATATTGGAATGGAGGATAATCCTCACATAATCAATATTGGATCAGAATTAAATCAAGAGAAACAAGAACAATATATTGCATTTCTTAAAGAGTATGAAGATGTCTTCGCTTGGACATATGAAGATATGCCAGGTCTAGACCCTTCTGTAGTCATGCATCATCTAGTGGTCCATCCGGATGCTAAACCTGTTAAACAAAAACTGAAAAAATTACATCCCAAAGTGGCTCTGCTAGTCAAAGGGGAGTTAGAAAAACTCTTGAATGTTGTTTTTATACAAGCTATTGATTATGCTGAATGGATCTCAAATGTAGTTCCAGTCACCAAGAAAGAAGCTACCAAAGTTAGGGTTTGCATAGATTTTAGAGATATTAACGATGCATGCCCTAAAGATGACTTTACTCTTCCAAACATGGATCAAATCATTGAATTTACTACCGAAAGTGGCATGATGTCCTTAATGGATGGATTCTCTGGTTATAATCAGATCAGGATAGCTCCTGAAGATCAAGCTAAAAAAACCTTTATTACCCCCTGGGGAACTTTTTGTTGGAAAGTGATGCCATTTGGCGTAAAGAACGTAGGTGCAACCTATCAATGAGCTATGACCTACATTTTTCATGATATGATGCATGATATCCTACATGATTATGTAGATGATATTATAGCTCACTCTATTATTGAAGACAATCATGTAGATGATTTGAGAAAAGTTTTTAATCGATTACGTGAATATCTTATTCGATTAAATCCAGCAAAATGCATATTCGAAGTCAAGTATGATAAACTATTAGGGGTTTTAGTTTCTTTACGTGGTATCAAAATTGACCCTCTCAAGATTGCAGCTATCACTGATATGCCCGCACCTACTAATATATATGAGTTACGAATTTTACAAGGTAAGCTTCAAGCTATCCGTCGCTTCATCGATAAGTTGGCGGACAAAACCGGTCCCTTTATTAAACTCCTTAATAAGGATGTCCCTTTTAATTGGGACAATGAATGTAGAGAAGCTTTTGAACTTCTCAAGCAATACCTCCTTAATCCACCTGTGCTTTCACCACCTAAACTTGATCGCCCATTTCTCCTATATATTTTAGCTTTAGATTCTACCTTAGGAGCTATGTTAGCTCAGCTTGATGATGAAAAGAGAGAACGTGCTAATTATTACATTAGCCGAACCTTCATTAGTTATGAGACCCACTATACAAAATTAGAAAAATTATGTTTGGTAGTCGTTTTTGCTACGCAAAAATTATGACATTATATGCTTAGTTAGAAAACTTATGTCATTGCCAAATACGATCCCTTAAGGTATCTCATGAGTCGACCTTATTTATCGGGTCGCACAGCCAAGTGGGTTCTTGCTCTAAGCAAGTTTGATCTCACATTTATAGGACAAAAGTCTGTTAAGGGTCAAATCATAGCAGATCAATTAGCTGCTGCACCCTTAGAGTCTACCCATCCCCTCATCATCGAGTTTCCTGATGAATGCCTTCAATTAGAGGTAGACCATATTGAACAATGGTCCTTATACTTTGATGGATCCCGATGCATGAGTGGGGCTGGTGCGGGTATTATTTTAATATCCCCGCAAAAACATCTTATTCCTTTGTCCTTCAAATTGACATTTGCTTGCACCAAAAATACTGCTGAATATGAAGCTTTAATCATTGGATTACGAGCTGCCTTGGCGCTAAAAATTAAGCATCTATTAGTTTTTGGTGATTCTCAACTGGTTATAAACCAAATTAATGAAGTTTATCAGACCAGATATGATAAACTACGCCCATATAAGGCCTATGTTTTACAACTAATGTCTCTATTTGATCAAGTTACCTTGGAAGCTATTCCTTGAACTTGCAACCGTGCGGATGATGCTATGGCCGCAGTTGCATCTCTCCTGCCCTTGGAGTTAGATTATGAATATGCCACTATCATTATTTGTCGACTCCAAGAACCCGCTTCAAATAAGTCATGCTTAGAACCTTTGGATGTGTTTCTAATCAATGAAACTACTCCTGAACCTTGGTATACAGACATATTTGATTTTCTCCAAAATGGGACTTTCCTTGCCAATTTTAATAGAAACCAGCATCGGTTATTACGTAGATGAGCAAGTCGCTTTGTAATAATTGGCAATACTTTATATAGGAGATATTTTGAAGGTATCCTATTAAGATGTTTGAACTTAGAAGAGTCCAAATCATCCTTGAGTGAAGCCCATGATGGATCTTGTGGAGGACACTTCAGTGGTAGTGTCATTGCTAAAAAGCTCCTTCGAATAGGATACTTTTGGCATACCATGGAAACGGATGCACATGAGTATGTGTGCCATTACGACAAGTGTCAAAAACATGCTGATCTTGTCCATGTGCCTACACAAGAACTACAGGCTATTTCATCTCCTTGGCCCTTTTCAAAATGGGGCTTAGATATAATTGGCAAAATAAATCCTGTGTCATCTGATGGACACAAGTTCATCATAACCGCCACTGAGTATTTCACGAAGTTGGTTGAAGCTATGCCTTTAGCTTCCTGCATTGGCACACAAGTCTCTAAATTTATTTTTAATTAAATTATTTGCAGGTTTGGAATTCCTACAAATCTCATCTCTGACAATGGAACTTGTTTCAAAAATAAAGATGTTAAAAAATTATGCCAAAAATATAAGATTCAACATCGTTGGTCCACTCCCTATTATCCTCAGGGTAATGGTCAAGCAGAAGCATCTAACAAAACCTTAATCAAAATTCTCAAAATATTGGTCAATAAAATTGGTCGTGACTGGCACATTCAGTTATATCTAGCCTTATGGGCCTATCGAACTAGTGTTCGAACCCCCACTGGAACTTCACCTTTTGTTTTGGTTTATGGTGCTGAAGCCGTTTTTCCCTTTGAATTAGAAGTTCCTTCTTTGGCTCTGCTACTTCAAGATACCGAAGTAGGAGATGAATATCATCTTTGCGGACTCAGTCAGCTGGAACTCCTAGATGAAAAATGCATCAATGCTTTGGAGCATCTCCGTGCCTACCAAAACAAGCTTAAAAGATCATATGCTAAAAAAGTTCGTCATCGATCCTTTGAGATCGGCGACATTGTTTTAAAAGAAAATTAAAAAAATACTAATGCAACTAAGGACCTTAAAGGTAAATTTGAGACCAACTGGCTTGGACCATACATTATCACCGCTAAATTTGAATCAGGAGCATACAAATTATCTACCTTAGATGGTAAAGAACTTAAGGAACCCATGAATATTTTGCATCTTAAACGTTACTATGTATAAATTTGGTCATTTCATCCTTGTATATATTTGTTTAAAATATTTCAAAATCACTATCTTGTATTTTATTTCAATTTATAAATTCAAAAACATCAAAAACATTCATAATCATCAAAATATTCAAAAATATTTGTTGTATTTATTTATGGCACTTGTTAATCCTTTTTTTTTTCAAAAACAAACAAAAAATGATAAAAATAGAACAGCAATATGCTTGAATCTTTCGAAACCAAAACAATATAAAGAAGAAAGAGAGAGTCAAAACTTCTCAAAAAAGTATTTATATATTTTCTTACAAATGTTGCAATTATATTTTCATATTATTTTGGATAAATTAGCATTTATTTGGAATCTCTCACTTTCACAAACACAAAAATAAATATCTTGATTTTATCTGGCATGATTACTAATCTCTCTTATATCAAAGTCCACAAAATTCAATTAAATAAAATTTGAGCACAGAGAATTGATCTTGTTATTTACTTAAACCAAGCACATCTTTTCACAATAAAATGATTATATTTGTAATTTCCATGTTTTGCTACATAGTAGAAGTGGTTTCTTGAGTGAAAAGTTTCCTTTGCTATCCTATCATGCACATGGTCTAGAATCTTTGAGAATTGGCAAAAGGACAAGTTCACCCCTACCCAGAATAAAAATCCCTTGCTCTATAGCTAATCTAAGCAAGTATCCCTAGTATAGAAAAAAAGGCAAAATTGAAAAAAAAGAGAAAAAGAAAAGGACAAAAAAATGTTATATCATTACAGCAATATTTCAAGCACTATCTCAAAAATCAAGCAAAAATACAAAAGAAAAAGAAAAGAAAAGCAAAAGAAAGCAAAAGCAAGAAAGCAATAAAATCCCTTTCCCTACCCTTTGAAAAGAAAAGAAGGGTTGATGAGCTTGAATCCCTGGAATTCTCAATTATTCAAAAACTATGAGGTAAGCCCCATAACAGGTGGTTTGTGCCCAACCCGCTTGGCCTTGGGTAACTCCTAGCATGGCGATATGTCTGTCACATTAGTGACCTTCTTTTGTATAGACCTATGTCTGCTTATGGATTAGCTAGCTCTTGATAATCCGACCTACATAGTAGTCTAGTATGGTTATATGCATCTACATCATGGTTAATGAACATTTATTTGGTTTCTTCAAATCACTTGTATCATATTATCTCGCTCAAAACTGGTAAATGAACATAGCAATTGCACACACATTTTATATTTGAGAGATTTTGTGTATCATTATGATAAATCAATATTGGAAATGAACTCACATATGCACATGGGATTCCTTATAAATTTAACTTTTCTCTTCAAAATTCTTTGAAATATTTTTTGCAAACTTGTTTGGAATAATTCATTTTCTTCTTTCAAGTACAGTTCTTTAGCATAAAGACAACTATATAATAGAAAAATAAAAATTTCTTTTAAAACTATACAATCAAAACATATATATCTAGTCGACTTTCGCGACGATGGTATAGTTCCAAAACCAAAAGTGGAATTTTATGCCTAGTGCAAGTCCTCATCTTCATATTTTCTGTTTATCAAAAAATAAACCATGCAATAAATCAATATATTCTCTTTTTTTTTTTTTTTTCGCGATGATGGTATAAGTCTATACCTACATATTCTATGCCTAGCGCAAACCATTGTAACAATTTTTTCCCATTTATTTAAAAATCATGAAAACCATGTGACTTAAATCATTTTGTTACACAAATTATGCTTTTAATCATGCACATTATCATTATTTCATGTCATTATGTCAACCTTCAATTTTGCAATGATGGTATAATTCCTAAGGAATTATCCAAAAAATTTATCACACTTAGGAATTTATGCCTAGCAAAAATCATTTTAACATTATTTCATGCATACTATTTTCATGGAAATCTGAAAAACAAACCATCACCATCATTATTTACACCATTGCACCAAAGTCTTAAGACAGTCTCTTAAGCACTCTTTTACTTTTAACAATATTTCTATACTGGGATTAGCTTGACGACCGAGTGAACGATGACTCCATGAAATGGTCTATATTAGTGACAATGTCCTTTGAAATTATTGTTAGAAGTCTCTTTTTATCTTTATCACATTACATCACAAACAACCAATTTGTTACATCAGATTGTTTCATTTAAATTTTACAAGCATGACATCAAAATTATAATATTTTCAATGACATAATTACATGAATCCTCAATCATCAAATCAATCAATCAAACATAAAAGCATCATAAAAATACAAGCCACAATTCATATGATCAAAATACACATCTCATCTCATATATATATCAACAATATATACATCATCAAAACTGGATTGGTATGCCACAATCTGTACCTCGGCATACTCAATCCTCTATCAAAAATAATAAAACTATATATCAATCTGTACAATGTAATGCATTACTCTAGCCTTGAGAACCCCTTGAGCTCTCAGCATCATCTCCTCCCTTGCCTTGAGATGGACGAGGTGGCCCCATCGTAGTATGTGTAGTACTGCGAGTCCTAGTCGTCGATTGGGATGAAGTCCTCGATGACCCGATCCTAATCGGATCTGTGATGTTAGCTAGCAAGGGTAGTCTATCCTCCTCTGGCACCATATGATAGTACAATGTCTGATAGAAAGTGATTTGGGCAATAGCTCATGTCAGCTCCCTAGTGCTCGCCCCTCCGCCTCGTGCCCTAAGGCATGCAATCTCATCTCAAAGTTGTGTCACCTCAGCTCGGTGTCGTGCAGCCTCCTCCTGTAATGTCTGCACCTATGCCTAAAGACGGATTGTATCTGCTAAAAGAGTAGCTATCTCGCTACTCTCCCCTGTGTCAACACCCTTGCCCTTGTCGGGCGATGGATGCCACTCTCTCTATGGAGAATGGGGTCTCGCCTCCCTCCTCTCCCTCTGTTGTGGCCTCTCTTGTGCCTGTGGCCTCCTCAGATCTCTCTTGCCATGACCCTAGGCTGCCTCCATAACCGCCTGGCATCGCCTCCTTATTTGACGCACAACTACGTGTATCGGACCCTAAGCCCTCGTCATTCGAGGAGGGCGGATGCCTGCGTACCAGGCATCATAGCCATCGGCTACCCCTGCATCATCCCCATCCACTGGCTGAATGGGGGCATTGTTTGTGTCCTGACTCCAGAAGCACTACATGTCTGGAGCCCCGCTCACTATGGTGTTATCCTGGATAGTCCCGAAAAACTCATAATCCCTAAGAGATGGGATCCCCTGCTATAGACCAAACTATCACAAAACTTGATCATAGCGGTGGAGCTCCACCTCTCCCCTCTCCATCCGTAGCCAACAAACTTGCCTAATGCGATCCAACTCCTTTCCATCCTCGGCCCACCCTGGGTGCTCTTACCATGGCCTCCAGGTGATTTGGTTTGGGACTAGGTCATCTAGCAGTCTTCGGGACATCGAAAGGTCGATTCATCGCTGTGACCCTCTCCAGAGCCACCAGTAGAAGACTCGGGGCCTCTCCCCATCAATCCCTATCAGAGGAAGCCCTATAAGCCTCTACACTACAATGTGCTCCCAACACCAAACTTGTAGGAGCGATGTCATCACTAGACATCGACCACCCTTGTACACGACCCCATGTAGGATCCTGTATAGTCAGCATAGCACAAAACTGCCCCAAGAGAACCTATAGCCATGGTATTGCATATCACAAATCATATCTGCTAGCATCCATGGCACCCTACACCCGCTTTGGTGGCACAGCATAAGTCCACCAACCACTCCAGCCAAAATCTGTTGAGTCTAGATTCCCCAAGCATCTGACGCAGTGCCTCGATGTTAACTCTGCCCTTCTCTAGGGTGAAGCTCGGGTCACCACACAACCGCCCCATAGCATGGCCCTGATTGGCCATAGGAGTGATCAATCGTCCTTGTATGGGTATTCTTAGAATCCTCCATACATCCTCTAAAGTGGGAGTCATATCCCCTGTAGGTAGCCAAAAATAGGAAGAACCTGGATACCATCTCTTTGCTAGGGTTGTCAGTAGCCCCATGTCTGTAGACACTTGTGGCATCTCCGCCACATGCTGTAAGCTGGCCTGTGCCAGCTGATCTCGCTTTGCCTATGTAAGAGCGGCCAAGTCATCTCTCAAACCTCCATATTTCTATTCCTTGCTTTTTAGCAAACCTCTCTGCAACATAAACAACAAAAAAAAAAACAATCATTAAAAACAAACTCAAGTGATTAAAAATGCAAGTAAAATAAGTTCAATTTAATCAAATGATGATATCGTCCACTATTGGACGATATCGTCCCAAATTTGAGTAGATTTGTCTCCGATTTTGCAAGCCGAAATCGTCCCTAATTTGAAAAAATCATCCCCCTTTCGTCGATTTCGCCTTTAGACAAAATTGGTGACATTGAGACGATTTCGTCGAAATCGGGACGATGTCGTCCCGATGATGTCGACGGCCCAAAAATGGTCGCGATGCTCAAAAATTGATTAAAATTCATCTAAAAAGCATGTAAATTCAAATTAAAACACTCTAAACTAAGTCTAGACTCTTACCCGTAGCCCGTGCCGGACCTTTGTTGATCTATGCGTCGTCTCCACCATTTTTGCTTCCAGAGCTCTAAAACCAGAAAAAATGAACAGTAAAAATGAATTAGGGTTTTACCCTATTTTTCTTAATTTTATTCAAAAATAATTTTGCTTTTCCACGTTTTTACCTCAAACGTTTGATTTGGGTAAAAACACGGAGGGGGCACCATAGTAAGTTGTCGTACGATTCGACCAAGAATCGTTGCCTAAAAATGGGAATAATTTTTTGCTTTCTCGTAGATCGAGAAGAACTCATCTTTAATGCATTTTCTTCAAAAAATTCGCTAAAGACGGGGCAAAATGTAGCACCCTAAAATTGGCTCAGTGAAATATTAATAATTATATTTACTCCAGTAAATAATTTAAATTAAAAATTTAACCTCCCAAACTGCTCGTTAACCATCTGTTAATCCGTTTCCCCTTTTCCCATGCCATTTTTAGAGGTTGTTTTGATAGTTTGACGATATCATCGTCGATCAGACGATATCACCCCAGATCTGATGATTTTTTCTAGGCAAGGACGTCCAGACGATATTGTCCCTAAACTAATTTTACATAATTAGCTTCTATTCCAACGGGTCTCTAATCTAGGCAAAAGCGTGTCTGTGCCGTTAGAGACCCTCCTCCATTGGAGATCTCCCAAATAGGGATGATCTCAAACCTCCTAATCTCCCTCCTAAGCCTATTTAATCTTAAGCCCTTCCCTTAGCACCCCCCTGGATGATAATTCCTGTAACCCGACTCCATACGCATTAAGACATCTCAAATTCATATTTGCATTAGCTCTATACCAATTTTGTTGTGGTTACCTTAGTGTTTTTCAGTTGGAGCAAGTTTACATCGTCGTCGCCGATCCTGTTCAGATCGGAGGTGATCCTGTCGAATCAGAGACGATTTTGTACCAATGCGAGATGATTTTTACTGCAGTCCACATTGAGGCAATCAGTGCCTAAAGTTTGCATTTCTCCATCTTTTCTCTGCTATTTTATTTTGCAATTAGCTAGCTTATTCAGTATTTTATGCTATTCTACATTTTGGAGTTCACCCATCTAGATTAAATGCATAATTAAGCCATAATTGTGATTAAATTAGCATAATTCATTCATGTTTCTATTTTTAAGTTTCAATTTGATATTATTGTTGTCATTTTACACTGTTTCCCTATGTTAGCATAGTTGCATTTTCTGTATTTTGCACCTATTTCTCTGTTTGTAGGTATCTGACAAATTTTTCTAACAAATTCGTCAGATCTCAAACGATCCTGTCAGATCTCAGACGATTCTGTCGAATTCCAGATGATCCTGACTACTTTAAGAATCAGAATCTTCATTAGACATCCGGATCAGGTATTTTTATTTTAACATTCTTCAAATTCTCTGTTTTCTGTCTTAATTCTATTTTTTGCATTCATTTAATCTGCATTTTCATATAGAATAGCTTAGACACATTTGGCCAAATCTAGGATATGAATGCTTAAGGCTAAAATGAACACATAAAACACATTCCAAACCTAGGCGTGGAAACTGCCATTAAATGTTTCCTGGTGAACCCACCATCTATAAAAAATCACCAATATACACCTCCCTTGAGAGGCGGGACCTTCACAAGGCCTCTCAGTTCGAGGTACTGTGCCATCCTTTTCACATCCCCCTTCTGGGAACGGATCCTATAGCCTAAAGGTAAGGGTGTGAAAAATTTGGAGCGATACAATAGTTGATGACATAAGTTGAAAATAATGCATGTTAACAACGAAGATGTCCTGAAAATTAATCACAGCAAAACAAGAAATTACAATAATGCGCTATGGAATTTCAGGTGAAAGTGAACAAATAGTTTTTGTACAGGATGTGGATGGTAGCACCCAGAAATTGATGTTGTGATGTTAGTGCGTGGATGACTTAGATAATAAAACAAAATGCTGGATTAGAAAAATGTATGGTTACTCATTTGGTGTAGTCGAGTTAAAATTAAGATATCAAAGACGAGATGATATAATTCTTTACGTTGGTTATATTTTTCTACATGGTATTAAACCCAAATTTTTTCATTATGGGCTAGAGTTTCTATGTTGACATCATATTATGAGGGGCATTAAGCCACATAGAGAGTGCATTTAAGAGAGGACAAAATGAGTTTTCATAGATTAAATAATCACATGGTTGATTAATTTAAATATATAGTTGAAAAAGATAATGGTTTAATAATGGTTTAATATGGAAGCTAAGATAAAAAGTATAATCACGTATTAAAGCTAAGGGGCTTGTTGGATATATTGGTTATGAATTCAGTTTTGTATTCGTTTCAAAATAGAATGGAATGACAAAGAACTAACCAAATAATGAATTGATAAAGGTATAAATGGAGAAGTAAAAACCAAGAATGAGGTCGGACAGGTGCAGGTCAAAAGAAGGAGAGAAACATCTGAGGAGGCCATAGTTGGAAGAAGTTGTTTTACAAGGATGTAAAACTACAGAAGGTTCAGGAGCCTATTGTAAGATCTAAAAATTACATTTATATATTTTATTTATCATGCATGAGTCAAATTTTGTGTGTGATCTGGTTAGAAAATATTTTGATGTAATATATTAAAAGTCATAAATTCTACAGGAGATAGCACTATTTTGCAATTGTACTGTGTTTATATGGTAGATTGTTGAGTAGTTCAAGATTACTTTCCATATCTAGTGCAGTTATTTTTTGAAAGCATGTCCCAAAAATAAGATTTACTTTTGTTCTATTATACCCAATTTTTTTTTATTAGAATATTCAGATCTAAAAGGACCTAGTGGTATATGAGAAAAATATTTATATGCTAGGTTTAGTCATAATATTATAACCTAAATGTTCAATCCATGAATAATTTAGGTGAAAGCAAGGTGTATATTTGATTTAATTTCATAAATCAAATAACTTGTTGTTTCCTTTTCATGGTAGTTTGGCTGTGCATAATACAGTATATAGAAAAGAAAATTGAGGCTACAGTGTCAAATATTTAAATCTATAAGTATTTGATAGGCGAATTTTATAAATTAAAATAGGACCATTGTAGGTTATTTATTATTAATCAAATATAAATTTAATAATCTAAAATTTTGGTGTGATTTTATTGATTTTGATGCTATAAGATGATAAAATCATGTTTTATGTCCATAAGCTTATGTTGAAATAATTACAATTATTTGATTCAAATATTTACTTCCATAAATATTTGAAAGGATAATTGTCAATTTAAAGATAATTTAAATTCTAAAACTCATATTATAATGTCAATACTTTATAATTATAATTCAAACAATTTTGTGTTCCTCATAACATAAAAGAGATTAAAAGAAGAAATATTCAAGTATTTTAATATAAAATTATTATATTTCATTAAATACTTGTTTTTTATTTTTATAAAAAAATTAAACTTATAAAATATTAAATGCTTTAAAATAATATTAAATGGTACAATTATTAAGTTTAAAGCATTAAAACTTAAGATATTCTTAATAATCTTTCTTAAAGGGCAATTTCAAAAGATAAATTTAGTCATCATTGAGGAAGTGAAAAAGAACATGTATGGAGAAGCTGAGATCAAGAACATTAGTTTAACTAGGCCCCTTGTTAACAACACTTGCAAACCACACAGAGTTCTAAGGCACTTCTAGATATATGCATGCTTAACATTTGAAACATTTTAAGTGGAGACCTTGAAGAAACACTTATTTCTTTGCAAGAGATAACTTAAAGTTCTAAGTTGTTGAGTGGTTGTATTACTTGACAAAATTTCTCATCAACAAATTGGCGCTACAAGGAGTGAAAAATTGGTAATTGGTTTCGTTTTCATGCAAATTTTATCAATCACATTCGTTATTGAGTTGTTTATTACATACTTGAAATTTTGCAATTACATTGATTCATTAAACATATATTTCAAGTATTGTATCTTGATTAGTGATATTTAAAAACTGAAGTCTAAAGAAATCATCACTAGGTCTATGTATACTGGTTCCACGATATTTAAAAGTTTATCACCCACAAAAATACATAGACAAAGTAAGACCCAAACTGTGATTCTTCCCAATACTGCTAATGTTAATTCAAGTTCGCTTATTCCCCCACTTGTCAATATGGTTGTACTTGTTTCCAATTTGGCATTGATGGGAAATCAGTGAAGTTCGCTAAATATACCAGGTGCCACACATGATATACCAAAAAATATGGAGAAGTATTTATCGAAGTACAAACATGACAGGACTCGATTGGCCGAAGAGCACATATAGGCATACACAGATGCCATGTCCCGATTGTAGGTTGAGCATGAAGATGTTGTATGTAGGTTATTTCCTCTAACTTTGGATGAGATAGCCTATGACTGGTATTTTTTCTTACCCTCTAGTTCAATAACATCATGTGATATGTTTAAAAATACTTTTATCACTCAATTTAAATTTTCAATTAATCCTGCTAGTGTTTATCTACAATTTTCTTCCACCCGTAGGGAACCTAACGCAACTTTACATATGTTCAATACTAGTTTCAATAAAATGTACTCACAACTAACTGCTCCTTACAATGTTGTAGAAGCTACCAAAATTCAAGTCTACTTTGTAGCTTTGGATCCATTAATGACGATGTTCGTCAAAAGAACAGGGCAAATAACAACACTCACAGGAGTGTACACAAAAGCTCTATTGGTGGATCAAAAAATGATGCCTTCTAGTTGTGGGCTTGGTCAATTGCCTTCGATCGAATATCTGGGTATGCAAAATTAAATACCCATGATTAATAATAATTTGGTGAATCAAACCCCAATGTTAAATATGATTCCTAAAATTCCAAATTAAATGGCTTATGCACCATAAAAAAATCCAATATTTTTAGAGAGCCATTATGCTATGCAGAAAACTAGAAATGATGCATCACAATTTAATGCTTTTGAAAATGTTGCACAAAATCAAAACTTGAATCAATTTCAAAATTTGCAAACACAACAAAACAATCCCATGTTCGCTCAAAATTTACAAAATTTACAAATGCAACAGGGTAGTCCGATGTTTATGCAAAACATGCAAAATCAAGGAAATTCAATGTATTCCAACCCTTGGGTAAGTCAAAACATGTTACCTAACTAAAATTTACCTAATGTTGTGCCTCAAACAAATATTACAAATACGACACCTCATCAAAATGTGCCTAATCAGAGTTGGTTTAATCCTCAACCAAATATGCCTAATCAGAACACTCCTAGTTGGTTGAATTCAACTATTCAAAATATTCCACCAAATCCAAATGTTGAGGATTCAATAATTCAGAACTAATTAATGCATTACAAAATGGGTTATTAATAGACAAATAAACCTTTTGTTCTCTACATCTCAAAGGTTTGGGCCCCAATTGGGACTTATGGATTTGGCTCGTATTGAGAGGGTTCAAACTCCTCATGCTTCAGCATATGATCCATATTAAATGGAGGATTCCCTAGAGCATTGTTTGAGCCAACTTTTCAACAAATCCCCTCATGGTTAAAAGGAACTTCAAGCTCATCTTTCATGTTTAGAATTTGAGCCATGAAGGATTCAACATCCCAACATGAAAGGTACCCACATATGGCACTTTGTCCATCAAGGAAATTTTCCTCTTTGGGACCTATGGGGCATCAACACTAAATGTATTCTAAGACCAGTTTGCTCTTTCATTCTATCAGCATCTTTGTTCATAAACTTCCCTTTTTTAGCTACTCCGTGAATCTTGTGTGTCTTCTTCCCATTGAGATGTAGAGAACAAAATGCCATTATATGTTATAGATAAAAAGCACAAATCACATGCACAAAAGTTTCAATAATTTAGAACTAATTAATGCATTGCAAAATGGGCTATTAATAGCCAAATAAAACATAACTTGTGGAAAATATTGAATTTTTGTCAAGTCTTATCCAAATATTAATATAGAAAAAATATCAATATTGAAAAACATGTATTAATCCCTATCATTCCTCCCCACCATAAGAGCATTGATCTCCAATACGTGCAAAAGGGAAGAAAAATCTCATCTAGCTGTAAGGAATCCACCATTTTTATTTTTAATTATTTTAATTTTTTTATAATTATTGATAGAATACCGCAAAGAGTGTGTGAATATAATGGTGAATATACAATTGGGGAGTATAGGTAGAGGGGAAAATACATCGTAGCATGAGGGAAATGTTTACCTATTTAGGCATGCACACGCAAAGAAAGTGCAGGTGGGAAAAAGAACAAAAATCCACCAAAAATTCTATGAGCTAAATTGAACAGGAAAAATGAATAGGAAAGTTGCACAAGAAAACTGAATAGGAAAACTGCACAGGAAAACTGGATAAGAAAATTTTGGAATGTGGCCATGGTGGGGCACTTGTGTGCGCAGGCCAAGGAAGGTCGCAGGTCTGGGGGAGTTATTTATTTTTCCTTCTTGAATATGTGTTCATGATTACAATGTGCATAGGGAGTTGCTGGAGAAGATGTAAAATATCATGGGGAAAATCATTGCATGTCGTACAAAACTCGAGCAAAAATGGAGGCCACAATGGATGCCAAGCAGTACGGGCATGCTAGCATAGAAGTTCTGTAATGATGGAAAATCAACTGCCACCATTATCGTTCAAACCCTCATCAAATGCAAAGTACAAAGGGGGAGACTGAATTGCTGGTTTTTGTCCAAATTGCTGCTAAAGGATCCATGTTCATAGTAGAATGCAAAGGCATGAGAGACGAGAGGACTTGAAGGTCACTTTCATCACCATTATCATATCAACAACAAGAATTTCTTAAGGTAGAATAGAAGCAGGAGCAACAACAAAAACTGCAACATCATCAACAACATTAATGTTATCATGATCAGGTAAAACACTAGCTTCATCAATTTCTTCCATGTCTAGATTTTCTATAGTAGTATTACCTAGTGGAAAGGTGATGGGCTTCTTGCCCATAGACCCTGGTTTGATTCTAGGTACTACTTCATCAAAGGAATATTTCTCTTCAATAGGAAGTTCTTTGGCTGCCATGTTTGCTAATATGGTAATACAAATGGAATCAATATCCATCAAGATCACTTTGGCTCTTTGAGAGAGAGATGCTTTTTAAGAAGCATGGTGCCTTAAATAGACAGATAGAAAATGAGTAGGAATAATTGCTCTGATACCAAATTGATACAGATAAAAAACACAAATCACATGCACAAAAGATTCAATAATTCAAAATTGATGAATGCATTGCAAAATGGGTTATTAATAGCCAAATACAACATAACTTGTGGATAATATTGAATTATTGTCAAGTATTATCCAAATATTAATATAGAAACAATATCAATATGGTAACATACTATTAATCCTTATAGAATCCACTCTTCAAGATCTAGCTCTCCCAAAACACAACCAATATGAGCATGAGAAAACATCCAACAAAGTAAAGTCTCTCTACAATAACTAGAAAATATTTGGATTTACAAAAAGATCCTTGAATTTGATTACAACAAATCATAGACCGATAGAACATAAAAATTTGAGTTTGAAAAAGAGGAACCTCCAACCCTCCCAAGATCAATATAAAAAATTGAATAACTATAAATTTTTGACAAACCCAGAAACCATTTTTTTGGAATCAATATAGATTTTACCTTCCAACAATAGACACACATGATCAAACTTGAAAAATATCTGGTCAATAATTTCTCGAAGAAGAGACTCGCTCCCATTGCAAAAGGAGGGAGGAGAAACACCCCAATCCCTATGGGTTCTAAACCCACTAGCACACCAAAGATAAAAATAGAGCCAAATCACCACACCAACATTTTGCCCAACATCACAATTTTTTTCTCCAAATCCTTTGGCCATCCACCCAACCTTCCACCTAGCATCCTAGCCTTCCATTGTAGTTCCTTCAACTTATCTAGCCTTCCACCTAGCATCTCAACCTTCCATTGCATTTCCTTCAATCATTCCAGCTTCCACCCACCATCCCAAAAATTCATTATAGTTCCTTAATTTGATCTAGCCTATCACCCAACATCCTAGACTTTTTCTATGGTTCCTTCAACCATTTCAACCTTACACCCAACATCCCAAACTTTCACTATAGTTCCTTCAATCACTAACATTCCAACATTCCACTGCGGTTCCTTCAGCCATTCCAATATTTTACCTAGCATCACAAACATTAACTATGATTCCTTCAACCGATACAACCTTCCACCCAACATCCTAGCATTTTTCTATACTTACTTCAATCGATCCAACCTTTCACCCAACATCCCATCCTCCCATTATGGTTCCTTCAACTGATCCAACCTTAAACCTAGCATCCTAGCCTTTCATTGTGGTTCCTTTAGCCATTCCAACCTTCCACCCAGTATCACAACCTTTCACTATGGTTCCTTCAATCGATCTAACATTCCAACCAACATCCCAACCTTCTACAATGATTTATTTAGTCATTTCAACCTTCCACCCAACATCACAACCTTCCACTCTGGTTCCTTCAATTGAACCAACATTCCACCCAACATATCAACCTTTCAATATAGTTCCTTTTGGCATTCTAGCTTCAAATTTATTTAGGTAGTGTGATAAACCCCTATGACCAACACATAAGGCTGAGCAATCTCCTCCCAACCATGACCCCTCATAAATCCGGGAGCTACACTTATCAAAAAACAACCAAACACTATGGTTTAAACTTTGGACCTCCCAAAGAAGAGCTAAAATAATAAATTGTTAAGTGTCATATTTAAAAGCAATATAAACACACTTTTTCTTTTTGAATATTGGTACAAAATTATTATTTTAAATATTTTCATATATATATATATATATATATATTCACTCTAAAAATAGGTGTTGTAGGTGAGTTGGAGAGGGTAGGGCAATCCCCCAAGGGAGGTCCCTGGTTCGAATCTCCACCCTACCAAATGCACATTGGGTACCCAAAATCCAATTGATAATGTTGGTGTGGTCAGGGTCGGGCGCGACTCCCGGGTGATTTTGACCATGTAGAACCCCCTGGTCATGGTTTCTCATACTAAGGCGGCTCCACAAGTTTTTTTTTTCTAAATTAAAAAAAAACATGTATTGAACTAATTATTTATGTACTAATATTTCACTTATCAATAATTGATTTTATTGAAATATTAAACCTATAAATTAAAAATATATATCCCAAATAAATGTAATTTTTAATTTTTTGTTTATATTTCTTTATTTTACAAAATAATGTCATTTTATTTTCTCATGAGTATGTGCAACATATATTTTATACTAGTGTTTTATTTTTTTTCTAAAATTATATATTGAAATAATTGTTAATTATATATTCATTTAATTAATACAATAGCATTAATTAAATAATATTATTTTTTTAAAGTGAAAAACCCCTTGCGGGGCTGCCTTGGTCTAAGAGACCACAAACAGGGGATTCTACACCGTCAAAGTCACCCGGGGGTTGCACCCAGCCCTCGCCCACACCAACATTATCAATTGGATTTTGGGTACCCAATTCAGCTTTTGGTAGGGTGGAGATTCGAACCTGGGACCTCCCTTGGAGGATTGCCCTCTCCTCTCCACCTCACCTACAACACCTGGGTTAATTAAATTATAATTTAAGGATGAATTTATGTTGCACTATTTCAATGATTTGTTTATTCTTGGACACTTTTTATACCTCAATTTATTATATGAAAACCTCGTTGAGAAAAATTATAAAATATTGACTTACAAAATAATAAATCTTCAGCACAAATTATATATGTAGGGACATCATAATGGCAAAATTTATTGGGATATCTCAATGGAGACCTAAGTTCAATTCATGGGAAGAGTGGCCCCTGATATACCCCTGCTTTTCATTCTCTTCACACACACACCCACACATACATGTAGACACACATGCACGCACACATGTACACACATGCATGCACACACATGCACATGCACACACGGACACACATGCACGCACACATACACACACACATAAGTTCAATTCATGGGAAGGGTGGCCCCTGATATGAACACACACCTAAGTTAAACACACACACACATACACCTAAGTTCAATTCATGGGAAGGGTGGCACCTAATATGCACATACACCTAAGTTCAATTCATGGGAAGGGTGGGCCTTGATATGCACAAACACCTAAGTTCAACACACATACACATACACCTAAGTTCAATTCATGGGAAGGGTGATGAGTGTCGTTGAGTCCCATCATTTAATCTCAATGATTTATCAATCCGTGGTGGTGTCCAAGGCTGTCTACGATAGAAGGCTAGGGCAGAGTACAATTCAGGCATTCAAATTTCAAGCATTTATTGGTGAAGCAGATTTTGGTTTAGCCTTTTGGTGTCACACTAAACCTAGTCTGAAGAATGGAAACTGAAATAAAGTACAGGAATTGAAAACTAAATCTAAGTTGAAATAATTGAAATCTAACTACAATTGCATGAATTGAAATTGCTAAATTGAAATCCTAAGTTACTTTTGCAGAATTGAAATCTAGTTACTCTTGCATAATTGAAATTGCTAAATTTAAATCTAATCTACTTTTGCAGAATTGAAATCTAATTATTCTTGCAGAATTGAAATGATGCTTGTATATGAAACTTATTCTAAAAACACCTATCAATGCCCTGCCACAAAAGGTCATCAAGTTTCTGCTATAGGAATTGACAGCAAAATGAAATATGCTAAAAATGGAAAGTTGCTACAGTAGAGAAAACATGGAAAGCAAAGGAAAAATGCATAATATAATTTTTCAGCTAACATACACACAAATGCTATACAAAAACATAATAGAAAACATAAATCACATAATACAAAATAAAAATAATAAAATGAAATCTGGCAAGCAATCTATTAATTATGCTACAACAAAATTACAGATTAAAACCTGCCATAAAATACCTCCTTCTAGATCTGAAAGTGGGCCCATACTTCTTGATCTAGAAGGAGGTGAAAAGCACTCCTTAACTAATTAACACTCAAAACAAAAAATGATAAAATAGCTGCACTTTTATTGATGATAGAACATTCTGAAAATTGTTACAAAAAATTACTGTACACTCCTAATTGCTGCAATTAAAAACTCTCCTCTATTCTAATTCCTAACTGGCTCAACCAAGGAGGGAGTTGTGTTATTTATATAAATATTTACAACATATGCCATGCTCAAATCAGCCTATGTGCTGCTTTACAGTGATTTTGCCAATAATTCTAGATCTGAAATAAATGCAAATCTGGACATTTTATGTTGTAGTAGTAGTCATTGGCTCTTAGAAAGCATCTGCAGTGGTGGGAGTACGTGATAGGAGTCTACAAATATCTCACACATAATTATCCACTTCAGAATATGCCATTCCTATCTTGCAAACAACTTTCTATTATGCTGCAGTTTTTCTGGGTTTATCCTAGAAGAGGATCAAAATTGATCTTTTCCATGAATGGTGGCTTTGGATGGAAATGACGGTAAATCCAGGTGGAATATATTTTCCAACCTTTATTTCCCTTTTTTCAGCTTCAAAAATTGGTCAATAAGTCAAAAATCACATTTTGTTTTCATTCCGAAGATAAGTGGCTTCATTCTGAAGACATTGTGTTCATTCCGAAGATCTTTAGAATGACCAACTAATTTTTATAAAGTGGCAGCTTATTAATTTTTATATGGATATTTTTTCTAGATTTTTAGATTTATGACAGTCCTAAAATTTTGTCTTCAATGTGGATTTGAAACAAGTTGAAGGGCAAGAAAACATTAAAAAACCATTGAGAAGTTAATGGATATTAGCATACCACATTTGGTTAATTGAAATGCATGTTCTTACTTGCTACTTAATCAAGCAAAATCAGTCACAAAATGCTGAAAATAGTCAAAAACAGGGATATAGTATTCCTAACATAAAATCATGCAAACACTTAACAAATAGTATATTTTAGTCAACTGTTTGGCAATTAACTTATCATATGGTAGTCAAACATTGTGCAATAATGATTCAAACATTGTGCAATAATGAGGCATTTTTGGGCCTCATCAAAGGGTGGCCCCTGATATGCACACACACCTAAGTTTTGTGGTCCCTAATATGCCCCTAATTTTCATCCTCTTAACACACACACACCTAAGTTACACACACGCACCTAAGTTACACACACACTAGAATTAATTTTAACTTGTTTGCCATAATTTTTTAAATGATCTTATAAATCATATTACATAGGCTTATTGGACAAAAATTATCAATTTTTTTTGTCTTGCCTTTCTTGGGAACCAACATAATAAAAGTGATATTGATATCACTTATTGTAGACTTACTTTTTTAGAACTCTTCAACCATAACTAACATATCACTCTTTTATAAATCCTAAAATTTTTGAAAGAAAATTGTAGAAAATCCATCAAGGCTAGGTGCCTTGTTAGGATGGAAAGATAAAATTGCTTCATGTAGCTCCTCCATAGATATCTTATTCATCAAGATTTCATTTTTTCCTTGTGTGATAATTTATGGAGTATTTTACAAAATATTACCTTGTTATTTCTTATCTTGACTAGTACCTAATAAAATATTTTTGAAATAATTGATTACTTTCTTATTATATCTTCTTTAATATTTCTTTGGTATTAAAATAATTTTGATGTGAAAAAAATAAAAATTTGCTTTTGGCATAGCATATATATATATATTAAATATCTCTATCTCCTTCCTTGATCAATTTCTTCCTAGATTTTTAGAACCAATGTGACTCCTTTTCAAATGCATTACAATAATAAAAAAGTTCTTTTTGTTCTTTTGCATAAGGATCCTGGTCCATTTCATTAGTTTCTATTATCTCTTGTAAAATTTTAAACTTGGATTTCTTTAAAGAATTTACCAAAATGTTTGACATTCCAAAATTTATTTACTCCTTTAAATACTTCATCTTTTGAATAAACTTGTATATATGATCCTTCAAAATTTGCTTCATACCACCATAAGATAACCATATAGAAGAGATTAGGGTCTTGAATCCACATATATTGGAAGCAAAATGGGTTTTAATGACCATTATTGGGTAAAATAACAACTACAAAGAATTGGTTTGTGATCCAATCTTGCTTGCAATAAAATATCTAAAGATATAGTATACTTTGTTTACAACCATTCGTTCGATATCAAGAATCTATCCATTCTTTTTTTTATATGAGTTTGTGATTTTTGTTATAACTATCTTGTATTTTTGAACTTGTGCATTGTAATTCCTCATCTCTTATATCATGTTTTTATTCTAATGTATGATTGAGTGAGTTATAATGAACTTTTCCATTTGATGATTTAGAGGGGTTTTTCTTGCCACTTTCTTAAAAGTGGAAAATTCTTGAATTGAAGCAAATTTTCCTATGATATGGTTTCCTTGTTTCATACTAAAGTTTACCTCATGCCCAAAATTTTCCTTCGCTTTCTCCATGTGTCCTATTTCATGACATTTAAAAAATCAAAATATAATATTTTCATAATCCACTTGTTGATCCCATTCTCTTGATTTAGATTTAATCTTAATGTTCTATTTTAAAGGTTTTAAAATATTCATGGTAACACATATTCAAGTGTAGACAACATGCCTCCTCTCCTTAGTAGTTGATCTCTCCTAGATGAACTTGCCTAGAGTATTGTCAATATTATTAAATATCTCCTTATTTATGAGTTGATAAGGAATTAAAAATAGCCTAATCCACAATATAAGCCTTTTAGTAGTTTCTATCTCCACAAGAAAATGCTCACTACATGATCTTAAATATAATGTATTTTTACCCCAAAACCAAGGGCTTGCATCCATTATTTTATCCTTTATTTTTTAATTGGAGAAGATAATGAGGAAAAATCCTTTTGGAATAAAGTACATAGAGTAATTTTAATTCAATCCCAACTTTCATTTGATCCAATTTAAATCTTAGCAAAAACTTGGCCATTATCTATGGAACTTACATATTAACCCTCTAGTTTTAAAAACCATTAAATCTCGATCATCTTATCCTTGATAATCACTTTTGGTGTAGTATGTACTACTTGGATAGGATTTTTCATAGATTTGATCTTCCTCTTATTATTAACTAGGTCATCCTTACTTATAACTAGGTCATCCTTACTTCTAATGAGGACTTTCAAAATTGCTTTTTTTGCCATGTTACATAAGATTTTCTTTGTGTAAATCCTTTAGTTTTTGAGCTTTTCCTAAGATCTAGAACAATAATAAATGGTTCTTACTCCTTGATTGCACTTTGCTTTTAACTTCCTACTCAGGCTTTCTACTTGCTTCAAACTTGCACCCACTCTCAGGTTGCACTTGCTCTTGGCTCACTAATTATGAGATATATATTAAATTTATAAATATTATTACATTTAAGGTTTATTATATAAGGATCACAAAGATAATTTTTATATTAGAAAATATTATAACTAGTAGTAATTAATATTAGATATTTATCTCTTCTATTTATATTATATAATATAGTAGTTAACAATTAGTTAAATTTAGGAACTAGTTTTTTAAGAAGGTTTTTTTTTAAAACCCTAAGTGGGATTTTCAGTGATTTTTTACTAATTTTTGGCTTCAAATATGAGAATGATTCCCTAAGATGTACCAATGGGTATGCTTTCAAATCCTCTCTCAAATAGACAAAGTTTGTTTACAGATTTTTTGAAGGAGAAATCTCAAACAGAGACTAAAGAAGCATAAAAAAACTACACTAAAAATGCTCTTTGTGGATGTTGGGAAGAGATGAACACCTTAAAGAGTCATTTTATGCCTTCCATAGTCTGAATCAAGACCAAATATCATCATTAAGTAGAGTATAATAGAATAAAATATCTTATATAGAGCCAATCATTATTTGATCTATAAATTCATTAGTATTTGCCCTACTCTATTTTTTTTTTGCATTCATGGGTTTGGCAAAACTAGGAGCCTCTTATTGACTATTATTTGTGATTTAGAATAATAAAAGAGCAATCATGACTTAACAAGATTATTTTTTTAGCCATGGAGAGTGAGATTTGATCCTCAAATTGAATCCATTGTTGTCCTAGTTTATCTAATTGTATGCACTCCCAATGGAGTTTTGGAGTGAGTAGGTATTGGAAATAATCAATAATTTAGAAGATAGTTGGGTGTCTCTAGAGATATAATCAAAGGAAACATAGTATTTTATGCTAGATTATGCATTGAAATGGATAATAGCCAACCTATTTCAATAGATGTGAAACTCAAACTTGAAAGAATATCTCAGATTCAACAATTGGATTATGAGGCACTACCCTTCAAGTGTAGAATTTATCATAAATATGGATATTTGGCCTGATCAAAGACTATCAACTCTCAAGGATTAGGAAGAAAATAAAATAAGTAATTGGTAGTATCTTAAGGAGGTAAATTGGTCACTAGGGGATCAATGAGGAAAATAGACTCTTATTGGTCTCAAGGTAACCAATGATTATACAATCAAGGAATATTTGTGGTGTAAACAATAGAACTTATCAATTTGTTGTTTAAAGACTCTTAGAGAAAAGTAAAATATTTTTTTTGCTTATCCAAGAGACCAAAATGTCACTGGATCTCATGTATAAAATAGTAAATAGACTTTGGAGGGGTGTTGGTCATATGGAAGTGGCTACCCAAGGGGCCTCACAGGGGATAGTTATTTTTTGGAACTCTCTTGAATGGATAGTAATCAAAAATATATTTTGGGGGTGTGTCCTCACATCCCATTCTAGAAACAATGTGTCAGCTAAGCAATTTTTAGTCATACAATTCTATGGGGCTCAAAACCTAGATGGTCAAATTTGTTAATGGAACATGGTGCATAATATGAGAGTCTCAAGGGAGGAGTTAGATTGGATTGTTGTTGGATATTTTAATGCTAAATTATCATCCAAATATAAAGAAGGGGGAATCCAACTTTGGATTCAAGGGATTGACTTATGAATGCCCAAGTCCATGCATTAAACTTAGTGGATATTAAATCTCTTGGAACTAACTATACTTGGACCAAAAAGAGGAGGAAACCACATAAAAACAAGGTGAAGTTAGATTATTTTCTATTTTTAGAGGAGGAATTTGTGAAATGGAATCTAAAATTTTATACTTTAGAGAGCCCGGTCTCATATCACTTTCCCATTTTGTTTGAGGGGGTATCAAGATGGGGTACACCAAAAATTGTTCAAATTTGAAAACTTTTGGTTACAAAAGGAGGAACTTTAGAAGAAAATCCCATAGTAGTGGGAAGAGGGACATCTGAAATATAAGACAACAATTTTTAGATTCCATAGGTAGCTTTATTATGTCAAGGATTAGCTAAAATAATGGAGGTAATCTAACAAGTTAGAATTCTAGGTCCAAAGAGCTCCATTGGTGGCCAAATGGGATGAGGTGCAAAAAACATTTAGGGAGGGAACAATTACAAAGTAACTCAAAGAAGAGGATGATGAGTTGCATAAAGTGATGGAGGAGATTGACAACCAAGACAAGATCTACTAGAAATAGAAAGCTAGAAATACTTGGTTATTGGAAGGGGACATAAACACTAAATTTTTCCATTGGGTCACTTATGCTAGGAGATATATGAACAAGATGGAATCTCTTCAGGATGATATCGAGATCTCCTTTGACACAATACCAAGTATGCATTCCCATTCAATGGATTATTTTGCTAAATTATTTAAGAAAGTTCTTGTGCAGGATGAAGAGGCTCAAAAATAAATTCTTGTTTCTATTCCCTCTATCATCTTCAAAGAATAAAATGAAGCCTTGCTTAATCTCATTGATAAAGAGGAGCTAAAAGGGATAGTCTTTGGAATGTTTAATGGAAGAACATTGGTCCAAATGATTTCCTAATTGATTTTTTTTTACCTTCTAGGATAACTTGGAGGAGGATGTAATGGCTATTAAAGATTTATCTAGGGGTAATTTAAGAATGTTTAAAGCATTAAATCAAATATTCATTACCTTAATTTTGAAAAGGGGTGAGGGGGTGCATAGTTTATATTACATGAATTTCACCTTATGCAATGTCATATATAAAGTAACCATGAAGATAATGGCTAAATGGCTAAACCTCTCCTAGACATCATTATCTCCTCAAAACAAGGGGATTTTATAGAGGGTATGCTAATCATGGATGGTGTGGTTCTAGTTCAGAAGGCAATCCACTCAAAGAAAAAATATGTTACAAGAGGAATGTTCATAAAACTAGATATATCAAAGGTTTATGATAGGGTGGAGTTGATCTTCTTGTCAAGGATAATGGCAACCTTTGACTTCTCTTAGGATTGGATAAAGTGGTTCATGAGATGTATCTTTACTTTGACATACTCAGTGTTAATCAATGGTCTTTCATTACAATCATTTGGATCCACTAGAGACATTTGTTAGGGAGATCCTTGTTCCCTTATCTTTTTCTCATATTGTTTGAAGGCTTGGGAAGACTTATCTTGAGGAGAAGACAATAGAGATTACCCAAAGGTATCAAGGTGGGTGAGAAGGTTTTTATTTACTTGTATTTTGTAGATGATATAGAATTTATGGGAGTAGCCAACCTTAGGAAAGCAAGAATGACCAAAGATACTCTTAATGTTTATCTTAGGTCCACAAACCAAGTCATCAATGATAATAAATCTAAAGTGGTCTTCTTTAATCTTGATTGAATATTTTAGGACATAATTCTAGAGATATTGAAATTCACAAGGACTTCTCTCCTAGTGGTCTATTTGGGGGTCCCTCTTCATTTTAAAAATGAAGATAACTTTCTAAAGGAATCATTGGTCTCAAAAATGGCTAACCTTTAGGGGTAGATTAACTTTTTTGTAGTCTGTAATTTAGGCCATGCCAGTCATAATGTAACAATATTGATTATTCATATTATACATGATGTAATAAATCCTAATTTTCTTTATATGTAATATAATATTAAAAGTTACATATCTTTCAATAAATTTGTTGCATTAATTTTGGCTAGTAATAAATGTTAGAAAGAGAGAAAGGTATTTTATAGCATTCATTTATTTGATGTCAAAAAAATATCAAAGATAATACTTTTCATTTTATTTTAGATTACATGAGGTATAATAGTTTTTATTCATATTTAATCATTCCATGGTGTATCTACCCATATAAAATAAAATATATATCTAATTAAAGAAAATCAACTTAGTTGTAGGTCTATAACATTCACATTTTCCTTTTTGAAAAATAACATAGGACTTTAGCTATGGATATGTTAACACGAGTATGATTCTATTAGTGAAACCTTTTGCAAATACTTTTATCTTAGCTAGGATGGAGAAAATTTTAATTATAACACATGATAAAGAAGTTTAATGTTATCTATGCTACATAACAACTTTGAAAAATACAAAAATCTCATGTTTATGCATTTCAAATTCAAATGGTTTGTAGTTTCAAATCCATTTTATGTATCCAAGAATCTGAAAAGCATTTAGATTATATCTCCATCCCTCAAACTTGTTTTGTTTAAAACAAAAAGAAGAGAAAAAAATCATTTTCTGTTTTTCTATAATCAATTAAGTTCTTAGTTGTTACATGATATGTTTACTTTTAGTTTTTAAGTTTATACTTATTTTCTTAGACTAGTATTTGCAATAGTCATTATCATGTTTGTAGCTTAAGCATAAGCTAGACACAACCTCCCTTTAATCTTAAGCTTTTAAACTTACCTTTAACACCATCTTTGAGATGTGGTTCTAAGTACCAAGGAGTAGCCCTCAACCCTCTCATACCTACAACTAGCATTATCATAGTTGAGAACTACAAGAGACAAGTAAAAAATATGAACTAGACCATTGATTAAAATTTGATTCTAAAATAAAGGGTTTAGAGTAATACCTAGAGGAGATGCAAATTAAATAAAAAATACTTATAAAGTGAAAGAGGATTTGGCCCAATTTCTTGACATGATATAAGAAAAAATGACCTATTGAAGTAGAACTACCTTAAAGTCACTAACATTTAGAAGTAAATAAAAGAACTCAAAGAAGATGTTAAGGAGAAAAAGAGCAAGGGGTAAGTGAAATTGATTATAGAAGAAATGTATAACACCTATTGGGACCAATTCCATTTTGAAAAAATGTATTGAGCAAGTTTATATTATACATCATTAATAATGAGAAGTTAATTAAACAAGTCAAAGAAGCAATGGATGAGTTAAAATAAAAATTGGATGGAAAAATACTCCTTATTAAACATATATTATTGAAATATTATAAGGAATATGATAAGACATTCAAGCTATTGAAATCAAAAACAAAGAAGCAAATATAGTCCATCTTGATGTAATCATTGAGAAACATTATATGCTTGACAAATTCATGGCCATAAAGAAAAGCTTGAAGACAACCATTACAACTATGAAATATGAAACCTTTCATAAAAGCCTTACCTAACTTGTGGGACATGAAATTAATGTCATGACCCTCCTAGATGGACCTTTGAACATGTGAAACAATGTATTAACTAAAGGTGCTTTAATACTTGATCTTGTGCAATTAAGCAGAGTAGCAATGTTAGTAGATTTTAAAAATTATGATACTGCTAACAAATTGCCAATGTGTAGGATCAGGTACACTTGTAAGTGGAAAAAGTTGAGTCATCCACCAAAGATGAGGGTGCTTGATGTTGAGGAAGTGATGATAAGACAAACTTGGAGATAACATGGATAGATACCTTCATATAGGCATGCATTTAGTTAGGGATAATCATCAATATATAGCCACCTTGAGACCTAAAATTATGGCCTAGTAGCTATCATAAGTTCTAGAGGTTGAGATAGATGACTAAATTGATGGAAAGATCTCCCTCTTTGTTTGTTGCACATGCTTGATTGTCTTTTACTTCAAAAATTTATCTCAAAAATTGGAAAGTATGAATGCATAAACTATCTTCATAACTCCTTTGGGGTTCGGAAAAAAAAAAGAAATGATAAATAAGTTTCATTTTTAAATAAATGGTTGATTTATTTTAAAATGATAAATAGACTCCATCTTAGATAAATGGTTGATTTATCTTAAATGATAAATAAGTTTCATTTTTAAATAAATGGTTGATTTATTTTAAAATGATAAATAGACTCCATCTTAGATAAATGGTTGATTTATCTTAAATGATAAATAAGTTTTATTTTTTTGGTAGGTGGTAGAAATTATATTATATGGGTTTTAACTGGTGCCCAAAACCAGAAATGTAAGCATATGATGAAAAGTACGTAGAGAATCACAAAATAGGGTGTCTACACCCTAGGCGCTCCATGAACCAGACTAGAAAAAAAATAGGCCCATGCAGGGGTTGTTTAACATAAAAACAAAGATCGAAAGAGAGAGACCGCACAGAGTGGCTAAGGAGAACATAAAGCAAAATCAAAGTAGTGCCCATACATGGGGTCAAAATATTACTACTAAAATTCCCATGCAGGGGAACAAAGCTCGAAAGACAAAATAAACCAACTCTAATCATCGATAATATTTTCACCTATAGAGCGCTTTTGGCGATGTTTCTTGACCAGTAGTTTCAGGTATGCGTTGATGCTATCCATGCCACTAATGATGCTACTAAAGATGGTTTTGTGGACCAAGTTGAATATGGACACCGAAGAAGCATTTATGTAACTCCCATAATCAATTTTTTTAATGCGAGCATACCTCTCAAGGTCGATTGTGTATTTCCAAGTCGACATCAGCAACATTAAGAACATTTAGAGGGAAATTTTGGTTTCTGTTGGAGCTAAATTTGATTCAACATTAGATACCCCCAGTTTTAATTTTTGGGCTTAAATAAATTCACCAAATATTACTATTCTCTGTTGCTTTCCCCCTAAGAAATTGATTTTCAATGGTTTGGTCCCTAATAACATTTATAAAAATATTCATCTTAATCAAATTAAAAGTTGTGGTCTTAACCATTAACTAAATTACCTTGACCATTGAAAGCATCCGAATATTAAAAGAGTTTATGAAAATCAATTATTGAAATATTCATTAAAGTGAACCCCTAAGTCCTTGGGTGTCTAATGGAATTGATTAAAATATTTTGGACCTAAATGCATGAGTCTAAGGTTTAAAAATTATAACATGGGTAAATGAGGGTATGCACCCCCTTTTGATTAAAGATCATGCAAGTCCAAATATCTGGACAATAGCACTTCACCCTTCGAAATCTGAATGGATGCGCTTGCATAATCAACCTGAAGGATAAATGCAAAAGGAAAGACCATAATCCAAGTATATAACCTAAGGTCTTAGACGTATAAATTTATTAAAAGCAAATGAGGGTCACACACCCCCTTTGGGTAAACATCGAGCACCTTTGGTAAATCCAAAGGCAGTGCTCAAATCCATCTTGATTGGATGGACGTGCTCTCATAAGTAAACCAAGGGTTAAATCAAATGAGTAAATAATATTGCATGGTCAAATTTTTATAACCTAAAGTCTAAAGGTAACCAAATTAAGGGTTACACACCCATTTTATTTAAATATCATGCAAATCAAACAAATCTGAGGGCAACACTCCATTCTGATGAAATTGGATGATTGCGTATGATCAAAATATAAAAAGTGTTAACCTTAAGTGGGTCAAGCACCCAAAAATTAATTAATTTAATCGCTATTAACAAGGGTCTTAATACATTGATAAATTACTCCTCATTTTCCTAATAGAGGATTAATAAAAATTAAAAGTGTGTGCCCTATGATTGTTAGCCTTGTAGGTCAAAGAAGATCTACGACTACACTTGATCGAGATTCGATCCAACGGATGCGTGCTACCCAAATAAGTCAACTTTGGTCATACTTTGATTTTATTAAGGTATGATCAATTTCAAAGGATCTAATGATAACGCTTAATCCACCTCGATTCAATGAACACACACTCACCAAAATTAATAGAGGTTAAGTAAAAGGCTTATATGTGCTCATTATTTAAATTTTGTGTAGATCTAAGAAAATTAATGGTTGCACTCTTTCCAAGATGATCCAATGGTCGTGCCTGCAAAAAGGTAACCAAAAACTAATGATTCTTTGGCGAAAACTTGCCCTTATTGATTGGGATTTGTCTGTTTGTTGGCGCTAAAGCATATAAAATGCACATCATGGGATAATCTGATGGTGATGCTTGTTCCCACTCAAATACGATGATAGCACTTTTTTGAGAGAGGTTAACATTTAAATGAAGTGGTCATCAATGGAGTTGCAATCAAATCATATCATATGGTCATGCTTCTATCCACCTAAATTCAATGGTAGTGCTTGATCGAGGTTACCAAAAGAAAATAAAGCGATATAAGAGGTGCATATCTCTATGAAATATGACAACAATGCTTGACAACACCTAGATCTATTGATAACGCTTTTCCAAGACGTCCGAAGGTTAAGATAGATGAGTTTTTTAAGTCGTATAAATAATTAAAATTTAATAAGGTCATATCATACGCATAAATAAAATTAAGGGAGGGTCTAATACATTATTAATGGTCCTCTTTTCCTTAATTAATCCTGGAACATATCTGGAAGATCGAACAAGTGCACACGATAAATTTTGGATTAAACGGTGAATGTTTTGAGACATGATCAGGGTATAAAGGACTATGTATTAAAAGACATTAGTATTTCTAAACACCATGTGGACATTAATAAAACAAGATTTTATATGACTAATACATGGGTAAAATCAAGTCAAAAATTATATGTCTAAACCTAAGCATTTGTGATCGATTTATTACAAATCATAATTTTTCACTTAGTATATATGGCCAACCTTAGGATACATCTATTATGTTGTATGGCTAAAAATTATGCAGGTTCATAAAGATCAATGGTAACAATTCAAACCTACAAAGATCTAATGGTAAGCATGGTATGCGATGCTCAAGAAGGTAAATATTACAACACCTTAAAGCCTTGATTAGCCTCTGATAAGTTATGGGAATAAATTTTGGGGCTAAGGCAATCTGATTATCATACATGTTTCTTTTGTATTAACCAATATGCAGATTGAAAAATCATGGTGTGTACGCACCTCAATGATCAAAATAAAATGAGAAGTTCTCAATAAAATAAATATTTTTAATAGTATATCAATTTTTGAACTAACTATTTTTTAGGGGCCAAGGTGGTAGAATGTCTCATAAAAATTCCCATGAAAGCTACCACTACCACATTCATAATACCACATCAGGAAGGAGAACATCTCAACAACCAATAGGAACACTACGAATGATTACAAGGTGCACAAACCAAAGTTCTCGTGGATGTACATGCCAAGCAAAATCGCCTACCAAAACCTGTCCAAGTTTAGGAGTGACACTATGGTTGATATCTATTGGTAAATTTCGAAAGGTAGTTGGTGACACTACATTAATAACACCCTATACGAAGACAATGAAGCCACTCCTTCATCAATTATTTAAAACCCTACTGTAGAGTACATTATCACCCTAATTATCTCAAAGCAGGAAATTGTTGTAGATGAACAGAGAGCTGAAGATTTACCATTGATGAGTGAGAACTCATAAGAGTGTGTTACAGTGAGTTGAGTTGTTATATGCAAGCAAAATGGTCACATGGGGAGCTATTTTCGCATCGAAAGACACCCTAGAGGCAATAAATTTTATCATAAACCAGACACCATATGCCGAGCTCTCCAAGGAAGTTGTTGCCACAATGGGAATGTATGATTTCTCAAAATAGTATGGGAAGGACAAGAAGCTCATGCCATCCCAACAGTATGAAATTGAAAACACCTATATTCAGATTTTTTAGTCCACTAAAGAAAATTTGCAATTCTACCCTTGGTTGTTGGTAGATTTGTTCCACAAAGCAAGAAGATTGCAAAACAAGAGACATCCCAGAAACAATAGATGGACGAGCAATGTTGAGAAATTAATATGTACTAGAGTGGAACACAATAATGAGCACTAGATTCAAGCCCCAAAAAGCCACCAACTTTGTATAGAAGCAACGTTGGATATTTCACAAGAAAATCCTGCAAAGCTTCATACAGAGAAAGGAAAATAAAATGGTACAGAATCTTCCTAGGAATTGGCAATTCCAGAAAATTAGGCTATAGCCCTTATTCCCGACCAACTTTTGGCTCTTACTAGTGTGAAAAAGTTAGCCCCACAGGTCGTCCCCAACTTAATAAAAATCAATAATGCAGAAGTACAATTGATTTAGATGAAGCACTAATAATAAGAAAAATCTACACGTGGCAGTTCTCTCACTACCTAATGCTCCAAGGATTCAGGTGGTCCAAATTCTGTTAGTCTTAGTACATTTGATTGACAGCTGCAACAAAAAATGCCCACTCCCATGGATGCTAGCGTGATCAAAAGTATGCAAAGTACATGAACCACTTGGGGAGAAAAAAATTGCAACCATCAAAGAATAAATGGCTCAAACAAATGTCTCTTTACTTCTTTGCTTCCAGCCACCTACACTGTATCTGTGCAAAGCTTTCAGCAACCAGTGCTGTTACAAGTGAGTCTTTTTTAGGTTTTGCTCCAAGCTTTGTTACTACTGATGGCCTCCTTTCCTCTAAGATACAATACTCTTCAAATACACCTTGGATATGACCAAGATAGATATCCAAATATGGCTCAAATATGGTCATGTATGTGTTTGTGTGTGTGTTTTAGAGAGAGAGACTCATTACAAAGAAACAGAAAACATCTCTCTTCTCATACATACCATTCCTATTTGCACTCGTGTTTGGAGGGCTTTTGGTTGACAAATCTCTAGAGTTTTTGGCTGAAAAACCTTCATCATTTTCTCTGCCACTTCTAGCACGTAAATATTTATGTGACATTTGATTTATCCCAACCATAATATATTCAAGGATTTCTAAAAATTTGCCTTAGGTATACCAAGTACCATAGCAATGATGGTCCTCGTCCCCGCATCTATGCCTCCAGGAAAGTTGCTAAGAGACAGTTAATTTAAGGTTATTGTTTCCAAGGATTGGAGTAATCTGCATCTATATTCACATGTAGTATGGTATCTGTACTCTGTCTTTCCAAGGGGCAGTGCAAACATGTTAGTAATCTAGCATGTCACACACCCATTAAGGTATTACCCATTAAGGTATTCAGTGAGCAAAGGTTGCAAACAGTACTTTTGAATACTTAAACCTAATGGTGGGGGATTCAAATACAAAGAAGATTCTCCAGTTTGTTGGTAGTATTTTGAATTTCATTTGGCCTAAAATTTTGTCCTCTCAGTGTATTTGCTTTCAAGTTTTGGTTTCCAGCTTAAAATTTTCAACAAACAGCAAGTCACTCTTTGGGAAGATTACAGGGTTTCTGAAGTCTGACTTCCATTAAATGCAGTTAATATTTTGCCAAATGTATAGCAGAAACTGGGAATTGCTATGATTTCTACCATGCTCTCTCTATTATTTGATTGTGTAAAATTCAGGATGCAAGTTGCCCACCACATCCCTTGAAGTCCACCATTTAAGAAGCTAAAATGTTCTTTCTATCTCAGTGAGACATTTTGAGATGAATCCTTTGGATCAACTGTGTGCATCTTGAATACATAATGGCATTTCAGGTCCATCTTCTTACACCCTTATTGCGATAAAAGAAAGTGTACTGTAGAATCTGGTAATCAGAAGAAAAATAAAAATTATTGATAACTATGATGTCAAGGTCGCTCATGTAGGACTTCTTGAAAGGAGTTATTTAAAAAATATTTTTATTTTTAGGTTCTCTTTCTTGCTTTAATGAAGTAACATATCCACACATCTCCTATCCATGGGCCAACATCACCGGAATGTCCAATATGTACCCCCTATATTTTGGGGACGTGCAATACAGATCCCCAAGACACAGGAAACACTGAGGCATGTCTCAAACCCCTGGGGACACATTCCTGGTGGAACATAAGCTTCATCTATTAAATAAATGTATATCATGTGGCAACCTAAAATTCACACAACTAGAGATTATGCATTTAAGCATACACACGCTAATCAAAGAAATTAAACTTCCAATAATCTTTATGCTGCTTGCTAAATTCAACTCCTAAAGTGTCAATGAAATAAACACTGCAATAAAAATGAGGGGATATAAAATGTACCTGATAAAAGACATAAAAACACCTGGAAATAAAGTAGGTCTCTGCAAGCACAGAATAGCAATAGATAACCATCAAAGCCATTTTAGCACATATTCGAAAGTTCAATTAATTTTTTTTTGGCAAACCTATAAAGATATCAAATTAAAATCGATAGTACCACGATACAGGAACATTAACCAAACCATAAGCCATTAAATAGCAAGTTTCAAAAGATTATGCCAAGGAAACTAATTTAAGCAACAGAAAACATATAAACTCTACCAGGAAATTCAAATGCATCCACCACTGGCACCATCAAAAGGTCGTATTTACTGCAAATATTTCTAATGTTCACTGTTTTCTTTAACTAATAACAAATAATTTAAAAAGCTTATCTTGCATTGAATTTGAATTGAGCTGTTTCCAAAGAAGACATCCCATAAGCAGATTTCATTTTCCAGTGTGGGAGAGAGGAAAAAAGAACCACAAAATGGTTTGAAATTAACTCTGAAAGGGCTAAACTTCAAGTAGTTTATGTTTTTTGATGCCATTGTACTTCTTCCGCCAAAAGGGATCATTGTAACTTTTGCTTCATGATCAATATAGACTGTTCTGAGAATTAGCTACATCTCATTCTCTCTTTATTATTGCAAGCTTATATTTTAAGATTTATAGATTGACAAATTTGCAAGATGTCACTAGATTCCATAGACGTATGTCAAAACTGTAAGTTAATATTACAAGCTTTAAAGGTTGTGCTATTTTCAAGCAGCTTAAAACTACATCTGTTGAGCTTTGTTGCTTTCCATCAACTTCATGTTCAATGGATGCAAATACAGATGTAGTAAGGGGTACACTATCTGATACATATACCGCAAAAGACTTAATACAATTTAAAAACTAATAATAATAACAATATGATACAGCTGGCCTATAGTAGGTCCGAGGTGTAGACCAATTGGTTCAGCGAAACCCTGTAAGGGGGACGAACGTCCAAGGTTCAAATCTTGAGCCTCACCGGACTGAACTCTTGTCCGTATTCCTAGTGCTTTCAGCGGCATAAAATATTTGAAATGATGCGGCATGATAATTATAGAGGCAGACAGCGCAAATATTTGAAATGATGCGGCATGATAATTATAGAGGCAGACAGCGCAGATAACCGTGGCGGCTACTCATTCCACCACCATGTTATAAAAAATAAAAAGAAAAAAGAAAAAAAGAAAAAGATACAGCTGACCTATAGTGTGTATATAATGGTACCATACACATCTATCTCTGTCCAGTTTGTTACTGTTGGTTTCAAGATTTGTGCTTTTCAGGATGAACTACATACCAGAATGACTATATATTTATACTTTGATATGCACACTGCGCACCCTGGTTTGATTCTTATATGGTATCAGAGCCACACTGGCTCGAGCAGGCTGATTTGTTGATGGGCTGGTGAGGTCGTCCTCCCACCTGATTCTGTGTGTGAAATATCTCATGTGAAATTTCTTTTGAGGTCATCCTTGGTCAGGAGTTTGTTTGGGACGGATCCAAGCAGGAAGTGGGTGGCAGAATTCAAGAACTCCACATCAGTGCCTGTCATGCTGTTCAAAAAGCTGCTTCTCGTAGATAGAAAGAATCATTTCTTAAACTCTATTTCATCCTGCACGAGTATTCTATTCCCACACAAAAAGATGGAAACAATAGGCAATCAAACACATGGTGTTAGAAGCATACTGTTCGGGCTTGATGTGCAAAACGATAAGCCAAAGCTGCGAGACCTGGATCAGATTTCCTCCACGAATCTTGAGTATCTGACACCAAGCCACCAATAGTAACATTGGATTCAACCATGAAAGTGCCTAAGTCCCCGCACATTTGAATATCTTCTGGTGCATTCACAACCACCCCAACATAGATTCTCCAATTAGGATCTGATTCTCCTTCTCCCTAATCTATCTAATTTCAAATGCCTTTGAGAGAATCTACATAGCACTCTCAACTGATATCAAGTTTTGAGAAAAAATTGCAATTACTGCTTGTAATAGACGGACACCTCTCTAATTCACTGCCTCCCTGAAGCAAATTTGGCCGCGTTTGAAGACTAGAAAGAAACGTAAGCACCATTTTTATGAGCAAAGTTTACGGCTTGAAATATTCTGATATTGTCTGCCAATGGAAAATAATGAGAATCTAGATGCTTAATTTGGATTCATTGACATTCTTGGGGCCTATTCTTTTGACTCTATTATGGGATGTTGATGGCCTGTATTCTCCAATGAGGATGAGGAGCTTTTCATAATGGATTGCATGAAGATTCCAGGTGCTTCTTGCAGAGGTAGAAGCCATCATCATGAATCATCCCTACATGGAAGACGTCACAGTTGTCTCTCAAGAGGACAAAGCTATGAGTGAAGATTTAATAGCAGCCTGTGGTGAGCATTGTGGCCAAGGTGACAGAGGCTGTCAAGACAGCTGGTATGGGTCTCGAGGTGGAAGGTTGAGTTTGGAAGCACTCGAGCATTTTGTGATTTTAGAGGGCATTCTTTTTATTATTGACTGCAAGTGCATAAATAGTGGTTCTGATGTTAACATGGTAAAATCGCCAATGATTATCCTGCTGGTGACAATGTGAGTTTCGGTAATTATTGTGATTCCAAGATTAATAGTATAAGAGAAAAAAAAACAAAAAAAAAAAAAAAACTAAAGGAGAACATGGCAAGGAAAGGGAAGGGGAGGGGGGGGGGGGGGGGGGGGGGAGGGGGAGCGGAAAAGTCATCCTTTATTGGATCCCTCTTTTTTCCTTTCTTCTTGTTTTCTTTGCCGATCTTCTCTCTCTCATCGATGCTTGAACTCCATGTTACTTTTTCTCCCTTGGTCTCCCTACCTTCTTTTTTCTGCTGGTTTTTTTTTATCCCATGGGTTTCCTTTCTTTTTTCCTATGGTTTCTCCTCTTCTTTCGTCATTTTCTCCTGTGTGGTTTCCCTTGTGTCCTCTTTTTTTTTTCTTCATTCCATTTTGGTTCCTTGCTTCTTCCTTCGCTCCCTGGTCTTGTGCCCTTCTCACTTTTTTCCTTTGCTTCTCTTTGTAGGTCTCCTCTTTCTGCCTAATATTTTTCTTTGATTTCCGTTCTCTCCCTTTTTTTTTCTCTCCATTTTTTTTCCTTTCTTTTGGGTGTTTTTGTCCTTCTTCTCTCTCCTCCTTCCTCCTCTTTTTTCTCCTTTCTTTTTCTTCTCCTTTTCTTTTTTCCTTTTCCCCTTTTTTTTTTCTGTGTTTTTCTTCTCCCTTATTTTCCTTTCTCTCTCCTCTGTTCTTCTCTTTTTTTTTCTGTTTTTTCCCCTCCTTTCCTTTCTCTTTTTTTTTTTTTTTCCCTTTCTTCTCTTTCTTTTGTTCCTCTTTTTCTCTGTTTTTTTTTGCCTTTCCTCTTTTTCCTTTTTTTTCTTTTTTTTTTTTTTCCTTTCTTTCTTTTTTCCTTTGGTCCTCTTTCTGTCTCCTTTGTAGGAGTTCCCTTCGTTTTCTCCTTCCTTTTTCTTTCCTTCTTCCTCTACCTTCTTCTGTTTTTTTTCACTCTCCTTCTTTTCCTCGTGTCTTTCTCTTCTTCCCTCCTCTCTCTTTTTCGTTTGTTTTTCTCACTCCCCTATTTTTATTTTCTTTTTTTCTCTCCCTGTTTTTTTTTTTTCTCTTTTTATATTATTTTTTTTTGTTCTTCTTTTTTTTTTTCTTTTTTTCCTTCTTCTTTTCTTTTCTTCTTCTTCTTCTTTCTTTCCTTAACCTTTTTCCTTTCCTTATCCCCGCCCTCTCTAACCTGCTCGGTGGAGTTTCGCCGTCCTCGAGATCCATGCAACAGCCTCTCCGTCGCTCCTCGAGATTCGTGCCCTTCGACTTTCGTGCCTTACCTTGGCCCTTGGGATTTGTGCCCCCTCAGCTCTGATACCAGTGTGATTCCAAGATTAAATTAACCTTAGATTAACATTAGCCAAGGTAATAATTGACACGAAAAATACAAAGCCAAAATTATTCATTAAACTAACCAACTTAATAATTACATTATAATAAACCTTATATAGGCTTAGAACATGCGCAATAGTAGGAAAGGGAAGGTGGAGGGTGATCGGGGAGTTTAGAGGGAACGGAGGAGTAGGAAGTGGAGTGGGAGGTGGCAACGAGCGTGGGGAGAGGAAGAGAGTCGAGTGATAAGAGAAAATGGACGGCAGGAAAGGAGGAAGGAGAATGGAGGGATAAGGAGAAAATAAAGGAAAGGGAGAAAGAAAAATCATGCCGACCATCCGACAAGAGTAGCCGACAAAAGGTAAGTGTGTTCAGACTGAGCTTAGAAAAACTAGATTTTTCTAAGTCGTTTCAAGCTAAGTCCTGTTCACACTTGCTACAATTATCCATTGGCTGTCACAACGTCCATGATCCCATGCCATGTTTTGTTACCTGATCCACCATTCTCAACGTCCAGTTAGGAGAAGAAACACATCGTCGTCATTATTGTGCTTGAAATATCCAAGGATATTTAGCAGTTTTGATCCAGAAGCTTTCAGAAGCTCTGTTCTTGTTGCAGAAGTTAGCCAGTAACTGTTGATGAGCATCGTGGCCAAGGTGACAGAGGCTGTCAAGATAGCTGGAATGGATCTTGAGGTGGAAGGCTGAGATTGGAAGCACACTCGAGCATTTTTTTATTTTAGGGGACATTCCTTTTCCTTTCGACTGCAAGTGCACAAATAGTGGTTCTGATGTTAACGTGGTAGAATCGCCAATGATTATCCTACTGGTGGCAATGTGAGTTTTGGTACTTATCCGTTGGCTGTCGCAACATGCATGATCCCATGCCATGTTTTGTTACCTGATCCACCATTCTCAATGTCCAGTTAGGAGAAGAATCACATAGTTGTCATTATTGTGCTTGAAATATCCAAGGATATTTAACAGTTTTGATCCAGAAGCTTTCAGGAGCTCTGTTCTTGTTGCAGAAGGTAGCCAGTAGTTGTTGATCATGACAGGGAGCTTGTGAATTGCTCTGTGTGCAGAAAATGCGGACAACATATGCACATGACCAGGAAGTAGTTTTGACGAGCCATTAACTGGGTGTCCACCTGACAATTAACGGCATGATCCGATTTCATGGCCCTAGAGGGTTTGTGCAAGGCTGCATTGAAACATTGCCAGGTTGGTTGGAAGTGCAAGTGAGACCATCTATTTCCCTTCAATACATGGAGCAAGGAAAGACATTTTCTGGTTGTACAGTTGTCTTTCTCAGCACTTGGTCAGTATCCACATGGATCAAGGAGACGTCTTCTATCTATTCACTAGCAAGGAGGACATGGAGAAAGAAGGAGAGTAGGTAGACCTTAACACGAATGTGTATGGGAGGCGGCCATTTTAAAATTTCATGCCAGCATAGTGAGAAAGAGAAGATTCTTTTGAGGGTTACGTAGGCGAAGTCTCTTGTGTTGCATCCATGTCAGCCGCCCCCACACAATTTCAGCTCTACCTTGAAGGTGCTCAACATTCATATCAAAGGTGATGACCTTTTATTCTATTCCACGCTTGTGGAACAATGGTAGATGTGCTGACTTGAGGAGGCAAGATCTCTAGTTCAAGTTCTGTTTAGTTGTTCAGCACAACATTGATTCAGATTCTGGGTGTGATGAATCATTGATAAGTTTTTTATTCGAGGCGTTTTGGCATGTGATTAGCATTTTTAAGAAGCACAATGCCCCATACACCAAGTAGGTGGCCTTTACGTTTTGGCATCTGATTAGCATTTTTAAGAAGCACAATGCCCCATACACCAAGTAGGTGGCCTTTACGTTTTGGCATCTGATTAGCATTTTTAAGAAGCACAATGCCCCATACACCAAGTAGGTGGCCTTTCTTGCAACCTTGAGGTCAAAACCTCAATTCCTACCAGAGCCACGTAAATTATTATTTTGCACAGCTAATTCCTTCTGAAAGGTTTAACTTTGATTTTAAAAAGAAAATCTTTATAAGATATTTAATATATAAAATGCCCCAAATTCTACTTGAGCATCCAAATCCGGATTAATACCAGCAAAAACATCTCTAAATAGGGTATATATTAAATATTTTATAAAGGTTTTTTTTTTAAATCAAAGAGGGAAAGCTTTTGTAATTTAAAAAAAACAAAAACAATAAATTGTCGTGTGATTACTTCTCTAAAAGTATGCCTTCAACAAATATGGAGGCATACAGATTTCTCTTTGCCCTTCAGGAGATTCTATGTGAGACAGGACAGATGACATTTGATCATACGGTATCTCAAGGTTGCCTGGAACATTTTATCTATGAAGCTTATTATCATGTTTGTCAACTGTAGCAACAACTTGGTATAGGATACGAAGGAGATACTGAAGAATACTCATATTGAAAGCATTGTTATTTAAACACAAGTTCAGAAGCTGGTCCTTCGGAGCGGGTTTGACATTCGGAACACTGGAGTTATGTCGAGACTCTAGTTAAGATTGCCCAAGTTCCCAGCTTTGGTTAAGTTCGTTGCTTGGACAGTTGAGAGTTTGGTGCTTAGGCGTTATGAAGTTCAGACTTTGGTCTAGCTTATGACTCACCAAGTTCAGTGTTCAGTCAACTTGCAAGGTTCAGTATTTGGCCATGTGCAGCTTGATGCTTGTGGAGTCCGGAGCTTTATGCTTCTGAGCTGTCTTCAGTATTGCCATTGCTGAAAGAATGGCAAGAAGTTTCAAAGTAGTTCGTGGCATTCGGTGTTCATTGTCGGAAATGTGACATCACAATTTGGTGTTTGTTGTCTGATATTTGACACCTTCACACTTTAGTGTTCAGTATTTAGTGTTTGGTGTCTAGAAGTTGACACCTTCACACTTCAGTGTTTGGTATTTGGTGTTTGTTGTCCAAAATGTGACACCTTCACACTTTGGTGTTTGTTGTTCAAAATGTGAAACCTTCACACTTTGATGTTTTGTATTCAGTGTTGTAAGACCCATAGTGGAAGACAGTTAGCAGAAAGACCTTATAAAGACATGCTTGTGTGTGAGTTAATGATTATCATTAAACCTTGTGTTGTATCCGGTTTGTCTTAAGGGGGTTGTTAGAATAAATCTAGTACATGTATCTCCGTTCAGTGTGTTATTGTTGGTTAGATTAGTTGAGATTTGTTCTTATAAGCACAAACTAAATACCAGAATGTAATGACTATATATTTGTACTCTGAAATGCATACCATGCACCCTCTGTTTGATTCTTATATATAAAGTATTGTCACAATCCCATTTATAATTAGAAACTCTAGAGCTTATGAATGGAAAAGCATACATCACTAACTTTTCTTTGTCGTTTTGTCAATATCTACACAAGTAAACTCACAGTCCTTAAATCTTTGGGCAGTTCTTGGCTAAGCAAAGGCTATGCACTTGCTTGGCTAGATATTGACAAAAACTACAAGACAGAATCAGTTAACACCTTCGTAGGCAAGGATGGACTCTTGTTATTCATAAGCCCTAGAGTTTATAATTGTAAATGGGAATATGATTGTATGCTAATTTGTTCATATTCGTTCCATGACATGGCTGATGGTCCATTATGGATGATTAAGACTCTTAAGCTTTAAAATTTTAAGCATTTGAACCATAAACAAGTTAATCTATGTGTTTTAACTTTTTATCTCTGCAGGACTACTTATTATTTAACCTTATATAACTTTATGGCTAATTTGATGCATATGCAGTGAATTTCTTATTAAAAATTGCACTTTCTTTCTTCAAAATTTGATTGTTCAATTGTTGCACTTCTAGAAAAGTAGCAAATAGTCTACTAATCTTTAGTTTGCCAAGTCATTCCCAAGTCAGACAAGTTAACTTGTTGTAAACATCTTCTGTAGAACTCAAAAGATTTATAGCTTTTTTGAATAATCTAGTATCCTTCTATAAGACTAGATTTATACCTCAAAGATAAGCAGAATCAGAAACCTTACATATTTTAAAATTGGTGATTTATTACGTTGTGTTTCAAACATAGTAATAGGACTGAAAAACCCAACCTTTTGACCGTTCATGGCTTTTCATGCTCTTCAAGCAGTTTGCCAATTTTTTGTTCAATGTGTCTAGACCTCTGTGCCAATTCGAAACATGTGATCAGGGTCCCAAATGGACATGTATTAAAAGGTAACGACAATTATATGTTTTTTCATCAATCTCATTATTAGGAGGAGAAAACTTATATCAAACCATGCGATGGCCCGAGAGAAGACTCTTCTTACATTAACACGTGCTCAATTGCTAAACATCATCATTTATATCAAACCCCCTACCCCTACAACAACTTAATGATGTTATATTATTATTCCCTCCTAGTCAATAAAAGTTATAACCAATATACCCTCATGGATATCTGTTCCTAGTCTCTCTTGGCCACCAATTCCTGTTCTTGTTTGTTCTGTACCTGTTCATCCCATCTAAGATACCTAACATCCCTCAATTGTTTCCCCATTCATCCTAGGGATTTGGAGAGCTACCATTCAATTTTCCCATCTGTCGCTTTCATCCTCTCTGCATCATTCACTCATCCCAGAAATCCATCTTCAACTTTTTGATGCAAACAGAAAATTTTTGAGAATATTGGACCATGCTGAGAAGGTGCAAATATCTTTTTGTTTTTGTGCAAAAGAAACTGTCCAGAGTGTGCCTAAAAATTTCTGATTTTCTTGATTTGTGCAGGTTCAAGGAAAATATCTCTGGTTGAATGGGGAATTTCTGGGAAGGAAATCAGGTGACATCTATATTAAAAATAAAACAGGATGAAGACCTGTAAACCAGAAACAGTAACAAAACCCCCCACTAAAAATAGAAGTCGGAGAGAAAGGAATTTTCTCTGTATGTGCTATCTAGTAAAAGGAAAACAAATTCTGCATTATCTGGAATTTCCTAGTTTTCTGAATTACGAGTTTTATTGAAAAGAACAGATTGACGAGATTTGAAATCTGTGTTGCAAGTTTATCCCAGGAAGTTAAATATGGAGGACCTCCACCCCACCTCTCTAATCTAGAGAAGCAGGATTCATCTGCCACAAAAAACTCAATAAGGCTAATCTCCAGTACAAAAGGCTTTCCAATTGAATTCTTATCGGATGAGGCTGCAGTTTGGGCTTTGTGACCAACTGTAGCAGCCCCGAGGTGTTGTGGCAGCAATATTGAATTTTTGCTTACCTTAAACACTGAATGCAATTATAGGACAATAGGTTTGCAAAACTTGAACACCCTCAACCTCAAGCTCCTCCCCGGCATATAGATTACATCTTCACAAGACTGCATTTGATGTTTAGAAATATGAAATAAAGATCCTCATTCCAACACAACTACAAGCAAAGGAACCACAAAAAGCCTAAGGAGCCATAATTCTTCTATTCCAATCAGTAGAAACAAGCGAAGGGACCACTTCTAACATTTCATATTCAGATGGAAGGTCATGATCAAGCACTGAACAGAGTAAAGTGCTGAAAAAATCAACAACTTCCTCCCAAAAGTCCATGACACCATAGGACACACCTCCATCACATCTCTCTATTTCTCTTATTCTATTACGTCCTCTTCTTCGAAGGGTGTAAGCAAGAAAGAAACGGGTATAACGGTCACCTTATTTTAGCCACAACTCTCTAGATTTTTTTTCCAAAATAACTCTTCCTCTGCTTTCCTATTGTGATAATCCAACAAAAGGGATATTTCTTCCTACAGTAGAGCCTTTAAGCAACCATGAATATCCATAACTTCTTCGATTTCTTTTAGCTGAGTTTTCAATCTTTCCTTTTCTCTAAACAAGTTACCAAACGAAAATTTGTTCCAAATCTTGAGATAATTTTTTAGCCTTCTGATCTTATTAGTCAACCGAAACATCCCTTCCCCCTCGATATCTTCCTACCACCATTCTTTTATATGATATTCAAAGTCAGGGTGAGAGCACCACATAACTTCAAATCTAAAAGGGTGAGGAAGAAACAAAGTACCATTAGGGACTTCCAACCATAGAGTATTATGGTCAGAACTGATCTTGGGCAGTGCAAACAAAGAGGCATCTCCAAACAGATTAAACCTATAAGAAGACAAAAAAAATTGTTCAATCTTCTCATAATCAAACTCTCACCCGAACGTCGATTACTCCATGTGAATTTCACCCCATAAGATCCACAAGATTACCTCCCCATTTCTCATATGGATAAAGAGGTGAATTGAAATCTTCAACAATAACCCAATCCTCATTCAGAAAGGTGCTTCTCATATCAAGAAGCAGATGACAAAATTTTTGTCTATCAACATACGAATTAGGGGCATAAATATTAGAAAGCACCCATCTCCTATTAGTGATTTTACACCAAAACAAAATATTGATAACCCTACTAGAAGAGGAAATAACATGGCCATAAATACGTGAGAGATTCCAAAAGGAGAGAAGACCACCGAAAAAGCTAGCTGCTTCACTAGCCATAAAATTGGAGTCCTTCCAAACTAGCTTATGAACAAATTCCCAAGAGGAAACATCTAATTTGGACTCTTGAATACACAAGATGTTTGAAGAGTTATCCCTCCATAACACAACAAGTAATCGTTTCTTAGAGGAGCTATTAAGCCCTCTAACATTCCAAGAACAAATTTTCATTAGAGAATTAAAAGAGAGTTTCTTGCCCACCCCCTAAAAGGAGAGGATTTGAAACCACCAAGCTTCAAAAGCTTCTCACCAGTCCCCTCCTTAACTATTAGAAGAACCTAACCACCATTAGCCACTACATCATCCATAGACCTCTTCCTACTTAATTTACTTGGGGGTCTACCAGGTTTTTTGACCATCCCAGTATCCACACCTTTCTTATGATAGCTACTAGTCTTAGGACCGGGTGACCCTTTCTCCACCACAGGCAATAGATAAGAAGAGGGGCTTTGACCATCATCCATATCAAATTCTCCAACCCCCATAGGATTAGGGGATTTCTTGGCATTCCTAGGAGCAAAAATCTCCTTAGCTAGTGAAGCCAAATATGCCACCGAAGAAGATAGAGAATCCATTGTCTGAGCCACTTGAGAATATTTTTCCTTCTCTAAATCCAAACACTCAAAAGAATTAGAAAGTGGAAAATCAACAGCTTGACCTGAAGGATCTTCTTGGAGGACCACCTCCAAATTATGAGAAGAAGGGTTTGGAGAACCCTTATTAAATTGCATCGAGTCCTTACGAGCAGAATCAGGAGCCTCGCTAGCATTCTTTAACTAAGAAGGAGAAGAAGCAATATATTTACCTTTACCGGTCTAAGAGACTTCTTATACCACACCTTCTACTTCTTGAAAGGACTCCTTACGAGCAGAATAAGGGACCTCGCTAGCATTCTTTAACTGAGAAGGAGAAGAAGCAATATATTTACCTTTCGCTGATCTAAGAGACTTCTTATACCACACCTTCTACTTCTTGAAAGGGGTCCATTTGGGACTTGAATCCACTATGTCCCCACGCTTTGGGTCCTTTGCAATAGATTGATTGGCCGACTTTTTCTAGGGATAAAAAATCTAATGATGGCCCCCCATCCCACATGACTTACAAGCCTATGGCTTATTATCATAGACCAACGCCTGAACCCATGTACCTAGATGAGAAACAAGCTCAACAAAACTAGGAATATTTTTCTCAATGTCCACCATGATACACATTATGATGTATTACTTCCTTTCAGTGTCTGAAGAGACTTTATCAAAATAAATAAAGTCATCGATAGAACTCGCCACCACCCTGAAAACACTCTCATGCCATAAGTACATAGGGAATTATGGCAGACAAATCCAAACTAATACCAGGTTGACCCTTTGGAGTGTTAAAATCATGGCCCCATTTTTTGAGAAAGAGACCATGATTCCCATAGAACCAAGGGCCACCTTCCAAAATCTTGCTAGAGTCCTCCTCGTAGGAAAGCCTTATCAAAAAAAAGTTTTGGGGAAGAGTGGCTAGGTCCAACGAGCCTGGAGGTTTCCACCGAGACACAACCCAATTTTTAAGCACATCCAATAGTGGTCTTCCACCAACCAATTTACCCACCATATCCCAAGAGCCTTTTCATAGCATACAGTTAACCGTTCTATCCGAGATACGAATTTGGCCAAATCCCACATTAACTTTGCAGGGAGCAAACGATTCACCAAAGGCCAAACCGGCCACCATCTGGGCAAAGGATGGCAGAGAAGAAGCATCTACCTTCCCCATAACCCTAGAACCATCAACCATCCCCACCAATTCTGAACACACCTTACCATGGTCCCAAGACAGAGCAGGTCCAACCACACCATGCTTAGTAGACCAAAACGAATTACTCAGGTTGATGTCCGAAACCTCCAACTCCACCTCCTCCTACGCAACACTCCAGAGTACCACATCCTCATTTTATCATGTTCTTTATCTGGGCAACAAGTAGAGACTTGTGGTTCTTACATAGAGACTTGGATTTAGATTTCTATATTATCTTTTCTTGAGCTCATGTTGCAACTTTATAAGAGTAGATGATTTTAAAGTTTATAGCTTCTTGTCTACAATAAAAGATATGATATTTTTGTATATATTTTTAAAAAGGATATATGTGATTTAAATGAACTACATCCATATTACATCATAACCATGTTACCTTGATATTTTAACAAAATACTATATATTTGAAGTTAAGTCTTTTTAGTAAAAGGTGATATATTTAACCACAAGAACTCATACGAATTAATTATCATTTAATACGTTTAAAGCCTTTTCAAATGTATTTTTTATTTACTTTTAGAACCACTTTACATTTCTTAAATTATTATTTTTACCAATTTAATACCTTTTAGATAAACTTTCCCTTCCCTTTAAAATCTACATTTACTTTCAATAGGTTAATGATTCAAATTTATTTTTTAATATTATCTCTGTAGATGGGTATTTAAGAAATTAATGATATTCTACATTGTAATTTTAACATGAATATTGTATACTATTTTCAAAATCTATAAAATCTAAGAGGACTAGGGAAATAAAACATTGAAGTACTATACCATTTGAACTAAAACAAAAAAATAAAAAACAAAACCAAAACATCATGTAAATAGTCTTATAATTTATACAATATTTTATTTAATTTGAGTTTTATTTCTAATTTTTTAATAGGTTAAGTTTCATTTCTAATTATTATTATTTTATTGTTTAATTTTTTTAATATATTTAGTTGATAGAACAATGTAGTTTTCATCAAAGGTATTTAGTGTTATTTAACTATTTGAAAACTTCTTATCAATCACATGATACCATGCATTATGTTAAATATTTTTACATTATATATATATATATATATATATACTATAATAATTTAAAAACTCTACATAGAATCCAATGGGTGGTTCCCTTCCAATAGAATTTGGCTTAATAAACTCATCCCCAAAATTGCTCATTTCCTATGGCTTATCATCCAAAATAGGATCTTAACCAATGACAATATCCCTCATATCATGAAGTCTTATTATCCCTAATAGATGCATTCTTTGCAATTCATATTGGGAGTCGGTCAATAATTTGTTTATCTCCAGCCCCTTTGCTAGTCAGGTTTGTTCATCTCTATTTAAGAAATTTTACATTGCCTAGGCCTATCCCAATTCTATTGAAGATCTCTGCCTTTAATGGCCCAACCCATTTTCATTTTCTGGCTCAAAACCACTTGGTCATTCATTCTTCCCCATTGCCTTTGGTAATTGTGGTTAGAAAGAAACAACAAAATATTTAACAATATTTACAAAAATCATCAAGCCATTACTCCTAGAGTTGTTGAGAATACCAATATTACCACTTCCTCATACCATCCCAAATCTGACTTCAAGTCTAAAATTTCTTCAAAACTTAATATCCTCATTGATCCACAATCCAGAGATATCCCTTTGAGTAGAGATAGTGTTGTTTGGAAACCATCATCGATTGGATGGTCTAAGATTAATTTTTATGGAGCCTCGAAGGTAACCCTAGGAGTGCCATAATAGGAGGTCTCATTCTAAGATTAATTTTTATGGATCCTCAAAGGTAACCCTAGGAGTGCCATCATAGGAGGTCTCATTAGAGAGATGAACACGACAAAATTCAACTTGCTTACCATGAATTCATAGGAATCCAATCCAATAATGTGGTTGAAGCTTGGGAAATGTTGTAGGGGATTAAGGTTGCCCATGACCTCGACATTCAAAATGTGGTGATTGAGGGGGATTCCCTCAACACCATAAATCTCTTGAAGAATAACACAAATCCCCCGTGGAGTATTGCCAATATGATAGAAGAGGCAAGACAGTATGTTCATGATTTTGCCAATGTTTCTATTCAACATGTTTATCGCGAAACCAACCATATGGTTGACATCATGGCCAACTTGGACCAAAGCACTGAACCTTTGAAGATATGGGTGGAAGATTTTTTCCAATGTTTTATGGATAAATGTATCTTAAGAGCTCTAATTTCCTTTGTGTAAATTCATCGATCTTGGTGTCTTGTGGTTCTAGGTTTTCTATGCTGATTCTTGGCCATGTCTATGTTGATTCTTGCTAAGAAGGTTATTCACAAACTAAAGTAGCAGAAGGTGGATATGCGGTCTCCAGCCATTACCAAGGTGATCAAGGACCTTCAGGATGATCTTGGCACCCAAAATACTGATGAGTAATGTGTAACTCATCCTCCCTGGTGTTGGTGGTTTGCTTCGATCTTGGGTTGTTCTAAATTTTTTTGGGATGATCCCATTTTGTTTTAGGCTTACTAGTTTTATTTTTTGTCATGATGGTTCATGTGTAGCCTCCCTTCTCTTCTACCTCGGTGTAGGCTTCTATTGTGGGTTTTCCTTCTTCTCTTTGTTCAAGGTTTGGGGACCTAACACCTCGTCTTATCAATAAAAAAAACTCCACATATGTTAAGTCTATATATATATATAAGGTCACGTAGGATTGCATGATATAGAGATCATAACATTAAATTTACTTTTTTTACGGGGCAAGTGGCATCCTTACCGATAGACCACACTCACGAAGATGTTAAATTTTAACATAAGTGATATATAATTCTATTAACATTGTTTAATTTGAACATTGATCATATACATGTTACTAATTTTATTATTTGTTTTTATCAATTACTATGGAAATTCTAACTTGCTTTTTTTAATACATATGTCATATGTTTTAAACTATTATTTTTATATAAAAATTAATTCATTTTTAATTATAGTTATGTATTTTTAAAAATTATAATGTATGGGTACTAGTACAACTATTGAATTTAAGTATTACACAATTGTAATTAGAATTCATAACATTTTGTTCCATAAAAATAATATTTTAGGGTAATTACAATTATATTGATAACAATGTAATGGATGTAATATTATAAGAGGTTATTTTGAAGTATCATAATAAATTTTCATATCTATATGCATGCATTAATACATCAACTATTGATGGAAATAACAATTATTACAACCTCACCTTACAACGTGATTTTAATTAATTACAAATATGTAGTTTTTTTGTCTTCAATAAAACATAATAAGTGATAAAAAATGATTTTTTATATTTATATCCATGTATTAATACATCAACAATTGATGATATAACAAATATTATAACATCACATAACAACATGATTCTAATCACCAATAAATATGTATGTTCTTTGTATTCAATAACATATAACAAATGATCAAATAGCTTGAGCTCAATAATAACTAAAAATGTTAAACATCATCATTTTCTGTTTGGAAGGTTCATAGAATAAAGACTATAACAAAAGCTAAAAGTGATATTTTAGAAATATGGAAGGTTCATAGAATAAAGACTATAACAAAGGCCAAAAGTGATATTTTAGAAAGATGCTTAAAATATATAACTTCAGCTTTTGTTATTTTATATTTTTCAAAGATGATTAAAACATCTCACTTGAGCTCCTAAAACTGCCTCTTACTATTCACATCTCCAAGCACAAGTGCAACAATTACCATATTAAATTAAACTCTTCTCCTCTACACTTCAATAAATAAAGTATACACTATAACATTGATTAACACATTTACTTTAAAATTTATTATTTATCAAGGTCATAATATGTTAACATGAAAATAGAAAATAGAAAAATGAAGAAATTTAAAAAAAAAATTCTAAAAGCCATAATTAATAATCTATTACAAATATATTAGCCTGGCCACCATGTAAATTAAAAAAAAAAAAAACAAAATACATAACAAGTGATCAAATAATGAATTTTCATATATATATATATATATATATATATATATATATATATATATATATATATATATATAAATTATATCATTATTTGATCACTTGATATATGTATTTATATAATCTCTTTAAATATTAATATATATATATATATATATATAGTCTTCAATAACATATAAAGAGTAATCAAATAGCTTGAGCTCAATAACAAGTAAAAATGTTAAACATCATCAATTTTTTTTGGAAGGTTCATAGAATAAAGACTATAAAAAGGTTAAAAGTGACATTTTAGAAAGATGCTTAAAATATCTAACTTTAGCTTTTGTTATTTTATATATTTTTAATATGATTAAAACATCTCACCTGAGCTCCTAAAGTTGTCTCTTACTATTCACATCTGCAAGCACAAGTACAAAAATTACCATATTAAAAAAAACTCTTCTCCCCTACACTTCAATGAAAATGATAAATGAAGTATACACTATACCATTGATAAACACATTTACTTTAAAATTTATTATTTATCAAGGTCATAATATGTTAACATGAAAATAGAAAATAGATAAAAAATGAAGGAATTAGATACAAATGTTGCGAATGTAATAAGGGTGTCAAATTCTACATCTTTCATATTACATGTAATTTTTTGTATATCATGATCAATGCAATACAATATTTGTTAGAAATAATTAGTTATATTTAATATGTAATATAAAAAATTAAAATTCATCTCAACAAAGAAAATTTCATTAATATTACCTTTACAATGTCCTTATACATATAATTATTAACCATTTATTGTGTATTAAATGTGAAACAAATTCAATTTTTTTAGTATATAAGTTTATTTTAAAATTTGTTTAATTATAATGACATTTACACAAAATACCATTTCAATAAAAAAATTGAATTCATGTGCTTGATAGATTTGAAGTTAATTAATCAAAGTTTTTAATAATAAATATGAAAAAATATGATTTTAGAGAAAAATATTTAAATATATTTTTTATTTTTATATATAAAAAATATAGTATATGTTTATTATACATAAGTAAAATTTAAACTTCAGTCAAATGACAAAGTGTATACAAAATAAATACAAATTTGAACTTTTTAGAAAACATCATTTAATACAAAGGCATTATAAAAGAAATATAAAGAAAATGAAAATTTGAATTTAAAATGAAATATGAAGTGATATATCTTGTATCTGCTGAAACTTTGTCTTCTTCAATGGCTTCATATGCTTTTCATATCTCCAATTCCTTCATATGTCCTTTATAAAGCCTTTGTATATTATAATATTCTCTCAAAAGTAAATTTGTATGAACTCTGTATACACGTTGTCATCTAACTAAAACTTAAAATTGTTAAATATAATAAAAATATAATTGTTATAAAATTGTATAATAAATAAAACTTGTCACCTTTTCCATTATATGAAAGACATATCAAATATGACTAAGGATAACTTGATTGAATCATAAAAATAGAAGGAGAGAAGAAAAGATAACAAAAGGAGCAAACAATGGAGGTGGATTCACAATGCTAACATAATAAAATAAGAGAAGGATATAATAAAATAACTTGTACGATTTAAAAATGACATGAATCACATTTCAAATAGCTTGAGTGGAAGAGAGAAGTGGAATAACAAAATAAATTGTACTCTAATGTCATCATGCATAGGTATTTAAGGATGTAAGAAAATATGTGAAACTATATACAAATAATAAAAATAAGTTTAAGTTGCAAGGATAGAAGACCAAATAGAAAAATAAAATAAAAAGGTTGTGTTACAACTATGCTAAGCAAGATGAAGAGGAAAAGGCCCACAAAATATTAAATTTGATTTATAATAAATAAAAACCAAATGTAAGAAGAAATAAAGGGGGTACACTATATGCAAAGCAAGAGGAAGAGGAAGAGGCACATGTAAGAGTGAATGTTTGAGTTGCAATAACAAAAATGAAATGGAAGAACAAATAAAAAGGGAACATTAGAGTCAACTTATGCAAGATGAAGTGGAAGAGACACATAAAAGAATACAAATTTAGGATACAATGATATAATTCCAAATGGAAAAAAAATGAAATAGATCACATACAATCCAAAGCATGATCAAGATGAATAAGTGCATACTAGAGTGCAAATTTCAGCTATAATAACAAAATATAAAATGAAAGAAAAAATAAAGAGAGAACATGAAACCCAAACTAAGCAAGATAAAGAGGAAGAGGTAAATTAAAAACTGCAAAATAGAGCCAGCTACAATTATAGAATGTCAAAGAAAATAACAAATATAATTTTTATTTATTTCATATATAAGAAATGGAATAGAAAAATATAAAAAATCCATTCTATAACTTAAGTATATCAAGCTTAAGATGCCTATATTTTATAATTTAATATCACTTGGACTTAAATATGCAAGATAATGTTTATTTTAATTTATTCACTCTTGTAACAATTTTTGATGACTAGAACATATGTACAACATTTTACATCGATGATTATAGATTTGTTTTTTTTTTCACCAATGAAAATGGGAAATAATATAATAAGGAAAAACAATTATTTAGACTGAAAGAGTTTATTGTGCAAAACATAGGTACAAGATTAAGAGTAAAGATCATCGAGAAATTAATAAGAAAAATATATATACAGTAATCATATGGTTGTGAAATACGAAACACACATTCACTTTTAAGCAGCATATATATTGGTATTAGAACGGATAGAATAAAGAATGGGCAAAGCTTTAAGGAGGTGTGGTGTATGGTGTTTTCACATCCAACTAAACAAACCCAACTGAAGGAAGGAGGAGTAAGGTGCGAAACAACTAAACCTGTAAAAGTGTTTGTTACGTTAAAAAAACAGAGTTTAGCTTGAATGTTTTTTCACATGTACTAAAATATATATAAAACACAAAAAAAATATTATAACAAGCCATTCTCCTTGAATGTGTCTGAATGTTTAATATAATAATTTTTTTAATATTTAAATTGAAAATATAAACAACGTTTGAGGAAACATGATACATCTCTTTAACACACATTTTAACTACATATAAACATTCATAATAACTAAAAAAATCTTTTAAAATAAATATTTAGATATATTTAAGTTTTATTTACTCTAAAGATACAGCAGAAGAAGAATGCAAATAGTTCTTGATTAATAAGTTGGATTGATACTTATCTTTGTAATGTTGGGGTGACTGATATTTATATCCGCCCTAAATCCTTGATGTTATTGGAATCTTCGATCTCGCAATCTGTTCCCAAAGAAACAGGTAAAAAAGATTACAGCGATCTGACAATCTGTTCAGCAAGAAACAGGTAAAAAAGATCACAGCGTAAGGCGATAACTCATTTCAGAAACAGAAATGTTGGAGCTGAAAAGAACGAAAATATTGAAGCAGAGTTTAACAAAACCAAAAAGAAAGAAAGTAGAGTGGGCAAACAATACGTTTAAAAAATCAAAAGAAGTGCTTTAGCATGCTAACACAGAGCATGCTAACACAGAACATGCTGCTGTGAACATTTGGGAGTGCTTGGTGTTATATAGAGATTTGTGGTTGTGTTACATCCACTGAGAGTTACTTTAACTCTTCAAGTTGACACAAACTCCAAAGATGCCAGGGCCAGTAGGGAAGAATCTGGACAGTAAAAATAGTAAGATTAGTGAATGTGCGTAGCGCAAAAGCTTGAAAAGATGTAGTTGTTTCCAAAGATAGGAAATGCTTATAGATTTGTTTACAAGGATAGTATCGATGATTATAGATTTTTATTTTTTTATATTTTTTTATCACCAATGACGATGGGAAATAATAAAATAAGGAAAAAAAAAAAATGTTTTGACTAAGAGAGTTTATAGTGTAAAACATAGGTATTTGGAGTGAAAATCATCAAGATCATAAATAAAAGTGTTATTTTTAAAAGGATAAACTTTACAAATAATTTTTAATTTTAGAAAAGGTAATTATGTTTTAAATATTATCTACAAACCAAATACAATATTTCTTATTCTCCTTAAATATATTATGATGGAATTTAATATTTATTGTGAAGAATTATGTTAACAAACAGATAAAAAGATAATTTTTATAATCCTTTAGAATGTAAATGTATGTTATAAATGTTTTTACTATTACCATGGTGTTTAGCTATTCAATAACCACAAATTTTTGATAAGGTAACCATAGATATCAAACATATAGAAAGACAAGATATGACTTTTTTTGAGATTTTTAGCCATCTCTAGTATGAAGTCCTTGGATAGATTAAGAATAAAACCACCTTTAATGTAATCATTATGAAAAGATAAAAATAGAACTAAAGGTTCAAATAAAAAAATAAACTTAAAGTGCAACTTTAAAGAATGAAGGTTGAGAAATTCTTTCTTATATAAAAGAATAAATCAAGGTGTTTTTATATACCATATTTCACTTGCTCTTTTAAAAACACTCCCTTATATTGTTTTTGTCCTAATTTTTCACTTGTTATTTTTTATCATCTAAATTATAAAAAAAAAAAAGCTAAGAATTTTATGGTATGTCAATAATAATAATGGCAAGTAACAAATTTTATTAACTTAGAATTTTAAAATATATTTATTTTTTGTCTTGATATATTTAACTTAAGGTGCTTATCATATATGGCTATCACTTGACGTTGAATATCTAAGCCAATGTTTTGTTAAAAATTCCTTTTCATAATAAATGAAATAGAAAAATATCAAAACCCCATTCTATCACTTCAATATATCAAACCGCCTATCTTATATAATTTACTAACTCTTCATCTTAAATGTTTATTTTTTATTTTTTGAATTTAGCAAAAAAAAAAAACCTTGTGGGGTCGCCTTGGTGTGAGAAACTACCACTAAGGGTGAGGTTCTACACGGTAAATATCATCTGGGAGTGGCGCCCCGCACACCAGCATTATCAATAGGATTTTGGGTACCGAATATGCATTAACCTTTAGATTCTTGGAACAATTTCTTTTCCTACATAATAAATAAAATAAGAAAAAAAATTAAAAATAAAAAATAAAACACTTTATTCTACTGGTGAATTAAATTAATAATTAAAAAAAATAAGATATATATATATATATATATATATTATTTATTTCAAAATCTTATTTAAAAATATTTATAAACATGGAATGGTTAATCCTTTTAAACTCAGCATTTATAGATAAGATATATTTAATATCAATAACTTTATTATAATTTTAAATTAAAAAATAATAATTTATTACAAATACATTATATTAAATAATTAATTTATAAATATTCTCTTGAAAAATATATTTACAGTAATCTTATGGTTGTAAAATACAAAACAGACATTCACTTCTAAGTAAATAATGGGAAAGTTTTAAGGAGGTGTGGTGTATGGTGTGTTCACATCCAACTAAATAAACCCAACTAAAGGAAGAAGGAGTAAAGTACGGAACAACTAAACTTGTAAAAGTGTTGGTTACATTAAAAAAATGAGTTTAGTTTAATGTTTTATCATATCTTTTAAAATATTAAAAAAAAAACACAACAAAAATATTATAACAAGCCATTCTCCATTCTCCTTGGATGTGTCTGAATGTTTCCTTATAATTCTTATTAAGAATCACATGTTTTAACAGAGTCTAATTGTAATAATTTTTTGCAATAAATTTAAATTGAAAATATTAAAAACGTTCTCTTTAACAGAGTCTAATTGTAATAATTTTTTGCAATAAATTTAAATTGAAAATATTAAAAACGTTCTGAGTGTGAGAGAACTAGAATTCCAAAACTCTTTAGCATAATATTCAAAAATAAATGATGAAACATGATACATCTCTTTAACACACATTTTAACTACATATAAACATTCATAATAACTAAAAAATATTTCAAAATAAATATATATTTTAGTTTTATTAACTCTAAAGATATAGAAGAAGAATGGAAATAGTTCTTCAGTAATAAGTTCTATTGATACTTATCTTAATGTTTAATGTTGGGGTGACTGATATTTATATCCGCCCTAAATCCTTGATGTTATTGGAATCTTCGATCTCGCAATCTGTTCCCAAAGAAACAGGTAAAGAAGATCACAGTATAAGCGATCTGGCAATCTGTTCAGCAAGAAAGAGGTAAAAAAGATCACGGCTTAAGGCGATAACTCATTGCAGAAACAGAAATGTTGGAGCTGAAAAGAACGAAAATATTGAAGCAGAGTTTAACAAAACCAAAAAGAAAGGAAATAGAGAGGGCAAACAATACGTTTAAAAAATCAAAAGAAGAGTTTTAGCATGCTAACACAGAGCATGCTAACACAGAACATGCTGCTGTGAACATTTGGGAGTGCTTGGTGTTATATATAGAATTGTGGTTATGTGTTACCTCCACCGCAAGTTACTTTAACTCTTCAAGTTGACACGAACTCCAAAGATGTCAGGGCCAGAGGGGAAGAATCTGGACAGTAAAAATAGTAAGATTAGTGAATGTGCGTAGCTCAAAAGCTTGAAAAGATGTAGTTGTTTCCAAAGATAGGAAATGCTTATAGATTTGTTTACAAGGATAGTATCGATGATTATAGATTTTTATTTTTTTATATTTTTTTATCACCAATGACGATGGGAAATAATAAAATAAGGAAAAAAAATTGTTTTGACTAAAAGAGTTTATAGTGTAAAACATAGGTATTTGGAGTGAAAATAATCAAGATCTAAATAAAAGTGTTATTTGTAAAAGGATAAATATTATCTTTACAAATAATTTTTAGAAAAAGGTAATTATGTTTTAAATATTATTTACAAACTAAATACAATATTTCTTATGAACATGAACAAACAGATAAAAGGATAATTTTTATAACCCTTTAGAATGTGAATGTATGTTACAAATGTTTTTATTATTACCATGGTGTTTACCTATTTAATAACCACAAACTTTTGATAAGGTAACCATAGATATCAAACATATAGAAAGACAAGATATGACTTTTTTAGCCATCTTTAGTACGAGGTCCTTGAATAGATTAAGAATAAAACTACCTTTAATGTAATCATTATGAAAAGATAAAAATTGAACTAGAGGTTCAAAGTGCAACTTTAAAGAATGAAGGTTGAGAAATTCTTTGTTATATAAAAGAATAAATCAAGGTGTTTTTATATACCATATTTCACTTGTTCTTTTAAAAACACTCCCTTATATTGTTTTTGTCCTAATTTTTCACTTGTTATTTTTTATCATCTAAAATATTAAAAAAAAAAAGCTAAGAATTTTATGGTATGTCAATAATAATAATGGCAAGTAACAAATTTTATTCTTAAACTTTTAAAATATATTTATTTTTGTTTTGATATATTTAACTTAAGGTGCTTATCATAAATGGCTATCACTTGATGTTGAATATCTAAGTCAATGTTTTGTTAAAAATTCCTTTTCATAATAAATGAAATAGAAAAATATCAAAAACCCCATTCTATCAAACTGCCTATCTTATATAATTAATAACTCTTGATCTTAAATGTTTATTTTTTATTTTATAAATTTTGCAAAAAAAAAACCCTTGTGGGGTCGTCTTGGTGAGAGAAACTACCATTAAGAGTGAGGTTCTACATGGTAAATATCATTTAGGAGTGGCGCCCCGCACACTAGCATTATCAATTGGATTTTGGGTACCGAATATGCATTAACCTTTAGATTCTTGAAACAATTTATTTTCCTACATAATAAATAAAATTAAAAAAAATTTAAAAATAAAAAATAAAACACTTCATTCTACTGGTGAATTAAATTAATAATTTAAAAAATAAGATAAAAATATATATATAAATTTATTTCAAAATATTATTTAAAAATATTTATAAACATGGAATGGTTAATCATTTTAAACTCAACATTTATAGATAAGATATATTTAATATTAATAACTTCATTATAATTTTAAATTAAAAAATAATAATTTATTACAAATACATTATATTAAATAATTAATTTATAAATATTCTTTTGAAAAATATATTTACAGTAATCTTATGGTTGTAAAATACAAAACAGACATTCACTTCTAAGTAAATAATGGGAAAGTTTTAAGGAGGTGTGGTGTATGGTGTGTTCACATCCAACTAAACAAACCCAACTAAAGGAAGGAGGAGTAAAGTGCGGAACAACTAAACTTTTAAAAGTGTTGGTTACATTAAAAAACTGAGTTTAGTTTAATGTTTTATCGTATCTTTTAAAATATTTAAAAAAAAACAATATAGCCATTCTCCATTCTCCTTGGATGTGTCTGAATGTTTCCTTATAATACTTATTAAGAATCACATGTTATAACAGAGACTAACTGTAATAATTTTTTGCAATAAATTTAAATTGAAAATATTAAAAACGTTCCGAGTTTGAGAGAACTAAAATTCCAAAACTCCTTACATAATATTCAAAAATAAATGATGAAACATGATACATCTTTTTAACACACATTTTTACTACATATAAACATTCATAATAACTAAAAAAATCTTTCAAAATAAATATATATTTTAGTTTTATTAACTCTAAAGATATAGAAGAAGAATGGAAATAGTTCTTCAGTAATAAGTTGGATTGATACTTATCTTTGTAATGTTGGGGTGACTGATATTTATATCCGCCCTAAATCCTTGATGTTATTGGAATCTTCGATCTCGCAATCTGTTCCCAAAGAAACAGGTAAACAAGATCACACTATAACCGATCTGGCAACCTGTTCAGCAAGAAAGAGGTAAAAAAGATCACAGCGTAAGGCGATAACTCATTGCAGAAACAAAAATGTTGGAGCTGAAAAGAAGGAAAATATTGGAGCAGAGTTTAACACAACCAAAAACCAAAAAGAAAGAAAGTAAAGTGGACTGATAATTATGCAAAGTTGCAAACAATACGTGAAAAAATCAAAAGAAATGCTTTAACATGCTAACACAGAACATGCTGCTGTGAACATTTGGGAGTCCCTGGTGTTATATAGAGAATTGTGGTTAAGTGTTACATCCACCAAGAGTTACTTTAACTCTTCAAGTTGACACGAACTCCAAAGATGTCAGGGCCAGTGGGGAAGAATCTGGACAGTAAAAATAGTAAGATTGGTGAATGTGTGTACCACAAAAGCTTGAAAAGATGTGGTTGTTTCCAAAGATTGGAAATGCTTGCAGACATGGGCTATGTTTAGTAAGTACGAATGCCAGGCTCGCCACTCGCATCTGAGACGTTGGTAGCAAAGAATCCGGTAACACTGAACATAGTAAGATTTGGTCGTGGGCTCGGGCTCGGTTTACTATACGAGGAAAGGATAATGGCAGGCTCACAAGGAAAGGATATGCCAGGCTCACCACTCGCATCTGGACACGATTCCGGTAACACTAAAAATAATAAGATTCGATCGTGGTCTCGTTTTACGAAACGAGGAAACGATAAGATTGGGCCGTGCGCTCCTTTTACTAAACGAGGATAGGATGATGATGACGGACTTATATTGCAGCCCCTCTGATTTAATTCTATGTTTATTAAGTTGAAAGCAGTTTTTTCATCTGTCCATGTAGAGGAGTTGGAGAGCAAGTGGGTAGTTAAACCTCTCTAGTTGCTGAGAGGCCCAGGTTCAAATCTCTCGCCTCACATGTTGCGGATATGTTATGTAATGGTTCCCTTGTGGTCACACTCTGTTTACCCTTTAAAGCTGTTTTTTCAGAAGGAATATATATATATATATATATATATATATATATATATATATTTGATTTTGTTTTTATTTATATTTTAAATTGGAATTGAAAGGTATTTATTTGTATTATATATATAATTAATTTTTTATTTTCTTTAATTTATTATCTTATTTTAAAGGTTTTTATTTTCAATTAAAAAGAAAGGAAGGTTTTTTATACTATTTTAATGATGAAAATGCACATTAATGCACATTAATTTGATACTATCAATATTATGGTACTTTATTTTGTGGTACTTTTTAAATAATAAAAAAACTACTTGCTTTTGGTAGATTACTTTCAATAAGATCAATATTATGGTACTTTATTTTGCCATATTTTTTAAATAATAAAAAAATTACTTACTTTTTCAATGGATGGTAGATTCAAAAGTTGAGACAAAAATAGTTCATGTAATCCATACCAAGGTTTAAATCTTTGCGGCATCAAATAACTCAATATTATTAATATTATTAAGTTAACCCTTTTAAAACCCCTACTTTAAAATAAATAAAACTATTTACTTTATAAAAAAAAATTAAATAATAATTACAACAATGACAATTTTTTAAATTTTATTTAATTATAAAATTGGAAAAAAATAAAAATAAAAATATATACCAATAAAACTAATATAATTAATTATTATTAAATAATTAACATGTTGGTAGTCTCTACCATTTATAAAGTATAGAATAATGAATAACACATAAAAGATAATAAATAATGAAGGAATTTGCATAGAGGGGAGAGAGCCCCAATGTAAGGTTTTATTTCTTTTTAGCTATTGTTTGTGGAGTCAAACCTTGTAAGTTTGCTCTTCCTAAGTGTTGGTGGTTGGTGGTGTTGTTTGTTTGTATCATTGTTGGGCGCTTATGTTTGGAACCTTGCGGGTGTATGTCGTCCAGCTGGACTTGGAGCCCTTTTCTATTTTTTTTGTTAGTGTCTTTTTGGAACCTTGCGGGTGTATGTAGTTTTAGCTGGACTTGCAGTCCTTTTTTATTTTTATTTTTGTTAGTGTCTTCATGTAAGGAAGTCTTTGTGAAGTGACGAGGTATTTCCAATCTGCTTCTTAATTTTTATATCAATAAAATAAATAGTGAAGGAATGAACAATACATAGAAGCATGCATTGAGGGATATAAATTAAAATAAACATGATCAAAAGTTTACTCTTTGATTTTAAATATTTAAAACATTATACTTTGATTAATAAGGGATGAAATAAATGATGAAGAAAAAATTATGTCTCTCCAAAGAGTAATAGAAAAATCATATGAATTTGATCAAAGAAATGCATTATTGTTATTTGCATGTTATTCAAATAAGGATGAAATATATACCTCAAATAAATAAGAATTTAGAGTTTCTTCTTGATAGAATAGATGATGTACATGATAATTGAATTAAAAAATAATACCAAGCAAATTGAGAGGAAGTAAAAAAAAAAAAATAGAGATGCTGAAGAACTCAATAGTAGTACTCTTTTAATAATGAAGAAGGCAAAATTTCATAAATTTGAGGATTATTAGGCTTAAATAAGATGTCAAAGAATATATGCTTGAAGTGGCTATTGATTTCTTTGGAAATACTATGCACATTCTAGAATAAAAAAATAGTGAATGTTTTTAATGTTGAAAAAAGAAGATAGGTCACACTATAGTATGGAATTTTATTATGAAATATCATGATCCAAAGTATTAACTCACATATATCACCTTAAAATATTTTATTAAATGAAGAAATAATATACCAAGAAGATGGAGAAATGACCAATGGTTTGTTAGAATATATTAACATTTATTTGGTGAATTTTTTATTATTAATATTTCTTATACACATCCACCATGGGGATTGAACCTGAGTCACATCACCGATAATGCAAGTGGCATCCTTTCCAGTAGACCACACTCACAGGGATATTTGGTGAAAAATTTAGAAAATCAAACTTTAAAAACAAAACAAAAATCAACTATAAAAATAGAACAAAAATTACTAAAGAATGGGAGAAAGGGAAGAGTTGTAGAAAGGGAAGAAGGAAAAAAGTTATCAGTTGAATTTGTAAAAAATAGTAACTTACAGGACATAAAATCTATTATAATAACTCCTAGAGTGTTATAGATATGTTGTATTACCAAAAATTGGAATATCCCCAATCAATATGTGTATCTTTGGTTAGTGTAAGCAATATCCATGTAGTGTATCTTCTTTAGTGAGTGTAAAGGAACATAAGTGTATTGAATAAATTTAGTATAATCAATTTGTAGATCATTGTGAGTGCATAAGATATATTTTAGGGGTTTTATTACACCTAATTTTATATATTGTCCTAATTATTCATTATTTTATATTTATCTTTCTAGATCATTTTATCAAAGCATTGATTTTTTTGAGATATTATTAGAAGGCTTATATTTTTGGCACAATATGATGGATTTGGTATGCAACACAGAAAATAGGTTGTAATTGGGAAATGGTCATGCTACTGGATGCACACTTTAGGTCTTCCAAGTTGAAATTTTTTTTTTCTAATAAAAGAGGGGTAAAAATTTATTATATCAAAGAAAGCTTACAGCTGAGAACAAACAACCATAAAAAAACTACCAAAAAATAGAAAAGTTAATTTGGCTTATGGATTTCATTTGAACTTTTAGTAAACATAAGTAATATTTGGTTCATGTCATAGATGATATTGATGATGATAATATCTATTATTTTAAATAAATAACAAAATTATCAAGAAGATTGAGGACTCTATAAAATTTATTCACAAAAAGAGAATGTAGCTTGCTTGTATGTGTCTTTGAATTTTATGCTAAACATAGGTTACAAAAGAAAAGGACTTGATAAGATTATATTGGGAATCATATATTAATTTTGTTAAACAAATTATGCATAAATAATACAATATTGGTCATGATTAGCCAATAGCATATTAGTCTTATTTTGGATCTAATCTAATCTATTCTATTTTTAACATTATGCATGTTGGCTTCTATATTGCCAACTAGTTAAGCATTAACTTAACTAAATAATGTAATAATGTCTTTCTAACATCCTCCTTATTACATTATTTAGTACAACATTTATTACTATCCCCCTTAATGTAGAGGAGAGAACAATGAAAGTTGGCTCCTTGCTTTAGCACTGCTTCTAGCTCTTGGATCTGGCTCTGGATCATGGATCTCAACTCGAGCTTCGGCTCATAGATCTAGGTTTATCTCTGGATCACTACCTCTATGTCTACCTTTGGATCTACCTTTGGGTCTACCTCTAGGTTATTACCTCTGGGTTTACCACTTGGTTTCTCACTAGGTCTATCTCTGGGTCTACCATCAAGTTTACATATTCTATAGAAGCTATACAATATTTCAGTCATTTTGGTCCATTGTGTGATATTTTTCCATCCATAATCAACATGAATCTTGTTGGTCATTTTTTATTTGTACCAAAAAATTATAGGGGAGTGATTAGTACATTCACATATGTCACAAGGATGTAAGTTCCAAAACCTAGTTGTTACATGTCCAGTTATTCCATAATGTTTACAACTATTTATTCTAGGAGTTGTATGAGATTTTGGTTTTACAAACATGGTCTTGTTGCTTTCTGCTTGACCATCATAGTCAAGTCCTTCATTCTTTGGCCTAACATTTGGTATTATGGGCTTTCTAATGCCTTACCCATTTTTACCCAATCCTTTACCATTGTATCCCATTCTTTGCATTAGTTTTGATCCAATATCTTTGGTGTGTTTTTCAAAACACCCAAGTTATTCATCATCAATGCTTTTAACAATATTACATTTGACAATATCATGGTGCTCATTTTGAGGATTATTAATTTTTAAGTCACTAGTATCACAGATAAAGTTTATCTTTGTGATAAGGTTACCTATATGACAAATGATATTTACCATTATAGTTATGAGGTCACTTGTGTTATAACAAGCATTGGCCACCATGGGCTTAAGGTCACTTATATCACAACAAGAATGTGCTACTTGAGGTATGACCTTTGATTATCACTACAAGAATGTGCTACTTGAGGTATGACCTTTGATTCCTCATTTAGTTCCTATAAATATCAAGGGTTATTAATGATATGTATATTGCCCTTACAATATCTATAGGAAATATAACACCATTCATTTGAAGGTCTTCACAAGATTCAACATCTCTGAGAGTGGCTTGTACACCACTTCGTAATGTGAGGAATTTTCCATTCTCATAAATATCCACCCCTTATTGAAAATAAGGACATTTACTTGATGTGGCACATTCATCAATTTCTTTTGGGACTTGCTTTTTCATAGATTTACCCATATGTTAAGGTATTAGTTTCCATCAAAAAATGCACCTTTACAATGCATTAATCAATGCAATTTATTAGAAATACATTATATTACATCATTTGGGTCATGTAAATGTACCTTCCTAAGTACATACTTAGGATATTATATTACTTTAGAGGGAATTTATCTAGTTACTTCATGCAATGTAATTATTGCACAAGTGTTAATGTGCAAGTTGTATATGTGCAAGGTGCCCCTTGCATAGCTAGATAGAGTGTTAGTCAAGAAACCTATCTTCCTATATAAAAAGAACCTCATTGTAATAAGAATAATATATAAGCTTAGAGCATATTCATAGGTAGTAGCATAGTGTTGTGTAGATCACCATATATTGGTGATGGGTGCAATGTAGTTTAGTAGCTTTTTTCATGGAGTGTCCATTTCTTCCATAGCTACATTATATTTATTTTTATCATTTCTATTTATAGCTTATTTTAGTCATCTCGTAGATTTACTTCCTTTCATATTATTATGCATCTTGTGATTATTATCTTCCATTGCATACTACATCAACAACTAACGAAGGTATCTGAGCCATGGTAGATCTAGCTAGAGTAGATCAATAGAAAAACCACCATTATCATTGAGTTTAAGTTTTTTATCAACCTGATGCATTGATGGACCAACCATTGTCAAAAACTCTTAGAAGAGTCTATGTGGTATAATTAGGGAGAGCCACAAGTGAGGATTGAAAGAAATATCAGTTCCAAAAATAATGAGATTACATTTGGCTAGAGTCTATCTACAAAGTTGTAAGAAAAATATGTGATGACTAGGAATCAACATTCAATCTACTATATTGATAAATCAATTAGTGAAGACCATTCAAGATATCTAAAATTTGTTAACTATTACCTAAAGTTTCTTTTGTTGTAGAAAATTAATTCTAATATGATTGAGACACCTCCTACAATAGAAAGCTAGGAGACTTCAACTTCGTTGTCTAAAGGTTAGTGTACCTTCATAGCGCAAATATTAGTTCCTTATGCAAGAAAAAAATACTATGGAAGAAGACTTCTGGAGAAGAGTCATGGTGAATTTAGGAGACTAGATATCTCCATTGCTATATTGAGAATTTCACATGAGAAGAAATGGCCATAGAAGCCTTGATCCACAAGAAAAGGCCATAGAAGCCTTGATCCACAAGAAAAGGCCATAGAAGCCTTGATATAGAAGAAAAGTCCATACAAGCCTTGATATTATAGAAAATGCCACATAAGCCTTATCCTAGAATAAAATGCCACAAAAGTCTTGATACTAAAAGAAAGGTCACCGAAGCCTTGATTTTGAAGAAGACTCTATAAGAGAGTATCTGATTCAAAGGTAGATTAATATTTCAGTACTAATAGTTTGTTGTAGCGAAAATAGATTCAATGAGTTGAGAAACTATATTTAATATGTTAGCATTTATATTTAAACCTATATTGACTGAAGATATTAAAGAACAAACATATTAGAGGCCACCATTAAAGTAACATATGTAAGAACATATGTTACTTTAAACCTTTTGTTCTCTACATCTCAAAGGTTTGGGCCCCAATTGGGACTTACAGATTTGTCTCGTATTGAGAGGGTTCAAACTCCTCATGCTTTAGCATATGATCCACATTAAATGGAGGATTCCCTAGAGCATTGTTTGAGCCAACTTTTCAACAAAGCCCCTCATGGTTGAAAGGAACTTCAAGCTCATATTTCATGTTTAGACTTTGAGCCATGAAGGATTCAACATCCCAACGTGAAAGATACCCACATATGGCACTTTGTCCATCAAGGAAATTTTCCTCTTTGGGACCTATGGGGCATCAAAACTAACTGTATTCTAAGACCAGTTTGCTCTTTCATTTTATCAGCATCTTTGTTCATCAACTTCCCTTTTTTAGCTACTCCATGAATCTTGTGTGTCTTCTTCCCCTGAAGGAAATAATCACTGGAGTTGTTAGAGTGGACATTCAATACAAAATCACTCATACATATCCCCTGTATTTTCTCATCCCTATGATAGCTTTCTGTGCTAAGCACTTCGTGCAAATGTGGATGGTACCATCCCTTAACCTGACTATATCCAGCTTTAGTGGTCACTAGCTTAAGGATTCCCCTTAGTCAGCTGAGGGATTTTTGTCATTATTTTCATGTTGCGACCAATAACCTCATTCCCATGGTGACAAGATCTATTCTCTTGGTTTGCTCCAAGAGGTGGAAAATGAGAGCATCACTATTTCCCATATTAAAGTAAAAATTGTTGTTCATATGATCATGCAACTGTGATGTAGTGGTTACCATTATAGAAACACTGCAACAAACAGTGATCAAACTCCACCCCTAAATTATTTCAATTTCCCACTTCTACTACAATCCAAAATTTGACTCAAATGCCACTGGTGCAAGGGCTTTAAAAAGCCCCATTGGGGCCATGGTTTCAATTTCACTTTGTTGGTATTATGATCTTGTATGGAGGATAGCCAATTCTGCTCTATTGATTTTGAATATATTAGTCAGCGACTCAGCACAAAGACCCAATCCAGTTATGGAATATTTTAAAATTGAATATATTTTCAATTTAACAAATATATGGAATACTGATACTTGTAAAACTCTCAGTATTTAGCATTTATGTGTTAGCATATAAGATATTTTCTCACAATGTTTTTGATTATCAAATCTCTCACACAATATATCAAAATGAGATACACAAATAAACAAACTCAATATATATTCTCATACATGACAAACAAGGATTTCCAATACAAATGAAGTACTAAAATTTTCAATACATTCATCTCATATGCTTGCTCTACATATAGCCTTTACAAAAACTCTTGACATTTCAACTTCAAAAAACTATTCATCTCCTCAAACTCACGGGAAATATGACTCTTCATATTTCTCATAAGAGAAATATATTTTATTGACTCTCTAATAATGACAAACACTAAATGACTAATATTGAAAAGACTCTTTCACACCACATATTTACGAAGTACTTCCAAGGTACCAAATAATGTAATAAATTCTAACATTATGCGGGCAAGAAAATTTCATTTGAGAAACAGATAGAGATGCTCACTTTGTCTCATTAAGAAAAAAAATTCTTATCTACAATTTTAGTGTCCTTTCACTTAAAAAAAAGTATGGGACCACTAGGTACGAACTATGCAACAAGGGAGTTGCATGTAACCTTTTATTCAGGCAATATGTTCTTATTTAATTCGAAGAGAATCTGTTTCCAAAATCTTCAAGCATAGAAAGCATATTGGGAATGGCTTTGTGTTATGGAATATATGGCCAGATGACATTGGTGGATCTTCAACAACTTGCATTCTAAGTCCTTCCAAAGTTTGGTCTCAAATCCATTGGAGTATATATGAGGTCATCACCCATGTTTTCCCTCCAAACACCAATGAGATCACTTCTTCAAGTGAAATTTGGTCCCTTTAAATGTGGTCTCAAATGATTTATTTTTGTCACACCTCAGTTTTGTTAGATTTTGCCATGGACTTTGGTTTGAATTTTGAACAATGAGTTCTATTCAGGCAATATGTTCTTATTTAATTTGAAGAGATTGTTTGCATTCACTAATTCGATTTTCGAAGAGGTAATAATGCACAAAATCTATTCCTTCATGGATGGATTTTCAAGCTATAACCAAATGAGTATCGCAAAGAAGGATAGGCTGATGACAACCTTTGTTGTAGAAAATTACATTTATGCAATTCCCTCACCACATTTGAAAGTATCATCTTGTACATATTCGAGCAAATGCCAATAGGCATGTTCAAGATGTTTATTCATGCACACTCGAGTTGTTGGTATCATATGGAAAGTTTATAGGACATGTGGTGTGCAAGCAAGGATTGAAGATCGATCCCCACAATATTTGCATCGTGATGATCATGGAGGAACCATATGACATTAGTTTGTTGAAGTTGTCTTTGGGGCATGTTTGATATTATTGGTGCTTTATCAAAAGTTTTGCATAGATGTCCCATCCACTTGATACGTTGAAGCACAAAGGTATTCCTATTATGTGGATGGAGGAACACTCAAAGGCATTTGAGTTGAAGGTAATGCTCGTATGTGCATCCATTTTGGTTTTCCAATATTGGAAGAAGTAATGTATGTGTCCAATTTTACAGTTGGATGTAGTCTAGTGCAAGGACAACATGAAATGGATCAGCCCATATATTTTTCAAGTTGGTTGTTGTCCAAGGTGGAGAAGAATTTTATTATGATAGAGAGGGAAACATTAGGAATGGTGTAGAAAGTGTAAAAGTTCAGACTTTACTTCTTAGCAAATCCCTTTGCTTTCTATGTTGACCATCAAGCATTGTTGTCTTTGATCAATAAATTGATAATTAATGAACAAGTTGGTAGGTCGTTTCTCCCATTGCAAGAGTTCATGTTTTGAGCAGTGGTTAGACCGGGGAAGAAACACATTATAGTGGATTAACTATTAAGGATTAAGCTCAGGATAACCTACAAAGGGAGGAGTGACAGATGAATTTTTGGACACTCATTGGTTTTTAATCACTATGCTATCGTCATGGTACAAGCACATTGGAGAATACTTATCGATAGGTGAGCTACTAAAGGAGTTGTCAGCAACCAAGAAAAAGAATATTATTGTAAATTTGACATAATTCCACTTGACTATTGGGTTGATGTACAAGATCGGGCCAGACAAAATTTTGTAGAGATGCATAATGAATGATGAGGTGAACAACACTAAAGGGGTCTCATGAAGGGTTGACAGGAAGAAATATGAGGGAAAATGTGACCACAAGGAAGGTGCTTTTGGTAGGCCTATGGTGGCCCACCCTCTATCATGAAGCAAATGAGTTTATGATTATGGGCGATACATTGCAACAAGCCAAGAATTTGTTGAGGGACTTCATGCCATTATACCCATCTCAGTTGCAAGAGTTGTTTGAATGTTGGGCCTAGATTTTGTGGGATCTTTGAAGACCAACAAAATAGGTTGTAGGTACATTGATGTAGCAACTAAATATTTAATGAAGTGGGTAGAGGCAAGGTGTTTCTAGATAACTCCACAAAGAGAATTACACGATTCTTGTATAGGCAAATCATTACAATGACTGGTGTACCTCTTCAATTGACAAATGATTATGGAGGCCACTTTGTCAATGAAATAAATTAGAAACTGACATCGGAGTTGAAAATGTTGCATCATTGTCATGTCCATACTATCTAAGGGAAAACTGATAGGCATGGGCAAAAAACACAGTTTTGGTTTCAATATTGTACAAGACATATAGAATTGAGGATGTTGAATGGTAAGAGAAATTGCTAGTGATCTTATGGGTGAACAGGATGATGTACAAGCCGAAAATAAACCATATGTCATTGCCAATCAAATTTCTAGTACCATGTTTGAGAGTGGTAGTGAAGAACCATATTGGCAACCAGGAGAGCCTAAAGAAGAAGTTGATGACTTTCATCAAGTTGGACGAGAAGAAAATGATGGCACAGTGGGCCCTGGAGGTTGCTGCATGTTAGTGTGAGCTTTGGCATGACAAGCATCTCCGAAAGTTGAAGTTGAAATCAAGTGACCTCATGTTGAAATAAAATGACAAGTATGTGATCAAGCTAGGGAAGATGAAGACCCTGTGGCTTGGACCCTGTTGTGGCTGCTCCATAATATACCCAAAAATTGGGGACCCACATTTTTTGCATGTTTTCCAAGAAGACCGAAGTGGCACATATGCTAAAGATCAAAGAAAAAGTAAAGCACCACAAGGAGAAAAAGTGTCGCGATATCACGACATGTTGCATTTTCGCGGTGCAAAACAAAGGGAGAGGCCAAAAGAGAAAAAGTGTCGCGATATCGCGACATGTTGCACCAACACGGCCAAAAGAGAAAAAGTGTCGTGATATCGCGACATGTTGCACCATCGCGGCCAAAAGAGAAAAAGTGTCACGATATCGTGACATGTTGCACCATCACGGCCAAAAGAGAAAAAGTGTCGCGATATCATGACATGTTGCACCATCGTGGCCAAAAGAGAAAAAGTGTCGCGATATCGTGACATGATGCATTTTCACGACCAAAAGAGAAAAAGTGTTGCGATATCACATGTTGCACTGTTGCGGCCAAATAAGAAAAGTGTCGTGATATCGTGACATGTTGCATTTTCATGACCAAACGAGGAAAGAAAGAACAAGAAATAAAAGTGTCGCGATATCGTGACATGTTGCATTTTTGCGACCAAACAAGGAAAGAAAGAACAAGAAAGAAAAGTGTCGCGATATCGTGACATGTTGCATTTCCGTGGCCAAATACAAAAAGTGTCACGATATTGCGACATGTTGCATCATCGCGACCAAAAAGAGAAAAGTGTCGCGATATCGTGACATGTTGCATCGTCGCAGCCTAAGGAGGAAAAGTGTCACGATATCATGACATGTTGCATCGTCGTGGCCAAAGGAGGAAAAGTGTCGCGATATCGTGACATGTTGCATTTTTGTAGTTAAAAGCAATAAAAGAGAGCAAGGAGCAATAGTGTCACGATATCGCGACATGTTACATTTTCACGGTGAAGGGCCACAAAATAGAAATTGAAGCACATACACATACGAGAGAAGGTGAAACGAAGAGCCATTGGAAAATGAAACGAACAGTCAGGGAAGGTGAAAGGAACAGCCATCGGAAAATGAAACGAACTGTCATGGAAGGAGAAATAATTTTTTTAGAAGTTTAAATACGCCATTCAAAGAGGCCAGAGAGGGGGAAACTTTTGAGAGAATATTGTAGTAATGAAGGCAAAACCTTAGCACTGGGTTTCTCTGGATATTTTCTTCCACATTGGACTAGTTTTTCTTCTTCCACAAAAAGGGTTGGAAACTGCTGTGAGCAGAGTTGCAGAGCTGAAGGCGAAAAGGCCATTCTAGACTTGTTTGAGTTGTTTTCCTTCTACAGACTGGTTTGGGAAAACCAGAAATTTTGCTATTGTAAAATGACATATTTTTAATGCATAAGTTTTCAGAAATTTGCATCTTGTGGGAAAGAAATAAGGAAATTTTATTTACATGCTATGGATTTAATGTTTATTCTTTCATTATTTCAGATTTTGAATTTATAGATAATGTTAATGCCATGTTTTTTGGGTTACATTAGGTGAATATTTAAAATCTGAATTTTATTTTGTACCCTAGGAACCACCACTTAGTCTATGGGGATTGTGCTTGTTTTGCAAGTCCAATAGGTTAGGTTGCATGCATGGAGACCTCACATCTTCGGTTTTGTTGAAATAGGATAGCATCATAATGAATGCATTTTATTTTCAGTTTCTGCATTTCATTTTCATTTTTCTGCATTTTATTGTTTCCAGAAATTTTAACTTATTTTCAGGCATTAAAATAAACATTTAAAAATTTTCAAAATCCAAAAAAACAATGAACAATCACTAAAGTTTCATGGTGAAATTAATCAACATTACCCCTTGTTTATAGTTACTTGCAATCGCTAAGGTGTTTCAAGCATTTAAATTGAATATCTTTATTTGAGATTACTAATACACATATGCAAATGCTAATACAGCGGAGACCTTGGAGAATTTGTTTGTTTAACTTCTTTGCAAGAGGGGATTTGGAACCCAAATCCTAAAGGAGAGTGTACTTTCACAATCGGGTGAAAATACCACTCAACAGATTGGTGCTAGAAGGAGGGCCTAATTTTTTTTATTTTAGAGTGATTTAAATGCTATAGGGATTTAAATTTTGAATATTTCATGCCCTATTGATTATTATCTTTAGCCCTCTTTTAACAATACAACCTTGTAGTGTTAAAAGGAGGACATGAATTGCTATGCATTTTTCTAACACTTTTGATTGTTCATACAGGAATAATGAGTTTTGATTTGATTTTGTTGGTCTTGACTAATGAGGTTGTCTCCATGCAATTACTCTCATTTGATTTTAATGGATACATCTCTTGGTTGATTCTAACATGATTATTCATACGTTACATGTTTGATATTTGCTAGTCATATCATGCTTATTTGTAAGGAATTATTTTGTCTAAAAATGTATTTTTTGTCGGTATTATGCTCTTCACCTGCGCATAATGTGATCTTGTGAATCAGAAAGCCTACAACACTAGGAGTATGCTCTTCACTTGCGCATATGCGATCTGGTGAATCAGAAACTTACATTTTTAGAATATTGCTTTGTCAAGGTTCCTTATTTCATGGCTAACAAATTGATTTCGATGTTATTCTTTGAATTTCATTAATTGCAAGATTTTCTTTGTGTCATAGGTTTTCTTTGAGGCACTGAGAGTTTTCCATGGTTCTTGTGGGGTTATCATCATCGATTTTGAATCAAATGGCCCAACCTCCACCACCTCCTTGGTACGGAGCCAATAACATTCCTTTTAATATTGTAGGGTATATTCACGAGATCCCTAAGAATATAGATAGATTTTTTCCCAAGTACAAACTGGATGGCCCAAGGACCGTAGAAGAACATATTCAGACCTATAGGGATGTTTTGATAAGATTGCAAGTTCAACATGAAGATGTGGCTTGTAGACTCTTCCCCATGAGCCTAGACCCAGTGGCCTACGAATGGTATATTTTCTTACCTACTGGTTCCATTACATCATGGATGCAAATGGAGAATGTTTTTGTCAACCAATTCAGGTCACCATTAGATCCCACAATCATCTATAATCAGTTCATTACATGCAAAAGAGGCCAGGGTGAGCCAATCCAAAATTTTAATCAAATATTTTAGAAGTGCTATAATAGAGCAATTCGGCATTTTGCCATTGATCTCGCAGTAGCTTTGCAAATATATTTTGGGGCATTGGATCCTATGACGACAATGTTTGCAAGGCAAAATCCTCAAGTTACCACACTTGCTCTAGCCTACAATGAAGCTATGACCATTGAACAACAAATGACATCGTAAAGTTATGGGTTTTCCCAGATGCCTATGGTAGGACAATATGGTCCATATTGTCAAGCTCCTATGATGAATCAAATCATGGCATCGCAAATATCTAGCATAAATGCTTTGCCTTATCAACAACCATATTCATCAACACCTACTTATGCAACCAATCCAATTTTGATTCAAAGTATGAATCCCTATGAAAATCAAGTGGCTCAAAATCCAACTCAAATGTTAAGTCAATATCTCACCAATTACGCAAACACTACTGGAACTAGCAATAACGTAGCTCAACCAAAAGAGATTTATTCAAAGGTTGAAGGACTCAAAAATATGGTTCACAAATTGAGTAATGATTTGGTTCAAAAATAGAAGTATGAATCCCATGCCCCTCACCCAAATTTAAACTTCAACGATAGAGGGAGACAGTGGAATACGAATCCAAACAATGGGGGTGTGCCTTCCCCTATTGCTAATCAGATAGATACTTCTGCAGGACCAAGTCACTCTAGTTCCATTCTTAATATTTTTGATTTTGCATGGGAAAAGGGATATATATTGCATAATACAAAGGAGCATAATGAAAGTAATTGTCTGAAATTGCTATGTATATCCGTTGTCTCCAAGCTCAAGTGGATGATTTAGAACTTGTGCCAAATAAGGGTCCACCCCAAAATCAGCAAGGAGAGGACAAAATTTTGGTGGTAGAAAATCTATATCGTCAAGAGAGTGATGACCAAGAGGATCCACACCTTCCAAATTGTGATAAAATTGAATCATTGGTTACAAATTTGGATTATGATAGCTTTACCAAGTTGAATTCAAGAAATAACCCACTTTTGGAAATAACTGGACCGTCTATGGAAGGTGAATATGAATTGGATGAGAAATAGGTTGATGAATCAGAAGATGAAGAAGAAGTACTTGAGCGTCACAACTTGAACTTGGAGGATGATTACTATGATTCATGGAAGAAAGGGGAAGACTACATTCACTCCAAAATTGCTAATGAAACTTGTGTGCCAATTGATATACAAGACAACATAATCGCCTACTCAGAGGAAGATATTACAACTCCTATACAATTTGAGGATGTTTTGGAAGAGGAATTCAAATCTCATCAAATTTTGGAACATGATAAGGATTCTACAACCATGAATCAAGAAAGGGAGTCATTTGCTTTAGATTCCTTTGAAGGAAAAGAAATTGAAAATCTTGATCCTCTTACTTGTGCTACAATGATTATGCCATTTCAAAATGAGAAAATTACAAAACCTGAATCATTTGGGTTTGATATCATTGATGATCCAATTGAAAATCTCACGTTACCCAAAACAACCTAGGTGATTGATCACGGAAATGCGTTAGATAGACAAGACTTATGGTTTGAAAGGGATGGACATATTTTCAATTGGGTACCTAAGTTTGGTGCCTTTGATAAACAAATCATGGAGAAAGAACAAGTGCTACGTGATGATGAATGTCATGAGAGAAAAGAAGAATTTTCAAATCCTCTTCAAGTAATGTCAACTGAAAACATGCCAAAGGTAAAATCTCATCTTTTTGGTTTCACCATGCAAAATTCGAATGAAGGTTTGCCTAATGAATGGTTTGATTCAAATTTTATTAATGTTATGGCTTTATTGAATGAAAATTAAAGTTTATTTCTACACCATGAATCAAAGTGCGGAATGAACATCTTAAAGAATAGACATAAAGGAATTGAATATCAATCATTGTCTAATCAATTTGAAAACTTGAAAATCCACCATAGGATTATTAATGAAACTAAATCAAATTGGTATGGTGAGAGAGGCAAGTGGAAGTTTGTTTCTGTGTTTGGTTTGATCTTGTTTTTGTTGGATTCCTGCAAAATTTGGTATGCATATCACATCATATGTCTTTTAAATAATTCTAATCAGGTTTGGGATCCGGGAAAATGATAATCCAATTTTTTTGTACATTTGTATATACTTTTGGTTTTTGTTTTTTGGTTTTGGATTGGATCTCATTTTGGTTTTAAATTTTTTGTGTTGGTCCTTTGGACACTTTTGGTTTGTTAGCTTAGGCCTTATGAATGTTGACTAAGACTAGGAGAATATGAAACATTGAAATTATATTGCAGAAAGCTCCACAAATTTCGCAAACACATTAAAGAGTATCATTTGGAACTTGTGATGCAGGAAGTTGTCAGTTTTATAAATTATGGCAAAGTAGGTGGTATACTCCATCCACATTTCAAAATGAGCAATCCATTCATATCTCATGTACATTCTATATTGCATATGCATTTCGCCTTAGTTGCATCTTCATTTCATGTACAATCATTGAAAAGGTGTCGAATCCTCTTAGGGTTATTACATAACATATATTAAAAGGATCCTAAGGTTGGGAACTGATGCCCGAACTATCTTGAACCAAGCACGTTCTACGCATTTTAAAAAAGGATCTTGAGAAAAATGGTCAAAACCATACTTGGAAGAAAAGGTGAGGTGAAAGGAGTATTTCGTGTCTGTCCTATCATGCAACATAATCCTTAAATAGTGGTTTTTACAACTCCCATAGATTTTAAAGCCTAAACTTAGAGTAGTAAGGATAGGGTTAAATCCTCATCGAAGTTAGGTTGAGGATCCAACTCCCCAAAGCTCTGATTTGACCTTCATGGAGTAGTAAGGATAGGGTCTAATTCTCATCTCGCTTAGGTTGAGAATCCTATTCCCCAAAGCTTCTATTTTGCCCACTCAAGATTTTAAAATTCAAAAGAAAATATTTTTCATTTCTTTATTAATATTGGATTGGAAGGATCGTACTACATGTCCCTTGCAAGGATGGGTAGTCATCCCCAAGGTCCAAGAAATCAAAGTAGAGCCAAATCATGGATTATGGGTTTAATATCCATTGGGGCTATAGACACCTGGTTGGCAGTGGAGTATGCTCATGCGTGGTAACATGTCTTGTCTAAAACCAAGACCACTAACTGCTCAAACAGACAAGCTAACCTGACAGTTTCATTCATAACAGGTTAAATCATTTTGTTCAAGATGAGGTAATGAACTCCAGATCAGAGTAGTAAGGATAGGTTGAAATTTCCATCTCACTTAGGTTGGGAATCCTATTCCCCAAAGCTCTGATTTTACTTACACTTGCATATGGGTTCAAGATGGTAGTGACACATAACCAACTTTAGGATCTAGTAAATTAATTCGGTATACATATTTTTGGTCCTAAGAGGGTTTGACAGTTTTAATATGTTTGTTCATGATACTAGAATGTTTGAGGCTTTGCAAAGTAGGTTTTTATATCTCTAACATAGTTTTCACACGTCAAAACCTGCACAAATCATTCATAGCCTTGCATACGAATCATAAGTGAAATTGACAATGGAAATTTGAACGAGTTTCAAATGATAGGGAATGAAGCACATTGCACACACCGAGCTGATGCTTAATAATTCTAATGCTTCATGCATTTCTCGTCTATTTTCATTCTTGGGATATTTACTGACGCTTGTATTTGAGTCTATGTGTTTTTCAGGTTGAGTTCTCACCAAAATGCTCGAGAGCATTTTCCAGCAGAGTCGTCATTTGTTGTGGTTGCTCCACAATGTACTCCAAAATTGGGGACCCACCTTTTTTGCATGTTTTCCAAGAAGACCGAAGTGGCCCATATGCTAAAGATAAAAGAAAAAGCAAAGCACCACAAGGAGAAAAAGTGTCGCGATATCATGACATGTTGCATTTTCACAGTCCAAAACAAAGGGAGAGGCCAAAAGAGAAAAAGTGTCGCGATATCACGACATGTTGCACCATAGCGGACAAAATAGAAAAAGTGTCATGATATCGCGACATGTTGCACCATAGAGGCCAAAAGAGAAAAAGTTTCGTGATATTGTGACATGTTGCATCGTCGCGGCCAAAAGAGAAAAAGTGTCGCAATATCGTGACAGGTTGCATTTTCACGACCAAAAGAGAAAAAGTGTCGCGATATCACGATATGTTGCACTGTCACAGCCAAAGAAGAAAAGTGTCGTGATATCACGACATGTTGCATTTTTGTGACCAAACGAGGAAATAAAGAATAAGAAATAAAAGTGTCATGATATTGCGACATGTTGCATTTTTGTGACCAAACGAGGAAAGAAAGAACAAGAAATAAAAGTGTCGCGATATTGCGACATGTTGCATTTTCGTGGCCAAAGACAAAAAGTTTCATGATATCGCGACATGTTGCATCGTTGTGGTCAAAAAGAGAAAAGTGTCACAATATCACAATATGTTGCATCATCGTGGCCAAAGGAGGAAAAGTGTCATGATATCACGACATGTTGCATCGTCGCGGCCAAAGAAGGAAATGTGTCGTGATATCGTGACATGTTGCATTTTCATGGTTAAAAGCAACAAAAGAGAGCAAGGAGGCAATAGTGTCACGATATCGCGACATGTTACATTTTTGCGGTGAAGGGCCACAAAATGGAAACCGAAGCACATACGCATACGAGGGAAGGTGAAACGAATAGCCATTGGAAAATGAAACGAATAGTCAGGGAAGGTGAAACGAACAACCATTGGAAAATGAAACAAAGAGTCAGGGAAGGTGAAATGAACAGCCATCAAAAAATGAAATGAACTGTCATGGAAGGAGAAACAATTTTTTTAGAAGTTTAAATACGCCATTCAAAGAGGCCAGAGAGGGGGAAACTATTGAGAGAAGATTGCAGTAATGAAGGTAAGGCCTTAGGACTGGGTTTCTCTGGATATTTTCTTCCACATTGGACTGGTTTTTCTTTTTCCACGGAAAGGGTTGAAAAATTCTACGAGTAGAGTTGCAGAGCTAAAGGCAAAAATGCCATTCTAGACTTTTTTGAGTTGTTTTCCTTCTACAGACTGGTTTAGGAAAACTAGAAATTCTGCTATTGTAAAATGACATATTTTTAATGCAGAATTTTTCAAAAATTTGCATCTTATGGGCAAGAAAGAAGGAAATTTTCTTTGCATGCTATGGATTTAATGTTTATTCTTTCATTCTTTCATATTTCAAATTTATAGATAATGTTAATGCCATGTTTTTTGGGTTACATTAGGCGAGTATTTAAAATATGAATTTGATTTCATACCCTAGGAACCAACACTTAGTCTATGGGAATTGTGCTTGTTTTGTAAGTCCAATAGGTTAGGTTGCATGCACGGAGACCTCACATCTTCGATTTTGTCGAAATAGGATAGCATCATACTGAATGCATTTTATTTTTAGTTTTTGCATTTCATTTTCATTTTTCTGCATTTTATTGTTTCCAAAAATTTTAACTTATTTTTAGGCATTAAAATAAACATTTAAAAAATTTCAAAATCCAAAAAAAACAATGAACAATCACTAAAGTTTCATGGTGAAATAAATCAACATTTCCCCTTGTTTACAGTTACTTGCAATCACTAAGGTGTTCCAAGCATTTAAATTGAATATCTTTATTTGAGATTACTAATACACATATGCAAATGCTAATACAGTGGAGACCTTGGAGAAGTTGTTTGTTTAACTTCTTTGCAAGAGGGGATTTGGAACCCAAATCCTAAAGGAGAGTGGACTTTCACAACTGGGTGAAAATACCACTCAACAGACCCTTCCAAGTGGAATAATTGTTGGATAATGACATAGTCTGATTGATAAGATTGGATGGAACACAATGTACCAAGACAATCAATGGTTTGAAATTGAAGTTGTAGGAGCTAGTTCTAACCAGCCTTAGAAATAGTAGTGTAAATAAGTAAAATAATTGCAAATGTGCACAAATGTAAATATAATGAAAACGTAAATGAAAGTGAAATGCAATTTTGTAGTTTGACGTCAAGGGTGATGACGTCATCATTTGATAAATTGAAATTGTAATGTATGGCTAATGTATGTAGTTAAGCATATGCGAATGGAGGGTAGTTAGTGGTGAGGTGTCCCGGGTGGTAGTTGTTAACTACTAGCCCTCAAGGATAAAAAGGACCCCCCATTGAATTGTTTGTAAAATAGAGACCAAAAATAGAGGACCTAGTACTAGGAGAGCATGTATGTAGAGTCTATGTCTAAATATTCATTACAACATTGTATATTGCCATTACATATGGTTTGTAATGCTAATGCCATACAAACAAAAGGAATGCAATGATGATTTATCCTTTACCTGTGTGTTGTATGTGCACTATGTAAAGTTATTGCCACAATAGATTGGGGGGTTATTGTTGGTCCAATATCATACGAGAGTTGTAGTCTAGGATTGTCATATGAGGGTTGTCAAATGAGAGTAGTCAGGAGTGTCATTCATGTGGTTTGTAGAGTTGTAGTGTAGGTGTCAAGCAAGAGTTGTAGTCCAGGATTGTCATATGAGAGTTGTCACGTGAGAGTAGTCAAGAGTGTCATTCATGTGGATTGTAGAGTTGTTGTACGAGTTTTTGTTGTGCAAGTGACTATAGTAAAATTCACTTTGTTGTATAGGTTGGTGTTGGACAACCTGCCATACAACAAGTGATATTTTTGTACAAGTGTTGATCACATTGCCATATAAGTTGAGATGTTGATCAAATATGGATTGGTATTGATTGTAGTCTTGGTTGGCTACTATATTTGTAGTACAAAATTGTTTCTCCAACCATTGGAGTACTCTCTATCATGCTACATTTGGCATCATTTCCGCTTGAAGTTTGAACCAGCACGCATGAAGTGTGTAGAGGTGAATGACAGATTAATTGTCATGAGAATGTAGGAGATGTGGCCACAGGAGAAATTAAAATCAACTTATGAGGAGTTAGAGGATTGCCTAACACATCATGTTGCACAAGATGAAGATCTGAATATTGCAAACAAAGTACTAGAGTCATGAGCATTAAAACTTGAAGAACCCAAAGTGGAATGTGTTTGGAATCTTCAAGTGGAGGATAGTTCCAGTGAAGATAGTGAAAGGTGGAAAATGTTGTTTTAAACAAGAAAAGACAAAGTGCAAGGTGAAGCACAACAAGCAAACAAAGGTTGGACAAAGGAAGGCACCAATATGGAGAGTGCACAAAAATATGAGGTGGAATAACTAGTAACATCGACATATGAGCGAAGAATATTTTCAAGAGGTGCAGAGGACAATAGCCAAGCACGAGAGAAATTACAGTGTGAGAACGAAGACTAGAGTCAACACATGTATTCACATAGGAGGTTGCAAAGTGTAGATGCACTAGGGGCCAATCGGAGATTGTTTGCAAGTGAAAAATATCATCTACCTATGGAAAATATAATAGTAGCAATGGGCTAACAAAAGTGCCATGATTTTTGGGCAATGGGAAGTAAGACCCAAAATGTCATATTGGAAAATGTCAAACGGAGTTGATGATTAAGATTCATGGTTAAGATTATTTTTAGAAACATTGTAAGGGATCACAATGGATTTGCATTTAAAAAAGAGCTAGGACACAAATTTTCATGATATAGGGAGAATTAAAAACCTAACTCATAAAGGAATTTAGGTTACTCTAAGAAGACATAGAAATCATCAGAGAGATTTATGCTACAAAGTAAAATAAATATGAAGATGTTAAATCATATAATAGAAAACTCAAGAAACTTATCATTAAAATGGAAGTGACAACAAAAAATGGTTTATAGAGACAATGGTTCATGGATGAACTCCTAATGAGATATAAGAAGATGAAAGTAGTATAATGAGGAACACATGTAATAATCCTAAGATTATAGGATATTTGGTGTAATTAACGTGAAGAATTCATGGCTCATGTTGGATTTTCCATGTAGCATGTGTAGCCCTTCATTGCTCATGTTGGATTAGGATTACTTAGTTAGACTAATATTTGGCATATGAGGTTGTCAGTTAGCATGTTTCATGTGAAGCCCCTTAGGGCTCGTGTTGACCAGCCTTGGGTAGGTTTCATGTGAATCCCATCATGGCTTACACCTTGCAAATAGTTGTAACCATTTTTAGGTTTTATGGTGCCTATTTAAGAACCCAATCCTATGCAATACATAACTTCATTCTTCTACCCACATCAGTGGTATCAAAGTAGGAGGCTAGCGGAGGTTTCGGGTGATTGCCAACCTCGTGCTGCTTGTATGAGGTTTGGGTAATTTCCTCCTAGTATTCTTTCCTTGGTTCTATGGTGCAGTTGGCTTCAGTTCATTTCCGGCCATTTTGTAAAACCCCGAAACCAACTTCATATCTGGTTGCCCAAAGAAAATAAGGCAAGAATAGAAAGTAATTTTTTTTTAAATTAAGCTTTCTAAACAAACCTAAAAGTTGAAGAACTAATTTTTTGTTAATTTGTTTTTGAATCATCCAAGGAAATAAAACATTCATAACACAGACATATCAACCACGTTTGAGTTCAAGACTGTTGCAGCCAGTCACCCAAGTGGACGAGATCGACCATATCCCGTTGAAAAGCCAATTTGTGAATTCAATCGTCCTCATTTATTGTCCACATTTTTTTGCATGAGGATCAAACCACGACAAAGGTTATCCTCTAGGGCCCATAACACCTAGAGGGGGATGCTTTCTTCCCTTTCCTCTTCATACCAAAACTTTGACAATCTAATCGACTTGTTCTTAAACAACATGGAAGAGGTTAGTGTGTTTATGTCTTTGTGACTAACTGGTGACTCCCTTATTCTTGGAGGTAGTTAGTGCCATGTCAATACCCTGAACTTGGACCTCATTACTCATACTCACTGCAACTCACAACGATTTGTCCCATACCAAACCTTGTGGTTGTTCTAGCTAAGTTCAATGAGTATGTAATGAGCACGGTGCTACTTGAGTCCAACCTAAAAAAGGTGTCCCATACCACCCTCTCATTCTTGTCTTGAAAAAGTCATTTTGACCAATTCCATCAATCCCAGTCTATCTCAATGCTCGTTGCATGCATTCCCACACCTTAACATACTTGGATGTTCTTTTGTTTAGTTTTTTTGATTCAAACCTTCTAAGGGTCTTTTGGGATTATTTCATTGACAATCTACTCCCAAAGGGTGTTAACTACTTTACCTTTAAGGCAAAATAATTTAAATGTACAATAGTAGAATATCATAATAGTCTCTTACTATTAGGCTATTTTACACTATATCGGGTTTTAAACCATTCAAGAACATAGTTGTGCTTTCTGAATATCTATTGGTCTATTGTTTCACAAGAAGAGCTTTGGAAACACCAGCTACTTATACAAGTATAGCTTTAAATAACTTTATTTTCTTTAAAGTAAAGTTTGATAATAAATCTCATGAGTTTTTTGAAGCCGCTACACTGTTTGCGTTAAAAAGCTATAATCACCAATTTTCCTCATTAGGGATCAGTTCCCGGTTAATCCACACTACCAAGGTACTAATCAACTTATCAACAAAGTATAAACGACATTCACAAAAAGGTCTTTAGTTTATAGACAACAAACATTAAATTAAATAAGACTTGTTTTCTTATCAGGTATATCCAAGAATCATCAAGGCTAAACATGGTTTGTTTCATTGGACACTTAGTCCCAAAAATTCCAATTGCAACATACTAAAAGAGAGAATTTTAAACCAAAATCCCTTTAATTAAATAAATATATGTAGTTTTAATACAATACATAAGCTTCACTCAGCAACACCATGGACACATGAAGCCGCTTCCCAAAATACATACACTTCTCTTTTCTTTAAAAGAAACAACAACATTACATGAGGGCTTTACCCCTTATTTCGTGACATAGATTCCTTGCACTAACTGCTTAATGTTTAAACTACCTCCACCCCTAGGCTTGGTTCATCCAAACATCACAACTATATATCTTTTGCAATTTTTCTCAGTTGCCTAGGCCCAAAACAGCCAAAGTAATATACATTCACTACCTTGGTTCTTGGTGTGCATTCTTTAGCAACATTGGTGTAACGTACCTCGTTGCAAGCTCCTGGAAATGTACTTCCCGAACTCGCTCAACACCATACCAATTGCTTCCAAACGGTTAACAGTCCACATAGGGAGAAGCTTGGAGTCATCGCTAGGGATCAAATATGGCTCTTAACTAATGAACATGCAACTTTTATCTTGCCTAAATGCAAATTACTCTAATGCAGTCAACACATAGATATCCAATAATATCTTTTCTTGAAACTTGTCAAAGAATTTGTCATTATATTTTCTCTGTTACAAACTACCTTCTCTCACCGGGTAAGACCCCATGAAACCTGCCTCCTTCATCAAGAGGTGTTTCCCAGTCCCCGAAGAAGTATAAGTTCTAAATTTTTTTCTCATTTTGTTTTAAAGAATAGTAAAACTCACACACAACACCCATGTCTTCGTTGCTTCCAAATGTAAAGCTTATGGAAACACAACATGTAACAAACACAATGTTTCTTGGTAATGTAATGTTTCCAACATTGTAAAACAACACAACATAGCAACAATGTTTTATCAACACTACATTACTTCTTATAATACGGATTAATTCTCAGAAAGATAGTATTTCACCTACATTTCCATTGCTTTCATTTACTATCTGTTAACACAACATCACAACAATGTTTCACATAGCGAAGAGTTCACTAATATGGTAGTATTAAATTATCAATTCCATTGCTTTCATTCACCATCTATTAACACAACAACACAACAATGTTTTACACAATGAAGAGTGAGATATGTTTAGCATACTAGACAAGTGTGGAGAATGCATACGTTGCAGTAGAAACTACAAAAAAACTGACATGTTTCATGCTTTCCAACTACACCATTCTTTGTTCTTTGAATCCTGCTCTCCCTTGTCTCACCTGGTCTCCTCTCTCCTTCTCCAAAATGCTTTCCCTTTATTTTGTTTTTATATTCCCCAAAATGATATGCGAAGAATTCACAAGTTGTTTTCCTCTCCCTCTATGCATAGTGCCATATTGCCGAGCCTCCTCTCTTCTACTTCGTGCACACTCCGAGTTATCATAACCATACCCATTCATGACGATTTTACAACAAACATGGAGAGTGCGTTTATCCACATGGACGTTTTAATAAAACTTAGCTCTTATTAGAGTAATATTCCATTCTTTGGGATATTTACCCTTTTATTCCACTAGGTAAAATAGGTAGTATATTGCATTATACTACATAGATTATTACATTTACTTTTTACTACTTACCAAGGAGATATTTACTGTTCTAAATATCTACTAGTAAACATAGGTTAGTATCTAAAATATCCTAGGTTAGATATTTTATATTAGTGGTTAGTTCATACTTCTCTACCTAGGTTAGTTGTTAGCATATTTCTCTATTAGCGCATCTTGTTAGCGTTAATCATGCTCATTTGGTTATATTGTAACCTATATATATTTCTTAGATTTTTCTAAGGTAATGTTGAATATTGAATTATTATTTTGTTTCAATTCATTATATTTGGACTATTGATCACAACTCTGCCAAAAATTTTAATCATTTCTTTAATATTCCAAACAATAGCTATTTTCATAATAGTGTAAACTATTTTACACACATTTTAAATAGAGTAAGATTAATAATATTATAACCTATCTTCTTATATTTCTAAGTAATGCAACAATGATATTTATAGAGACTTCTATACATGGTAAACTTATTTACCATAATAAATTCATATATAAACAAAATATCATTTTAAATAATAAACTCTCATGCCATAACAAGCAATCACACACACATGCATTTCCAAACTAGTGGCTCCCATCATCATTGCCACTTAAAACAACATTTCTCATTTCTTGCCATACAAGCAATATTCGAGCCAAATAAACCCATGCAAAGATGCAATATGCAATGCACCTAAATGATATGCAAGCACGAGTTTCCATGTGCTCGTGAGCCTGATCATCACTTCCTTGTCTCACCTTTTTTCCTTTGACTTGTTTTCGTTCATTGCCATTACACAACTGTCCTGCACTCACAAAAGTCATCAGCAATACCAGGAATCATAGAAAAAAGTTAAGTGTATACATATTTCATTATCTTTCATAAACCGTGTGAGGAGGGTCATTACATCCTTCCCCACTAGGGATAAACACAGTCCTTGTATTTTTTTTTCTTTAACCATATTAAGCAAAAGAAATTCTTTGCATTTTCGTTTTCCTTACTTTTTCAGGATATTCAAAAAAAATTCATTGCTTATATATAATTCTAAATTTCGTAAACAAAGAATTTTTTCCACACAATTGGTATATAACCACATCATATATTACATCACAATATAATCGTTTTATCAAATATCAACATATATTTCAAAACATGTAACTTTGCAATACCACACACTTGCAACCTACTCTACTCAGTAAAATGACAAACATAATTCACTCTTCTTGGTATCTAGTTCCATTCCCATTTGTATATATACAAATATTCCAAAATCTTAAAAAAACATTTTTGATAAAGTCTATTTCTACTCAAATAGATCAAGAAACTCTCGTTGCATCTTTGCCATCTCTTTCCATGTAGCATTTCGAACTGAGTAGTGGTCCCATTGGACCTAACATTGCTCTATGCTTCGTTTTCTCATATTCTTGGTTTGAAAACCAAGCACACGAATAGGTCACACCTTAATATTTAATGGGTCGGTCATCTGTGAGTTGGAAATATCCAAAACATGAGTAGGGTCATAAATGCAAAGAGGGATACATGAAAGACATTATGGATTTTGGATAAGCTTGGAGGTAGATGTAATCTGTACGCTACAAGGTTTATCTTAGAGATGATCTCAAATGGACCCAGATATCTGAAATCAAGCTTAGATATTATCTCAAATGGACCTAGATAGAACTCTTAGTTGGCTTCACCCTCAGGGCCTCAAAAATACTTTGTATCCCATAGAATATTCCCTTGGTGCTCTTCAAAGGTCCGCATAGCTCTTTTTGAAATATGCGTCCTCTTTTATATTCTATCAAATCTTCTTTAGTTGTTCTTCCATTTATCTTATCATTTTTGGCCTGATCACTACCGATATTTCGGATTATTCCAAGTTAAGGTAATTCTGCATTGTCACCCATATAGAGCTTCAAAAGGTGCCATGCTTAATGATGCATGGTAACTGTTATTATATGCAAATTCTACTAGGTATAAGTAGTCTTCCCACTTTGCGTGTTGTTCCATGTAGTACATTCTCAACACATTCTCAAGCACTTGATTCACGCTCTCAATTTGTCCATCTGTGTTAGGGTGATAAGCAATTTTAATATTCAACTTAGTCCCTAATGCTTGATGCAACGTTTACCAAAATTCAAAATTAAAACAAGAGACTCTATCAAAGTTTAGAACTTTTGGAAACGTATGTAGCCTCACCACTTCTATGGCAAACTTACTTGCAACTGTGGGTGCATCGTCTTGCACATTGTCTGGTATAAAATGTGCGACTTTAGTTAATTTATCCACAATTACTAAATTTGCATCATGCCTGAATCTTGTTTTAGGCAATCCCACTATAAAATCCATTGATACTATTTGCCATTTTTGTGAAGGTATCTTGTGTGGGTATAATCTTCCAGCTAGATGCAAATGTTCTGCCTTTACTTTTTTACATTCCAAATATTTGGCCACATAGTTGGTAATATCTTTTTTCATACCTGGCCAGAAATAATCTTTTCTTAGATTCTCACACATTTTTACCCCTCCTGGGTGTGCATAATGGGGGGTATTATGGGCCTCACTAAGGATTGTTTCCCTTAATACTCTTGAATTAGGTACTATCAATCTATTATTGAAGAATATTAGATCATTCCTAATCACATATTCTGCATCTTTGTCTAACTTATGTCTAACCTATCAAATGCAGGATTGGCAAAATTCATCTTTTTCTTGCCATACTTTTATTTTATCCAATAGTTCACATTGGCATTTAGCCATAGCGGTAATATGCCCTCTCCTACTTTAAACATGGACGATATTTTTATCCTTACCCTTAATGTACTCAACGCCAAAATCATTTTTTGTGAGAAAATGTATCCAGCATCATTGCCTGGCTTTTAATAGAGGTTGGGTAAAAATGTACTTCAAAATTTTATGGTCTATCTTTAATTCAAATGGTTTTCCCAATAAATAATGTCACCAAACTTTCAAAGCATGCACTACCAGTGCCAACTCTAAATCATGAGTGGCATAGTTGACTTCGTGCCTCTTGGGCTTCCTGGACTCATAAGCCATAACCACATTGTCTTGGGTTAAAATCCCACCTAACCCTTCGATCTATGCATCAATACAAACTTTAAACTGCTTATTAGGGTTAGGTAATTATAGAATTGGTGTAGTCGTCAATCATTATTTCAAAACCTGCAAAGCCTCTTAACACTGCTCTGTCCACTTAAAGTCTTTCTCTTTTCTCTGAAGGTTCGTAATGGGTTGAGCAATTCTTGATAATCCCTTGACAAACCTTCTTTAATATCCTGCAATTTCCATAAAAATTCACACCTTTGAAACATTAGTCGGTGTCGGCCAGTCAATGATTGCTTTGATTTTCTTAGGGTCTACTGCAATTCCTTCTACAAAAATAATATGCCCAAAGATACTGCACTTGTGGAGTATAAAACTCACATTTGGTCAATTTTCCATATAATTGATTCTTTCTAAGAATCACAAGCACTATCTGCATGTGTTGATCATTCTCTTCCTTGCTTTTGGAATAAATCAAAATGTCATCCAAAAATACGAGTACAAACTTATCTAGTTGTTCTCTAAAAATGCTATTCATGAGGTTCATGAACGTGGCTGGGGCATTGGTTAGCCCAAAAGGTAAGACAGTATTTCAAAATGCCCATACCTTGTTTTAAAATTTGTCGTAGGAGTATCTTCCTTTTGAATCCTTAGCTGATGATATCCAGATCTCAAATCTATTTTTAGAAAATATGGTTGCTCCTTTCAATTGATCAAAAAAATCATCAATTCTTGGTAACGAATACCTATTTTTGACAGTAACTTTATTTAGCATTCGATAAGTTATGCACATACTTAAGGTATCGTCTTTATTTTTAACAAACAAGATAGGAGCTCCCCAGGGCGACACACTAATTTTGATTAGCCCTTTTTCAAGCAAATCCTGAAGTTGCATTTTGAGATCCTGCAACTCTATGGGTGTCATTCTATAGGGTGACCTTGCAATTGGTGCTACTCTAGGTAACAACTCAATTGAGAATTCAAATTCCCTCTGAGGACGTAATCTCGAGAGATCCTTCGAAAAATATCTTTGAATGCACCCAAGACCAGGTGTTGCTGGAAAAGGTTAGATTCCTTTTCTGACTCTTCTTTCCTATTCATATTAACTATGAAGATCATACCCTTCTTCTTATGATTTGCATTGCAGTCAATAGATGTGTCTTAACTTCCCTTCATCCACATCTAACTTTAATCCTTTGGTTAGATTCCAAAAATTCCACCCATCTCTCTTCAAACTTTAATAGGGCCTTATGTGCTCTTAACCAATCAACTCCTAAAATTATTGTCAAATGCATGCAAAGGTGTCACATACAAATGCCAATTGATCATTCCTTGAGGTAAGGATATGTGGAGATGAAAGAGATATTGATTAACATGGTGGGTTTGCCCTGATCCAAACTCTACCTTCCAACCTTTAGCCAAGAATCTAGGTCTAACAGGCAATTCCCTCACTAATCTAGATGAAATAAAACTATCTGTTGACCCACTATCAACTAAAATTTGCACATTTTTATCAAAAAATTACCATGAAATAAGAAATGAGTAATTTGACGAAGGAAAACTGCTTGGCTAGGGTTTGATGAGGAAAAATTGCTCTACGGGGAAGGCAACAGTTTTTGGAGGAGGTCTAAATAGTTGGAGGAATGTTGTGATGGCATTGGGCCCATCACAGAGAGTGCATGCTAGTGATATTTTTTCATCTGAAAATGACTAGAAGAAACAGGATTTCCCAGTGCATGTTGGGAACCGCTTGTTAAAGAATAATGGATGTTTGGAATGATGTGAAGCCAGGCCGATTCTAGTGGTTCAACCAGACTTGGTGGCGGAATATGTGGATTATTTAACCAAACATGCACTTATTGGAAAAAATTTGGGCATCCAAATTTCTCTTCCCTTTGTGGAGGCTTGGGTCAGGAAGACTTGAAACCCTGAAGGTGACATGGAGGTGATGCTAAGTGCGAACAACTATTTTATGGTGGTCTTCTATTGTCTTGCGGATTGTAATAAAGCATTTGAATAGGGTCCTTATTTATGTAACCATGCAGGAATATTTCTTAAACCCTAGCATGTGGGTTTTCAACTCGTCAAAGGAGTGGTCATCGTGGGTTCCAGTGTGGGTTCGGCTTTTGTGGCTCCTATTGGAATTCTGAAAAACTGATATTTTTCATAAGATTACCCTTCTTCTTGGGAATCTGGTTGGACCATCACAATATACGATGGATAAAAATGTGACCTCTGTTACTCGTATCTATGTTGAAATTGATTTAAATAATCCTACTCCAGATTCTATTGAAATATAGTATGGATCGACTACATGGGTTCAAAAACTTGACTATGAAGCTCTTCCGTTTCGTTGTCATATTTGCCATGAATATGGCCACCTACAAATAAAATGCCCTAAGTTTGTCCCACCCGTGGCTTCAAATCCTGGGCCCTCTCGGTCTAGAAAAAATTTGGATAAAGGAAAAGCCCCGATAAAGGAAGGGGAACGGGATAAGGAAGGCTTTATTTCAGTAAAACCCCAAAATAAAGGATGAAGGGCAAACAAAGACCTTAAGGATAGCCAGCCAGATGCTCTACTCAACCATTTTGAAATATTAGATGATATTTATTAGTGCATGGAGATACCTAAAACGTCACTACCTGATGCAAATATAACATGGCCAAATCATATGTCTCTTCTTGAGGGGGAACTTAAGGAATCAGATCTAGGGGGTTTAAATGAAGAACAAAGGGCTTTGGATCTGAGTATAGATAATATGGTTGGATATCGCCCTATAAGGGAAACTAATTTGGAAAGCAAAGATTTAGTTATGCCCTCTTCTACTCAGACATGGATGCAGTCATCCTTGGACTGCAAAACTCCTACGGTGTTGGGATTGCAACAAAAAATAATTTAAAAAAAGTGCTTCAAATAAGAATATGAAGGTGGGTCGAAAGAAGGACCAGGATAAAATTTAGTTAATGGGAGAGAATTTGGTGGAATCAGGATTTGTGAGAACATTGGACTCCCATTTTTCTAACCCCCAAAAATGACTATCCTTTCATGGAATGTAAGAGGGTTGAACAACATCCCCAGGAAAAAAATTGTTCATGATTTAGTTCGTGTACATTATCCGGATGTGGTGTTTATTCAAGAGACTAAATTGGCTACTGATAGTATGTTCAATATTGCTCCCAAGTTGTGGAGAAGGGGGTAAAGCTAGTGTATTGGTGCATGTGGATATGCTGGTGCCATTGCTTACTTATGGGATCTGGTTAAGATATCCCCTCTTACTTGGATTTCCTGTAGATGGTCTATTTCGATGATCGGGCATGATAATAAATCTGGTGAAACCATCCTATTTACAAATGTGTATGCTCCTATTTATTACAATGGTAAAGTGAATTTTTTGGAGCACATTTGCTTTGTGAGAAGTCTGGCTCCCCTTTACCCATGGATTTTGGTTGGAGACTTCAACTCTATCACTTGTCGGGAGGAGAAACGTGGTGGGGTTGATCATCTCAAGCCTTTTTATTCTGTCTTCAGTGCTCATATCCAGGCCCTGAACTTGGTTTAAATCAATCTAGATAATGGGATCTTTAACTAGCACAATAGAAGATGTGTGGAAGATTCCATCTCAAAGAGATTGGATAGGTTTATGATATCCAACTTTTGGATGGGTAATAACATAAGTGCTAGTTTTGTGATTCTAGAGGGTAGGGGATCTGATCATTGGCCTATCAAACTCTCTGCTCTAGATTTAGGGCTAAAGAAGAATCCTTTATTTAAGTTTCAACTTATGTGGCTTTGCAATCCTAAAAAACATGATTTCATGCGAGGTTGGTCGACCACTGGCAAACCTCCTCATGGCACCACTATGTATTCCATTATGAAGTGGCTACAATTTTTGAAGCATAAATTGAAGAGATGGAATAGACTAAATTTTGGGAACATTTCCTTGGCTAAGCTGATGGCTCTTAGGAGGGTGGAAGAAGCTTCAAGGAATATTAGATATCAGGGACTCACAGAGGAGCTTCTCATTGAAGAATCTGAGGTTGTGAAAGACCTTGTTGAAGGGGAACTAAGGGAAGAATTGTTTTGGAAATAAAAAGCTCGAGTAGATTGGCTTCAGGAAGGGGATAGTAACATGACCTTCTTTTATAACTCAGTTAAGGCTCGTCATAATGATAACCTGATTACCTCTCTTATGAATTCTTAGGGTGCCTTACTCTCTTCTTTCAAGGATATTTCAAAAGAGACTAAGACGTATTTTTCCTCTCTTCAAGGAGGACTACCTCTCAGATGATGATAATGAAAATCTTATTCTAAACTGGATTCCGTCGATTGTTTCTAGAGAGATGAATGAGCACTTGATGGGTGGGAGAGAAAGGTTTGAATATTTCCAAACAATACACGCATAATTGCCAAGCTTTCTGTAATACCACCATGTGATCATGATGTAATACAAGTGGGACCTATTTCAATCCCACATAATAGTTTCAAAAAAAGAGTTTTATAAAATATTTTAAAAAATAATCTATAGAGTTACCATATAATGAATAATTATATGTTTCATTGTTAAAATCATAGCTACAAAATTAGCTACTAGATGTACTAATTTTGAACTGCCTAATAATATCATATTGTATCAGTTATTATTGCACAATTTATAGTAACAAAAATAACTAACCATTCTACAATTACATGAAAAAGGAAGAAATGTCATGCTAATCAAATATAAAAGCCATAAAACATATTTAGTCAATTTTTTTAAGAAGCAAAATTTTAGATATTTTGAACATGTAATCTTTTTTCCAAGATGGTTGACAAAGGCAACACCATGTAAGAGCTATAAATTTTGACTTTCCCGTTCAATAATCATATAATAAGTATATAACAAAGAGCATCCTATTATTAATTTTGCTAAATTTATATGGACTTGTGATAAAAGACCTAAATACATTTTTTTTTAGTTGGGTATCTTGTGTAAAAGTATGCTAATAAGAGTGATGCATAGAATTAAACTTATTTCCAATTACTTTAAAGAAGGGGTTCTAAGATTATTTATAGGATTAGATGAAAAAACATCAACATATGGTAGCAAAAAAAGGAGAAATTATTGAAGAAATATCAAAATCCATAGAAATCAAAGATAAAATGTTCAATATAGCATTGGAGAAAAATGAAATACGAAAAACAATGCCATAGACATTGGTTAGCAACAATTGGTGAATATGTTATTTAAATATTACGAAATATGATAATCTCAAATGGAAGCTTCACTAAAGTGTTGATCTTATACCCTCCCATTATAGAAAATTGTTATATCAAAATCCCTTTATAGGTTGATCCATGGGAAAATGATGGAACACCTCTTTAGTTTATCTTTACTTTAGAAAGGGATTTGGCCTTGAAATATCTTGATGATAATATAATCATCTCCAAATTCTTATGAACATCTACCCCTCTTGAGATACAAATTGAGGAATGTTGTCCAAATAAGAATAAAACATAGGAGAAGTGTCCCATAAATAAAATGATACATAGTAAGGGTCCTTCTAATTAGGAACTTATTATTTTCATAAATTATTGCTTCATCTCTATTACCTTAATGTTTTTTAAAGATGAATGCAAAAATGTGACAATAAAAACTATAGAAATTATTTTAGGAAAAACTCATAAATTAATCAACTCCATCACAAACATCAACAAAACCTTATTGAACTACTTAAGATGCATAACTTAGCTTTTAATTGAAATATTAGGAAATAAAGGGATACCATCCTAGTATTTTCATGCTCCATATATATCTAATATCATGCTTGAACAAAACAATAGCCTCAACAAAGAATAAACCTTCCCACATATATATTATAGAAAATAAGCTACAAAAATTACTAAATGCTAGATTCTTATACCTAATATTTATAGTAAGTGTATTTTCCATCTACAATAATCCCAAAGAAAGGAGATAATTCGTGTTAACTATAAATAACTCAATAAAGCTACTTGAAAATATGACTTTCCTCTTCCATTCATTAATCAAGTCAAAGACACTTTATCAAAAAATATTTTCTTTCTTTCTTCATGCTTGTAATAGATATAATTAAATGCAAATAATCCCTAAATACCAAGAATAAAAACTACATTTACTTTCCCATGTGGAGTATTTGCTTATGGAATTTTGACCTTTGGATTATGTAACAGAGCTAACACATTCCAAGTCATATTAATTATTTTCATAGGTTTGATCTATAGCTATGTTAAAATATATATGGAAAACTTCATTGTTATGGGAACTCATATGAATATCCCATGTTAAAGTTCAAAAACATCCTTCTAAGGTGCCAAGACACAAATATATCCCTCAATCATGAAAAACATTATATGATGATTATTAAATGGATTGTACCTCAAAGATAAAAAGATGTCCATATTTTTCTTGATCATGTTGGATGCTATAGATAATTTATCAAATATTTTAATAAAATTACAACACCATTGTTTGTATTTATCTCTAATTATTTGCATTTGATGAATTGAAAGGATAGAATTGATTAGGATTTTGAGTCTTGGAATTAGGGCTTGATTAGAAATTTTAAAAAATAAAAGAAAATATGAGTTATGTTATTTATCCCAATAGAAGAAGGGTTAAATACAACCTTAGGTAAAGATTCTCAAACACACATAACTCCAAAATTAGTTATTTGAGTATTGAACTTATTTGAGATGAAATTCATGGGCATATGTCAACCCCCTCAAGTGGCAAGTGGATGGCGAGAAATGGGCAAAAAACATGAGTCAATTGATAAAAGATGTATGAAAAAATATGACAATGATGGCATATAGAAGGAAAAGAAGAAAATATATTCTAATACAATAAAGTAAGTGTAATATAATGCAAGACAATAAATATAATCTAATGCAAACTTTGATTGATCAATTTATTTGATTGAGCTTGATGGATTTGATTAATTTGAGTGAGTCCAATTGAATGATTTGATTGATTGATTGGTGGGGAAGGTATGATACCTTGAACATTCCCATGTTGATTGATTATTTGATTGATTGGATTTATTGAATGGATTGGGTTTGATTGATTTAATTATGCTTTTGTCCTAGCAAAACAAAGGGGAGATGATGGTGATTAAAGCTTTCAAAATGTGAGCTTTCTTTATTTTATTTTCATGTTTTTGAAATGAAATGAAGATGTTGTATGTATATGTGGATAAAATATTTGTAAATATACATGTGATGATACTTTTAATAGATGGTTCAAATTATGAAATGATAAATATGGCTAATCATGATGTGTAATTGTTATGAAATTATGAATGCAATAATATGGATATATATATGTGTGTGTGTGTGTGTGTGTTTTATTATTATTCGAAAATTCCTAATGACACATCACTACTCATGAATAGATTGATGAATCAAGGGCATAAACACAATGGTGTTGACATAACTACGTAATGGAATGGAGTTAATGTGATAATTGTGGAGACAGGGTATAAATAAGTTGTAATAACAAAGGTGGCATGACTTGTCAATTCACCCATCCTAGGAAATGAAGGATCAACAAGTATATTTAGGAAGCTCAAACACCCTAGTGGCATTGATCAAACTCATATATTAATCAAATAGTCGCTTGAAGATACTAAGACCAACTAAGAGAGTCAAGTTGCTCAGAGACCAATGTGTTTGCAGTGATGTTCATTTTTAATTTTGAGTTAGGTAGGATTGACCAATTGTAACTCAAGATATTATAATATAGCTCATCCATGAGTGGATATTGGTCTATATAAAAGAAGATCAATAATTTGATAGATGCATCACCACACAAGGGCAAACTCCATAGCCAGTTAGGCATCTATAGCCCCGATGGAGATAGTCCCAAAACCCTTCAATATTGCTCCACTACTAACTAGGTGTCTATAGGCCCAGTAGAGATATCTTAATTCTCTAGGATCCATGATAATTGATACAACAAACGATATTTTATTTATTTATTTATTTTTCTTTTTATTTTTTCTTTTTTCTTTTTTCTTTTTTATTTTTTAAAAAATGGATCTATGGGGTCAGATTATGGCATAATAGGATGAGTAGGGTAAATTGTTCACTTTATGGCTTAAAGCTATGCATGGATTCATCTTTCCTAGACTCAAAATATGATTAATATGTGAAATGTGTATGGTCCCAGAGGAAACTTGGTGTAACTAGGAAGGTCTATAGCACTCAAGAAATAAATAACTTTCAATGCAGGTTGACTGAGACACTAGGTATGGTTGAACAGTTGAAAGAAACCAAAGATTCTCCAAACTAAGAGAGGAAAGAGATAAAGCATGGCAAACTATGAATGATGGACATATTGGATATGGTGGAAAAGTGTATATAAAGGTGTTCGACAACTATGAGTATGAATATGTCCTTTATTAAAATAACCAAAATTATGTGTGATGACACGTATCAAACTTAATCGAACAATGATCAAAATAACATTTAAGACAAAACTAAAAGTGCAAAATGAAGGTGTAATTATTTGGTGATGGCATAATTAAATGATATAGAAAGAACAAGCAAGATAAAAGTGAAATATAATATGGAATGGATAAAGAGGGAAAAGAGGAAGGGGAAAAGGAACACACTGGTCCATGGTACATAGTTGCTCGAAGCATGATCGTACAATGAGAAGTGATGTACGAGGAATGAAAGAAAAAATAAGAAGGAGAATATGAAGTGGAGGTGAAATTATTGAAAAAATAGTGATTATGACATGACTTGGTTGATTGACTAATTTTGCATATTGTTTTTAATTGATTATGTGCAAGAAGATAGAGTTGAATATGAGCTAGGCATAAAATACGTGCAAGTGAAGGATTTTGACAGTGGTTGATGATAGATGCAAGGGGACTGGATTGACACTTGAGAAGGAGATGTAAGATGTCTCAAATTATGATCAATGTGAGACGCCCTAATGATGGAAGCAATGAATATCTTTGAACCTTATCATTGATAGATTTTTAGTGCACTGAAACAACTATGCTAATGAGACATGAGCCATTGTGCAAAGAAAAATAAAAGCAACTATGCTAATGAGACTTTAGTCATAGTGCTAAAATTATGCTATGATTAAGATATCTAATTATGTTGAATTATGCGCTTGGACAAGGTTTTGGTATAGATATTGATTCTAAAAATAAGTGTTGGATATTAATCAAGGGACAAGGTAATTTAGAATGGGAATTATTTGGGTGGATGAAGTCGATTGGTGGTTGTGTGCAATATACAGGTGGAAAGAAGAGGAAGACTAATTAATAGGAGGAAACTAAAGTAGAAAGGGACCATTGAGAGAGGATTATTTGGATGAGGTAATTAATTCCCTATGATCTAGCAGATCTTGTAGTAAACATTAAAAATATTGATATTCCTCGATGTCATGACCCTTTTGATGGTGGTAGATGCAATAGTTATATACTTTATAGAATTTAGATTTGGGCTTATTGATTCACTCTATATAGATGTCGAGTAGAGAGATAAATTTTACATTATACAATATTTGGAAGGTATTGGACAATATCTCCAATAGGTATGTCTAGGGATGAGGTATGCGATGAGGAGGCTAAGGTTGATTGGAGGGGTAGGATGAAGAAGGTGGAGTGGAGAAGGATTGGATGGAGGAATATTCAGAGTGTGGCATAGAGGCTCTTTGATCATTTAACCTAAGATTAATGTTTGTGATTTGGTCCTAGATTTGTTCCAAGATAACTATTAGTGGACTTAGAGTAAGCAAGATATGTAGGTATGGTTGGATTCGATGGTGAGGATTAATTTGGGAGGAATGAGTAAATGAAGGAAGAAAATATGGATGAAGATGATAGGGTGAGTGACAAGGTTTTTAGGGTTGGATCGTGTAAGGGGTACAAATTAAAGGAGAAGGTGAACGACAAAGTGGTTGACATTGGACCATATGGGGGGTATGAGGCCAAAGGTGAGGTATTAGAAGTGGTAGAGATGGTGTTGGGAGAAGAGGTGGAAGACATGAGGGGGATCGATGTGAGGAGTTGTTCATGGTCTTCTTGTGATAATGCTTGGGTGATATGGTTGGAGGGACTTGATGTATTAGGCCTAAATGTGAGGGTCTTGAACTGCCCATGGTATGAGGGGAGAGAGAATGACAAGGTATGGATGGGCAAGATGGTAAGATGGGGGGAGTCTCCTTCAAACAAGTTGGTGGGATATCATGTGGATGAGATATTTTACCCATTATATAAGGTGTCAGGGGAAAGGGTGATGATGACATGATATTCATGTCAGACTTAACATTAAGATCATGTTAGATTTGGTTATTAATTTATTAATTTGTTAGCTCAAGTTAGCTAACTATTGCATTTATGTTTTGTAATTTGTGTTATTTAAGTACTCATGAATAAAATGAAATTAGTTTGATGTGATTCCACATCAGTTGGTATCAAAGTAGGAAGTTCCTACCTGTGAGGGGGTATTTCCCTCATGGAAATCCCTCCTCCCCTCTTCTGTATTCATACCTCTTCTCTGCAATTATATTTCACAAATTTATTTTTAATTGCAGAGTTGATATTTTATCTAGTTCACTGGATAGTCATTTATTTTTTGCTTGATAGATATCAATGGATCTTGTTGAGATCTACATGGGTATCTAGGTTATCCTCAATAAAGGAGGCCAATGATCTTAAGCAGTTGCAGTAATAAGCTTTGAAAAAGTTATTTTGGTATACGTTTTGGGATCTCGAATAGATCAAATTCATTGTTGCATGTGGTACACACGGCCTTCATTTGGTCATCTCCATCAATCGTGACATATTGAAATATGGGCTACTATACAAGCATGTAGCCTAGGGACAATTTACAATATTTGCAAAAGTATGTGATCATTAGGTGGTTCTCATGGAAAAATTTGAGAGTGGCACAATCTAATCAATGTGTAGGTATTTTGTTGGAGTAATTTCTTGCAACCCTAATCACCGTGTAAAACTCATATAGAATTCACATCGCAATGATAGATGCACACCTTCGAAGAGGCCGCATCGTCTTGGTAAAATCCAATTCTATGATTTTCTGTAATGACCTTTTTCTTCCTTCTCGATTGCAAAAATCACTATTGTGGAAAATTTTGATCCCACAGGTGATAGGAAGTCTTGCTGTGATCTCACGTGAATGGAAAAATTTTGATTCCTTGAAAAAAATAGATGATGATTTGCTCCTGGATAACCTCTTCACTAATGGTGATTTGTATATTTTTTGTAATAATTGTCAGTTGGAAGGTTGTGACTTGGATACAGTTTTGAGGAAGCAAATATATTCAAAATCGATATACTCATCAAAATTATCATCCTCAGGATCAAAAGTAATACATTGGAGGCCATTCCCAAGGAGGAGAATCGAGGACTTTTATGATACCCTAAACCACATTTATCCTTTGGTATCTAGTAGGGAGGATCAACAATAAAGCACAAACATTGTTCATATCAACCACAACCAAATTCATACTAATTGAAGCATTGGATAGTAAAGGAAAACTTGGAAATATAATTGATGTTACCACAAAATGGTATTGTAGACTCGATAGAAATAGGTGGTTCAAAGGAAGCATTGAGACCCCATAGACAAAGTTGGTATAATTGGTGGAAGAACCAATGGGGATGATAGTACCAATAGTTAAGGGGATGTCATGAGGGTAACCAAAATCCTTAACTAACTTGATAATGAGGGGAGAGATAGTGACCTTATGGATAAAACACTCCCTTGAGCCAAGATTAGATGTTTGTATAGATACATAAGGGGACTCTTGATGGAATGAGTGGAGGGGAGACTTCGAGTGAGATGACTTGGAAGAAGTGGAGGGCACAATAGTAGAGGATGAGAGCTCAGATAGGATGGAGGAATAGGATGGTGGTGTAGATTGAGAGGATGACAAATTGGAAGAGGAGTTGGATGGAGTGGTTTGAGAAGATGATGCAATAGCAATTAGAGAAGTAGTTGGAGTAGATGATGTACAATATGAAGGTGATAAGGAAGTTGATTTGGTAATCTATATTATGGTGGATGTGAAAGTAGATGGAGTGGGATTTACTGGTTGAAGGTTGTAGTGGACAGTGCACTACTCCCAAGATTGATGCTCTGGAGGAGTGATAGAGTGGATGGATGAAGTAGGAGTAAAGTGGTCATGACTTATTATTCCCACAAAACCTTGGTAAGATGGAACATAATTGATGTGATTGATGTGATTTGAATGGGTTGTAGAAGTTGATGCACCATTATGTTTTTGTGTGATCCCATGTTGTGGTAAATAATTTTGATAACTTCCAAGGTTTTGGTTAGGAGGGGTTAAAGGATTATCAATGATAATGTCCCCTCGATCAATCATATCTTGTACTAGGTTCTAGAATTATTGATAATCATGAATATCAGGACCCCTTTGGTGATGGAAAATGTAGTAACAATTTTATTTATACCCTCTTCCTAAATATTTGTTTGTATCCTTAGGTCTTATCTTGGGTAAGGAGATCAACTATGTATCCATGAGTTTTTGAAATATGGTGGACAAGGGCTCTGAGAGAGGTATGAAATTACGTTAGGGTTGTTGAGGGTGTGCAACCTAATGGGTGGATTGAATGGGATTTTGAAGTTGAGTGGGAGGTGGCAAAGCATTATATAGTGGATATAAGGGTTGTTGTGGTTGATAATGAGGTTGTGGGGTGGATATTGAGATTATTGAGGTTGAACGGTTGGACTACTCAACACCACCTGATTGAATTGGGTGGGCCTAGATTGATTATTGTTGTTGTGGTCCTTAGCATTTTTACCTAGTCATTCCTTATTTTTAAGCTTGATCTCTCCTTCTTGAATTTTGATATCCTTGATAATTTTGGCTTGATTTAGAGCTTCCTCAAGAGTTTGATATTGTTGAAGTTGAAGGAGTGATACTGATTTGGAATAACTCTGAGTGAACATTCGATTTAGCTTAATAATGGAGATAGAGAAGGGTAACTCAATAATTACCACTATTCATTGAATGCCATAGTCGAGGATAGACTCATCATCAAATTGATAAAGGTTGGTGAGATCCATAAAAGTGATTTTCTTCTTAATTTTTAGAGCAAAGCGCTCTAAGAAGTGATTGGCATGTTGTTCAAAATTATACAAGTTGTGTTTGGGTAAATGGTTGTACCCATCCAAGGCTCCTCCACAAGGGATAGCAAAAAGGTACAGAGCATAAGGGGATCTATCTCATTGATGAGATAGTAGGTGTTGATGAATGTGCTATAGTTATCCTAAGGATCCTCTTTGCCCTTGAATTTTTTTAATTTAGACATTTTGAATAGGTGAGGATAGGTTAGAACTAGGATCGAGGGGTTGATGGGGTAGTTTTGAAGTTGATTCAAGGTTGGATTTTGATACCCCATGCCTATAACTTGAAATTTCAAGTTATTTATCTTGTTGACCAACTGTTAGAATGTGTTTAGAATGGCTTGGGGAACTGAGTAGCGGGTGCCATTATGAGTTAGATGGGATGGCTCGATGGGAGGATATGATTGATGTGAATAAATATGATGGTAATGGTGGTGGTTAGGGTTAGAATACGGCATATGTGGGATTTGGGATTCTGAGGGAGGATACTGATGGTGTTGATGAGAATGATTATGGGTGTGAGACGGGTGCAATGGTGGTTTTTGAATGTGGTGTTGGTGATAGGTAGGCAGTTGAAGTGGGGATACGATAATGGGTAATAATGAAGGGGTTGTGTAGAGGTCGAATGATGCATGTGTTGGGTAGGGTATGATTAGTATGGCTAATAAGTGGGTTGATATGAATCAAGAGTGAAATGGTGTTTATGAGATGGTGGCTAATGTGGGTATGGGTTATGCAATTGCATCATAGGCAACTAATGAGAGTCATGAGGGTGAGAATAGATTGTGGGCATTATGGATGAACACGAGGTCCATAATGGTGATTAAGAAAAAATGATACGTAGACCAATGGATGTGATGAAGTATGCAGAGTTTGAGGTGGTTTTTGGGGAATGTGGATGGTGTGAGAAGAACTAATGTGACAATATGGACAATGATTATGAAGTGCTTTATGGTAAGACAACTGATGAGAAGATGTTCCAAAATTATAGGATGGTAGGGGACAAGCAGAACATATGGTAGAAGAGTGTGTGATGTGTGCACCATTGATATGAATGGTGGGGTATTAAGATTAATTTGTGGTAGGAGAAACATGGAGAGCTATAAATTAAGGTAGTGGATTAGGAAATTAGAATGAAAAATATATATTGGATGATTATAAATGGTAAGTAGAACAAACTGGGGCCAAATGATGTGGGTGAGAAGTATGTGTGACATAAGGAGGTGATATAGAAATGTGTAAGCATTGTGATGAGTGGACATTATTGGAGGAATATGGATTATTAAGGTCAATGGCCACTAACATTGGGCATGTGGTGTGTTGCGAAGGGGTGTTATTAGATCTCCCAAGTGGTGAGGATACTAGTCGTATTCCAAAAAAATTCACAGTCAAGGTGTGATAGAAATTAGAAGATGTAGGAGGTGATGTAGGATGATAAAACTTGTAAGCTTGCACTTGGATGAGGATGGGGTCAGTGCAAATAGGAATGTGTAGTGGGGGTAAATATGGAGGGAATGAGGTAGGTGGTGGAGGGTATGATGAAGGTGTCCTCGGGAGCATGAGGTGATTGACCATGATAAATTATATTGGTGAAAAGGAGGCATACTGCATCAAAATCAATGGGTATGATGTTTGTCTTTGGTGGAGAAAGGGGAGTCTTACAATGAGGGGACTTAGAAGGGGTGGTGTATGTGATATGGCGGTTTCCACCTTGATTAGACCTAATACGATGAGTCTCGGATGGGGTATATATGTCATGATGGACATCACCAAACATGCTACCCTAATGGATTTGAAATGTGTCCCTTGGATTAGTCGAGGGAGCAATTGAATAATGGGAAGATTGACCTAAATGGTCCATGGAAACTTGGGTGTGGAAGTGAGCCTTGGCTTGACTATGAGTCATTAGCATAGGCTAACCAGAATAATTTTATTTTTTCTTCTTTTAAGGAAAACACACTATCCATGCAAACAAAAAAGCAAGCAAACAATGAATGTTTTGTTTTGTTTTTTTTTTTTTTTTTTTTTTTTTTTTTTTTTTTTTTATCTTTTTTTTTTTTTGTGTTTGATATTCACTAGACCTAGGAACTATGAGGGATGATGGAATAAAATCTAAAAAGGTGTGGTTATGCCCACTCCCCTGATGAGGAACAAGACACAAATGACAAAAAGGCTTTCTAGGATGGTGGGTTGGCTCCAGGTATCCTAAGGGAGTAAAACAAACCTCTCAAGAGAGGTCGCATTGTCTACATACTACTACTTGCCTAGCTAGGATTTTGCTTCACCCTTGGTTAGGCTTGGATATAAATGATAGTTGTGATTCCACTAATTATTAAGCCCCATGGTCAAAGGACAACTAACATCAAAATTACTATGAGCTAGCCCCAAGGGTAACCAGTTTCTCGATGATGAAATCTAGGAAACTATGTGATCTAGCTATGGTGTCTAAAGGACAACTAAGCCGCATTATCTGATGGTTGGTGGTGAAATACAACGTAATCAAGAGGTTTTCCTCGTAAAATCCTTATGGAATGTAATCATGCAGATGTGTGTGGTTCGATGTGCTTTTGATTTTTATTTTGTTTTTGTTTTGATTTTTTTTGTATGCCTATTTACCATGCAAGTTTTGAAACTATTCCTAAAGATGCAAAGAAAACAATGATCTAAGGTGTTTTTTTTTTAAATAAAATTTTATCTAAATGAGCTTTATGAAATCATGCACAAACTAATCTATTGAGCTTATAAAGGAATTGACAACCTAATTTATTGATTTTGACAAAAGAAAATGACAACTATTCTAAAGAATTTGAGTTTTTGAAAAGAAAATGATAACTAATCTAATGCACCTTGAGTGTTTTAAGAGAAAATAAAGAGATAAATAAGGTATTGTGCCTTTGATATTTTTAGAAAGGAATCGTAAAATGACTATGCTAATGCTCTTTTTTTAATTTGAAATGGAGAAGGAAAGGAAAGATATTCAAACAACAAATGAAAAAAAATATGCTATGATTTTTTGTGCAAAACTATAAGGTATGAGCAACTAGCCCGTGAACCTATGCTAAAAGGAAAGGAAAATTAGCATGTCGTGTATTTGAGTTTGATCCTATGCAATTGTTTTCTAAGCTTGAGTACCACCCTAGGCAGTTTTTTTTGAGCTTGATAACCACCATGAGTGATTGAGACTTCGCTTGAGAACTACCACTAGTAGTTGAGACTGCACTTGAAAACTACCCTGGGTAGTTGAGGTTGAGCTTGAGAATTGCCATAGGTAGTTGATATTGAGCTTGAGAAATACCATGAGTAGTTGATATTGAGCTTGATAAGTGCAATGGGTAGTTGATACTAAGCTTGAGAACCACCCTGGGCAGTTGTGCTTGAGCCTGTGAGGGTAGATCTTGCAAGATCTAGCCTGCATCTAAGAAGTGTAATTGTTTCTATCCTACCCTTAAGTATTTGATACAAATAAAAGTAGGAGTTTAATAAAGCATGCTAAATAAACATGCAAACATAAAATACCTTCATAAAATATATAATATATGTTATACCCGATGCAAGTGCCAAAGCTCATGCAAAACAAGTATCAAATGTGTTGTGGGTAAAGGATCCCATCGTGATCGTCCTTTGTGTGAAAGAGGAAATACACCATAACAATTGAAAACAAAAAACGTGCAATAAAAGAGGAATTTTTAATAGATTTGAAGTTGATAAACTTTATATTTTACAAATAGGCCCTTTCGATTACAATTGACCTCCTAAAATGGAGGGTTTCTTTTACAAGTTAAATCTATGGTGTGGCAAGTGATCTCCTTGAGCACACAATGGATTATGGGAGGGTTTAGAAAACATGTTTCTTGACCTCTTGATATTATATGTGTATCCAATACCTACACACAAACTCATAGTGACAACATCAATAGCATATGTAGGGCCTTTTGATATGAGGCCCAAAACCATGGAAAAAGGTTAAAAATGACTAAAACATTACAAAATTGATTGTAAGAATTACAAAACTATGTAGAATTCTTACAAAACCTAACAAGATACCTTATTTACCTTTTTGTGCATTCTATAATTGATCTAGAGTTGTTTTTTGCCTTGATTCTCAACTTCCCATGGCGGATGGCTCTCTAGGGAACTGGCCAAGGTAGTTGTGCTTCTAGTCAACTACCCTAGGTGGTTGGGACTGTTATCTGATAAAGGGATTTGATATTGAATCTAAGCCTTCAAAGATTTGTTTTAGGGTCCTTATTACAGATCCGATGCACTATTGAATATATGTTGTTGATATGGCTACAAAACATATGTTAGTGAACAAACCCAAAAGCCTCCATGGTTGATGCTTTCGATCTTATCCAATGGTAAACCTGCAAGCACAATTGCAAGCAAAAAATATAGCAATATCGAATGAAATTTGAGCAAAGTTTTGTTATAATTTTTTTGGCCCTTTTTTAAACATGAAAATGGAGACCTATTTGTAAATTCTCCCATGGGTGGAGGAGAGTGTATAGGATGGAAGAAAAGGAATGAAAAGTGGCTTGGGTGCGTAAGACGGGCATCTTAGAGATTCCAAACTTGGGGTGGAAAAATGTGCAACTTTCCTAGTTTGGCCTATGAGGTCATATGACGTCTTATGACATTTCATAACACCTTGTGACATGCCATGATGTGATATGACATGCCATCACGCATTATGACATGCCATATTAATGCTCTTTTTGTGGAGAGATTTCTCACCCACTAAATTAGCATTTTTAATCAAAGTGCACGGGTGTAGAGAATCCTCATCCAAATACATTGACTACACTTGGAAAGTGGGGGAAAGAAGGTAAATTAATGCTAACCAAATTTAAGGTGAATCAAATTTATAAAATAGCAGGGTGGTCTCATGATGATTGTTGTTAAGCGTAGGAAGGGGCTAAAGTGGGCCAAAGAGGCTAGAAAAATCCAAAGTGACTAGAATAGCCAATATTAATAGTTTATAATGTTGCAACACATTAATTAAAATAATTGCACACATTATTAAATATTAATATCAACCATTAGGAATGTGACACTTTTTAGGTTTCTATAGAAAGCCTACAAGAGGATACAATTGCAAACTTGTTAATACTTTTTATAGCCTAAACAACATGTATTTATAGATTAGAATAGAAAAATATTCCCTCAAAAACTTGTAGGATGATTTGAATTTTTGGCTACCTTTTTTTGGAGATTTCGAATATTGAATGAGGTTGTCTTCAACCATTATTTATTTTAGTTTATAGTTGTTGAGGTTGCAGGTCACCATTCCTTTGTCTTTAATAGCTCACCTACATTTAATTATTTTTTGAGCTAAAATGTACTTGGTAGATTAATCATCTTTTTTTTAATAATGGTGTAATACATCTCTTCATTTACTTTTCTTAGAAATTCATGCACTATCACCTACTTCCCCTTGGTATTGGTGTGCTCATTTTCCTTTAGGAATACTTGCCTTCTTAAAACTTTTCCTTTAACTCCTTATCCATGATATGTAGAGTTTTTATCCATGCCATTGAGACTTTGAGTTCCCCATTTTCTTAGGGACGTTTATAAGTTTTTATGAGTTACTTCATAAAAATTTCCTATTGGAATTTTCTTTTCTACCAAGTCTTATCAAAACCTCAATCATTATTGCTTGTACCTTCAACTTTGATACCCACTCTTTGCATGTTGATTTGGTAATTTGTCTTTGATTCTTCTAAGGAATTATTCTTTTGGGATTCTATATGATTCAATTTATCAACATCTGATTCATTGGATTTTTATTAGTATATTTTTAGCAATTCTACTATCATATCAATTTGCTCCTCCTTTCACAAGTTCCTATTTTCCCTACCAAGTGTTGGCTATAAATTTTTGGAAATTGATAACGATCTCACCCCTTTCTCTTTGATTTGGTTTTAGGTCTTAAATCATCTCTAGGGCACATTTCAACCAGAATGTAGTGATTTATCACTACAATAAATATTCTAGGACATGTGACCACAATGATTCTACATAGATTAGTATATTAGAGGTAGAACTTGTTGCTTTAGACATGGAGAATTTTTATTGTGGATGATTACATCATTTACTTCAAAAAGCTAAAAGAATACATTCACATTTCAAAAGGAGACTATCAACCATGTCAATATTGTATTTAATAAATTTTTTAAAACTTATGAGATGGATTCTATTGTATTTGAGATGCTTCAAGTGTATTTTTGGATGTTGTTGCTCCTCTTGATGATGTGTTCAATTATCTTCTTCACCATTAGGCTCAATGATAGATGATAAGAGTTACTTTATCACTATTTAGGCTCATGCAAAGGAATTAGTTAAATCAAAATTTGATAAGAAGTTGAAGCAAGGATAGAAGAAAGACAAGGAGCCCTTCAATAATCATGTTTGCACTTTTTATAAGAAATGACACAAGGTAGAGTTTTATTGACTACAAATTAAGAAGCTTAAAGAGGTATCCAAAATGAGTGTGCTAATACTACTCTTTTCTATTCTTAGGGGTAGGATGATCATGATGATAAGATCTCATATACACATGCAGTAGTTCATTCATCAAACTAGACATCCACCTCTTCTGAAGAGTGAATTATAGATTCAAGGGTAACTTAGCACATGACAAAGCATAACCATCTCTTGCATGACTATATCACATAATATTCTAGATATTGTGTGGTTATTAGGGATGATTACTCTTTATAGGTGGTTGGATGTGGTGAGGTGATATTTGGTTCATCTTCATTTTATGAATTCCTTCATGTTCCTAGTGTGGGCAACAATATTATTTTCATTTATTCTATCACTCATACATAAGAAGATTAATTTTTGGTCAAATCAATAAGTGATTAAGGATATTGACATTGGATTCAATATAGTTGTCATATAATATCATGTTGAGTCTAATAAGATGTATGAGCTTTGAGATCATCCATATTCTTATTATGTTTCCTTTAGGAAGAAAGACTTTTTTGTTATAGTAGTGTAGTTATATGACATTAGCAAGAAATAGTATCATAGACTTGGGCATCTTAGCTATGGATCCTTGAGGTGTATGATGTTGGAAATAAAGCTAGTAAAAGGACCAAAAAGGAGTAAAAAATGTAAAAAATTTGTTTCAACGGTAATCTTTGGATCTTACCCCTTTTACCTCCTTGGACAGCAGCTGACTAGGCAAGTAAGTTTGACTTGGATGACAACTGACTGGGAAGGATTGGACGGCAATGTCGGCAAGGCAAACCAACTCATTTTCCCTTTCTATTTTTCTCCCTATTTCTTCTATTTCCCTAACTTCCCTATATTCCCTAAGTTCATTTATTTTTATGAGTATAAATACCAATGTAACCTATTATTCCTAAGGTTGAATACAATATTAATTTCCTATTTTTTGCTCCTAATTTCTCTCAAACCACATTTGGTATCAGAGCCAAAGCTGAGAGGGCATGAGGATCGAGGTGAGGGAAGCCCGAGGACTAAGGAGAGAGAAGCCCGCAACACACAGCCCGTAGTGAGGTCAAGGTGGGACTCGTAGCATGTAGATCAAGGTGAGAGAAGCCTGAAGCATGTGGATCAAGGTGAAGTCTGGATTAGGCCAGCATAGCAAGCATGCAGATACAGGAGTGACATCGGAGAACCAATCAGATAGCTGCATGTGGCGAGAGGAGAACAAGACCCACGCTGACTGGATGACTCAAAAGTTGATGCGAACAGACAACGTGGTAGCAAAGGGAGCAATGTGGTGAGGAATGGTTGGCTAATTGGAGGCAAAATGGGTGATCGCTTATTACCAGAAGGTAATCATTTCAAAAGGTGCACACCTAGGGTTATAAACTCTTGCATTGCCTCCATCCTACTGAATATGGGATTATTGTTTTTTCTTTGCAATCGGCGACAAGAGCTTGTTAAATACAAAACCCTCCTCCTCCATACTCAGTCGTGGGCGTAGCTCGAGCGGCTAAGGCACATGACTTGTGATCTAGGTGTCATGGGTTTGAATCCCGCTGGGCACTATTTTGCTTTGTTTTTTTGAAATCACTTGGAAAGCATAGTTGAAAAGGATCGTGGATCCTTTGAGTTTTAAATTAAAATCCATGGCGCATTGGTCTAAGGTTTTGTGACTATCAAGAGGTCACAGGTTCAAATGGGCTAGAGATAAATTTTGTTTAAAATTTTTTTATTATTAAACTTTAAAATTTTAAAATTATTAAATATTAATTTAATAAAAATTAATTTATAATTATTTTAAAACTTAGGTTTTAATGATTATAAAATTATTTTTTTATTAAATATGAATATTTAATAAGTTTAAATTTTAAAATTTTGTTGTAATAGCCTTGAAGGCTTAATATTGTCATCCATAAAGAGATTGTACATTTCACTTTTTTGTGAAATACTCAGAGATTGAAAGAGAAATTGATAACTTTCCTAAGAGGAAAGAGTGTGTAATAAGCCTAAGAGGCTTAGTATTTTGTAAAAGGCATTTGATGATTAGACCTAATGGGTGTTATCATGCCTTATGTGCAATTATAGCAAGAGAAGGTGCAGAAAGGTTTGATGAAAAGGTAAGAGGTTATGGACTCAACATTGTGTTTAGTCAACTTCAAAACACAGTAATCACACATCAAAGGCATCCTGACTCAGGGTACGAAGCGAATTTTGAAGATAATTTATTTAGAAGTCAATTTGAAAAATTAGAATCCATTCAAGCTGCACCACAAGAATTAGAGTACACACACTACAACATTTCAATGGAAATCCTAGAACCACCATCACCAAAAATCATACCAATAAGTAACAATGAAGAAGTGGCAGATAACTTTGCAAATCAAGATATCGCATCCCCACATCAAGAGGAGCAAGCAGTCAATGATAGAGTAGAACAAGTCAAATTTGACTTAAATTTGTAATCTCTTCCTTCTTCCTTCTTCTTTCTTTCATTCAGCAAAGTACTTTTGTAACCATGAAATAAAGAGAGTTTTTGGTAACTATGGCCTCACACAATAGCTTACCTATCCCAAAATTTAACGGTTATGACTATGAGTACTGGTCTATAAATATGAAGACCCTGCTCATAGGAAGAGGTTTGTGGGACATCATAGAGGAAGGTTATATAGAACCCATAGACTAGACCACACTTAATGCAGCAGACAAGAAAACTCGAAAAGAAGAGAAAAATAGCAACTCATCTTCTCTTTCTCATCTCCAAGCCGTAATGGAGAAAAGCATATTTCCTAGAATTGATGCTTGTACGATTGCTAAAAACACATGGAAATAATTGAGTGATGGATTCCAAGGTAGTAATCAAGTGAAGAAAGTAAGGCTTCAAACACTGAAGAGAGATTTTGAAAATCTCCGAATGAAATATGATGAAAAAGTCGATGATTATTGTGTTAGAGTAAAAGCAATAGTAGATAAAATGGTTACACTAGGTGAAGCAATCAAGCCTAAGACAATTGTAACAAAATTTTTATGAACACTTACACAAAAATGGAACCATATTGCCATAATTATAGAAGAATCCAAAGATATTTCCCTTTTAACATTCGATGCATTAATCGGATCATTAATGTCACATGAAGAGAGGTTTCCTAAAACTCCTTCAACCAGCTATGGAGGCAATGATAAGGCCTTCACTTCCAATGAAAACAATGGAAGAGGACAGGGAAGAGGTCAAGGCAGAGGCAAGCAAAGAGGTAGAGGTAGAAGCAACTACAAAGGAGGCAATCAGAACAAAGGAGGCAATTCCAACAGAGGAGGCAATCAGAAAAGAGGTGGAAATCAAAATTGAGGAGGAAATCTAGGACAAAGTGGACATCAAGGGCGAGGAAGTGACAAGTCCAAATCAGCTTATTTCAACTATGGCAAGCCAAGTCTCTTCGCTCGTGACTGCTGGTCAAAATATTCACAAGGCAGCAGTAGTCAATATGGTAATTATGGAGAAGAAGATGATACCTCTAATATCTTTCTATCATATGGACAATCATAATAGAATCTAAATGACACATGGATTCTGGATATTGGTTGTTCAAACCATATGAGTGGCAAAGAACATTTATTTGCTACTCTAGATTCCACTTATAAATCCCAAATCAAATTAGGGGATGATAAGACATTGCAAGTAGAGGGTATTGGAGCCATGGAGGTTCCAACCAAAGAAGGACTAAATAAAGTGCATGACATCTATTACACTCCAAAGCTCCAACACAATATGCTAAGCATTGGGCAAATGATGGAGAATAATTACAAGCTTGTATTTGATGAAGGACAATGTATCATTTTTTATAAAAATAATTATAATCGTGTCATCACATAGGTCCCCATGACCAAGAATAGGTTATTCCCTCTCAAATTTGATGAGCCAAGAGGAGCTCAAATTGCAAATGTAGCTATAACAAATCCAAGTGTGCTTTGGCACTTGCGATATGGTCACCTTAATTCCGCTAGCTTGAAACTTCTAAATTCTCAAGTTATGGTGACAGGTGTTCCCAAAATCAATGAACAAAAGGAGGTCTATGAAGGATGTGCTTTGGGAAAGCACTCAAGGTCAAAGTTTTTGAAAGGACAAGCATGGAGAGCTAGCTATCCACTTCAGTTAGTACATTCAAATATCTATGGACCAATGCAAACACAGAGTCTCAAAAAATATTCTTATTTTCTCACTTTCATAGATGACTTCTCTAGAATGTGCTGGATTTATTTTTTGAAACATAAAGATGAAGCTTTTGATTGCTTCATAGATTTTAGAAACAATGTAGAGAATCAAAGTGGGAATTATATAAAATGTCTTAGGACAGATCGAGGAGGTGAATACTCCTCAAAAGCATTCTTGAAATATTGTAAATAAAGTGGGATCAAAAGACAATTTACCACCACCTATACCCCACAACATAATGGTGTGGCAGAGCAAAAATATCACACCATAGTTGAGATGGCAATATCGATGCTACAGAATAAGCATCTAACTCATATGTACTAGGTAGAGGTTGTAAGAACCAGTGTATATATTCTAAATAGAAGTCCTACTTCTATTTTAGATTGTGTCACTCCTTATGAGGCATGGTATGAAAAGAAACCAAATGTAAAGTACTTCAAAGTTTTTGGATCTTTAGCATATGCACATATTCCTGATGAGAAAAGGAAGAATCTTGATCTAAAAAGTCAATATTGTATATTTTTAGGGTATTGTGAGTCTACAAAGGCATATAGACTCTACAATCCCAAGAATCATAAAGTTATACTCTCCAGGGATGTAATTTTTGATGAAGGGGGAGAATGGGGTCATCAAAGAATTTTTGTTGATGATGAGTCCCAAGATGTAAATTCTTCACAAATACAGTAGGTACAACAGGTGTCTCCCAAGAAAGGCACACCACCCCCTCCAAGGACAAGCAAAAGTACTACATCAAGTACATCAACCACCAGTCCAAGTACTTCTCCACAGAGATCAGTAAATTCTTCATCGATGGACATTGACTCTCCATAAAGAGGCAGAAGAACTTTACAACATCATCCTTCCTTTCAAATGTTGGATCAAAATTTCCAAAGAAGATTCACTAGAAGCCAAGCTAGTGAAATGAATTCAGTTCTGTAGCAACTTGAGAATTTGCAATTGTATGGGGATGATAACTCCCAAGAACCTAGAGGAGATGTAGTCAATTATGCTGTTGAGCAAGGTGCAGAAATAGTATTATCATTGTTGTCAACACAGACAAATAGATCAGTTGATGTAGTGGATAGGAGTTTAGAGGTCAGTCAAAGCATGTACAATGAATTTCCAAGAAGACAGAAGAGGCCAACATTCAAAAAATCAAAGAAAAAGACAAATAAGAAAACGATCGCAATATCGTGACATGTTTGGCCAAAAAGAAAAACTGTTGCGATATAGCGACATGTTTGGTCGAAAAGAAAAAAAACTATTGCGATATTGCGACATGTTAGAAGAGAGAGAAGAAAGAAAAATTGTCACGATTTCGTGACATGTTAGAAGAGAGAGAAGAAGAAAGAAAAATTGTCACGATTTCGCGACATGTTGGAAGAGAAAGAGGAGAGAGAAAAATATGTCACGATTTCGTGACATGTTTCATTTTCGCGGTCCAAAGCGAAGAAAAGAGGAGAGAGAAAAAGGTGTCACGATTTTGTGACATGTTTCATTTTTGCGGTCCAAAGCGAAGAAAAGAGGAGAGAGAAAAAGGTGTCGCGATTTCGTGACATGTTTCATTTTCACGGTCCAAAGCGAAGAGAAAGAGGAGAGAGAAAAAGGTGTCACGATTTCGTGACATGTTTCATTTTCATGGTCCGAAGCGAAGAGGAAGGTAGAGAAAGAAAAAGTGTCGCGATTTCGTGATAGGTTCGAGAGAAAGAGCTCGCAAAGAAAAGTGTCGCGATTTTGCGACAATTTGCAAGAAGGATTGTATGGACGGAAAAGTGTTGCGATTTTGCAACAATTTCGAGAGAAAGAGCTCGCAGAGAAAAAGTGTCACGATATCGCGACATGTCGAGTTTTCGCGACCCAATGAGAAGAAAAGCGCCAAGGAGAAAAAGTGTCATGATATCGCGACAAAAGGAAAGAAGGAGAGTACGGAAGCGAAAGTGTCACGATTTCGCGACATGTTCTGTTTTCGCGAGGTCAAGGCAAGAAAAGGCACAAGGCAACGAATGTGTCACGATTTCGTGACATGTGTTTTTGCGGGCGAAAGACAGAGAAGAGCACAAGGCAGCGAAAGTGTCACGATTTCGCGACATGTCATGTTTTCATAGGTGCAAGCCGAGAAAAGGACAAAGAGGCGAAAAGTGTCACGATTTCGTGACATGTCATGTTTTCGCGGGTGCAAGCTGAGAAGAGGACAAGAAGGCGAAAAGTGTCGCGATATCGCGACATGTCATGTTTTCACGGGTGCAAGCTAAGAAGAAGACAAGGAGGCGAAAGTGTCGCGATTTCGCGACATGCTGCATTTTCGCGGGTATAAGCCAAGAAAAGAAGTACGGCGATGAAAGTGTCGTGATATCGTGACATGTTATGTTTTCACGGGGCCAAAGTTAAGAAACAGAGCAAAGAGAAAAAGTGTAGCGATATCGCTACATGTTGTATTCTCGCGGGCCGAAGTTGAGAGAAAGCATACGGAGGAAAAAGTGTAGCGATATCGCTACATGTTGCATTCTCACGGGCCAAAGCTAAGAGAAAGCGTTCGGAGGTGAAAGTGTCGCGATATCGTGACATGTTGTGTTTTCACGACAACAACTATAGAAGAGTTATAGAGGCAGTTGAAGCCGAAAAAGACCGATGTTAGCCGACGAAGATTAGGGTTTGCAGTTGACAAAGATTAGGGTTTGTAGCTAACTAAGATTAGGGTTACAGCCGACTAAGATTAGGTTTTTGATCTTGAAAATATTGTTATAAAAGGAAGGTTGTTTGAAGAGTTTGAAGTTGTGGAGTGCGACGCTCGGAGACAGTGCAGAGTGCGAAGTTTGGTCGAAGATATCATCGAATAAGTGTCAAAGCAGGAAATGTGGCCGTAAGAGCACAAAAAGCGCAAAAGCGGCGAGATGATGGCGAAGTGCACAAAGTGAGCAAAGAAGTCGAATCATGCCAAGTGTGAAATTCATAAAGGAAGCAGAGTGCGCAAAATGGGGAAGATGATCGTGAAGCTCGATAATGAAGCAGTAGATAGTGCAAAGTGATTGTGCAGAGAGAGCAAAGTGCGCAGAGGATGCAAAGGTGAAACAAACCAGTTAGGGTCTTGTAAAAGCAAAGGTATTTTATCATCAAACTTATAGATTCAAAATTGAAGTCCAGGTTGCAGTCTAGCATTAGGGGTTGGTGCTCCTTCCAGTAGGTGCTGGTAAATCAAGGGTTGGTGCTCCTTTCTATTGGTGCAGATAAATAAGGGGTTGGTGCTCCTTCCAGTGGGTCGTTGGTAAAATGATTGTAAAATTGATTGCTTTGCAAAGGCTAGATTTGGATGGGAGTCCAAGCGAGTCATTCTTGAGGAGTAGCCAAATTGGTGAACCTCATTAAAATCTTGTGTTGTGTGATGTTCTCTTGTTGTACTTGTTGTATCTATTTATAAGTTTTTAATTATTGCTATTTTAAGAGCTATAAATTCATGATTAAAGTACCACATTGATTCACCCCCCCTCTCAGTGCCATTGTAAGACTAACAATTGGTATCAGAGCCAAGTTCCCTTCAAAGGCTAAATCAACTAGGGTTGATCTTGGATTAGTATGCAATGGGTAAGAAGAATAGATCTTCCTCCAAAAGGGCATCTCAGTCAGTTTCAGTTCTTATAGAAGAGAAAATTGAACCAGAAGAGGTTGAAGGTTTTTTATCAAACAAAGCACCTGTGTTTGATGGAACAAATTACACGACCTGGAGAATCAGGATGCAGGCATATCTTTGTGCTTTGGGATACTACGTCTGGGATTCAGTAATCAATGAATGCACAATACCCATCACTCCTCCAACCGATGCTATCGATAAGAATCTGGTTGAAAATGACTCAAAAGCAAGGAATGCTATCAGGTGCGGATTAGTAGACAGTGAGCTGATAAAGGTCAAGAGTTGTAAAATGGCAAAAGAAATATGGGACAAACTGAGGAGTGCTCATGAAGGAGACGATGAGATCAAGGATGTCAAGCTACAAACACATCAAGCTCGAGTCGAAGCTGTAAAGTTGAATAACGATGAGAACATAGAGATATATATGCTAAAAGTTAATGAAGTCCTAGAGGATGATTCTAAAAGAGAAACAGAAAAAGAACAAAAATGTGATGAAGAAGAAATTGATGCTAAAATAAATTTGAAAGAGGAACTAACTGCAGCTCTGGATGAATTGAAGATAGAAAGAAAAAGGAATAAGGAAATCTCAAGAAAGCTTGATGATGCAAATGAAATAATAACCAGAGTTGAAAGTACAGGTAGAAGAATTCAAAAGGATTGAAGAAACTCTCGAGGTCACAGATCAATGAGAAAGAGATTGGTTGCTGCAAACAAGAGGAAGAGACCGTGTTATTGAAGAAACAACTAGAAGAGGCCAATACAAATCTCAAATTCGAGAAGAGCACAGAGCTTCTAGATAAAATGATAAACCAACAAAGAAGCTCCATGGATAAGCGTGGTCTTGGATATGAAGTTGAACGACCTTCATCTTCCAACTCTATAGAGAAGAAGAAGTTCATTGTTGAAGGATCGAAGCAAGAAAAGTTTGAAGTTGAATCTTCAAAAGGAAGAAAATATCAAAGGAGATCTACAGCAAAGCAACCACAACAAAAGAGGTTCTATCACTCTCACTCTATTCATACTAATACTTTTAATGGCTATTGTTTTAGATGCAACCAGTATGGTCACAAGGCAACTTATTGTGGATTGAATAATAAATCAAAAAGTTATGCTGGTAGAAATACTTCTGCGTTTCTGAGTGAACAATATGTACAATGTTTTAAATGTAATGGTCATGGGCACATAGCAAGGTTTTGTCCAAGCATGTTTGTATCTAATCCAAGGCAAAATAGTAGATTTCATCAGACGCAAAGAACGCAACACAGACTGGGAATAAATCAGGTGCATAAAAAGGAAAATAATCATTCATCAAGGATGCACAAGAGACAACCACACAAGAGAAATGTTTGAGTTCACGAAAAGGTTCAAAACAGGGATGCAGCTGAAAAATCCAAGCTCGAGTTCAAGAAAGTTTGGAGAAAGATAGAAGAAAGGAATTCATGTCTCCTTGGACTAAAGGAGACTACTCCCCTATTGCACTAAGCAACTCCAGGTAGCACATCCTCAGGGGGAGCAATCTTAAAAGTTTTATTTTAATGCTCCTATGTATTTGTTTGGGTTTCTAAGGATGAAAGGCAAGTAGTTAGGGGGAGTTGCACTATAGTTGTCTAAGTTTATTTTAGTTCATGTAGTTGTTTGTGGAAGTGTCGTGAAGGGTGGTGATTAAATTAAAAGTTCTCATTATTGGTAGTATTGCTATATGTCATTTTTGTACTAATGATGGTTCTTACTGCCATTGTCCAAATTTAAGGATTATAACAGTTCAAATAAGTTGATTTGTGAAAGAATGTTGCTCTAGCCATATATATGTGTTCTGATAAAAGCAGTGGGTATTTGAACTACACATTGATGGGAAGATTGTTAGATCTATTTTTGACACTGTGGTGAAAAATATTGAAGTTTGATCATTGATTCATGTTTAGCTCATCAAGATGAGCAACTTTTCTTTGTGAATCATACCTATCCGAGGTCCAAAAGTATGAGTTTGAGTAAGGTGCATTATAGTTGGCCGTGAAGTGGTTAACAAAATATTGTTTTCTGATTCGAACAATTGACAGTAAGGTGTGACCAGCGATGACTGTAGAAAACATAGACCAAGCTGAAAATGTAAAAAGGGATTTGGTTGATGTTGTGATACTGTGTTTGATGCTTGCATAGAATTGACAGTAAAATTGTAGTGTTGGTACAGTATTGGACAAAAGTTGGTACAAAGGATCTAAAGGATCTAAAGCCAATCCCAAGGAGACTCATGTGACAGGAGTAAAAAGGATTGATTGTGGTTTCTTTTTTGAAAGTGATTGGTTTAATGCTTCAAGGTTTTATGGTTTTAGAATTGTTATTAAACCTTTTCTTTATAAGCATTGTTGATGAAGCCCATTGGTTGTGCAAATAACTTGAACTTGAGTTAGAGAAAAACATTTTGAGTTGGTTGATACATGCTTCAACTAGGGTTTGTGATAAAGAGTTGTTCATTGAGGTGATTGGTTGAGTAGATCTGATTGAGCCTAGTCAAGTGATTGGATGCATGTGGTTGTTCAAGTTCCATAAAATAAACTTTCCTTGATTTGAGTTGAGATTGAGATTTGAGAATAGAAGATATTAAGTCTCTAACAATTCTCTTTATGCTTCTATAAAGTGGATTTGGTTTAAGACTATCATTCATTGTTGAGTTCATTATGAGTACTACTTGAGCATGATTGATTGAGCCTTTGAAGAAGGCCTTTGGGAAATATTTGAGGACAATGTTTGGGACAGATTTGAGGACAGTGTTGGGACAGATTTCTAGAGCAGATTTGGGCAAGTTCTTGGTGAGATTGCTAGAGAAGATTTGGGCAAGTTCTTGGTGAGCTTGTTAGACCAGATCTGGACAGGTTCTGTGTGAGCCTACTGAGCAGGTTCTTAGTGAGCCCATTAATAGAGCTTTGGAGGTGACAGAGTATAGAGAGATAGAGTCTTCTATAATATCAAGGGTACTATGGAGTATGGGTTATGATATCCGAAAGGTAAAGACTTCACCCTTATATCATATTCAGATGCAGATTGGGCTAGATGTGTCAATGATAGAAAGAGTACCAGTGGAGGTGCATTCTATCTTGGAGACAGATTGGTCGAGTGGTTAAACTTCCCAAGAATTGGCTAGCAATCGAGACCGCATTCTTAGGGGGAGCATTTATGCCTATGTTTATAGTTTTGCTCATATTCATGATTTTTTCTAACTATAACAATGTTTGTCTGAGAATGTTGTGCATAGACTCAGGTGGAGTCTGCAATAGCCCTTTGGTATTATTGTCAAAGGGGGAGAAGAATTACAAGAAATTGCACATGTGTTGCCAACAATTCCAAAGGGGGAGATTGTTGAGCAAGGTGCAGAAATAGTATTGTCATTGTTGTCAACACAAATAGATATATCAGTTGATGCAGTGGATAGGATTTCAGAGATCAGTCAAAGCATGTACAGTGAATTTCCAAGAAGACAGAAGAGGCCAACATTCAAAAAATCAAAGAAAAATACAAGTAAGAAAACTATCGCGATATCGCAACATGTTTGGCCAGAAATAAAAACTGTCACGATATCACGACATGTTTGGTCGGAAAGAAAAAAACTATCGCGATATCATGACATGTTGAGCAATAAGGAAAAACTGTCATGATTTCGTGACATGTTAGAAGATAGAGAAGAAGAAAGAAAAACTGTGGCGATTTCGCGACATGTTAGAAGAGAGAGAAGAAGATTGAAAAACTGTCGCGATTTCGTGACATGTTTCATTTTCGTGGTCCAAAGCAAAGAAAAGAGGAGAGAGAAAAAGGTGTCGCGATTTTGTGACATGTTTCATTTTCGCGGTCCAAAGTGAAGAAAAGAGGAGAGAGAAAAAGGTGTCACGATTTCGTGACATGTTTCATTTTTGCGGTCCAAAGCGAAGAAAAGAGGAGAGAGAAAAAGGTGTCGCGATTTCGCGACATGTTTCATTTTCATGGTCCGAAGCGAAGAGGAAGGCAGAGAAAGAAAAAGTGTCATGATTTCGTGATAGGTTCGAGAGAAAGAGCTCGCAAAGAAAAGTGTCATGATTTCACGACAATTTGCAAGAAGGATTGTATGGACGAAAAAGTGTCATGATTTCATGATAGGTTCGAGAGAAAGAGCTCACAGAGAAAAAGTGTCATGATATCGTGACATGTCGGGTTTTCACGACCCGATGAGAAGAAAAGTGCCAAGGAGAAAAAGTGTCGCGATATCGCGACAAAAGGAAAGAAGGAGAGTACAGAAGTGAAAGTGTCACAATTTCATGACATGTTCTATTTTCATGAGGTCAAGGCAAGAAAATGCACAAGGCAGCGAATGTGTCACGATTTCGTGACATGTGTTTTCATGGGCGAAAGATAGAGAAGAGCACAAGGCAGCGAAAGTGTCACGATTTCGCGACATGTCATGTTTTCGCAGGTGCAAGCCAAGAAAAGGACAAAGAGGCAGAAAGTGTCACGATTTCGTGACATGTCATGTTTTCACGGGTGCAAGCTAAGAAGAGGACAAGAAGGCAGAAAGTGTCACGATATCACGACATGTCATGTTTTCACGGGTGCAAGCTGAGAAGAAGACAAGGAGGCAAAAGTGTCGTGATTTCACGACATGCTACGTTTTCATGGGTATAAGCCAAGAAAAGAAGTACGACAGCAAAAGTGTCACGATATCACGACATGTTATGTTTTCGCGGGGCCAAAGTTAAGAAACAGAGCAAAGAGAAAAAGTGTAGTGATATCGCTACATGTTGTATTCTCACGGGCCAAAGTTGAGAGAAAGCGTACGGAGGAAAAAGTGTAGCGATATTGCTACATGTTGCATTCTCACGGGCCAAAGCTAAGAGAAAGCATTCGGAGGTGAAAGTGTCGTGATATCGTGACATGTTGTGTTTTCATGGCAACATCTACAGAAGAGTTACAGAGGTAGTTGAAGTCGACAAAGACCGATGTTAGCCGACAAAGATTAGGGTTTGCAGCCGATGAAGATTAGGGTTTGCAACCGACTAAGATTAGGGTTATAGCCAACTAAGATTAGGTTTTTGATCTTGAAAATATTGTTATAAAAGGAAGGCTATTTGAAGAGTTTGAAGTTGTGGAGTGCGACGCTCGGAGACAGTGCGTAGAGTGTGAAGTTCGATCGAAGATATCATCGAATAAGTGTCGAAGCGAGAAATGTGGCCATAAGAGCGTAGAAAGCGCAAAAGTGGTGAGATGATGGTGAAGTGCACAAAGTGAGAAAAGAAGTCGAATCGTGCTAAGTGTGAAATTCACAAAGGAAGCAAAGTGCACAAAAGGGGGAAGACGATTGTGAAGCTCAACAGTGAAGCAACAGATTATGTAAAGTGATTGCGTAGAGAGAGAAGAGTGCGTAGAGGATGCAAAGGTGAAACAGACCAATTAGGGTCTTGTAAAAGCAAAGGTATTTTATCATCAAACTTATAGATTCAAAATTGAAGTCCAGGTTGTAGTCTGGCATCAGGGGTTGGTGCTCCTTCCAGTAGGTGCTGGTAAATCAGGGGTTGTTGCTCCTTTATATTGGTGTAGATAAATAAGGGGTTGATTCTCCTTCCAGTGGGTGCTGGCAAACTGATTTTAAAGTTGTTGCTTTGCAAAGGCTGTATTTGGATGGTAGTCTAAGTAGTCATTCTTGAGGAGTAGCCAAATTGGTGAACCTCATTAAAATCTTGTGTTGTGTGATGTTCTCTTGTTGTACTTGCTGATGTTCATGATTAAAGTACCACACTGATTCACCCCTCCCTCTCAGTGCCATTGTAAGACTAACATATGCTTTATTGGCTAGTGCACAGCTAGAACCAAATAGCTATGAGAAGGCATGTACTCAAAATGTATGGCAAGAAGCCATGAAAGAGGAAATAACCTCTATAAAAAATAATGATACATGGGAGCTAGTAAAGCTACCCAAAAATAAAAAATGTGTTGGATGTAAATGGGTCTACAAGACCAAGTACAATTTTGATGCAAGAATTGATAGGCATAATGCGAGACTAGTAGAAAAAGGTTTTACTCAAAAATATAGCATTGACTATGAGGAAACTTTTGCTTCTGTTGCAATACAAGAGACAATCAGATCAGTTCTTTCCTTAGTAGCCCATAAAGGATGGAATGTTCAACACATGGATGTAAAGAGTGCTTTTATGAATGGATACTTGAAAAAAGATGTTTATGTTCAACAACCTCAAGGTTTACAAGAATAGGTAAAAGAGAACCTTGTTTACAAATTCAAGAAAGCACTTTATGGCCTCAAGCAAGCACCAAGAGCTTGGTACTCACACATTGATGGCTATTTCAGCGAGTATGGATTCATAAGAAACAAAAGTGAAAAAAATTTGTACTACCTAAAGCATAGAGTAGACATTCTCATAGTTTGTTTGTATGTGGATGATCTAATATTTATGGGTAGTAACAATAAAATGAATATGGAGTTCAAAAACTCCATGATGAAACAATTCGAGATGAAAGATCTTGGTTTAATACAATACTTCCTAGGGATGGAAGTGCATAAATCAAATAAAGAGATCTTCATATGTCTACACAAGTATGTTCGAGACATGATCAAGAAAATTTCCATGGAGTAGTGCAAATCAGTTGCAATTCCTACTGGACATGGGATCCAATTGAGCAAGGACGATGGAGCATCAAAGGTTGACATGACCAGTTATAGAAGCATGGTTGGGAGTCTGATGTTTATCTCCAACACTAGGCCTGATATTCAATATGTTGTTTCTCTAGTTTCAAGGTTTATGGCTAGTCCATATGATCTGCATTTCAAGCAACTAAAATAATTTTAATATATGTAAAAGGTACATGGGATTTTGGAATCCATTACCAAAAATGTAATTCTATGAAATTAGTTGTCTTCAGTGACAGTGATTGGGGCAGCAACATAGATGACAATAAATCTACATCAAGGAATTGTTTTAGTCTAGGATCAGGACTAATTACATGGATTTCCAAGAAACAAATTGTTGTAGCATTGTCATCAACTGAGGCTGAGTATATAGCCATCACTCTAGCTAGTACTCAGGCACTATGGTTAAGAAAATTTCTTGAAGAGATTGAAGAAAGTCAGAGTGGTCCAACTCGACTGTATTGTGATAACATAAGTGTCATTTAGTTGGCATACAATCCAGTCCACCATAGCAAATCAAAGCATTTCGATATGAAGTATCACTTCATTCAAGATATGATGGAACAATAAATAGTTGAGCTTCAATATTGTAACACTTTGGATAATATTGCTAATATCTTCACCAAAGTTATAGCTAAATCTCAATATATAAATTTGAGATATTGTATAGTCAGTCCTCTCAACTTTAAGGGGGAGAATGTTGGAAATAAATCTAGTAAAAGGAGAAAAAAGGACTAAAAAAGGTAAAAAAATTGTTTCAACAGTAATATTTGGATCTTACCCATTTTACCTCCATGGACGATAGCTTACTGGGCAGGTAAGTTTGACTTGGATGACAACTGACTGGGTAGGATTGGACGACAAGGGCGGCAAGGCGAACCAACTCATTTTCCATTTCTCTTTTCCTCCCTATTTCTTCTATTTTCATAAATTCCCTATATTCCTAAGCTCATTTATTTTTACGAGTATAAATACCAATGTAACCTATTATTCCTAAGGTTGAATACAATATTAATTTCCTATTTTTCGCTCCTAATTTCTCTCAAACCAAATATGAGTCAATATTTGTTATAATTTGGTCTTCTTTTTATATCTTCTTATCATGGTGTTTGTAAGGTATGCACATTAGAGAACTATAATTGACATTTCTTCCCAAAAGGGGCTATTAGGTATGCTACATGATCCTTAGAGCTCATTCATAGTGATATTTATGGGTCCATCATGACATGGACCATTCATACCAAATATGAAGCCTTTCTAGAGTTCAAGGACTACAAGCTCTTATGGAGAACCAATGTGAGAGGAATATCAACTGCTTGTAGATAAATGGAGGAGGTGAATATATTAGTCATACCTTTGCTAATTGTTTTACTCTTCATGGTATTTATTTTTAGAGAATTATCATTATATTCCAAAAAGAATTATGTGGTTGATAAAAATAACAAGGTAATCATGGATATATCTAAATGTATGTTGCATGCCAAGTATATTGATCCCAAATTCTAGGGTAAAAAGATAACTTGTATAGCACATATCATCATTCAAACTCTAACTCAATCTATTTAGGGTATGACTCCCCTAAGATATTAATAGTTGATAAATCTGATGTGTCTCACTTTTGTATCTTTAGATCCATTACATGGGTCCTTCTTGTCTAAAATTTAGTTGTTAGACCACATATTGAAATCCATAAAACATATATAAAAAGAATTTGAATTTATCCACAATTTTATAGATATGCAAGTCCTTAATGATAGGGGTTTTTTATATTTAGAATTTTGAATAAAATAAGATAAAATCAAATATAAGGGAAATAGTTATAAACTGGTAATCCTTAGATTGCTTATCACCTAATCCTAAGAATCCTAGGGAAACCACCAAGATTGAATAATAATTTAAATTTATAAACATCTACATATAATACAAAAATCAAGAACGTTTGATAACAAAACATCTTCAAGAGAGAGAAATACTCATACCACATAAAGTCATATATACTTTGATAATAAAAGGATTTCATTTCTTCAATTACTATATTATGAGATGAAAAAAGAATAATAGTCTTATTCAAAATTTAGAACTTGAACTCCTTGTCCTTTTATTTCATCCTATTTATGCAAAATTTAGGTTGGTTGCATAAAGTAACCAACTCAGCTACATCTAATTAATTTCTATTTATTAATACGTATTCTACTTAAATATTTATAATTTTTATAATGGGCATACCTATCCTTCCAAAAAACCACATTAATTGTTATTTATTTTCCTACCTTTTGTTGATATATTTCTCAAGATCTAAGTTAAGCATTAAGGAACTTCAAGTCTAGCTTTTCATATGCTCCATCTACTCATTGTTGATTTCCATGGTACCCATTGGATTGGTGAGTTGGTTTTTAATTGAAAATAATATTGCATACTTGCTTAAATTTATTTTATTGAATTTATCAAAATTTAAGAATACCTAGCTCCACTGTGAGTCATGGTCAATAAGAGCTACATCCTTGGCCTACTTCACCACTTCTTCTAATATTAATTGATGTTAATTCCCACTTTTTGGAGGCACCTATCCATTTTGTGGATATGGTTGGATGCTATGTTAATCAAATTGGTGTAATCCTTGACCTATTCCAACTTTTCATTCCTTATTTTTATCTAGGATATCCATATAAAGGTATAACCATGTTCTTCTATGTGATCAATTCTTGCATTATCCCATTCTACCACTATTGCATTGCATAGTGTTGAGTGGTATTTTCACACACTTGTGAAAGTATACTCTCCTTTAGGATTTTGGGTTCCAAATCCCCTCTTGCAAAGAAGTCAAACCAACAACTTCTCCAAGGTCTCCGCTGTATTAGCATTTGCAACTGAGTATTAGTAATCTCAAATAAAGATATTCAATTAAAATGCTTGGAACACCTTAGTGATTGCAAGTAACTGTAAACAAGGGGCAATGTTGGTTTATTTCACCATGAAACTTTAGTGATTGTTCATTATTTTACTTTTTTTTTAGGTTTTGTATTTTGTATTTATTTATTTTAACTAAGTTGAACCTTCTGGAAAAATAAAATAAAATGAAAAGAAATGCAGAAAATAAAAAATTGAACACGTTCAGTCTAATGCTATCCTATTCTGACAAAACCGAATATGTGAGAGTTTCGTACATGCAACCTAGCCTATTTGACGTGCAAAAAAAACACAATCAAATTAAACTAGATGCTAGCTCCTAGGGTTTAAAATAATTTTTAGATTGCAGACATTCACATGAAATAACCCAAAACAATGGCATGAATTTTATTTATAAATCTGAAATCTGAAAGGAGAAAAATGGAATAGTTAAAATGAAGCATGCAAAAAATTTCTCATCCTCTCTTGCCCATAAAATTCAAATTTGTGAACAATTATGCATTAAAAAATGTGTCTTGTTACAATAGCAGAATCTCTGGTTTTTCTCAAAACCAGCAAAAGTGGAAGAAAAGCACTCCACAGCAGGCTCAGAACGGCTAATCACCCTTAACTCTACAACACTGCTAGCAGCGGTTTCTGACCCCCATATCAATCTATGCCTCTGTGTTTTATACTTGCTGGAAAACTACTTCTCCTTCCATGACGATTCATTTCGTCTTCCAGACAGCTTTGTTTCACCTTCCTCACCTTTCCATTGCTTTTGATTTTGTGCTCGAGAACTTCTCTGTGAACTGTAACGCCTCTGCAGCCCTTACACATGTACGCCACATGTTTCGCACTTTTATGCATGTTCTGTAATGGCCCCATGTAAATCATGACCAAAAATAGCATGTAGCTTTGCTCCTTTACTTTCATTGTGAAAATGCGACATGTCGCGATATCGCGACATTTTCCTGCCAACAGCCTTGCCAATGCAACCTGTCATGAAATCGTGATGTTTTTTTGTTTCAAGCTATGAGGATGCAACCTATCGTGAAATCATGACACTTTTCATCTTCGTACACCTCGGCTGCTTCCTGTCGTGAAATCGTGACACTTTTTCATTCGGAGCTATCTTGCGGCTTTCTGTCACGAAATCGTGACGTTTTTCACTTGGTATGCCTTCGGTCGTAACCCATCATGAAATCATGACTTTTTTCACTTGGTATGCCTTCGGCCGCAACCTGTCACGAAATCGCTATGCTTCTCCGTTCCGGGCCCCTTTGCTATTTCTTGTCGCGATATCGCGACGTTTTTCCGCTTCATGCCCCTTTGCTGCTTCTTGTCGCGAAATCGCGACACTTTTAGTGCCTTGCCCTGTTTGACTGGTTTGACCGTGATTTTGTGACATGTCACAATTTCATGACAATTTTCCATTCTATCTTTCTCTCTCCTCTCCGGACCGTGATTTCACAACACATTGCGAAATCGTGACAACTTTCGATCAATGCCTCTTTCTGCTTGCCTGGGTCGCGAAAGCTTGACATGTCGTGATATCGCGACGGTTTTTCATTTCAGGCTGCGACGGAGAAACATGTCACGATATCATGACAACTTTTCTTTTTCAGCAGCAACGGGGCAACATGTCACGATATCGTGACAACTTTTTATTTTCGGCCGTGAAAGAGTGACATGTCGCGATATCATGACAACTTTTTATTTTCGGCCACGACGGAGCGACATGTCGCGATATCGTGACACTTTTTCTCCTTAGTGAAATTTTTGCTTTTTTCTTGATTTTTTAGCATCTGGGCTACTGCAGTTTTCCTTGAAAGCATGCAAAAATGTGGGTCCCTAATTTTGGGGTGTGTTGTGGATCAGCCATAACAAATGGTGACTCTGCTGTCAAATGCTCTTGAGAATTTTGGTGAGAACCCAACCTGAAACAAATAAGCTTAGATACAAGCGTCAGCACATAGAAGATAAACAAATATCGACAGATCAAAAATACATGAAACATCCGAATCATTAAGTATCAGCTCGATGTGTGCAAAGTGTTTCATTCCCTATCATTTGAACTTGTTCAACATTCCATTGTCAGTTTCACTTATGATTTGTATGCAAGGCTATGAATGATTTGTGCAGGATTTGATGCATGATGAAGATGCTAGAGATGTAACAACCTACTTTATAAATGCTCAAACCTTATTATATCATGGATAAACATATTAAAGATGTCAAACCCTCTTAGGACCAAATATATATCTATTAAATTAATTTCTTAGATCCCAAAGTTGGTTATGTGTCACTACCATCTTGAACCCATGTGCAAGTGTACATGAAATCATAACTTTAGGGAATAGGATTCCCAACCTAAGCGAGATGGGAATTTAACCCTATCCTTACTATTTTTATTTGGAGTTCATTACCTCATCTTGAAAAAAATGATTTAACCTGTTATGGATGAAATGGTCAGGCTAGTCTATCTATATGAGCAATCAGTGGTCTTGCTTTTAGGCAAGACATGTTGCCACGCATGAGCATACTTAACCCCATAATCCATGACTTGGATTCATTCATTCTTTTATTTTATTTCTTGGACCTTTGGGATGACTACCCATCCTTGCTAGGGACATGTAGTACGATCCTTCCAATCCAAGATTTATGAAATGGGAAAAAATTAGTTTTAATTTTATTGCTTGGACCTTTGGGATGACTACCCATCCTTGCTAGGGACATGTAGTACGATCCTTCCAATCCAATATTAAGACAAAATGGAAAATATTAGTCAATTTCATTACTTGGACCTTTGGGATGACTACCCATTCTTTGTAGAGGACATGTAGTACTATCCTTCCAATCCAAGTTTTATGATGAAATGGGAAAAATAGAAGCTTTGGGGAATCATATTCTCAACCTAAGCGAGATGAGAATTAAGTCCTATCCTTACTACTCCATGTAGGTCAACCAGAGCTTTGGGGAGTTGGATCCTCAACCTAAGTTTGATATGATTTAACCCTATCCTTACTACTCTGGTTTTAGGCTTTAAGCTTGATGGAAGTGGTAAAAACCACTGTTTTAAGGATTATGTTGCATGATAGGACAAACATGAAATATTCTTTTCACCTCCCATTTTCATCCAAGTATGGTTTTGACCATTTTGCTCAAGATTCTTTTTAATGTGCATGGAATGTGCTTGGTTCAAGATAGTTTGGGCAGCAGTTCCCAACCTTAGGATCCTTTTAATATATGTTATGTAATAATACTAAGAGGATTCAACACCTTCTCAATAATTGCCCATGGAATGAAAATGTAACTGAGATGACATGTATATGCAATGTGGAATATGACATGAGATATGAATGCACTACTTATTTTGGAATATATCATCTGTTATACCATAATGCACAAAACTGACAACTTCATGCATCACAAGATCCAAACGATAATATTTAAATGTTTGTGTTACTTGTGGAGCTTTCTACAACACAATTCCAATGTTTCATATTTCCCTGATCTTAGGCATAAGTTGACATCTCAAATTTTTCTTCATTTTTTTTTTTTTTTTATATAAAAACCAAACATGTCCATAGGACCAACACATAACTTTAAATTAAAACTTATTCAATCCAAAACCAAACTGCCATCCAAAAATGAAAATTTGAAAACACACACCAAAACCAAAACCAAAATTTATATACAATAAAGTACAAGATGATGCCAAGCTTGGACTATTACTTTCCTGGATCCCAAACATGATTAGAGCATTTCAAAAGACATATGTCCCAATACACATGCCAAATGTTGCAGGAATCCAACCATAATAAGATCAAACCAAGCAATGCAACCAATTTCAACTTGCCATACTCACCATACCAATTTGATTTAGTTCTATTACCAACATCATAGGTGAGATTCAAATCAAATTGATTAGACAATGGTTGGTATTCAATTTTATCATGTCTATTCTTTAAAATGCAAGTTTCATCATTCCACTCATGATTTAGAAGTAGGATTTCCTTTTCAAATGTGAGATATTGCCAACAAGAGCCTATTTCTAAAAGTCTTGAATTCAAATTATTTTTCAAGATTTTAAAGCAATCAAAATCAATCAAAACTTGACAAACATCGCCAAGATTTGACATTTCATCATCAATGACATTAGCATCCAAAGGGACATCATGTAACCCATCACTTGAAATTTTTGTGGCTACTACCAAAGGTAAAGATTTCACCTTGTCACCCATACTCAACCCATCATGATTGAATTTATCACAACTTGATGAGTGTTAGTAGCTTTTTCTTTTTCTTCATTGTCTTCTTCATCATCCAACACCTATTCAAAAACACCAAAGTTAGGCACCCAATCAAACATGCGTCCATCTTTTTCAAAACAAGAGCCTAGTTTTTCAAGATATGTGTCACATGACACCTTTCCATGATCAATGGCTTGAGTTGCCTCAAAATCCATATTTTCATTAGGATCATCAATAGTATCAAACCCACACCACTTAGGCTTTGTAATTTCATCATTTTGAGATGGCATAGACATTGTAGAAATAATAGGTGGATCAAGATTTTTGATTCCTTGCCCCTCAAGGGGAACAAAAACAATTGATTCTCCTTCTTCATCCATGGTAGTAGAATCATTATCCTTCCCCAACCTTTGATGAGATTCCAACCCTTCTTCCAAAACATTCTCATATTGTACAAGACTTGTAATATCCTCATATGAAATGGCAATTGTATTATCTTGCATATCAATAGGCACACAAATTTCATCAAAAGGCTTGGAGTGAGCATACTCTTCCCAAGAATCATAATGATCATCTTTCAAATTCAAATTGTGATGCTCAATTATTTCTTCATCATATTTTAATCCATCAACATATTTCTCATCAAGCTTGTCTTCACCTTCCTTAGATGGTTCAATTACTTCCAAAATTGGGTTATTGCTTGTATTCAAATTGATAAGGCTATCATAATCCACATGTGTAACCCATGATTCACATTTAACATAATTTGGAAGGTGTGAATTTTCTTGGCCATCATTTTCAACAATGTCATCCGAAACAGATTCATCCTCATAGAATTCATCTTTTGGTGAGTCAAGGGTTTCCAATCTGTCACATGTTTCAATACTAGTTGGATCTAGTATTCCTCCCTTGCCTAAAATCATATTCTTATGAAAATCATTGAAATTGATTTTAGAAACATCCTTTGAATCAAGATGAGTATTTTGAAGTTGATTCATACTTAAGAAAGATGGTTGATCTTGCATAGTAGATTGAGGATTTTGAAATTGATTGAAGCTTGGGAATGATTGTTGATTCTGACATTGATTCACACTTGAACTTGGTTGAGGTGGATAAATCATTGGGTGGGTAAAGGAGGTATTAAATGATTGAAGATTACATGATCCAAAACCCACACCATAATTTTGACAACTCAATTGTTGCTCAATTGCCATTGCTTGAGTATAGGCTTGTGACAAAGATGTGATTAGAGGCATCCCTCGCAAATATGTGGAAGTGAGTGGGTCAAGAGCATTGACATATATTTGGAGAGATATTTCTTCTTGAAGAGCATAAAATGTCACTAATTGAGCATATAATCCAAAGAACCTTTCAGAAAATGACTTCACATTTTCACTTGGTCCTTTTTTAATAGTGAAAAACTGCTCATACATGCAAATTGGGTCAACTTGCTTTTTGTTGAATTGATTAAGAAATGTTGCCTCTAGTTGAGCCCAAGAAGTGATAGACCCTAAGGTCAGACTTGTAAACCAATCATATGCCACTTTATCCAAGGTGTAAGGGAACATTTTACAAACCACATCATCATGCCAAATTGTTAAGTGATTCACAACAAATTTGAATGCTTGAATGTGTTCTCCTGCAGTATTTGTCTCATTAGACAAAAATCGAGGAAGACATCTCTCAAAACCAACGGGAAAATAATGTTGAACTCCTGGTATGTTCAATGGGCTACCTGTCATCCACGGTGAAAACATAGCCATTAGTGAATCTTAAAGAATATAACTTTAATACCCAAAAAACATTTTTTTTTTATTTTATTTTTTGTTTTTATTATTATTTTTTTAAATCAAATCAAATCACATTATTCCTGTATGAACAATCAAAGTGTTAGGAAAGTGCATAGCAATTTATGTCCTCCTTTTGACAGTACAAGGTTGTATTGTTAAAATAGGGCTAAAGATAATAACCAATAGGGCATGAAATATTCAAAATTTAAATCCCTATAACATTTAAATCACACTAAAATAAACCAATTCATGCCCTCCTTCTAGCGCCAAATTGTTGAGTGGTATTTTCACACACTTGTGAAAGTACACTCTCCTTTAGGATTTTGGGTTCCAAATCCCCTCTTGGAAAGAATTCAAACCAATAACTTCTCCAAGGGCTCCACTGTATTAGCATTTGCAACTGAGTATTAGTAATCTCAAATAAAGATATTCAATTAAAATGCTTGGAACACCTTAGTGATTGCAAGTAATCGTAAAAAGGGGCAATGTTGGTTTATTTCACCATGAAACTTTAGTGATTGTTCATTATTTTACTTTTTTTTAGATTTTGTAATTTTTATGTATTTATTTTAACTAAGTTGAACCTCCTGGAAAAATAAAATAAAATGAAAAGAAATGCAGAAAATAAAAAATTGAACACGTTCAGTCTAATGCTATCCTATTCCGATAAAACCGAATATGTGAGAGTTTCGTACATGCAACCTAGCCTATTTGACCTACAAAACAAACATAATCAAAGTAAACTAGGTGCTAGCTCCTAGGGTTTAAAATAATTTTCAGATTGCAGACATTCACATGAAATAACCCAAAACAATGGCATGAATTTCATTTATAAATCTGAAATCTAAAAGGAGAAAAATAGAACAGTTAAAATGAAGCATGCAAAAAATTTCTCATCCTTTCTTGCCCATAAAATGCAAATTTTTGAACAATTTTGCATTAAAAAATGTGTCCTGTTACAATAGCAGAATCTCTAGTTTTTTTCAAAACCAGCAAAAGTGGAAGAAAAGCACTCCATAGCAGGCTCAGAATGGCTAATCACCCTCAACTTTGCAACACTACTCGCAACGGTTTCTGACCCCCGTATCAATCTGTGCCTCTGTGTTTTATACTTGCTGGCAAACTGCTTCTCCTTCCATGACGGTTCGTTTCGTCTTCCAGACTGCTTTGTTTCACCTTCCCCACATTTCCATTGCTTTTGATTTTGTGCTCGAGATCTTCTCTGTGAACTGTAACGCCTTTGTAGCCCTTACACATGTACGCCATGTGTTTCACACTTTTTTGCATGTTCTATAATGACCCCATGTAAATCGTGACCAAAAATAGCATGTAGCTTTGCTCCTTTACTTTCACTACGAAAACACGACATGTCGTGATATCGTGACATTTTCCTGCCAGTAGCCTTGCCAATGCAACCTTTCGTGAAATCGTGATGTTTTTCTGTTTCGAGCTATGAGGATGCAACCTATCACGAAATCATGACGCTTTTCATCTCCATACGCCTCGAGTGCTTCCTGTCACAAAATCACGATGCTTTTTCATTCGGAGTTATCTTGCGGCTTTCTGTCACGAAATCACGATGTTTTTCACTTGGTACGCCTTCGACCGCAACCCGTTGCGAAATCATGACGTTTTTCACTTGGTATGCCTTTGGCAGCAACCTGTCATGAAATCACTATGCTTCTCCATTTCGGGCCACTTTGCTATTTCCTGTCACGATATCGTGATGTTTTTCTGCTTCGTGCCCCTTTGCTACTTCCTGTCGTGAAATCACGACGCTTTTAGTGCCTTGCCCTGTTTGACTGGTTTGATCGCGATTTTGTGACATGTCACGATTTCGCGACAATTTTCCATTCTATCTTTCTCTCTCCTCTCTGGACCGTGATTTCACAACACGTCACGAAATCGTGACAACTTTCGATCAATGCCTCTTCCTGCTTGCCTGGGTCGTGAAAGCTTGACATGTTGCGATATCGTGACGTTTTTTCATTTCAGGCCATGATGGAGCAACATGTCGCGATATCGTGACAACTTTTCTTTTTCGGCAGTGATGGAGCGACATGTCGCGATATCGCGACAACTTTTTATTTTCAGCCGCGACAGAGCGACATGTCACGATATCGCGACAACTTTTTATTTTCGGCTGCGACAGAGTGACATGTCGTGATATCGTGACACTTTTTCTCCTTAGTGAACTTTTTGCCTTTTTCTTGATTTTTTAGCATCTGGGCTACTACATTTTTCTTTGAAAGCATGCAAAAAGGTGGGTCCCCAATTTTGGGGTGTGTTGTGGATTAGCCACAACACATAGTTTCATGAAAGGCTTTCAACATAGCTTATGATTCTATTTTGATATGAGCTGCATCATTCTAATATTATAGATTAACTAGCATTTTATTATGCTTTTAGTGTATTAGACATGCCTTATCTACTCTTATCTTGAGCTCTTTGTGTAACTCATGGTCGTGTCCACTAGGATTTTCCCAATTGTAGCAATACTAAATATTCTATCTAAGGTCCATTACAGTATTTTGAGACTCTTATTCCTTAGCAAATAGAGTCTCCTTTTCCCTCCTAGTAATCTTTAATTTTATTTAATGGGGTTGGTACCTTTGATGCCTTCCTTAGTTTGCAATGCTTTGGAATCAAATGACCCACATTGACCTTTATCACCCCAAACTTATGAAAGAGTTTGTTTGTGCACTCTTTATTCATTTTCGATATTATATTCTTGGTGACTAGGTATCTAACGTTATCCTCTATGAGCTCAAATATATATTTGAGTTGTCCAATATTTCCATGGATGTCTAAAGTGGAAAAATTATACATAAAATTGAAGTCCTCCCTTATTATTTTTTACTATATGAATTGTTGAGCTTCATGAAAACTTGAATTGCCACCAAGTTCTTCTTACCTTTATTGTATGTCATGCATAACTTCACCCCATTTGGCTTTGGAAATACAAAAACATCATTAAATAGATTGGAGAGATCAATTTCATTTTTAATATTCTCTTGTTGTTGTTCTTTCAATATATGCTTGAGGAAATCATCATGATCATCCAATTTTTGGTATACGCAAAATTCTTTTGGTCATCACCCTTAACTACTTATATTATATTTTTTCAGTGATTTGAGCATCATCATCTAGGGCCTCCTCACTATTGTTCTTCAATTATTTTCCATTCTCAAGTGATAATTTCCTCTTTCTATTGAGTTGATCATCATTTTTACTATCTCCATCTATGTTACCACCTCTATAAATCATATCCATACCTCCAATTGATATTTTGATTCAATGAGAAGCTTGTAGTGCACCTTGGGAACTTGCTCTTAATGAAGATTGTTATGAGGATTATTTTATCTTCAAGGAATTGATTGGAACTTTCACCATTTCCCTATGTTTGGGCATAGTAAATTTAATGGATGGCCCATTGGGATAGTCTCCTTTTATAGTACAAATGTCAACTATTATCCTTTGCATCAACTCATGATTTCTTATTAGAGAAAGATTCATCTATAGGAGCATCTTCCACAAAGGCAATTTCCTTTCCCTCAAGGGCATACACTTGGTAGAGAAGGGTCATTTATATTCATCCTTACTATATGTTCCTCCATATAAACCCTTAGAATATTTTAACCTTGTTTCTTCAATGATATCCTAGCCATTTTTTTATTTTTACCAAATTGAGAGTGGTGACTCTCTATTTGTCCTTTCATGCATGCCTTGGTGACCATCACAATTGGCCTAAAATTCTTCATCATCCTTTTTATGCTCAAAGACCAAGTCTTCATTTTTGGAATAGTTAATTTTAATTAATATTCTTTTATCATAATTTTTCCTTCCTAGAAAGGCAAAATACCAATCTATTAAAGCTCTACCTTTGTGTTTCTTAAATTCCTACTTGACTCCTAGGTGTAATAACTGGTAATAAAAGCAAACTTGACCAAGATCTTAAGGTATTTTACAATTATTTTTTTATGGAATGAGAGATATTGTAGGTAAAATTCCTTAAGAATGAGTTCATTGGTAGGTTTTATGGATAACACCCTTGGCTTTCTTACTTCTCTAAATACTCAAATTTATGAATAGGTTGTATTTTGCACATTACAATCCACATAAGGGTATATTGCCTTTATTGCATCCTCTAATAGCCTAATGCTTTTGTCCTTGGTTTGGATTTTAAATATGTACCTCAATAAATTATCATGGATAAAACTCCCCTTACTCTTCCAATATCTAATATAAAATTTGGGATAACATAGAGTAACTAACAACCCTTGTTCATTATTCCTACTAAACCCTAAATTATTTATTTTCTAGCATGAATTTCAACATTATATATATTGAATAATAGGTCATATAAAATTATCTGGTAGTGAGGATGTCGCACAATTAACTGGTTGATTCATGAAAAATGTGTTTATTTTAGAAGTCAAGCTTCAAAAGCATATCTAAACCCTAAAATATTTGAGTTTGGACTCTTCTCCAACTTGGTTGAGTAGCATAATTGCATCTATAATTTCCTCCTTAAAAATGACCTTGGAAGCTCTTATTATTGTGTGCATGTTTTTATTTTCTAGGGCATTCATCCAATAAGTTATAATGAATTTGAGAGAAGCCTCCTAGTTTTTCTCATGTCTATATTTTTTTATCATGGTGGTGATTACTGCATATTCTAAAGGATGTTCCAAGCCAAAAATAACCCTTATTACTAAAGGATTTATTGAGATAAATACTTTTTCCTTTATGGTGACTAGATTACCATTGCTTCTATCCAAATGTTTGACACAAATATTCACTAACTCGGGGAAAAAGAGGGTTTTTTAAAATTAATTCCTTTACTAGCCTAGAATATCTTAAATAGTTGTACCTTTATTTGAAATTGATGTTCTTATCCAAGGATTTGTAATCTTCCATCACCATATTAGTTTTGGTCAGCTTCAATTACTGAGATGCCATTCTAGTCCCCTCTCATGGAGTGTACTTGAACATTTTTTTGAAGAAGGAAAAGTGTTCATTGTGATCAAATAACTCATGAGTATCTAAGTAATATGAGAAAATAACTTAGCAAGTATTAACTTTTCAAACTTTGACCTTGTACAAACTATCACACATGTGAGGGTTCCACACATGGATGGATTAAATGCTTTGTGAAAACACTTCTCTTTTACACTAAAATCCTAGATATAACACTTTTACAACTTTTTTGATGATTTCTCCTTAAGACCAAAAAGGGAGAAAAAGTTAATAAATTAACTCACATAGATAATGGAAATATTGTAGAGAAAGGAGATAAAAATATTTCTTCACAACAAACTAGATGAAGGGAAGCTTATGTGCAACAAAAAATAGTATAGAAAATTGTTTAGATCAAACAACTCTAAAATGAGATGAAAAAAGAGTTTAGGAAAATCATAAAACGTAGAATTTAAGAGAAAAAATATTTAGAAGAGAGATTCATACAACTATAACGCAATAATTACCCATATAAAACTAAAAATAAAAAAATGAGAGGAAAATGTAAGTTTACCAATAAGAAGAAAATACATGTTATAGAGAAAAGAGTTTGACTAATGCAAGTTATGGAAGACCTCTAAAAAATATGAATGAGGTACCACACACACATCGAGGAAGATGTTAAGAATGAAAAATTACTAATACAAGGTGATATTTATAGAAAAATAGGTTACATGTGGTGTAATTATATGCATAAGTGAAAATTGGGTAGGTGGAAGCATTAAATATGGGTTAATGAGTAGAGTGTATGATATGTTAGGAAAAATATCCCAATACACTGAGTGAAAGTCATGGGAATAAGAAAGCATGGGGTGGACATTCGGGAAGGTCTTTTAGCAATAGGTAAACTTTGGAGGGAGTATCCCCATGCACTCAAGGTCCCACATGAAAGGTTGTTGATAAGGAGTAGGATAACAATGGACACCATCATTTTGGGATCACACAGACTTCTTTCCACAAGTTCCAATTAGTATATCCATTGTGGGAAGTGAGATATAAAGCAATTTTTACACACTATTAATCCTTGTGATATTGATCAAAACAAATGCTAAAGATATTCTTGTATAGGCTTAAGTAGACTCCTCATTATTGGCATTCACATGAAGCAACCGAGAGAACTCGCATTAAACCTCATCTATAAACCTAAAATCTAAAAAAGGAAAGATAAACATTCAATCTCTGCATGCAAAAATAACTCCTCCTTTCTTGCCAGTGAGATGCAACTCTCTGTAATTTTGTATTAAAATAAATGTATCAATTAAAATGACAGAATGTCCCGGTTTTGATAAGACTAGAACAAGTGAAGGAAATTGCTCCAATAGCAGGCCCAGAATGGCTTGTCGCCTTTTTCTCTGCAACTCCGCTAGCAACAATTTCCAACCCCCGTATCAATCTGCTCTTCTAATTTTATACCATCTGATACGGCTCTCTGTTTTGCCCTGCGTCGCTTCGTTTCACCTCCCAGAATGCATCGCTTCGTATTCCCGCCTTTTCGTTGCTTTTGAATTTATGTTCGAGGCCGAAACGTTCGATATTTTTTGCTGACATGTAACGCTTCTGTAACCCTGACACCTGTATGCCACGTGTTTCGTGCTTCCTATGCACGTTCTGTAATGGCCCCATGTAAATCGTGACGTTTTTATGCATGCAGCTTTGCTCCTTTGCTTTCACCGTGAAAACGCGACATGTCGCGATATCGCGACATTTTCTTGCCAGCAGCCTTGCCAATGCAACCTGTCATGAAATCACGACGTTTTTCTATTTCGAGCTGTGAGGGTGCAACCTGTCATGAAATCATGACGTTTTTCATCTTCGTACGCCTCGACTGCTTCCTGTCATGAAATCGTGACGCTTTTTCATTCGGAGCTATCTTGCGGCTTTCTGTCACGAAATCGTGACGCTTTTTCACTTGGTATGCCTTCGGCTGCAACCCGTCGCGAAATCGCGACGTTTTTCACTTGGTACGCTTTTGGCCGCAACCTGTCGTAAAATCGCGACGCTTTTCTGCTTCGTGCCCCTTTGCTTTTTTGTCGCGATATCGCTACGCCTTTCTACTTCGTGCCCCTTTGCTAATTTTTGTCGTGATATCGCTACGCCTTTCTGCTTCGTGCCCCTTTGCTGATTTTTGTCGCGATATCGCTACGCCTTTCTGCTTCGTGCCCCTTTTGACTGTTTTGACCACGATTTTGTGACATGTCACGATTTCATGACAATTTTCCATTCTATCTTTCTCTCTCCTCTCTGGGCCACGACGGAGCAACATGTCACGATTTTGTGACACTTTTTCATTTTTGGCCGCGACGGAGCAACATGTCGCGATTTCGTGACACTTTTTCATTTTCGGCCGCGACGGAGCAACATGTCGTGATTTCGTGACACTTTTTCATTTTTGGTCGTGATGGAGCAACATGTCGCGATTTCGTGACACTTTTTCATTTTCGGCCATGATGGAGCAACATGTCACGATTTCGTGACACTTTTCTATCCTTGTGCAATTTTGCCTTTTTCTTGATTTTTAGCATCTGGGTCACTGAGATCTTCTTTGAAAGCATGCAAAAAAGGTGGGTCCCCAATTTTGGGGTGTGTTGTGGATCAGCCACAACAAATGGCGACTCTGTTGTCAAATGCTCCTGAGCATTTTAGTGAGAACCCTACCTGAAAGTATACAACACGAAAACATGTGTTAGCACATAAGAAATATAAACAAATGCCCAAAGATCAGAAGTACATGAATCATCAGAATCATCAAGTATTAGCTCGGTGTGTGCAATGTATTTCATTCCCTATCGTTTGAAATTGATCAACATTCCATTGTCAGTTTTACATGAGTGCATATGTGAGATTGTGAATGATTTGTGTAACCTGATAACTATGCTTAGAGATTTTGCCCTTGTAAAGGCCTAAACTTTCTAGTGTCATGCACAAACATTCAAGATTACCAAACCCTCTTAGGATCCACTAATGAATTGCTTTATTATATCCCAAAGTTGGTTATGAGTCCCTACTATCTTGAACCCATGTGCAAGTGAACGTGAAATCAGAACTTTGGGGAATCAGACTCCCAACCTAACCGAGATGGGAGGTTAACCCTATCCTTACTATTCTGATTTGGAATTCATTACCTCACTTTGAGCAAAATAATTTAACCAATTATGGAAGAAATGGTCATGCTAGTCTAACCCTTTGAACAAACAGTGGTCTTGTTTTTTAGACAAGACATGTTGCCATGCATGGGCATACCTAACCCCATAATCCAAGACTTACCTTCATTTCTTTGGACCTTGGGGATGACTACCCATCCTTTGCGGAGGACAAGTAGTACGATCCTTCCAATCCAATATAAATATGAGATGGGAAAAATTAATTTTTTACTTCTTGGACCTTGGGGATGACTACCCATCCTTGCTAGGGACATGTAGTACGATCCTTCCAATCCAAGCTTTGGATAAAAATGGAAAATATTAATTTTATTGCTTAGACCTTGGGGATGACTACCCATCCTTTGCAGAGGACAAGTAGTACGATCCTTCCAATCCAAGATTTATTATGAAATGAGACATAGGAGCTTTGGGGAATCGGATTCTCAACCTAAGCGAGATGAGAATTTATGCCCTATCCTTACTACTCCATGTAGGTCAAATCAAAGCTTTGGGGAGTTGGATCCTCAACCTAAGTTCGATGAGGATTTAGCCCTATCCTTACTACTCTGATTTTAGGCTTTAAGCTTTATGGAAGTGGTCAAAACCATTGTTTTAAGGATCATGTTGCATAATAGGATAGACATGAAATACTTCTTTCGCCCAACCTTTTCTTCCAAGCAAGGTTTTAATCATTTTGCTCAAGATCCTTTTTAATGTGTATAAGATGTGCTTAGTTCTAGATATCATGAGGCTCAGTTTCCAACCTTAGGATTTTTTTCACATTTATATTATAGCATAACCCTAAGAGGATTTGACACACTTTAATGATTTGTATCTGAGATGCATATGCAACTAAGATGGAATGTATATGTAAAGTGAGATGTAACATGAATGCATTATCTCTTGAATTGCAGATGAAATATTTGCCATACAAAATTGACTACTTCATGCATCACAAGTTTCAAACGATATAACTTAAAATGTTTGTGTTACTTGTGGAGCTTTTACAAGACAATTCCAATATTTCATATTCTCCTAGTCTTAAACATAAGTTGACATCTCAATTTTATTTTTTATTTTTTTATTTTTTTATTTTATTTTTTATTTTTTTATTTTTTTATAAAAACAACAAAGCATGTCAATTGAAATCACACCCACAACCTAAATCCTAACTAGACTAACAATCCTAAACAATGAAAACAAAATATGAAAAACCCCACCAAAACCGAAAAGAATAACATCAATCTCTTACGACCTAAGGACTAAAATAATGCTTTAACACACGCCCATTAACCGGTAACATCAAATCCTTCCCCTCTAAATTTTTTAGCCTGAAGGTATTTTTCTCGAGAATTTTTGAAATCTGATAAGGGCCTAACCAAAGACAATCAAACTTTTGATGATTCCCTTTTTCCTCATGTCTTTTGTCCCATAGTAATACCAAATCTGAAATTCTGAAGGACTTAATTTTAGCCCTTCTATCAAACCATCTCTTGATAACTTCCTGGTGTTTATTCATGTGATTCATGGCTTCTTCCCTCTTTTCATCAAGGTGCAGCAAATGACTTAACCTGGGCTTCAACTTGATCATCTTGTCCCCAAGTACTCTTGTATGAAATGCAAGGTTTGCAACTTCAAATTTGCAGGAAATATCGGGTCTTGCCCATAGACCAAATGATAGGGAGTATTCCCTATGGATTCTTTTACTCTGGTCCTATCTGCCCACAGGGCAAACTTTAACCGGCTGTGCCAATCCCGAGGGTTCTTTTCCAGCAATTTCTTAATGATATTCAACAAATTTTTATTTGAAGACTCGGCCAAACCATTTCCTTGAGGGTAATAATTAGATGCAAATTTTAAGCTCACTTTGTTGTCATATGCCCAATCTGCAAATTGCGTAGAAATAAAAGCTTTACCATTGTCATTGACAATAGAATCGGGCATTCCGAATCTTGTTATAATGTGGTCCTCAAGGAATCTTATTACAACGTCTGTGGTGGCATGTTTTGTAGGAATTGCTTCTGTCCACCTTGTACAGTAATCTGTAGCTGTCAGTATGAATTTATGGGAATCAAAAGAATTTGGGTTAATAACCCCAATGAAATCTAGTCCCCATTGTGCAAATGGTCTCATTTCAACTACAGGTTGTAATGGCATGGCTGCATTTCTTTCTCTATTGGCGGCCACTTGACAAATGTGACATGATCGTACATGGGCATGTGCATCTTTGAAAATGTGGGGCCAGTAGTATCCTGCTCTCAGGATTTGATGCATTGTAGCATTTGCCGCACCATGACCAGTTCCATGTTTCCCATGAAATTCTTGCAACACCTTAGCAACTTTCTTCTTTGTTCAGGCATCTCAAGTAGATCCCTTCATGATTTTTCCTGTAAAGAACACCAGATTTCATCAGATAATTGACAGACTTAAGCCTTAAAGCTCTTCTTTGAGTTGAATTCAGATTAGAAGGACACTTACCATTCAATAAAAATTGCACAATGTCAACATACCAGTCATCCTTAGAAATGTATTCTGTATTCGAATATTGGCATGTCATTTGCGGATTATTCTCAGCGATCGCCTTCACCAGTCCTTGTCCTCGAACTAGTTTCATAGGTTGGATTTCGAGATCAAATTCTTGGATGGTGGAAATCCATTTCCCTCTTTTCTCACCTAGTTCGTTCTGTAAAAACATGGTCTTAACAGCAGGGTCAGGCACGATGGCAATAACCCTGCTGTGCACAATGTAATGTCTAAATTTTTTTACCGTTTTAAAAAGTGCGTACATCTGCTTATCAAGGATGGAATACCTTAATTGAGCATCTTTTAGAGGGGCACTTAAAAATGCTATGGGGTTTTCTGCACTATCCTCACCTTTTCGGGTCAAGACACTCGCAAAAGAGTGTTCTGATGCGAAAGCATAAATATAGAAAGGCTTAGAATAGTCTGGACTTATGAGGACAGGGGCTCTGGAAATGGCATCTTTGATGTTCTGAAAGGCCACCCTACTTTCCTCGTTCCATCTCACATCTACATCCTTTTTGAGCATTTTGTTCAGAGGCTTGGCTATCTCAGCAAAGCTTGAGATAAACTTCCTCACAAAATTAACCTGCCCAAAGAAAGATCTCAATTCTTTTTTACTACCCGGGAGAGGCAAGTTTTGGATAGCTTGTATCCTTTCTGGGTCGATGGATATGCCCTCTTTTGAAATGATGTGACCAAGCAATTTTCCTTCTGTTACTCCAAAAATGCACTTTTTGGGATTTAAGGAAATTCCATGTTCTCTGCATCTTTGAAGCACTTTCTTCAAATCTTTGACATGGTCTTCTCTTTTCTTTGAGAATACTGGAATATCATCCACATACACGATGATACATTTGCCTATAAGCCCTTTGAATGCATAGTCCATGGCGCGTTGAAATGTTGCACCAGCATTTAACAGTCCAAACGACATTCTCTTGTAGGCAAATGTCCCCCACTTGGTGGTGAAGGCTGTTTTCATCCTGTCATTTGGATGTATAAGAATTTGGTTGTATCCAGAATACCCATCAAGAAAAGACATCATTTCAGATCCATTTACCGTTTGTAGAATTTCATCAATTGATGGCAATGGATAATTATCCTTTTGAGAGGCTTTATTAAGATTTCAAAAATCTATACACAGCCTAATCTCTCCACTCTTTTTTCTTACTGGAACGAGGTTAGCAACCCAGGTTGAGTGCCTAACAGGAAATATGATCTTCGCTTCCAATAATATTTTGACCTCCTTTTCTATTAAGGGCTCCAATAGCGGGTTAACAACTCGTTGTCTTTGCCTAAAAGGCTTGGAGTCCGGCTTTAGAGGGATGGTATGTGTGATGATGTCTTGGTTGTATGTTTTCAGCTCATTGTAATTCCAAGCAATGCAATCCATGTAATGCTTCAATGCTTGTATTATGTTGCTCCTTTCTTCAGCTGTACATGCCTTTGCAATGTACACTTCCTTTGGATTGTCTGCACTCCCTAGATTAATTGAATCACATGCATCTTTGGGGAGTGGGACCCTTTTTCCTTTTCTGGTCTTGTATCCCATGTCGAACATTTTCTCCAATGAAACCACGTCTTTAGGTATTTTGTTGGATTGACATGCGGTTTCACTCTCGTTTTCTGTTTCATCTTGCCACCTTTGCTCCTCATCAATCACCTGATTTTCAAAAATACCCGAGTTCGTGACAAATTTGAAGATGTGTCTGTCATTTTCAAAAACCTGGAAATTCTTGACATTATCGGGTATTGATGGACAAGGAACCAATTCAATGGAGAACTTTTTACACCTTTTTATGTCCACTGGATTTAACATGCCCGCGGCGACTGCAAGAGAGTCTGCTATTCGGTTTCCTTTTCTAGAAATAAGGGCTATATTGAACGCGTCGAATTCCTCAATGAGGTCCATAACCCTAGTTCTATAAAGGCTCAGTCTCCTGTCACGGCATGTATACTGTCCTTTAATCTGCTTGACAACTAGTTCAGAATCTCCCAATACTTTCAAGCATTTAACTTGTTTGCTCAATGCTAGACGTAAACCAAAGATCGAGTGCTTCGTATTCTGCCACATTGTTCGTGCAAGGAAATTGCAATCTATAGGCAGCCAATAATGGTTTACCTCCTGGACCAGTGAGCTCGACTCCAGCTCCTGCTCCCTGTCTAGATTTGGATCCATCAAACCTGAGCAACCATGTGAAATCATTTTCCTCAAAAGAGCCACCATGACATGTTTCCTTTTTAGGCTCTTCAGTAGCTTCCTCAACATCAAGTGCATAGACCCCTAGCTTTGGCTCAAAAAACTGAACTTCATTCGGCTTGTTAAATTTTGTTATGATTTCTTTAAGCCTCGGTTCATTTTCCACTCTGATTTGATTTGCAATTCCTTTCCAGGGTAGCCACATATGTGAGCAGTCTATTGAAAAATAACCATTCAGAGTTTTCATCCAATCCCTTGCAAGTAGCATTCCATATCTACTTGGGATATTAACAACCAGAATGTCGACAACCTGTTGGACCCTGGGTTCAAAATTTAATTGAATTTTGACATCATATAGGGTCCCTACCACATTTACCTCTGATCGGTCCAATTGCAAGACCTTGCATTTGGATGAAACAGGTTGTAGACCTAGCATTTGACATATCTCCGAAGGCATGAGGTTGCTCGTGGCACCCGTGTCCACCAAACAGTTATGCAAATTCTTACCCGCAATTCTCAGAGTCAATAAGAATGGCGGGACATCCCGTCTCTCCTTTCGTAAAATCAGATGGGACTCAACTCCTTTTCCCTTCCACATTTGATCAGGTGAGTTTAGAGCCTTTATCAACGCCTCCTTTTGGCCAGGCAATCTAGCCGCGTCTAAGAACGAAAGGCTAGATTTGGACTTCTTTAGATCCTCCACTATGTCATAGTTTGGTTTTTCGAATTTGACTATCTTCTGCACGTCATTAGACATTTCTCTTCTAAGTGGAGGAGGAGGATTATTATCTGCCTTAGTATCCGGAGGAAGAATGGAGTTGTTTGGTGGTGTTGATGAGGTTTTAGGGGCTTTAGATTTACTTCTCAAATGGTATCCATGATTCCCCTTTCTAAAATCTCGAAAAGCTTGCACCTCCTATTCCAAAATTTCATCTTCTTCTTCCTCACTCTCACCTTCTTGACGATATAAAGTTTCCACCACCATAATGTTATCATCCTGATGTTGCGATGGACCCTCATTTGACACCAGTTCCAAATCATCAACTTGGGCCTGGAGACAATGAGTGTATCTAGCAATTTCGGGACAATTCCTCTCATTGTGCTCTTTTGTGTTGTGCAACCTACACCCCTTTTCCCATGCCAAATCAAAAATATTCAAAAGGGAATTGGATTGACTAGGTCCTACAGAAGTATCTAGTTGATTAGCAATGGGGGCGGGTACTCCCCCATTGTTTGGCTTTGTGTTCCAATGTCTCCCTCTATTGTTAAAATTTTGATTTGAGTGAGGGGCATGGGATTCATACTTCTATTTTTGAACCATGTCATTGCTCAGTTTATGAACTATCTTCTTGAGCTCTTCGACCTCCGAATAAATCTCCTTCGGTGGCCCCACATTGTTGTTAACTCCCGTTGGGTTTGCATAATTGGTGGGGTCTTGATTCAACATTTGGGTCGGGTTTTGAGGAATTTGATTCCCGTATGGATTGACACTTTGAATCGGAGTTGGATTTGGGAAAGGAACTATAGCCTGAGAATTAACTTGGCTGGTTCCTTGCATAGTCGATTGACTATTTTGCAAAAATGCGAGAACAGGTGGAATGGATGTGATTGGTTGGATTGGAATGGGTGCATAAGCAGGTGCTGGTGGATACGGTTGTTGATATGGGAAGGCATTCATGCTTGGCATTTGTGGTGCCATGATCTGATTTGCCAAGGGAGCTTGACCATATGGAGCATATTGTCCCATCATAGGCATCTAGGGAAATCCATAGCCCTGTGGTGTCATTTGCTGCTCGATGGTCATGGCTTCATTGTAGGCTAGAGCGAGCGTGGTAACTTGAGGATTTCATCTTGCAAACATGGCTGTCATGGGATCCAATGCCCCAAAATATATTTGCAAGGCCACTACGGGATCTATGGCAAAATGCCGAACTGCTCTATTATAGCACTTTTGGAATTTCTGATTAAAGGTTCTAATAGGTTCACCCTGGCCCCTTTTGCATGTAATAAACTGATTGTAAATGGTTGCGGGATCCAAAGGTGACCTAAATTGATTAACAAAGGCGTTCTCCATTTGCGCCCATGAAGTGATTGAACCAGTAGGCAAGCATATATACCATTCATATGCTATTGGATCTAAGCTCATGGGGAAAAGTCTGCAAGCCACATCCTCATGTTGGACTTGCAGCCTTATTAAAACATCCCTATAGGCTTGGATATGTTCTTCTGCTGTTCTTGGGCCATCTGGTTTGTATTTGGGCAAAAATATTTCTATGTTCTTAGGGATTTCATGGATATCCCCTGCAATGTTCAAAGGAATATTATTAGCTCCATACCAAGGAGCTGCTGGAGGTTGAGCCATTTGATTCAAAATCGATGAGGACAACCCTACAAGAGCAGTGGAAATATTATTGACAATAGGTACACTAGTGGCAACTGGTATCACTGGTGTAGGTCCACTCGATGTTCCTGGAGCAAAAAGATCTTTTGTGACTGGTAGGCTTACAACTTGCTTGGTTTTATTCTTGGGAGTACCAGTGAGTGTAAGGTCATGGAATATGGTTTCCCTAGTTGTTTGGGACCTAGTCGCAATACGACACGGTGGGTCCAGCCTGCCTGATGAAACCCTCGGTTATCTCCAAGAAAACCTGCAACAAAAAAAAATGCTGCAATTTAGCCGTTTGTGAGATTTAAGAGATGATTTCAAAATCAAATAAAAAAGATATTACTTATGTATGAAAATCAAAATAAAGTAAACCAATCAGGCCCTCCTTCTAGCGCCAATCTGTTGAGTGGTGTTTTCACCCAGTCGTGAAAACATACTCTCCGGTAGGATCCGAGTCCCAAATCCTCTGCTTGCAAAGAAATTACACAGATAATTTCTCCAAGGTTCCTTTTATGTTATCCTTTTTATACCAATGATGCTGTTTAATTTAAATGCTGGGAATACCTTAGTGCTGCAAGTGAATGTTAACAAGGGGCACTCTGATTTATTCTATTCTGAAATTACAATGGACTCTCGGTGAATTAATCTTTATGACAAATCTATTTTGATTTCGGGTTTTGGCAGTTCTTTCACATTTTCCTATTTTAAATGAGGGTAATTAAATGCGTGAAATAAAGAACTAAAAAGAAAAAGAAAATAAAACAAAAAGAATGAACTAAGCTACGCTCAGAGTGCTACGATCTCGATTTGGCAAAACCGAAGATAATGAGGTTTCTGCACACAACCTAACCTATTGAACCTGCAAACTCGCACAATCCAGATAAGCCAGGTGCTGGTTTCTAGGGTCTTAGCTATAAATTTTCAGATTTAGGCATTCGCATGAAGCAACCGAGAGAACTCGCATTAAACCTCATCTATAAACCTAAAATCTAAAAAAGGAAAGATAAACATTCAATCTCTGCATGCAAAAATAACTCCTCCTTTCTTGCCAGTGAGATGCAACTCTCTGTAATTCTGTATTAAAATAAATGTATCAATTACAATGACAGAATGTCCCAGTTTTGATAAGACTAGAACAAGTGAAGGAAATTGCTCCAATAGCAGGCCCAAAATGGCTTGTCGCCTTTGTCTCTACAACTCCGCTAGCAGCAATTTCCAACCCCTGTATCAATCTACTCTTCTGATTTTATACTATCTGATACGGCTCTCTGTTTTGCCCTGCGTCACTTCGTTTCACCTCCTAGAATGCATCGCTTCGTATTCTCACCTTTTCGTTGCTTTTGAATTTATGTTCGAGGCCGAAACGTTCGATATTTTCTGCTGACATGTAACGCTTCTGTAACCCTGACACCTGTATGCCACGTGTTTCGCACTTCCTATGCACATTCTATAATGGCCCCATGTAAATCATGACGTTTTTATGCATGCAGCTTTGTTCCTTTGCTTTCATCGTAAAAACGTGACATGTCACGATATCACGACATTTTCTTGCCAGCAGCCTTGCCAATGCAACCTGTCATGAAATCATGACGTTTTTCTATTTCGAGCTGTGAGGGCGCAACCTATCACGAAATCATGATGTTTTTCATCTTCGTACGCCTCGGCTGCTTCTTGTCGTGAAATCATGACGCTTTTTCATTCGGAGCTATCCTGCGGCTTTCTGTCATGAAATCGCGACGCTTTTTCACTTGGTATGCCTTTGGCTGCAACCTGTCACGAAATCGTGATGTTTTTCACTTGGTACGCTTTTGGCCGCAACTTGTCGCGAAATCGCGACGCTTTTCTGCTTCGTGCCCCTTTGCTACTTTTTTGTCGCGATATCGCTACGCTTTTTTGCTTTGTGCCCCTTTGCTGATTTTTGTCGCGATATCGCTACGCCTTTCTGCTTCGTGCCCCTTTGCTGATTTTTGTCGCGATATCGCTACGCCTTTCTGCTTCGTGCCCCGTTTGACTATTTTGACCGCGATTTTGCGACATGTCACGATTTCGTGACAATTTTCCATTCTATCTTTCTCTCTCCTCTCTGGGCCACGACGGAGCAACATGTCACGATTTCGTGACACTTTTTCATTTTCGGCCGCGACGGAGCAACATGTCGCGATTTCGCGACACTTTTTCATTTTCGGCCGCGACGGAGCAACATGTCACGATTTCGTGACACTTTTTCATTTTCGGCCGTGACGGAGCAACATGTCACGATTTCGCGACACTTTTTCATTTTCGGCCGCGACGGAGCAACATGTCGCGATTTCGCGACACTTTTCTATCCTTGTGCAATTTTGCCTTTTTCTTGATTTTTAGCATCTGGGTCACTGAGATCTTCTTTGAAAGCATGCAAAAAAGGTGGGTCCCCAATTTTGGGGTGTGTTGTGGATCAGCCACAACAACATGATAATATCTATTCCCCTTCTTTGTTACTTGTGCATTTAGAGAATGTGAGATAAAGCATGTTTTCTACATTAAGCATGAGGATGATCAAAATTTGGTGATTATATTGTGTATTGATGATCTTTTCATCATATGAAGTTCAACATATTTGATCTAGAAAATGAATTCACAAGTTTATAACACTTTGAGATGATAGATTTAAGTTTTCTTCAATATTTTTTGGTAATTTATATTGATTAGTTATCATCTAGTGTCATGACCCTACTTAGTAGGACTTTTTACATGGAAGACTATGTGTTGATCAATGTTAACTTGATGCTTAGTTTTGATGCTTTTGCTAGTTATGATTTTTATATTGATCTATCTTGGAAGAATATGGTATTGCTAATGTATTATCGATGTGCAATATCAGGTACATCAGTGGGTGGAAGAGGTAGAATCGACCATCAAAAACAAGGTACTTGAAAATATAAATGATGATTAAGATAGCTCAGGATAACATGAACTATTACCCTCATATAGATGCATGCTTCTTGTTTTGGTGGCTATAAGTAATCAAACTATCTAGAGCCTAAAGTTGGTAACCTAGAAGTTACCGTAAGTCTTTAGTTTGGACAAGAAATTGGACTTGTAAAGAATCACACACCTTTTTTGATGCATTTGATTACTCACTTTTGCTTACATACATGTTTATGTGTAAGTGGACCAGGTGTATAATCCCCTTTGGAAGGGATTAATAGGCATAGAGGCCCTATTAAACCTAAGCCACTTGAATACCATACTAATGTTTAATATTAGTATTGGTATTTTATTTAAATTAATAAAAATAAGAAATGATTAATGATTTATTTGATTTGAATTAAATTTAATACTATAAGTATTAATGCTTGGAAAGTTTTATTTAATTTCTTTTTACTCCTTTTGATTATACAAAATAAAAGAATAACTTTTTATATTTTAAATCAAATAAAGAATTGAATTTTTTTAAATTAAATAAAGGTAAGTGGTTTGCATTTGGGGGCATGAGATTTTGAAAGAAGGAAAGAATTATTTTAAATTTGAAATATCTCTCTCTTGCCTCCATGGATAGGCATGTCTTTACTTTTAGTAGATAGCATTAATGTCCAAAAGAGGACTTTAGGCATGGGGTATATGGGTGGCCTTGTTAAGAGGGCCAAGGTGGAAAAGGTTTGGGGATTCGAAGAAGGAGGGATCGAAGGAATTACAAGCGAGAAGGAGGATGAAGGCAATGAAATTGATTTTCAAGCACACTTCAATTAAAGTTGGGGTTTAACTTGAAATTTTATCCTTTAGATTATAGTCAATTAAAATGGTGGTTAATTGCTTTTTACCTCCAAATACCTCCCTATATAACCCCTTTTTTATCCTTCCCTAGCTGTCACATAGAACAATACCACCAATTGGTGCTCCCACACCTTCGCTCACCTGGGCGTGAGGGTTCCTCGACCACCAGATCAGAAAGAAAGAAAATAGGAAAGATCATTTGGGATATACACTTCTTACCCTTTTTTAAAAGCTTACCATATATCAAATCTACCTATTTCCCCCCTTTCGAAAGAAAGGCACTTTGGCTAGGGCTTGGGAATATTGGTCTTTTTTCCTCTCTGTGAGTAGGGGGTCCATAGCAAGGTGCTAGTGGTCGATTAACATATGGCTGCCCCTTTATTTTTAAGTTACAACATGTTAACCACACAATGCATGTGGTATTTTTATGTTGAAGTTTTAAAGAACTTTAGGTTAAAAATTAATCGATATCCCTATCGAAGGCTAGAGTATTTCATCGTTGATTGAAGTCGCTCAACCGATGACTAGAGTTTTAAGGACCTATGAAGCCCCCCATACAATGTGTGTGGGATAAATATTTGTGAGCCTCGAAGGGCTTTCTCTTTATCCCATATGCATGGTGGAAGGGACACAAACCCTATTTGAAAGGGCCAGTGTTCCCTATGTAGGTAGACAAGCCCGAAGACTTGGTGGTGGTTGGATAAACCCCCTCCTGTGTGTGTCTTTTATGGTCGATTCTCTACCCTATCATCTCTTTCTACATGTTGGATTGGTATATTTATGGATTGTTGTGGTTTGGTTGATTTTTAGCACATTTTGTTTAGTTCTAGGGATTTAATAATCCCACATGGGGAGTGTAGAAGGCACATCATGCCATATAGGGGAAAACCCTCCCCTTAGTGGTGTGACCACTACTTGGTGGTTATGCTAACCTTCAGGTCAGCCATTATGGCACCAGTTTTTAGGCACCAATGACCATGTCTATGGTAGACTCTCTATCTATGGGCCTATGTTTTGGCACTGGTTCTCTCTGTCCATGGGCCTATTTTTGACCCTGATTCTCAAACCACTTGTTGAATGGATTGGTTGACCTGTTGTGATTACCTATTTACTATGGTTTAACCGCCTTTTCATTATTAGAGGAATTTTTAATTAATTAAGCATAATGAATAAAAAATAAGTTTTTTTTAAATAAAATATATGTTTTTTGTTATAATAAAGAAAGGGTTTTGTAAGTATTTAATTGATTAAGGGTATGAGACCTTAGTTGATTAAACAATTGAATTTTTTTGTAATTATTTAATTGATTAATGGTATGGGACCTTAGTTGATTAAATAAATTGATTGTTTTGTAAGTTTTTAATTGATTAAGGGTATGGGACCTTAGTTGATTAAATAAATGAATTGTTTTGTAAGTATTTAATTGATTAAGGGTATCAAACCTTAGTTGATTAAAAAATTGATTGTTTAGTAAATATTTTATTGATTAAGGGTCTGGGACCTTAGTTGATTAAAGAAATGGATTGTTTTGTAAGTATTTAATTGATTAAGGGTATGGTAACTTAGTTGATTAAAGAAAATTATGGTTTTGTAAGTATTTAGTTGATTAAGGGTATGGTACCTTAGTTGATTAGAGAAATTGATTTTTTTGTAATTATTTAATTGATTAAGCATATGAAACCTTAGTTGATTAAATAAATGGATTATTTTGTAAGTATTTAATTGATTAAGGGTATGGGACCTTAATTGATTAAAGAAATGGTTTTTGTAAGTATTTAATTGATTAAGGGTATGGGACCTTAATTGATTAAATAAATGGATTGTTTTATAAGCATTTAATTGATTAAGGGTATGGGACCTTAGTTAATTAAATAAATGGATCACTTGTAAGATTTTAATTGATTAATGGTATGGGACCTTAATGGATTAAGGAAATGACTTTGTATGATGAAAAGCATGAGCCTTTGATTAATTAAAGGAAGATTTGTGAATTACTATGTATTTGATAAAATTACTCTTTATTTTATTGATAAGAATAAGAATGGATATATGGGATTCCTTCTGATGTTGAGTAAATGATTTATGAATGGATGCATTGAGTTATTTGTATAGTTGCAATTTAGAAACTGAATTATAAATGAACTTGTTTCATAAGGTATCTAGTAGATGCATTTAGATGCATGCTTCATAAGATCCATGAGTTGTCTTGATCCCTTACCACCATCAATTGAGTTATGGAAAGGCAAGAAGAACCAAGGAGGACACTTAGATCCAAAATGGTTACCTGATGTATATGGTAGTAAAGACTTGTTATGGAAGCATATTATGGAGTAAACTCTAGATGTGTAATCTCCTAGTTGGATTATGTTGTAATGCTTATTCTTAACCCAAGTATGGAAGTTTTTCCATACTTGGGTTATGTAATGATTTAATATATCAATGAAGGATGTATCTCTTACTCATTATTTTAGAATAATATTTGATATTATAGTTTCATAAACTATTATATTTTGTTAATGTTTTAGCTAGATCCTGATGTCTTATTTAAGTACCTCCTTGATGTTTTGTAGATATTATTCCATATTTAAATTAAGTAGATAGACATAATCATATCCTTCCAAAGAAGAATGATTAGAAGATCTTATGTTTTAATATAGATTAGATAATTAGAATTGATATCTAATTATGGTTATGCTTATGTGTTATAAGTAGAAAAGGAAGCCTAAGGGATTATGGGATCCCTTAGGAAGGAACTTGGAGTAGTCTTGATTCTAAGATCTCTCTAAAGAAACTAAACTAGATAGATTTGTAGAACATCTAGTAGTTTTAAACAAACTTAGTTATCACCAAGAGAAATCAAAGGAAATAAGTTAGCTCATCATGAAGATGAGATTGATGGCTTATTTATAATATGCATTGTACACCTATACGTATGAATTTGTGTATGGTGTGGTTATGGGCATACCCCTTTTAATGCACCAAAGGGAATAAGTTAGCTCATCATGGAGATGAGATGAATAGCTTATTTTCAACATGCCTAGTATACCTAGACATATGGAATTGTGTATGGTATAGGGATGGGCATATTATTTGATAGATTAAGGGAGGATAATGTTGATTCATTATAGAGAGGACTGTAAAAACCCAGGTGTTGTAGGTGA